>OZ012740.1:469235696-470435696 GCA_963859935.3 Lathyrus sativus
CCCTTTTTAGACTTGTAGAACTCAATACCAAAGAAGTATGTCATAAGGTCAAGGTAAGTCATCTCAAACTCTTTCATAAGCTCACTCTTGAACTTATAAATGCACTCTTCGTCACTTCTCGTAATCAACATATTTTTTACGTATAGACAAAGGTTATCACCCCTTCACTTGTATTCTTCTTCACATATACACCATGTTCGGATACACACTTCTTGAAGCCAGTCTCTTTTAAGAAACTATTTATTCTCTTGTTCCAAGATCTTGGAGCTTATTTCAAACTGTACAACATTTTCTTCAATTTGTAGAGCTTTGATTCTTTGTTTTTCACAACAAAAAAACCAAGGGTTTTTTCTACATCAACTTCCTCTTCAAGCATTTTGTTCAAAAACTCATATTTAACATCCATTTGATAGATGGACCAATTTTTGTTATTTTTAATACTAACAACTAGCCTAATTGTTTCAATTCTAGCCACTAGTTCAAATACCTCTTCAAGGTATATGTTTTCCCTTTGCAACTAATCGAGCCTTATGCTTGATTATTTCATCCTTGGGATTTTCCTTTACTTTGTACACTCATCTTACACCAATTGGCTTATTTCCTTCTGGTAGATCAACTAACTCATAAGTCTTATTCTTCTCAATCGATTCCAACTCCTCCATCATAGCACGAATCCATTTTGGATCACTTAGGGCCTCATCCATTTAACGGGTTCAGATTCGGTCATAAGTGAAAAGGATCAAATCACCATCATCATTGATATCATTATATTGGATCCAGTCACAATCCTGGAGTCTTGGAGGAAAACATATTTTCCTTGTTGATCTTCTCACATTATCTTTAATTCAGGCTTCAAAGGTGGATACTTCTGCACTATCAAGAATTATAGGGATTGGTTTCTCATTGTTGTACCCAGGTACAACATTATGGTAACCAGGTACTCAGGTACTGGCTACTGCAGCAACTTGATTTTGTCGAAAGCGGCATCTCGACTAATCACAATTCTTCTATTCGTTGCATCATACAACTTGTAACCACTAGTAGAGTGATACCATACAAGTACCATTAATTATCCTTTATCATCCAGCTTCTTTCTAAATTGTCCTGACACATGTCCATATGGTACCAAACTAAAAACTCTCAAGTGATTCAAATTCCATTTAAATACAAACCATGCTTCCTTTGGTGTTGTCTTTTCAAGCTTCATTGTTGGACATGTACTCAACAAATATGCATTTGTGGACACCACTTCTCGCCATAACTCTTTCGGTAAGTTCTTCCCTTTCAACATGATTCTCACCATGTTCATAATCGACTGATTCTTCCTTTAGGAAACATTGTTTTGTTGTGGTGTATAGGGTGATAATTCCTCATGTAATATGCCCTTTTGGTTACAAAACCTCCCAAAGTCATTTGAGACATATTCGCCTCCACCATTCATTTTGAGAACTTTGAGCTTCTGGTCGGTTTTCCTTTCAACCATGGACTTGAACTTCTTAAACACTTCTAACACCTCATCCTTTCTCTTAATCAGATATGTCCATATCTTTCTACTATGATCTTCGATGAATATGGAAACATATTTATTGCCACCAATTGAATCAACTTACATCGTTCCACATATATCCGAATACACCACCTCAAGGTGATGCTTGGTTCTACAACCTGCATCCTTGTTGAATTTTCCCTTATGTTGCTTCATTTTCACACATTCTTTACAAATTTCAGCTGGTATATTAATCAATGGCATCCTTGTCATCATTTCGTTCCTTTGCAAAGCATTGAGATCTCTAAAGTTGAGATGCCTAAGCCTAGAGTGTCATATCCACTCTTATCGACTAGCCGCAGTAGAAAGAAACCTATACTCCATAACCTTCAACTCAAACTTGAAAGTGTTATATGCATCCATATGAGCTTTTAGGATTAAAACCTTGTTTGCATTCATAACACATAGTGCCTTGTTCTCTGTATGAATCGTGTAACCCTTCTCAAGCAATTGGCCACTACTTATAAGATTATAATTGATTCTGGAAATATACAACACATTATTTATCAAAGAATGTCGAATATCCCTTCTCTCGATCAATACATCACTGATCCCTACCGCCACTAGAGTTGTATCATTCACGAACATCACTTTGTTCTTCATGGAAAATTGATTATAACAAACCAATCGTTTCTTCTCTAGCATATGAGTAGAGCATCTAGAATCCAAATACCATTGTCCACTGCACTAAATTGCTTCTTTCTTAGTTACCATGGTAGATTCTTCTGTCGGCAATCGATTACATCGTATTGGTAACCGATTACATCATGGTTTTACAGTGTTCTTCCAACTGTTGTTGTTGTTGTTGACCTACAAATTATTGCTGCTGCATTCTCATTCTATGATCATAACTAAAATAGTGTTCTCCTCATCAAACACTTGTCTTGCAACTTTGGCTTCATTCACTTGAGGATCTTTCTCATTCACATTGAAATCTCTTGCAAAATGACCGAAATTTTGACAAACAAAGCACTGCATCTTGCCCTTATCAATCCTTCTCCTTTCACCTCTAAAGTTTCCTTGACCATCATTTTTGTTGTAGTTGCTCTAACGTTTTTTGCAGGAAGATTTCTAGGAGTTTTGGGATTCTCTTCCACCAAAATTCTAAAAAATTCCCTTTACTTTTCATAGGCCATTTCCCTTCGATTTCTTGTATTTCTCATTGAAATGAGCTTGCAAAGAGATCTTTGCCTTTGCCTTATCAAAATGTCTCTCCTCCGTCCTTTGTTCATGTGTTTCAAGAGAGCATTGAAGCTACTCTTTGCTCATGGTCATAAGGTCCTTTAATTCTTCAATTGTTACAACAGTGTTATCAAATCTTTTCGTCAAAGAATACAAATTTTTGCGACAACATACTGTCTCATAACAATTTCTCCACACGCCTTTATTTGATTTACTAACCAAGTAATTCTCGTCGTGATGGTATTATTATCCTCCATTTGAATCAACTCAAGTTGACATTTATGAGTTTGTAACCTCACAACTTTCGCCTTGTTATCCCCTAAGTATGCCTTCTCCAAGATTTCCCATGCTTGTTTTGATGATTCACAATCACCAACGTTTTCGAAATCATCTATATCAACACATTAGTGGATTAGAAACAACGCCTTGATCTTTCTTCTTTTCTTTCTTATGTGTTGCTTGTTGTGCATCTGTTGCACCTTCGACAAGAGAATTAACACTATTCTAGATCACTTCAAGAACATCTTGGAAGCCAAGCAACACCTTCATTTTCTTGAACCATTTGTCGTAATTCTTTGCATCAAGGATGGATAAGTTTGTAGAGATTCTTTCATTGGAGACAGAATTCATGTTGTACACTAGGTGTTTGATGGATAGAACCATGCCAAATGTTAGAACTTGGAACCATAAGGTTGGTGAAAATTGAGTAATTAAGAGAGAGAGAGAGAGAGAGAGAGAGAGAGAGAGAGAGAGAGAGAGAGAGAAAGAGAGAGAGAGAGAGAATTAAATAGAGTATAATGGGGGGTTAGAATGCACATTAACATTGACTGTGATACCCCTTGGGTATTTGTACAAATTATAATTTATTGGGATGCAAGATATTACAAACAAAAAATAACAGAAAAAATTATATGTCTGTAATATGGGTACAACTTTTTGTAACTTGGGTAAAACTGTTTCTACAATTCAAATTCAACATGGTGGTACCCGAATACCAAAACACAGTACCCGGGTGTTGCTGTTTTAAAAGCCAAAAAATACAATACAATGGTAGTCGGTTATCAAAATGTAATAATTGGTTGCAACAGTTGAGTTATGTGATTTTTCACAATAAATATAGGTATATTATAAAATCATAAATCATTGTTCAGCAAAGAAGAAATTGCTTCATTTAAAGAAGAATTGAAACCCAAAAATAAAATGGTTAATAGTAAAGTTTAAACAGAAAAACACATTGTATTGAGGAAACACAACTTGAAAACATAAAGTTTTGTTGACTCAATACAACTTGATATTTCCTTTTCAAATTATTACAATTAAGTATAAATTTAAAAGGGGAACATCATGTTGTATTGAAGCAACACAACTTTATGATTCTTAGTTGAGTTTCCTCAAATACTGTGATATTTTTTTTCAATCAATCATTTTCTTTTTTAGTTGCAAGTATTCTCTAAATGACACTATCTCTTCTTTGATAAATAAATGATTTTTCTTTTATAACATAACTAAATTAATAAAAAAATTAAATGTTTATACATCAAAATTGATCTTATATGATCAGAAAGAATCAATAGTCTGCCATGCGTCGTTGGATTATTGATTCCACCATAGTTGTGGAGAAAGAGGGGATGTACCTGCAAGGCACTCCGATGCTTAAGTGAGTAAAGGATCAGAGAGAGAGAGAGCAATCACAAAGATTAGGTATGAGGAAGAAGTTACTTGACCCTCTAGTGAAAGAGGGTATTTATAGTGTGCCCCCAGCGCAGGGCCAACGGTTACATTGTATTGGGCCAGACTACCAGGCCCAACTCAAGTAACTGCCAGGGCTTACGTGGCATAGTGAATACCAGCACGTGGTGTTCGCCCTAGATCAACTGTCCCGTGATCTTCGGAAGGTGGGTTGACCGACTCTTTCGGAGGTGGGTACTTGCCTGATGACGTGTCTGTAACACCTGAGGTGAAAGAGGACGGTGGTTACATGTAACACCCGTGGGCGAGGGAGTGGTTGTCGGTGTCATGAGGCATGACAATGGGACACTCCTAGCAGCTTCTAGGGGAAAACCGAATTCACATCCGAATGAGAGGGATCCTGAGGCTATGCAGGTATGAGACTGCATGGTTGAATGAAGGCTTATAAGGATTAATTGGTACTACCTATACCAACAAGATGCATCTTCTTTTCGGTAGCCCGTTCATAAGAACTCCACAGTTAAGCGTGCTTGACTTGGAGCAATTCTGGGATGGGTGACCTTCTGGGAAGTTTTCTAGAAAGCATGTGATTGAGGACAAAGCATACTGAAAAGACCCGTGTTGGTTTGTGGGGTCAGTCGGTAATCTTGAAAGCAATATGGGGCGTTACAAATGGTATCAGAGCCATACCTCTCCCAGTACGATGTGGTTCGGGGACGAACCAAGTGGAAGTTGGTGGGCATGTAACACCTGAGGTGAAAGAGGACGGTGGTTACATGTAACACCCGTGGGCGAGGGAGTGGTTGTCGGTGTCATAAGGCATGACAATGGGACACTCCTAGCAGCTTCTAGGGGAAAACCGAATTCACATCCGAATGAGAGGGATCTTGAGGCTATGCAGGTATGGGACTGCATGGTTGAATGAAGGCTTATAAGGATTAATTGGTACTACCTATACCAACAAGATGCATCTTCTTTTCGGTAGCCCGTTCATAAGAACTCCACAGTTAAACGTGCTTGACTTGGAGCAATTCTGGGATGGGTGACCTTCTGGGAAGTTTTCTAGAAAGCATGTGATTGAGGACAAAGCATGCTGAAAAGACCCGTGTTGGTTTGTGGGGTCAGTCGGTAATCCTGAAAGCAATATGGGGCGTTACAGTGTCCACGCGTGAGAGAGCACGTGGAGGAAACGTGTGAGTCTCTCCGTCAAGGGAGTCGTCTTCCCGACATATATGCCTTGTTGAGGCTTGTGCCCGACATGGGAGGATTGAGCCTTATTAGGCCTCCCTAACATAGCGTTGGGTTGGGCCTGCCCGACTGAGGGGCAGGTCCCGGCCCAGTCAGAACAAAAATAAACATCATTTTATTAAGCACAAAATGTCAAGAATTCGATAAAGTGACAGAAATTAAAAAATTTGCATGAATCTAACATATTACCTTATCATTCCAATATTGAACAATTACCTTAGAAACAACTCCACGTACTTTGTGACGCAAGGTCATCCATTGATACTATTACTTTATAAGAACTTTAGTCTTTTCCTTGCATCAAATATAAAAAGTTAGAAGGACTTTAGTCTTCTCAATGAAAATAGCAACATAACTAAAAAACAAAAATAACACTAAACCTTTTAGTCGTCTCAACAAAAACAACAAAGATAGCACTTAACCTTTTAGTCTCCTCAACAAAAAACAACAATATAACTCAACAAAAATAACAACAATAACACTAAACATTTTACTTATCTCAACAAAAATAACAACATAAGTCAACAACAGAACAATAATAACATCAAACCTTTCATTTATGTCAACAAATATAATAACATAACTCAACAAAACAACAATAATAAAAACTAAACATTTAAATCATCTCAACCAAAACAACAACATAACTCACAAAAAACAACTACAATATCACAAAACTTTTACTTATCTCAACAAAAACAACAACATAACTCAACAAAAACAAAAACATAAAACATAAAACATTTAATCTCACCTTAAGAACAACAAAAATAACACTAAACCTTTTACTTATCTCAACAAAAAATAACAACATAACTCAACAAAAACAACAACATAAAACCTTCAATCTCATCTTAACAACAATAATAGCATAAAAACTTCAATCTTAATATCAACAACAACAACAACAACAACAACAAAAACAACAACAACATTAAATTTATATGGCGTAGGGTCTAAACAACAAAAACAACAACAAATCCTAAATGACAAATAGTTTGAACAACAATAATAACATTCTAATAGCATGAATAGTGAAAATCTCTCACATACCAGAAATGTGATAAAGATGTTAAAGAAATGAGTTTATTGTTTTATTCTTTTAGGTTTCATGTTTCATTTTCTTGATCTATATGAGTTAGAGAAGTTATGATGTAGGTTAGTAAATAAATGATGTTTCTTATGTTTATGAAGATTAGGATTAGGTGTGAGATGATATGGTTTCACTTATGGAGTTAAGGCGTTTTCTATTCAGAAGGGATATAATTTTCACTTATATATGTAATGTGTTTTAATATAAAATTTAAAAAAAAAGTGAATTTTTTTCCAGTTTGGTCATATTTAACAACCGTGGAAAAATGTCCTTTTGAGACACGCTTCAAAGCGTGTTCCTAAGGGACATCTTCGTGATTACTAAATTTAACTGAGGCAAAAAGTTTTTTTTTAAATTAAAAATATAAATAAAAGGAACACACCCCTTTTATAATGAATAATACAAAAAATTGTTGGTACTAACATTCAAAGCGTTCTCGATATGGACCTTTTCTCACAATGGGTAATATTGACTGAGAGGAAAATTGACTTAAATATTACAAAAAAAAAGGCACCTAATGAAATATATATGACCTTGTTGTAACAAATGGTCGGGAGTAAGAGTCTGTTATGAAATATATTATTTGTTGTAGTGTTTTGTTAGGTTGAGCGATATTATCGAAATTCAAACCCTAATATTCATAATTGTGTATGTGAATTTTTGGTGCTTATTGTCTATTAACCTAAAAAAGTTACACCAATAATCTAATATGCATTAGATATTTTAAATACTTTGAAAGATAATGTGTTTATATTGGTACTCTCCAACTCGAAAGGCTCGAAATAGTTTTGTGCAAATTTGAAAATAATATAATAATTTTTATTAAAATTTGTTCTAGGCCGACCGAAGGTCCATTTATTATTCTAAAGAGATCTAACAACTATTGAATTCCGGAGTATAAATACTTCTATATGCATAAGATTTAAGGTACACATATTTTTCATATTTCACTTTACTCATTTTTAAATTCATTAATTGAATTGGGCGTTAGAGTACTAACTTTATAAGCATAATCATCTCAATTTTTTTGACTATCTCAAATTTTTTAGAGGCTCTATTTAATTGTAAATATGTGTATGAAAACCATTTTTTATCATAGTTTAATCAAGAAAAAATGTGATATCTTGAATTTTAGACCGTCTTGCACACCTTCAAAGACGGGGTCCTACTTGCAGATTCACCCTTGCAATCTACCGCAATACTACTGATGAAATTCAATGTCACAATTCAAACATAATTTTAATTCTGATTCAGAACAAAAATATATAACTTTTAAAATAAATAAAATTGATTCAACATTAAAAAGGGAAAAATAACTTTATTTTAACATATTTTTTCGTCAAAATTATACTATTTAAAAAAATTATAACTTATTTATAGTAATACATTAATGTCAGATATTAAACACTAGACGAGTAACTTATCTATTTAACTCAACTAACCTAAATTACTTGTCTCACTTTAAAATTTAAAATTACAGTATTACATGATTTTTAAATCATATAAAGAATAAAAAATGAAAGAAATATACATGGGTCTTGCAGGTTCATGATTGGTATAATTAAATAGTAGAAAATCCAGCTATTAACATGAATTATTCAATTTTGTTTTTGTTTTTTATTAGAGCTGTCTATATTCAGCGGGGCACACAAAATTAAATAAATGGTTCAGGTAATTATCAGTTGAATCTTAAATTTTATAGTGTGATATAGTTATACGCCTATGGCTGCTCAGAAAAATAAATAAAACAAACAGAAAGAGCCAAACGTGTACTTTGTTAAATGGTGCAAAGTTCGTAAATGCGTCACTGAGAAAGATTTTGCATGCAGAAAAGATTGTCTCACAAAAGTACTTGAACAAGATTGCTAAAAACGTGACTTTGCTATTATTTGCAAGTAAATGCACCTTGATACAATGAATTCGATTTTTTTTTTAAATATGATTAGTTGTTCCAATTACTATTATAAATAATAAAACCTTATTCAGATTCTGATCAGTATATTAATTAAAAGTTAACTATTTTTAGATTATTAAATATTATAACTTTTAGCATATTGATTATTTAATACAAAAATAATTAATGCAGATAATTGAATGAATTTTATAAAAAAAATTTATATATATATATATATATATATATATATATATATATATATATATATATATATATATATATATATATATATATATATATATATATATATATATATATATATATATATATATATATATATATATATATATATATATATATATATATATATATATATATATATATAAATAAAACACGTACATCTAACAACCATAAATCACAAGCAGCAAATCTTAAAGAACGAATAAATGATTCATTGACTTCATCTAATCCATACAAACAAAACACTATACCCCAATATGAATAAGAAAAATATTTTGCGTAAAAAGATTTTGTCTAGGCCTCATCCTATCCTACATCAATAGTTGGAAGAAGAAACAACTTTGGAATGTGCTCAGATCTTCCAACCCCAAACTAGCCCTTGGATCACCTTAACTAGCCTACAATCTACCACTTTTCTTAATGTGAGAGACAATCATAAGCTAAACTCTTTGAAAATTGACCAATATGATCAAGATTCCACACCCAAACAATCGTCCTAACCAGACAAAATAACCTTCTCAAGAGAACTAACCAAGACCTCCAATAACTTATCCTCCCTAACTAACAATCTACACCTCCACCTAAAATTTCAAATTCATTCATTATTCACCCAAGAACTCATCATTCCTACACCCTGAGATTTTCGCTCGGAGATAAGGAACAACATCTCAAAAGACACACGCAATTGATTTGCCCCTAACCATAAATCATTTCATAATTGAGTGTGTAAACCATTCGAACCACCTCTCTAATAGACTGGAAAACCATTAAGTCAACTCACCATACTTATAGCCCAAGAGATATACATCTCTCCACCAAGGAAAAACCCTAGTAAGACCTATATCCCTCCCCCTAAAAGAGACCTTGACACGTAGGGACCATATCTATTAAGAATGATATCCCTCCAAAAAGAATGCCGATTCACTAGGAGCTTTTAATGCCACTTAATCCGAAGGGCCAAATTTAATTATCGCATATCCTTCACCCCTTAACCACCTTTTTTTTTCTTTACACAAATCCTCCCACTTTACCCAAACTACCTTAACCCCACCTTTGAAACCCCCTAGAGGAAGCACCTTTGCAAGTCAACTATCTTCCTTCACGCCGACACAGACATCTTCATAAAAGAGAGAAAGAAGATTGAGATCGATTTCATAACCGAATTCAAAAAAATCACTCTACCACAAAGACTAACACACATATTCCTCTAAGAAGCCAACCTCATAGTAATCAGCTTGACTAGAAGCTCTCAAATCCCCTCCCTTCTCACTTAAAAGGAATTGACTCCACTTTAGAAGCAAATAATTCTTAACAAGCTCCAAAAAAAGACCTCTCAACATTAAAATCGTAGATACAACTCTTAGAAAAAAATACCTTAAAACCCGACAATAACTCAAACGATATCTAATATGAATATGTTACATAGATCAAACATTTGTTAGATGAAATTATATCTCTCTATCGGTCGAGTTTTATCTTGAGAATCACACTCCGTCGTAATATTATAGTAGTTCAAGAAGAGATGATACACACTCTTACTAGAATAAAACGTATCAAAGTGATTATGTTTATCAATTAGATTGAAGTTTTGTTGAATCTTTTTGGATGAGACCAAATTATTAGTTCATTGATATTAGACATCACATAAAAAATGGTATGTCTCATCACTTGTTTGTTACTCATATTATTAGTTCATATATACTAGACATTTAATAAAAGATCTGGCTTCTCACTTGTTTATCACTCATATAAATTTTTTTCTTTTATAATATTGTAGAATCAAGTAAAAACTAGTTATTAAAAATTTATGTTCTTTTAAATAGGTTGGAATTTCAAATATTTAATTTTTTTAATTAATTTTTTTTCCAGATTTTTGAGCAAAACATATTGTATGGTATATTCTGGTGGAGCCAAAGAATAAAGAGCAAACTTCCTCTCCAATAGCTTTTTTTTTAAACAATCTCTAATAGATATAGTTAAAAGAGAGGGAATTGTGAAGATACGCATAGATCCATTGGCTGCCTAATATTTTAATTATGGTATTATGATTGGATTTTAAATAAATAATTAAATTAAATTAATATGAATGTGGATTGGATTAGATAACTTAAACCAGAAGAACATCTGATTACTGCGAATGAGGTTCTCGTTGCTTGACTTCTTGGAGACAAGAGCCTTTTCTAACTAGATGCAACGAAAAGATGATTAATAAACGTCATTAAGAGTTAATAAATTAATTAATTTTCAAAATATTTAGTTATATATATTATTCTTTCTCTCTCATAATATTTATCACATTCAAATATTTTAGAGATATTAAAAAATGGTTGAAAAGAGAATGATGATTTTAGCAAAATAGGGGATTATCTATCCACCATTTTCATTATCTTAAACATAAAAAAGAAAACAACAATTTGAGGATAATATACACTACATTAGTTAGATGATACAATTATAATATATAAAAATAATAAAGTTGCTTTAAAAATAAAAATAAATTTTTTATTGTATTTTATTCCAAAAATATATTGATAACAAATCAATTAAATTGATAATGTGACTTTAGTTTTTATATTCATAATTTTTTTAATGGCAACAAATATATAAAAAATGATGTAAAAGTATTAGATATATGCATAAAAGGTAATTTGGAGATGATATTGTTCCGCTGCAATCTTGATAAACAAAATTCAATCATATTGATCGAATTTCTTTTATTATTCACTATTCACTTGAGTGAATCAATTAACCTTGATTGTAAGATTATTCTTGTTGCACAATTATTAATGATAGAAGAAAGAAAAGATGAAATTTGGAGAAGAAAAAAATTAGGTTTAGACAAAATTGGAGAAGAAGAATTTTTTTTTTGTGAAGCTTCTCTCTGCTTTCAAACTTAAGTGTTACTCTTTGCAACTACAAGTTATTCAAAAATGTATACAATAACTTTATTTATAGATTGCGTTTGTTTGCTTCCTAAACAAAGTCCAAATACCTAATTCTACTAATACCGCAAAATTGGATCTAAGTAAAAATCCTTGTTGAAACTAACTCCTCGACACTTTGACAATTAGATGTTTCAACATCAACATACTTCGACACTATAAATTACATTCTTAACAAAAATCAAAGTCACCATTAAAAAACCAAATTATAATTCAAGACTAATAAACTACCAACAATAGAACATAAACCTCTACGCTGTTTATAACCAATCCTAAAAATACCTTACGACACACTTGAATCACTTTTGTGCAAAAAAAAAAGTCTATTATGGATATTTAAAACTGTACTGGCCCAATAGAAATCTATTCATCAAATTGAATCAAATCGAAAAATTGTAAAATTTAAAAGCATTTGGTTATGATTTTTTGAGGTCATATTTTTACAAAATCTTGACAGTTCGGTTCAGCTTACGATTTGTACTTTGCAAAGCCGAACCTTACAAAACAAAACCACATTTTGTTAATATATTTGATGCATTTTTAGAAATGACTATGAACCCACCACTTGTTGAGAGAATTTCTAATATTTAATCTAATTAGTTGATGTGCTTGAAAATCAAATGATATATTTTTAAATTTGATTCATTCTTCTTAAATTTTTTTCATTTTTTTTTAAATATTAACCTCTTCGATTATGATATGTGAAATTTGATTCATTCTTCTTAAATTTTTTTCATTTTTTTTTAAATATTAACCTCTTCGATTATGATATGTGAGAAGTAAAGATACTGAAATATCACAATTTTAATGGAAGAGTTTGGTATTGTTCTAATTGAGTTTTTAAGTAGTAGAAGATGTTTTCTTGTTGTCTTGTGAGAAGACGTTGTGTTTTTAAGGTTTAGTATAGGATTGAATTGTGTTTCTTGGTTGCCTTGTGTGATGGGTAGCCTTGTTTTGGTCTAGGTAATGTGTACTTAGTAATAATACACATTGTTCTTTTGTTATTTGGTATTAGAATAGTATTGTAACTTTTACTTATTGATATTATTATATCTAATAATATATAAATTATCAAACACAAAGTTATGTTGTCTGCTATATCGCTATATGTGTATGTATGTTTCAATAAATTTTTTATAAAAAATCAAACTAACCAAAGCAACCTAAATCGCGTTGATTTAGTTTGGTTTGTTTCGATTTTATTTTTAAAAGTCAATCAAATCAAACTGAATTACATGTTTTTTTCTTGCAGGTCAAATAACTTTTAACGTCAAAACCATTCACACCGCATTGGAAACACTTCGAGAGTCTATTGGCCAATTAGAAAGAGAACAAGTATACCTCAAAAATCTATCAAAATATACGTTTATTTTCCTGACTTTTTCGTCAATCGATGCTTTCAGAAAGATATAAATTTTTTTTTTAAGGTTTTACATATTTACAATTTTTTATTTGTTTATATAGTTTTTTAAAAATTAATATTACTCAAAATTAACTAGTAAAATAAAAATAAAACTCTTGGTATAAAGGAATCATATGTGTTTGTAAAAGTACAAACACGTTTTCTTGTTGCACAAGATAACGAGTAAAAGACAGCTTTTTCAACAATCAATAAATCAGTGTATTTTGAAGGGCTCCATTAATAACTTCACATAGCTAAAAAAATCAATATAATTCTTTAACACATAATCAATCATTTAGAATTATTATTATTATTATTATTATTATTATTATTATTATTATTATTATTATTATTATTATTATAATATTAATTCTTAAAATAATACATTAAATATCCACACAATAAGATGTAATTGAATATATATATATATATATATATATATATATATATATATATATATATATATATATATATATATATATATATATATATATATATATATATATATATATATATATATATATATATATATATATATATATATATATATATATATATATATATATATATATATATATATATATATATATATATATATATATATGCAAAACTTTTTTATACTCATAGTAAATATATGAATAAACTCATATATCAATAATTATAATTTGATGTAACTTCCGTATTGCATGAAACTTGAACAGTACTGCAATATATCTAATCCACTAAATTACACCTATGATGCCCCTACCCGAATCTTGTAGTAAAGAAATTTTAAAAGCCATATCTTACCATATAAATACACCTACATAATAACATCTTTATATAAGTAATCTTTCAAAGCCACCTTCAATTATATAGATTCTATACTTTATATATATCCTCCCATCTACCATATATATCCACAAACTCACTACCTCTCCAAAATTTCAAAAACATACATATCTTTCTTAGATTGACCCCTCTCTCTCTCTCCCCATCTCTCTCTCTCTAACCAGCAAACAATATCATGGGTCTTAGAGATGTTGGTGCTTCACTTCCACCTGGGTTTAGGTTTTATCCAAGTGATGAAGAATTAGTCCTTCATTACCTTTTGAAAAAAATCACAAATGAGAATGTTATCAAAGGCACCTTAGAGGAAGTCGACTTACACACATGCGAACCATGGCAACTTCCCGGTATTTATTTATCTATCTCTCTATCTATTTATATTTTTCTGTCTACTCATATTTATCATCATTTTCGTTCAATCTCGTTAATTTTAACTTATTAAAAACAATTTCATTTATGTTTTGAGCCTTATGTTTATTTATGAGTTGAAATATATTTTTCTTTTAAACAATTTTTTTTAAGAAATGAAGAAAATGAAATAAAGAGGTTGCATGTCTTTGTATCAGAAAGAGATGAGAATGAGAGTATGGAATAAAATAAAAGGAAATTAGGTTATGGGTGTTACAGTTACGTTACGGTTAATATTTTACTGTTCAGTTTTTCAATGATTGATTAAGGCCAGTAATGAAACTTCTTCATCACTACTTGTCTTATCTCTACCAATAAATTAATTATTTATTTTTTCTTTATACAAACAAATTATTATTATTATTATTTATTATATGATTATGGTACCATATGATTACGCCTTTATATAATAAATAGCTTTTGTCCTTTGTTAAATTATATAAAAAAATATTTTTTTACTTAAATAATATTTTTCTTCTGTAAGCGCGTCCTATGAAGATTCAATATATTCTTCTTGCTTTTTATTTTGTCGGATTAATTTTCTACTTTTTTTGTGTGTGTGTGGGGTTAATTTTCATCCTTTTCAGAATAATTTTCTTTACACTTTTTCTTTCATATGATTAATTATTACATCATACGTCATCAATTATAATTTTTTTTTCATATTTTAGAATTTTTACTTTCTGATTCGTGCATACAAGCACATGTGTTCGGTGTACCATACAGCTTTTGTTATCTCACATACAAATTATATTTTAGCCATGGCATGAATGAAAAAAAATTAGAATTATATAACATATGGTCACTCAATAAACTCAACGAAAATTTCAACATTATTTTATATCATTCTTATGTTAGTTATGTTAGTGGAGTGTTGGTATCGACCATCTAAATCATCGATTTATAAAATTTTAATTATATATTAAATATATCCGTGAGTATTTTTGATGAAAGAAATTCTGACAATATTATAATAATCAGCAATTTTTCGTAAATAATCATCACTATTTTTGAAGTGTGCTTTGTGAATATTCCAAAAGTGTCTTAATACTTAATATTTGTATTTTTCTTCAACTAGGTAGTTTTTTTATTTTAGAGACAATTATGAAATTAATCAAATTTATCCTGTGGTAATTTTTGATATTTCCGTTTTGCCTATTTTAGATACAAATATGTAATTTTTGATTATATTTTTATAAAATAAAACTCTTTCTTCCTTGTAAAAGGGTTAAAGAAGAAAGGAAAAAAAGAAAAAACCTAGGTTACGCTATTTCACATATATAGCAAAACATGTTCAAAAATTGAAACTCCCAAAATAAAAATTCTTTATGAACTAGTCGACACGCCATGGTGATCATGATAAACAAAACCTAATTATTTTTGTCATTATCATCATAATTATTAATTAATTAATTAATTAATTACACAAACACATATACTAATCAATCAATCAATGTATTTTACCTACCTTAGTCACATGTTTTTCCATATGGTACCTAAAACTGACCCATTATCTATAATTCATGCATGCGTGCTTTTTCAGAAGTGGCTAAGCTCAACGCAACTGAATGGTACTTCTTCAGCTTTCGTGACCGTAAATATTCCACAGGCTTTAGGACCAATAGGGCTACGACATGTGGATATTGGAAAGCGACAGGAAAAGATCGAACGGTGTATGATCCAATCACTCGTGAGGTTGTAGGGATGAGGAAAACTTTGGTGTTCTATAGGAATAGAGCTCCTAATGGAATCAAAACAGGTTGGATCATGCATGAGTTTCGGTTGGAAACCCCACATATGCCACCTAAGGTATCTTCGTTTTCACTTTTTTTCTTCTTTTCTTATGGTTTTCAATGAAATTTCAAACGTGACAGTGAGATTTTTTCTTGTCACTGATTGAATTGGATAGATAGAATAGAATAATTCATATGTGGAAAAGAGATGATGTTTTACGCGTATAATTCTAGAGTGAGGTTAAAGGTTTTTCAAAAATACTGGTTAAGATGGTAAAAGTCTTTTTCAGCTTAACAAAAGGTTTTCGGTTTGAATTTGGTCCGACTATGGGTATGTGGTTGTGCTAAATCTTTTGAGAAAGAGTTTTGTCGTGTCTTTTAATTAAATAGAGATTATATGTTTGAACCAGACCTGATTCTAAACATATGACTAGTTTTGTCGTGTCTTTCAGGTTAATAAGAGATTTTAAGTTTGAACTAGACCCGATTCTAGACATGTGACTGTGTTAAATCTTTTGAATGAGAATTTTGTAGTGTATTTCAATTTATCTGATGTTCTAAGTTTGAACTAGGTCCGACTCTAGGCTCGCGGTTGTGTTAAATTTTTTAAATGAAAGTCTTACCATCAATTATACTTCTCATCGGTTTAATGGATTAGTGTTTGTCTTGCACATAAAGAATATATGATTTATATATAAAAAAAAACTTTTTAAAAAGCTATTTTGGTTTCACATTTATTGTTGCTAACTAGGTCAAACTTTGATTGATTACAGGAAGACTGGGTATTGTGTAGAGTCTTTCACAAAGGAAAAACAGAAAACAATGGCAAGATAAGTCCACAAGACATGTATGAAACCATAGCTCCATCCTTAACCAACCAAACCATGCCAATTGGTTATAACTATAACCAATTTGCTCCATTCTCATCATCAATGACAACTCATCATTACAATCAAAATGATTCATTGTTGAATCTCCTTCAATTATCAAAGGAAACAAACACAAATTGTAGTAGTGTTACTCAAATTAGTCCTAAATGTGATGATGGATATGGATTCTTGTGGGACATGGATTTGGAAGATCATCATGATGGTGTGGAGTCATCAAACTTGGAAGGAATTAGATTCGAGGTTGATAATAATAATAGTAGTATGGTCTTGATATAAAAAGTGTGATGTGTACATATTATAGATATATGCATGGTTGTTATCTTTCAAGATAGGGGAATTTGTGGTTTGTCATGTAATCATAGTGTTTGGCTTCAAAGGGTATGCCACGTGCTTGGTTGGGATTATTTGTTCTATGATCATAGGGTTTTTTTTTTCTTCATGTGTTCAGTGTGATTAGTTAGGCTTTCATTTGGTTATTGGGGTGGGGTTATACACATTGATTAGCATTTCTAGTGGGAATTTGAATTGTGAATGTGATTCATTTGTCATGTACATTTTGTTATTTTATAATTAAGTAAATATTTATTATTTCTTATTTACTACACATGAAGAAAAAAAGTTTATAAAGTTGTTTGCATTTGTTGTTGTGAGTTGAGTTAGAATTTAGGAGAATTGATATTTACTAATGGTTAAATATAATTGTTTTTTGTTGTGTTAGTTCATTATTAATTAGTTGAGATTTCTTCCTAGTTAGTTAGATTATATATATGCCTCAATTTTAAGAGAGTTAGGTGATAATTATTCTAAGTTTATCTTATACAAATTCTTAAATATACTTTGTCAATTATTTTTCATTTAGTATATAAAATAATATGGTGTCAATTAATATAATCTTTTCACAAAATACCCTTCAAAAGTTTCAAAAATAATGTCAATCTAGAGGATGCTACTCATAATTTGGAATTCATCAAAATTTTCAAAATGGAAACTCTAAGGATATACGGTTTCTAATAGATTATAAGGTCATTTACGTTGCTCTAATTAATTAAACCTAGTCCTTAATCGATTAATTGAACTTAGTCCTTAATCGATTAAATGGTGTAAAAAAATTTTCAATTGATTATAAATACTTATTAATTAATTTCATACAAATTTTGGTAGGTTTTCAAGAAATTTTACGAAATCAAAGAGGCATTTGAACAAATTTTTTATGTGTAATTGACTAAATACTTAAACACTTACTCTTTGGCCTTTACATTTTAACTAATCACTTTAAGACGTTAAACACATGATCAAATGAGTTTAAGTTCTTTTTCTTGATATAACGATGACTTAGCACTTTAATTAGAACTTGAATTTTTTTTAATGATGAGGTTTAAGATATGTTATTGATTAAGTGTCATCATTAAAAACTTTACTTGGTAGTTAAAATCAACTTTGTCTCTCACAGAGAACTCTCAACATTCAAAAGTTGTTTGATTGATGAAGTTGTTGTCTTCAAAACTACTTACGTAGTTGTTATCATCAAAATCAACTAATGGCTATACCTGCAGGCACGTACATCCACGAACTTAAACTATAAATTATCAAGAATATTTGTATATCGAGATTCTTGTACTAGATTAGGTTTCAAATACTAACTCGTGAATCTTTGATACTCGTTAGAGATACACTTTTTTTCAATCATTCCCAAAAATTTTAATACCAAAAAAAACCTTCTTTAAAGATTTTCTTCATTTTCATTTAGAGACTCACATTCTTTATCTAATGTGTCCACTGTTTCCATTATGATCTCAATAGAGCCTTCATAAATCATTTAAAGAACATCTCATACTTATTAAGCAGTGATATAATTAAAAATATAATTGTACTCTCTATTTCTTAACACACTTACCAGCAAGTACTTTACATTAAAATTTTGTTGCACTTTTTCTTTTTTGTCTATGTGGACCATAATTTACTCGGTTTGTTCACTACTTCATGAAATTATTAAAATGAGTAGGAACAAATTGGACATTTCGAACATATCCCACAATCCAAAATCAATAGCATCCAAAAAAAACATTTTCATTCTGGTTTTCCATATGGGAAATCCTTCACCACTAAACGGTGGGGGTATATTCATAAAAGGCCTTTTGTTAAAATAAGTATTCGAAGTCATCATACTACCACTTGAAGTAATAATTTACTAAATCAATAAAAAGCAATTGTAAAAATACATGAGCAAATGCTTGCACATGTGTTTGAACTGCAGTAAAACGACAAGAAGAAAAAATTTAGTTTTGGAAGGATTCCCTCACGTTACCATAAATAAAGACAGAAATATAAAATAAAGACTGAAATATAAATGGAGCCTTGTTGGGATTGGATCTCATCAATTGATAACACATGCATTCTTCTGACCATGTTATACACAACTCAAACGTTCGTCTAATACCATCACGTATCACCTGCAACCGAGGATATGTCTAACGTAAAGTCGAGAGGCCAACCGTATTGTCTCATCAGTGATATCTCACGCAAAAAACTAATACAGAGCATTAAGAACTGATACTCACATGAATGTTAAACCTAAATCTATGTCTAGAGTTTAGACCTAACAGATATTCAAATAACATCCGTATCAAATTAATGATTTGATTCATATATAACGCCAAAGTCAGAATATGTACACATGATTAACCCTTTTTATATTCAAATAATTTTCCAAATGTAAGTGAACATAGTTCTTCATCACTATTATCACACATCCTCACAATACGGTTCGTGTTAAAAAAATTATCGTGGTATTTACCGTATTGATTCTACTCATGCTACTCATGCTACTAATCAACATAATAAAATAAAAGTGATACTAGTGAATATCAAATTACAAGACTATGTCAAAAATTTGCTCATTGATAAATGAATATCTAAGATCAAAAGAAAAATGACACAAAACAACTTACAAATATTATATAACATTACATAATTGTATCTTAAAGTGTTTTGATTTCTTTGTCTCTTGGTGTCTTGTCTCTTAGTGTATTGACTTTAAACACCTGCAATTTCAAATAATCATACTTGTTAGTAAATATACTTAGAAATAATGACTTGTATTAATTAAATTATGAATAAAGAATAAAATACTAATTACTTGTTAATTTCCCATATGCCTTCATTATGATCGATACAAATAGCATGCACATCATCTCTATCAAATTCATCATAAGTGGTAGGCCCTTTTGTTGTGTAAGAAGGAGTAGAAGGAATATCAAAACTTTCATTACTACTAGGAATGTATTTTCCTCGGAGAACGATTTCCCCGATGTGTCCGAAGGATCAGTCACATAGAAAACTTGTTTTGCTTGTGAAGCCATGATGAATGGTTCGGTCATATAATTTGCCTTGCCAAGGTCAACCCAGGTGAATCCTAAGTCATCAGTTTGTACACCATTAATATTATTGAGAATCCACTTGCATTTAAATAAAGGCACTTTGAAGATAACATAATCAATCTCCCAAATCTCCTCAATGACACCATAGAACGCACTAGATGCCAATATTGGATTCTTATCTTTCGAACTAGAGAAATACATGGATTCAGCCTTAACCATAATCCCACTATTTTGCATTGTACTACGATCATATTTTGATTTTGTATAAAAGGTATAATGACCAATGTCATATGCAGTTCAAGTTATCATATTAAATTTTGGCATGAACGACAACCATTTAATTGTCTCGGATGCACTATGATCTTTTGGTATCCTTTTATTAAACCAATCTAGGAATTTCTTGTTATGTTCAATCAACAACAACTTGTCACTCATTCGTGGATATTTTTTCTTCAAAGTTCTTTTGTGAGTAGCCACGTAAGGTTGAACTTCTTCAAGATTATTCAATATATAGAAATGTGTCTGAATCACTACATCCCGAGCCATAGAAGATCAAAGAACACAAACCTCTTTTTCCCTATATTTTTCTCAACAACCTGCCCTTTTTCTTTTTAGCTCTTTCCAATGAAGACATTAATGTGTTTCTGTCGTTGATAAACTTCATCCACGGTTATAAGTTTAGGAGCGATATCAAACTTCTGCTTTCCATTAAAAGCCTTCTGCAATCTACGATAAGAATGATCGGGTTTTAGAAATTTCTGATGCCAAAGGTAAACAGTCTTTTTTCCAAACTCAAGTTTGTGATAACATGTATCAGATTCACAAATAGGACATGCTTTGTGTCCTTTGACACTATATCCATCCAAATTACCATATGTTGGAAAGTCGTTGATTGTGCGAAATAACATTGCACACATTTTAAAATTTTCACCAGAATATACATCATCAACTTCAACGCCTTCCTCCCACAAAAGACTTAGATCTTCAATTAATGGACTTAGATAAACATCTATGTCGTTTCCAGGTTGTCGTGGTCCAGAAATCATCATACTTAATAACACATACTTACGCTTCATGCGCAACCAATGAGATATGTTGTAAATCGTGAGAAGAACAGGCCACAAAGAATGGTTAGTACTCATATTACCAAAGGGGTTCATTCCATCGGTGGAAAGCCCAAGCCTAAGGTTTCTTGGCTAAGTGCCAAAATCCGGAAACAACGAATCAATTTTCTTCCATTGCAAAGAATCAGCTACATGGCGTATGTTTCCATCACATTTTCTTTCATCTACATGCCATCTAATATTCTTTGCATCATCCGCATTAGCAAAAAGTCTCTTGAATCTTGAAATTATTGGCAAGTACCATAACACTTTAGCAAGATGCCTCTTCCTACTAACATTGTCATTTCCATTGTCATCACCATTGTTGTCCTTCAGCTTGTAACACGACACCCCATATTCCAGACATTGATCAAAATTTTCATAATATTTCATATATAATATGCAGCCATTAGGGAATGCATGTATTTTGATATACTCTAAACCCATTGGACACAATATCTTCTTGGCGTCATAACAACGATCAGGAAAATTGTTATCTTCTGGTAGCATTTGTTTTAGCAAATGAAGCAATTCCGTGAAGCTTTTATCAGACCACCCGTGTTTTGCTTTTGGATTAAACAAATTTAAAATTGCAGATAATCGTGTAAAACTTGTGCACCCCTTATATAAAGGGGTGTCCTTATCAGTATATAAAATATCATGAATATGGGCTATCTTAAAAGAATATTCTCCAATATCACGGAACATATCTTTTAGACGGTCATCCATATATTCATCTTCATTAACTTCGTGTCTTTATTACGCAAGGTTTCGATTTTTTTTCCACCTCACCATGTGTTGCGGTGGAAATAGGATCACAAACTATTAATGAGTTTGAATCGCAATTCAATTTACAACCGCTCTTTGATTTATCCGAAGGAAAAGGTCAAAAGAGGGAAAACCTATTTTGCATCGTAAACACAATGCGGGGAAAGATCTAGGGTTCGGGGGTTGGTTAAATTTAGGGAAGGTATTAGCACCCTAAACTTCTGTAGTACTCTACAGGAACCTTTTGTTCAGATGTTTACTATTTGCTTTATTTATTTGCTTAAGGTATATGTACAAAGGATTAAAAGTGAGAAAAGAGACCTAAGGGGTTAATTCTAAGTTTACTCGGCAAGACATCGCATCTTGTGCCTACGTATCCTTACGGGAGTGGAATCAGAGTAATCGTAGTTCCCCTCAATAGGGAGGTTAGAAACTTCTTGACTGTGGTCAAGGTCTCAAGGGGAATAAACGCATCTTAAGGACACGCTTACGTGGAGTGTAGAAACTCCAAATCTCTACGTTGAAATGTTAAGTTGTAATTAGGGTTAAATTAGGGATTCCACGGCGGGAAACCCTAAAATGAGCGCGGCGGCTCTTTGACCTAATGCTAGGGGTAAAATGGTAATTTTGCCTGTGGCGAGGCATTTGTGAAAATTAGGGTTTGTGAGGTTGTAAGGGTTTGAAGATTTGAAATGGAATGTGTGAAGTTTTACGGACTATTGGCGCGGCGGCCAAACAGTTAGACCTAACCTTCGGATGTGTGCAATGTGACAGAAATAATGGTAAACGCGTGAGATAATTGAATCATGCAAGCAGAAAATAAGACAGAAGTTAAAGCCATGCAAACAGAAATTTAAAAGCAGAAACTTAAAGCGCGATTATTGGTTCGCGGGGTTACATGATAGGAGCAGATACAATATGATAATGAAAAATTTAATCAATGATAAACGAATTTAAAACAATCAGTTGAACAACAGAAAACAAAAGGATGTTAGTAGGGTTAGGCATAAATACAGTGGATAATGAGATAGCGCAGAAGAAGATGTAAATTTAGAGTTTTTATTGTTTTGAAAAAAAGATTTTAATTTAATTTATAAAAGAAAGAACAATGTTAGTTTTTTTTTAAAAAACACTTTAATCTTAAAAAAAGGTTTTAATTTGTATTAAGAAAAAGTTTTAATTTTTATTTTAAAAAAAGAAATTTTAAGTTATTTATTTTAAAAATAAAAAAAAGTCTTTATTTATTATTATAAAAAAGTTTAATTTAATTAAAAGCTGTATTTTATTTTATTTTTAAATAAATAACCTAATAAGATTTTAAAAATTATAAAATTAAAATATAATAAGAAAAACTGTAAAAAT
The DNA here is from genome assembly GCA_963859935.3 of Lathyrus sativus. Taxonomy (NCBI): domain Eukaryota; kingdom Viridiplantae; phylum Streptophyta; class Magnoliopsida; order Fabales; family Fabaceae; genus Lathyrus; species Lathyrus sativus. The sequence continues at coordinate 469,259,402 of OZ012740.1, forward strand.
AAATAAAGAGGAATTGGGCCGGTGGTCAACCCGGGCCCAACCCCAATCGTGGCAATCAGAAACATTGAGATTTAGGGTTTGAGACCCCCAATCTCCTTGCGAACGGCGCCGATCCACTCTCTTCATCTCCTTTGCTTCGTTTTGCTGCGATCTGATTCCCTAAAAACCTGAAAACACGCAAACTTAAACCGTCAAATGTGAAAGGCGATGCACTCGTCGCTTACGTTTTAAACGATGATGATTTTACGGTGAGTCTCTGAGGTTTCGATGGTCGGTGATGAGTCCTCTGAGGCCGGGAGGTGATCGCCGCTGATTACCCACCGCCGGTGAAGGCAGTCGCGGTGATCACGGGAGCTTTGCGTGAGGGTTTCGTTGTTCTTCTTCTTTTCTTCAATCGCGCGGTCACTAGGGTCTGCGATCTTCGTTCCTCCTTCTTACGAAGACGATGACGAGGATATTGGTTCCTCTGAGTCTCGGCTGTGCTCCTTGTTTGCGCCGCCTAGGGTTTGTTCGCGATTGGTCCGTTAGGGTTTTCTCTCTAGGTTTTTTTGCTCAGTGATTTTTCGGCCTCCCCCTCAGGTGATGTCGTTCTCTTTATATATCTCTTTCTGATTTTCGAATGGGCCTTTGTGCTTACGTTTTATTTGATCCACATTCGAAATTTTGCTTTCCAATCTGACTTGATTTGATTCGCTTTTACGATGATTGGATTTGATTGTGCTTCTATCTGATATGCTTTGACATTGATCTGGATATGGTGAATGTTATCTTTCCTTTTCTGATACTGATTGGATTTTGTTTTATGATGATTTACTGATTCGATTTGGATACACCTTTTGATATCTTTTGGATTTTTGCATGTGTGGTTTTGACCAAACCGGTTCATGGTGCGGATATCCTTGAGCCCTGCTCGTATTCAATTCATTTTGGGTCCAACCAAACTTGCTTCGGTCTTGGATACAGTTTGTGAATTGATATGGCTTTGTGAACTTTGTCTGCTTTTTCTTTGAACTGATACGCTTGTTCACTTGGATTTGTGAACTGATGGACTAACTGAATCATGTTTCAGTTCAACTTTCTGGTTTTTCTGATACAAATTCACTGACTCTTCTTTTTCTTCTTTCAGAGGGAAACTGATGGTGTGGTTACTGACGGATCAATGCTACCGAGAATGGTCATATGGTGATGATGACCATTGGTCTGAACCTTTGAGGGATGCTATTGCCATTTGGTTTTGGTTGCGTTGCCTTAGCGATGATGACCTTTGGGTCTGAGCTGATATTTTGAGTTGATAGCTTGCACGAAATTACCAATGCTTGTAGTTCGACGTTCGGTAGGGAGTTGGTAACGGCTTCGGCCGTGGCTCTCCCAGCCACTCGAATTCTCACGCCCAATGATGGTTAAACTGAGGGCTGAATCCATGTTGATTCCTTTATTTCTGTGGCTTTTAGTGAATTGCTTATGATGAACTGATTTGTCTTTTTTTGATATAGATTCACTGGGATTAAACTCTCTGATACGCGGCGGACTTTCTGCTACCCGCTGTTGGCTTGTTTTGCTGTTTGTCGAACATGAAACTTAATGAGTTTATATGATGCTCATGAAACCTTTTTTGAGGCAGCTTCGACTGTCTTTGACATCTCGATTCTTCTTTGTCTGAACTGAAATTCACTTCTCTTTTTTCCTGAATTGATAGGTGGCTGCGAATTTGGGCTATGATGTCCATCACTAAGCCTTAGGCTTTGCATTTTGATTTTCCAATGTGACCTGGCACGAACTGAGTTGGGCATTTCCTGCTGTGGTTTGTGAATTATTGGACTTGGTCCTTCTTTTGATGCAGCTGCGGTTTGATTCTAGTAATCCAGCATAGTTTACATTGCTGAACTGGTTCTTTGAATTGGCCGTATGCTTTTCGATTTTGCTGAGTATTTCTTCTGTGGTAAGAACTAGACTTGTTTCCGGGACTGTTCTGGTGTTCTGTGGCTGTGAATAATGATTTGCATTTAATTTTTAGACAGCCTTTGAAATTGATTCCTTTGATGTACTTGCCATTCTATTTTTCGAGCTGGTTCAGCGGCTTGTGAATTGAAATTTCGTTCAATTTGAGCATCTTGTGAATTGTTTTATGCAATTTAGGTGCAACTTACGAACTGTTTTGGTGTTGAGTTCTGTTATGAACTTTTGTACTGATGCTGTTTTGGTGAATTTCAGGTATTGACAAACTTTGAACACAAAGTGGCTCATACCCGTCGGCATCCGGGTTTATGACCAAATTGATTGTGCTGCTTTACCCTTGTATCAGTTTGGAAACCAAATGGGATTTATTCGATGATGGCATAGACCCTTTTCAGTTAATCATTTATCGGCCCGAACTTCTTTTACTTCTTCATCTTTCTCGGTTGTCCCGTATGATAAGAACAGGGATCACCTGATCTGACGCCAATGGCGCGGATCGGTAACGGGGGTAGGACGCAGCTTCGGTTGTGCCACTCCCGGCACTCGATGATGACATTGTTCTGAGAGTGTCGAAAAAACTTCTAACATTTTCCTATTCTGTTTGTTCTGTTTTGATGTGCAGGTAACCGGAAACGGAAATCATTGAGAACAAGGTTGAAGACTTTAGCTTTTTAGGCTTATGTCTTAGGACAGAAAAATAATGTAACTAGGATTCTCTTGTAATTTGTAAACAAAGAGTTCAAATGAAATAAAATTCAATATTTTCCTTCCATTCAATTTTCTCTCAATTTTCTTTTATGCCTTGAATGGTTTATGTTTCATGAGTCATGAACTTTGAAATATTTTCACTGTTATGCAATAAAGATACCACTTATGCCCATCGCCTTTGAATATTTGAACATACCATAAAACCTCAATTTCCCGTTCCAAGACATGATAACAAAAGGGAGAACTCGTGTTATGAATTGAGTTTGAAATATTCTCTAAAACACCCTGATTAATCCCCGAATAAATTCAAACTGACTTTCGCTGATCACATAACTTCTCAAAACAGACCCGACAATATCCACTCCATTTTCAATCCAAAATTTCGCCTTAATAAGAGAAAAGAAACTGCTCAAGAATGTCTTAAACAAAAACCATAAGCAAGGAACGGCCCAAGTCTAGTTAATTCTGAAAAACATACAGGCACCTTGACCCACGTGGCAAATAAATGCCTCAGGAATGATGTCTCAAAACTTGCGGTTTCCGTGTAAAATGACCAAAATGCCCCTGGGGTAATTCCTGCAAACAAATTATGCTCCATGACTGGTTAGTGGTTAATGGATTCAAAATGAAATGCTATGCGAAATGACTGACTAAATGTAAGGGTAAAATTTGGGGTATTACAGTTGCCCCTATTTAAATAGCTACACCAGACGATTTGAGTGACAGAGACTCGAGGAATCGTGGTGGAGAGATTTAAATATAGATAACCGAAAATTTTGCCCTTATATGCGATGATATGCAATGCTATGGACAAAACTAGGATGGCTTAACACAGATGATGCCATGAATATGATATGCTACGTATGCTGGAATGATGAATGCGAAAATGCTGACGAATACGATGACACAGGGACAGACACCACGAGAAGAACTCACTGGGGAAAATGACGCGCTGGGGCACAGTACAACACTGGGGAATTCTAAAATGATGGTCAGCTGGTGCGAACACGACCAATTATCATTTCTAGACCGGGAACGAGATTCTCAAATAGAGATGGCACCTATGAGACGGCCTCCACTGGGGAATCTAAAAGTAAAACTGGATCATGTACGACTGCAAGATCGATTACAGAATGCTGGAGCATTGAGCAAAGAATAACATCCAAGGCTCTGTAAACTATCTCTCGTGACAGGATCAAACGGACTTTTCGGAAATCCGTATCAAATATACAGGGTAAAGACCGACTGTATGCCAAAACAAATGGACTTTGATGGGAACTGCCCGGATAAGCTGCTCGAGGGAGAACTATCACTTATCGTTGGAAGGGACTTACATGCCAAAACGAATAAGCACTCAAATAAAGAGGTTGCTGCTTTATCTGATAAATAAATCTTCTCGCATTTAAGGTCGGCGCCTAGAATACGATTCTGATTCTTCTCTTACTGAAGGGTAAATAAACTTCTTCATGCTTCAAGATCGTGCTCTCCTGAACATGAAAAGGGTAAACTGAACTTCCTCATACTTCAGAATCGTGCTCTCCTGAATATGATTCGGCTCTTTCGGGTAAATGAAATTCCTCATACTTCAGAATCGTGCTCTCCTGAATATGAAACTGGATGACTGAATATACTCATACTTCAGAATCGTGCTCTCCTGAATATGAAACTGGATGACTGAATATACTCATACTTCAGAATCGTGCTCTCCTGAATATGAAACTGGATGACTGAATATACTCATATTTCAGAATCGTGCTCTCCTGAATATGAAACTGAATGACTGAATATACTCATATTTCAGAATCGTGCTCTCCTGAATATGAAACTGGATGACTGAATATACTCATATTTCAGAATCGTGCTCTCCTGAATATGAAACTGGATGACTGAATATACTCATACTTCAGAATCGTGCTCTCCTGACTATGAACATGGCCAATTGAACTTCCTCATAACTCAGAATCGTGCTCTCCTGAATATGATTCGGTTGTAAATGAGTTTTTCCATACTTCAGAATCGTGCTCTCCTGAATATGAAAGTGGATAATCGAACTTCCTCATAACTCAGAATCGTGCTCTCCTGAATATGATTCGGCTCCTGAAATTTCTTCATTCTTCAGAATCGTGCTCTCCTGAAAAACGGCCAACTGAACTTCCTCATAACTCAGAATCGTGCTCTCCTGAATATGATTTCGCTCAAACCTTCCCGTAACTCAAGATCGTGCTCTCCTGAATACGAATTGGTTCGTACCTCAAGACGGCAGGTAAATGGAAGCCCAACTGCTCCATGGAGATGGCCATTTGCTGCGAGTCGTAACGAGGATAGGATCGACTTCTTGGGTGAGAAATGTCGTATGTTGATACTGTAAGATGTAAAGTGTAAAGGGTTGTAACATGTAGGATTGTAAAGTGTTGTACTGATAGATTTTCCAGGCGTGAAATGGCGTGTATCTGTAAAGGATTTGTAGTTGAAGATAGTGCAAAATAAATGCACGTCCGGGTACAGTGATAAACTTCTCGGGCGAAAACAGTCGCGTATCTGTCATGGTATGGTGCAAATCTTTAGATGGTGCAAAATAAATGCACGTCCGGTTGGGATTGACGACCGACAAGACTGAGATTCAATCTAGGATCGAGCTAGAAAGAAAACTGGTAATCAAGACTCCATCGAGGGAATGATCTCGGAGGGTAAATATCTTATCCTGGTGAGGAAAGATAGCTGAAGTAACCGTCATCCACGAGGATCGAGCTCTGTGGGGAAACTGGAAACACATATGTATTTTATGCTTAGGGCTGACAATCTATTTTAAGAGAATGGACGAACCCAGTTACTCGGCGGTAACGACCAATGATAGAGACACAATGAACCTGTGCATGCTAACGCGTATGTTAATGAATATGTTAATATGAATGTATGTTGATGTCTATGTATGTAAATATGCAGGATGTTATGAAATGAGTATGTAATGAGTATGTAATGAATATGTAATGAATATGTAATGAATATGTAATGAATATGTAATGAAATAGGCATGTGATGCTTATGCCCCTGCGTAGGCCGACGAAACAGACTAGAGACAGGACGAGAGACGAAATAAACATCTCGACGGAGATACCCTGCGTTCTCTGCAACCAATACGTCAATCATGGGTAAGAAAGATCAATGGTAGAACCAAAACTGGTTTTAAAGTTCTGAATTCTCTGAGGGAGAAAGTAAATTGCTTAGGTGCCCAGTATTATGTCTTCGCATGGGGAGAAGAAAACCTGAGGGACGCTTTCGAGTTACCCAAGAAAAAGTTGTCAGCTTATAGTCTCGCTGGGGACTGTGATGAGGCAATAGTTTAGGAGCCTGTTGCAACACTGAGATTTACTGGGGAATGAAGGCCGTTGTGAGTAAAATCCCTCGGGTGCACGAAGAAAAGTTGTGACCACATAGTTTTGATCTTTAAGGACCTTATAGTAGTCGCCATTTGTTTCTTTAAAAAACACGGTGCCCCAGGATACTTGCGTTGTGAGGTATGGTCATCCCAAGAGAATTTTATAGAGAACACGGAGTCTGGTTGCCCCACTGTTTTCAAACTCTTTGAGATATTTGTCAGGTCTTGACGTAATTGGCACAAGTTAATCGTGTTACGACGAAATATTTGAGAAATAGCTCTTAAGAACGTCAGTCTCGCGTTGGTAAGCGAATTGGGAAACTGCCTGCCCCTGTTCAGCAGGATCTTCAAGTTCCACGGGTTATGTTCATATGTAAATCTCTAAGATATCAAGCAAAGTTGTCATGCCTGAAATGCCTATCCTGAGCTTGTCAATGTACACATATATTTGTCTTGAATTTTTGTTTTGAAAAAGATATCGCAATAACTTGTGACCGAAATCACTAGTCCGGATATAAGTTTTAATTATAATGCCAACATGAATTTTTCTGAGCATAGTTCGTAGGAGTCAGGAAACGTGATCTTGTCGAGTATGCTTTCAACCGAAGTCCTACTTCAATTAGGTCTTTTAAAGGTTGTATCGTGGCTCGGTTCACGGTTTAAGAAACAAAAGGATAAAGGCTCAAAGTTATATTTGTACCCACCCCTTCTTCGTGATGTTCTCCAATCCTATGTCAGTTAACCGGATACGAACGCTCATATCTCAAGCGGATTTGCTATGGTCGAGAACTTATCAAGGCTTTGGACATGGCAATCACTCACCTATTTCTAATGGCAATTCGATCACACGACCTTGTTCTTTATAGGGATCCTAAAAACTACTGGTTTGTTGTTCTTATTCCCTAACTTTTGCCTGGATAACATCTTTTGATTTGACTTTGGAGTCCAGCGGGATGCCCCAGTTTTGCCTAAGTCTCCTTCATAGGTTTTGACTTAGCGGGCTCTTATTTTTTGCACAAGTCGTGTAAATCTTTTGAAAGGCTCGTGACTGCCCCACTCCTTAGGTAACCGAGGGATAGTCATCGTATTGGACTCCTTAAGATGCTAAGGATAAATTCTCGAAGGTTTGCTCTTCCTTTTTTAGAGTCTAAGTGCTCGATCGGTTTAACTGAAACCTACCCTGCCCCAGGTTAGGATGAAGGTTCTTAAAAAGAAAGAAAAACTCCTACTTCAAGGCTCAAAGGGGTTAACGAGGGATTATCATCCTTATATCTCCAGTGTTTGGGATTTGAAACAATGCCTTACATCATCAGCGGGTTTTAATTGAAAGCATACGACAAGAAATCTGACGTTTTAGGTTCGTCATCCTCCTCCCAATTCTCCATCAGAACAAGAGATCGGGTAAAGTTGGCATTGTAATTTATGAAAACGTTTTTTGAATGAGTGAAACGAATGGATTTATTCAAGACAAACATATGCGTTGCATTAATTAATCAAAGATAAACAAGTTCGTGCGTGCTAAATATGCTTAATCAAAGAGAAATGCATATAAATAAACAAATGAACTGTCGAAAAAATCCTTCTAAATGTTTATGAAATCTTGCATTCGAGAGTAACAATTTCCTTTGGCGGAGCCTCAATGGAAAGGACGTCTGGTTTATGGTCACTGCGAGTCGTCATGGCTTGCCCCAGTTATGCTGGTCACATCTTCAACAATTTTCAGTCGTTGCTTCAAAATAACTTTCTCAGATTCTTTGTTGATCCCGGTCATATCATCTTGAGGGTTACTGAAATGAAGCGAGCTAGGCCTTTGAATAATTACTGGATTCGACTGATTTGCCGAGGGGACAACATACTTTGCAGATTTTAAGCTTGACAAGCGGGGAACCCCGAGGGGAGTCTCGATCTTCGGCTGAGCATCGCCAAAAGACAACTTCTTCGTTTCTAGCAAATTTCTGACACAGTTCTTAAGAGCGTAGCAATTCTCTAGATCATGGCCGGGCGCACCCTCATGAAATAAACAATGAGTGGCGGCGTTGTAACCTGCAGGTAACGGATTAGGCGGAGGACCCAAAGCACGGGTGGTAATCAGACCCTGTTGTACCAAATGGGAGTATAACTCAGTGAAAGTTATCGGAATTGGAGGACAAGGCTTATACTGCCTCTTACGGGGATAAGGAACCTGATTCTGTGATTGTTGGTGAACAGGAGCGTTGGGCACTCGTTGACTGCTGACAGGAACTTGCATGGGCGGATAACCGGAAGGTTATTGATAAACCGGTGCTTGATATACCAGAGCTGACTGCATAGGTTGGTACGTAGGAAACTGCTGATCGAAAGGAGGTGCAACAGTAGCTACATAGGGTTGTTGGACATATGGCAACTGATAACCCTGAATATAACTCTGCTGATGTTGCCAAGGTTGAGGAGTAGCCATTTTGCGGTTCCTCGAGCGTGTAGGTCCTTTACCATGGTCGGAGTTAGGAGTTTTGCACTTTGGAGGGGTAGCTCGTCGAACTGGTTGAGCACTAGGAGGCACCAAACCGGCTTGAAGACCGTGAGGAGGTACATTCCCGACAATAACAGCTGGTTGAGGTTCCATAACGGTATTAGCCTTAGAAACAACAGTAGACTGAGCATCCACCTTCACACTAAGAGCTCGTAACATCTCCAAAATCTGCCCTACACTTCCTCGAAGATCTTCGAATTCAAGGCTGACACGGTTGATCTCTTGGTTTTGATCTTCCATTCTTTTGAAGGGTCGTATTGATGCAGAGAACTCAGGGTGACAAAACTGGAGGGTGAGAGAACCGAGTATGAGAAATCGGGAGACACATGCAATGCAAAAGTATGATGCTAAAATGTGAATGCAAATGAAGATTTCATGGAATTCAAATATCTACGAATATTGCGGAATACCAAAGAAACTTTTAATTCATTGAAGACAAATTACAAATAATATTCTTGCAACCGAAACGAGCTAAATAAAGCCTAAAAAGTCCTAGAGAAGCATCTTCCACAACTTCAGTGAGCAGACGGAGATCCGGAGGAAAATAAATATTCGTAGAGCCTTCTCTTCTTGTAGGATTGTATCTCATCATCCTTTGACTGAATCTGCCTTTGAAGTTCTTCGTACTCGCTGACCATCACATGGTACTTGTTCTTCCATGATTCTGCTTCGAGTTGTGATTTCTTCAAAGTAATCTTCAAAGTTTCGGCTTCAGTCATGAAATACTGGACAGGTTCCTCTCTTTGAGGTACAAGATTTTGGCGAGAGTAGGGCATCTTCAACTCAATGGCTCTTCCTCGGACCCATTGAAGGTATGGTTCCATGGACACACAATTAGGTCTTCCCAAACTTTCTTTGTCTTTCCTATGCAGATGATTCCAAGAAGATAGAATCTGATCTTGAAGCTTTTTGTCGTCTTTGAAAAAGATTTTCTCTACATGAACACCTTTAGGCGGTTCTTTCAAGGGATATCCCAACTGTCGGCGAGCTAAGACTGGATTGTAGCTAATTCCTCCATTGAAACTGAGCAAGGGCACATTGTTGAAGTTTCCACAACTATCAATGATCGATACCCCATCGTACATGCGATTATACCAATCAATATCAGAGTGAGTTAAAGCCATAACTTTTTGCGACCAACGTTCTTGATTAGGTTTCCAGAACAGACCGGACTTGGGTAAGTGAGAAATAAACCACTTGTATAGCAATGGCACACAACATGTAATCATTCCTCCACCATGAAAGTTTCGGAGATGTACTGAATGATAAGTATTACCCAATAGCGTTGGGACTGGATTTCTCCTCATGAAGGTCTTGATTGCATTAAGGTCCACAAACCCCTCAAAACTAGGAAAAAGCAGCAACCCGTAAATGAGCAAAGCAAATATTGTCTCGAAGGCAAACATGTCTTTATGATCGGCATAAAATTGGGCTTTCTTAATTAGGAAGTCCCTGGGAAAACCGGAGATCCCCCCTCTAGTGATCATATTGTTTTTGACATCGGATATCCTTAGACAAATGGCTTTAGCAATATCTCGTTCTTTAGGGTCTTCCTCCAAGAAAGGGAATGGAGACTTATCCAAGATAGGTAATCCCACCAACTGAGAGTACTCTTCTAAGGTAGGTAAAAGCTGATAATCTGGAAAGGTGAAGCAGTGATAATCTGGATCATAAAACTGTAGCAAAGTCGCAAGAAGTCCTTCGTTTACTTGAATCTTCAACAAAGACAATAGCCTTCCGTATCTGTTTTGGAACTTTTCTTGATCTTGAACCAAATATCTTAGCTTCTCTAGGACTTCCAAATTAAAACCCTTAAAAGTAAATTTCAAAGTATGCCTTCTATGGTGATCCATGGTATCCTGCAATGTTCATAAATAGAGTTTGAATTCCATGAAATCTTAATGCGATATGATGTTTTATGAATGCAATGCATGAAAACACACAAAGTCCTAGGTTAAAGGAACGTGAGTGGAGTTAAGGTCTACCCATCCCCAAAAGGAGTGTACTATAGGTTAATTGTACCTGCAGAACAAGGTTCTAAAAGGTGCCCAAAGTCATCAGCCCATCTTTCGGATATTATCAACCTTCCGATTGACTCGGGGATTAATAATATTCTCAAGAGAACCTCTTTTGAGTGTAGTATCGCGTAGCAACCATTGTAGGATTACTCCCACATAGCTCCCGCACTACGTCCTAAATAAGGCCAAAGAGGTGTTAAGGTACTACGGTTCCCAGTATCACAGACTCCAATCGACCATGGAAAAAGTTTTCAACGATTACTCGTTCAACCGAACCATTTTCGAAAGGTCTCAACTGAGCGGTGATTCTCGAATCAACTTGGTCGGGACTCACTCCCTATAAGCCTCATCGAATATATCCCCATCCTATAATAATGTCACTAGTCCGGGCGTAGGACTTATCTCACAACACAAGGAACAGTCCCAAATCAGAGTACAATATATACATGCAAATGAATAGTAAAACAAATAGTAATAAATATGAACAAATTAGGGATAACCCTCAAAGGTTTAAGGTCCCCAGTGAAGTCGCCATTTTCTGTTGCGGTGGAAATAGGATCATAAACTATTAATGAGTTTGAATCGCAATTCAATTCACAACCGCTCTTTGATTTATCCGAAGGAAAAGGTCAAAAGAGGGAAAACCTATTTTGCATCGTAAACACAATGCGGGGAAAGATCTAGGGTTCGGGGGTTGGTTAAATTTAGGGAAGGTATTAGCACCCTAAACTTCTGTAGTACTCTACAGGAACCTTTTGTTCAGATGTTTACTATTTGCTTTATTTATTTGCTTAAGGTATATGTACAAAGGATTAAAAGTGAGAAAAGAGACCTAAGGGGTTAATTCTAAGTTTACTCGGCAAGACATCGCATCTTGTGCCTACGTATCCTTACGGGAGTGGAATCAGAGTAATCGTAGTTCCCCTCAATAGGGAGGTTAGAAACTTCTTGACTGTGGTCAAGGTCTCAAGGGGAATAAACGCATCTTAAGGACACGCTTACGTGGAGTGTAGAAACTCCAAATCTCTACGTTGAAATGTTAAGTTGTAATTAGGGTTAAATTAGGGATTCCACGGCGGGAAACCCTAAAATGAGCGCGGCGGCTCTTTGACCTAATGCTAGGGGTAAATGGTAATTTTGCCTGTGGCGAGGCATTTGTGAAAATTAGGGTTTGTGAGGTTGTAAGGGTTTGAAGATTTGAAATGAAATGTGTGAAGTTTTACGGACTATTGGCGCGGCGGCCAAACAGTTAGACCTAACCTTCGGATGTGTGCAATGTGACAGAAATAATGGTAAACGCGTGAGATAATTGAATCATGCAAGCAGAAAATAAGACAGAAGTTAAAGCCATGCAAACAGAAATTTAAAAGCAGAAACTTAAAGCGCGATTATTGGTTCGCGGGGTTACATGATAGGAGCAGATACAATATGATAATGAAAAATTTAATCAATGATAAACGAATTTAAAACAATCAGTTGAACAACAGAAAACAAAAGGATGTTAGTAGGGTTAGGCATAAATACAGTGGATAATGAGATAGCGCAGAAGAAGATGTAAATTTAGAGTTTTTATTGTTTTGAAAAAAAGATTTTAATTTAATTTATAAAAGAAAGAACAATGTTAGTTTTTTTTTAAAAAACACTTTAATCTTAAAAAAAGGTTTTAATTTGTATTAAGAAAAAGTTTTAATTTTTATTTTAAAAAAAGAAATTTTAAGTTATTTATTTTAAAAATAAAAAAAAGTCTTTATTTATTATTATAAAAAAGTTTAATTTAATTAAAAGCTGTATTTTATTTTATTTTTAAATAAATAACCTAATAAGATTTTAAAATTATAAAATTAAAATATAATAAGAAAAACTGTAAAAATAAATAAAGAGGAATTGGGCCGGTGGTCAACCCGGGCCCAACCCCAATCGTGGCAATCAGAAACATTGAGATTTAGGGTTTGAGACCCCCAATCTCCTTGCGAACGGCGCCGATCCACTCTCTTCATCTCCTTTGCTTCGTTTTGCTGCGATCTGATTCCCTAAAAACCTGAAAACACGCAAACTTAAACCGTCAAATGTGAAAGGCGATGCACTCGTCGCTTACGTTTTGAACGATGATGATTTTACGGTGAGTCTCTGAGGTTTCGATGGTCGGTGATGAGTCCTCTGAGGCCGGGAGGTGATCGCCGCTGATTACCCACCGCCGGTGAAGGCAGTCGCGGTGATCACAGGAGCTTTGCGCGAGGGTTTCGTTGTTCTTCTTCTTTTCTTCAATCGCGCGGTCACTAGGGTCTGCGATCTTCGTTCCTCCTTCTTACGAAGACGATGACGAGGATATTGGTTCCTCTGAGTCTCGGCTGTGCTCCTTGTTTGCGCCGCCTAGGGTTTGTTCGCGATTGGTCCGTTAGGGTTTTCTCTCTAGGTTTTTTTGCTCAGTGATTTTTCGGCCTCCCCCTCAGGTGATGTCGTTCTCTTTATATATCTCTTTCTGATTTTCGAATGGGCCTTTGTGCTTACGTTTTATTTGATCCACATTCGAAATTTTGCTTTCCAATCTGACTTGATTTGATTCGCTTTTACGATGATTGGATTTGATTGTGCTTCTATCTGATATGCTTTGACATTGATCTGGATATGGTGAATGTTATCTTTCCTTTTCTGATACTGATTGGATTTTGTTTTATGATGATTTACTGATTCGATTTGGATACACCTTTTGATATCTTTTGGATTTTTGCATGTGTGGTTTTGACCAAACCGGTTCATGGTGCGGATATCCTTGAGCCCTGCTCGTATTCAATTCATTTTGGGTCCAACCAAACTTGCTTCGGTCTTGGATACAGTTTGTGAATTGATATGGCTTTGTGAACTTTGTCTGCTTTTTCTTTGAACTGATACGCTTGTTCACTTGGATTTGTGAACTGATGGACTAACTGAATCATGTTTCAGTTCAACTTTCTGGTTTTTCTGATACAAATTCACTGACTCTTCTTTTTCTTCTTTCAGAGGGCAACTGATGGTGTGGTTACTGACGGATCAATGCTACCGAGAATGGTCATATGGTGATGATGACCATTGGTCTGAACCTTTGAGGGATGCTATTGCCATTTGGTTTTGGTTGCGTTGCCTTAGCGATGATGACCTTTGGGTCTGAGCTGATATTTTGAGTTGATAGCTTGCACGAAATTACCAATGCTTGTAGTTCGACGTTCGGTAGGGAGTTGGTAACGGCTTCGGCCGTGGCTCTCCCAGCCACTCGAATTCTCACGCCCAATGATGGTTAAACTGAGGGCTGAATCCATGTTGATTCCTTTATTTCTGTGGCTTTTAGTGAATTGCTTATGATGAACTGATTTGTCTTTTTTTGATATAGATTCACTGGGATTAAACTCTCTGATACGCGGCGGACTTTCTGCTACCCGCTGTTGGCTTGTTTTGCTGTTTGTCGAACATGAAACTTAATGAGTTTATATGATGCTCATGAAACCTTTTTTGAGGCAGCTTCGACTGTCTTTGACATCTCGATTCTTCTTTGTCTGAACTGAAATTCACTTCTCTTTTTTCCTGAATTGATAGGTGGCTGCGAATTTGGGCTATGATGTCCATCACTAAGCCTTAGGCTTTGCATTTTGATTTTCCAATGTGACCTGGCACGAACTGAGTTGGGCATTTCCTGCTGTGGTTTGTGAATTATTGGACTTGGTCCTTCTTTTGATGCAGCTGCGGTTTGATTCTAGTAATCCAGCATAGTTTACATTGCTGAACTGGTTCTTTGAATTGGCCGTATGCTTTTCGATTTTGCTGAGTATTTCTTCTGTGGTAAGAACTAGACTTGTTTCCGGGACTGTTCTGGTGTTCTGTGGCTGTGAATAATGATTTGCATTTAATTTTTAGACAGCCTTTGAAATTGATTCCTTTGATGTACTTGCCATTCTATTTTTCGAGCTGGTTCAGCGGCTTGTGAATTGAAATTTCGTTCAATTTGAGCATCTTGTGAATTGTTTTATGCAATTTAGGTGCAACTTACGAACTGTTTTGGTGTTGAGTTCTGTTATGAACTTTTGTACTGATGCTGTTTTGGTGAATTTCAGGTATTGACAAACTTTGAACACAAAGTGGCTCATACCCGTCGGCATCCGGGTTTATGACCAAATTGATTGTGCTGCTTTACCCTTGTATCAGTTTGGAAACCAAATGGGATTTATTCGATGATGGCATAGACCCTTTTCAGTTAATCATTTATCGGCCCGAACTTCTTTTACTTCTTCATCTTTCTCGGTTGTCCCGTATGATAAGAACAGGGATCACCTGATCTGACGCCAATGGCGCGGATCGGTAACGGGGGTAGGACGCAGCTTCGGTTGTGCCACTCCCGGCACTCGATGATGACATTGTTCTGAGAGTGTCGAAAAAACTTCTAACATTTTCCTATTCTGTTTGTTCTGTTTTGATGTGCAGGTAACCGGAAACGGAAATCATTGAGAACAAGGTTGAAGACTTTAGCTTTTTAGGCTTATGTCTTAGGACAGAAAAATAATGTAACTAGGATTCTCTTGTAATTTGTAAACAAAGAGTTCAAATGAAATAAAATTCAATATTTTCCTTCCATTCAATTTTCTCTCAATTTTCTTTTATGCCTTGAATGGTTTATGTTTCATGAGTCATGAACTTTGAAATATTTTCACTGTTATGCAATAAAGATACCACTTATGCCCATCGCCTTTGAATATTTGAACATACCATAAAACCTCAATTTCCCGTTCCAAGACATGATAACAAAAGGGAGAACTCGTGTTATGAATTGAGTTTGAAATATTCTCTAAAACACCCTGATTAATCCCCGAATAAATTCAAACTGACTTTCGCTGATCACATAACTTCTCAAAACAGACCCGACAATATCCACTCCATTTTCAATCCAAAATTTCGCCTTAATAAGAGAAAAGAAACTGCTCAAGAATGTCTTAAACAAAAACCATAAGCAAGGAACAGCCCAAGTCTAGTTAATTCTGAAAAACATACAGGCACCTTGACCCACGTGGCAAATAAATGCCTCAGGAATGATGTCTCAAAACTTGCGGTTTCCGTGTAAAATGACCAAAATGCCCCTGGGGTAATTCCTGCAAACAAATTATGCTCCATGACTGGTTAGTGGTTAATGGATTCAAAATGAAATGCTATGCGAAATGACTGACTAAATGTAAGGGTAAAATTTGGGGTATTACACCATGCCACATCCATATTGTATAATTTTGATAAATACCATCACAACATAGGTGATGGATATCTCATCCTTTGTACCTTTCTTTATATTCCCAGAATTAACACAAGGACAATAAAGGTACCATTATTGTCAGGAAGATTTTGATCAGCGTATTCAAGGAATTCAAGAACTTATTTCTCATATACTGAACCTAATCTATCATCTTTCATTCAACTACGATCCATAATAAATTCTGAAATTTATATCAAAACAATATTGTGAATGGCACAACGAAATCTAAACCTAAAGCATGTCAAAAAAACTAAAGCATGTTCATTACAATAATACAACTCTAAATCTTAAGCATATGGATAACGCATATGAACTTTGCAAGAAATGGACCACAAAATCCAACAAAAAAACATAAAGCATATTCAGTATCATAATACAACTCTAAATCTTAAGCATATGGATAAAGCATATGAGCTTTGCAAGAAACAGACAACAAAATCAAACAAGAATGAAGACGATGAAGAATATCAAGAAGTAGGAAGATGAGGAAGAGAGTGACGTTTGCACGAAACATATCATACTTTGAAGAGAACAAGAATGAAGATTCAAATGAACAAAGATTGTGAAGATGAAGATTTTGCTATCGCTGTGGCTGTCGTCTCTGGTTAGCTGGTTCGCTAGTTCGCTTAGGGCATATTATGATGGAAATAATGAATATGTTTTTTTTAATTTATCAGGAAAAGCTTTAATCACGGTTGATATTTACAACCGCAGTAAAATGTATATATTATTACAACGGTTGTAGACTAAAATAGTGGTTAAATAATGTTCAATTCTTTATTTGTTTATGAACTTAAGTGACACAGACTTTTTGAAATAGGAAAAATAGAAAAAAAATATAGTTGCTAGGATTTGAAGTTTGTAACTATTACTTTATCACCACAGTTGTTTAAATAAACCATGATTAAATAACTTTCAAAAAAATAAAAAATATATCACGCGCATCCAGTTTGCGATATTACAATGGTGGAATGCACAATCGTAGTAGAATTAGTATTATCGAAGGCGTATTTTGTAGTAGTGAGATAATGTTCTTCATCTCCGTTGTACTAACTGTAAGAGCAAGATTTGGTTCTACATATGGCCATTAAGTTTTGATGATAATTGCACATGTTATCAAATAGAACAATTTTGTATGATATGGTTTCTGACTAGTGTGTGACTATTGTCAATATGACTCTGACTCTGATAAGAAGGCATGTGACGTCATTAGACTCTATTATCAACACTCTGGAAAAAAACATATGTGTGTACAAGTTAAATTTAAGATCATGAATGTTTCTAATACAACAGTTCTAATGAACATTAGTTCTAGACATTATAATTAAGACTTTATAAGAAAGGTCTAAAAGACTTTATAATGTGATTCACTTCTAATGTTACAAGTTCTAAAGATTATGAAGACGTGGTTCAGGTGAACAAAGCTCTAAAGATTCTGAAGACACAATTTGTGAAGATCAAGTTTTGAAGAGTTTCTAAAGATAAGGTTCTGATTAAACGAAGTGTTAAAGACTCTGAAGACAAAGAATGTGCTCAAATAAATATGAAGACTCTAAAGACAAGGTTCTGAAGGAACAAGTTTTGAAGACTTTGAAGATAATGCTTCTAAAAGAACAAGTGCTGATGATTCTCCAGATAGATTCTGCTGAACAAATATCTTGGAATTCTAAAGACCAAGTTTCTAAAGATTACACAAAGAATGACTCTTCTACAACACAATTCATCAAGATAATATCTTAAGCCTCTAAAAATTCTAGAAGACTGAAGATCAGAATGATTTTAAGTTGAATATAATAGTACTAAAACTTTGTATCCTCTGCATAAAAAAGGTGGCATAGGAGCAGCTTTTTGTACACCGATGTTGACCATTCCTTCATATGAACATTAGGATATTGCTATTGGAATATCTTTCTTAGAATACCCTTCAACGGATCTATTGGCTTCTGCTCTATAAATTGAAGACTTGGAAACTTGAAGAAATGTCGCTCATGGCCAAGAAGCTAGTTGCTTGTCGCTCATAGATTATTCGTGAAACAACCATTTCTCACAAAGAGAGAAAGATACAATATTTTTGGTTGTTGTTCTTACGAAGGATCATTATTCAACACAATAAACAAATCAACATGTAGCAAGCAAGATGTAGCTGCTACCACAAGAGTGTACAATGATGATTATGCTAACACCATATGAAACTACTCAAGTGGGACATTATAAGTGAAGCATAGTAACTTAGTTGAACTTGATGGTTGAATTGGAAGAAGAATTATATTCTCAAGAAAGGTATAAAAGGAGAAGCTAGAAGCTTAATGAAAAGAAGCCGAAGTGCTCAAACAAGAAAACTTTTAAGCAACAAAACTAGTGCTTTATAATCTCTTAAAGATTTATCATTAGATAGTTTTGTATTAGAAAGTAAGGAGCTGCTGCTCAAAAACTTGCTAGAAACACTTAGGTGTTCTTGTACTTCATTTGTGTAATTAGCTTGTAATAAGCATTAAGTGTACACATGTAAAATCCTTTTTCTAAAGGTGGCGTAAATCCTTATTGAAGGTAGCTTAAGAAATCCTATCTAAGGTGGTGTGAATCCTTGTTGAAGGTAGTAAGAAATTCCTTAGAAGGTAATGTTGATTCCTTTAGCAGTCGAGTGAAGACCAGAATGCTTGAGAAGACTAAGTGTATTTCTAACACCTTAGTGGATGATTCCTTGAGAGGTGAATGAATGCCAGGATTCTCAAGAAGGCAATGAAGGGTTTCCATTGTGGTTGTAATTGTTGATGATTGTTTGATTAAGTCCTTGTGACAAGGCAAAATCACCTTGAGGGATGGACTGGAGTAACTTCGCTAACAGTGAACTAGGATAAAATAATTGTGTTGGTGTATTTTATTTACTTATTAATCTAATTGATTTAATTTCCGCAAATAGGGAAAAAATACGAAACCTAATTCAAACCCCCTTTCTTGTGTTTCTCAACCTTCAATTGGCATCAGAGCTCCGGTTCTGTTAATGATGTTTATCAAACACTTAACCGTGTCAAATAAATATCTGGATGAGCTTTGGGAAATGATCTGGTTAATCTTCTCCACCATCTACAGTTTCTATCTCATACAATGATGGAAGATTGAGTACTAAAATGACAAACAGGAAAGGTTCATTCTGGATTATGTCATTGATTCTTAAGAGTTGGTTGCTATTGACAATATAACTCTCTCTTATGATGCTTGCAAAAAGATTGAAAGCAAGATAAGAATCAGCTGGTAAAAGGAAAATACACTCATCAGATATTTGAAGAGTCTGATGAATGCTATTTTTGGAATACGTTAGTTGAGAACTACATATCTTCTCAAGGTGATGCCTAGACAAGGCTTAAGAAGGATAATATAAAAAAAAGCAACAAGAATTATCAGAAAGCAAGAAATCTTGTTTGTTGAATGTTCTTCTTTTTGAGTATGGGATGTTTTCAACAATCAGACTTGGTCTACCATTGACTTTCTCAATATTGCTCATTATGAACTCTTTCATACGAAAGAGAGAAAATGCTTAAGTCATGATTCAAAAGCATGAACACTTCAAGATGAAGTATGCTGAAGATGTTAGAAATCTTGTCATCAAGATTTTAAATCATAACTGTAGAATTTAAGATTCTGAATGATGATTTCTTCGTCAGGATTCTTGAAGAAGATGACCATAAGCTTGATATGTGAATAAAAGCTTATGGCAACTGATCAAGCTTGCAGAAGATCTGGAGTAAAGCCTCTCTTGAAGAACATAAGATATGAGCTAAATAGTATAACTCAAAAAAGAAGAAAATTGTTATGCTTCAATCAGTCAGAAGCTGAAGAGATCAGAAGAGAAAGACAAAATGCTACTTCTAGTTAGAAGACAAAGAAAGTCTTTCTTTCTACAAAAGAACAAAGCCTAAGAAGAAAGCATGAGATTCTTAAAAGAAATGGCTGAAGAATACACGAGGTGTTTTTATGTCCTGAGAAGGCACTGTAAAAGAAGAATGAACTAACATAACATTCTTAGCTGATGTTAGAACGCCCAATGCAAAGGATCTGTTTAGAAGATAAAGTAGTTTCTTATGCAACAAAAACTATCTTTAATGTAGATGCTCTTAGTGGTGCAGTCAAAACACTAGCGGTGCTATCAAAATTCTGACTGTCCATATAGGAGGAAGACATCTACTCTATTTCTAGAAAAGCTTCACAGATTTCTAATGTGATAAGAAAGGATGATTATCAAGCTGTCAGAAGTTTGGAAGAACAACACATGTAAGATCAACTTTCTAATTTCTTGAAATATGTGTGTTCATTAAGAGAAATAGCTTGACATAAGACAGGCAAGTTGTTAGCTTGAGAAAGATATCTCAATTAAACACGTTTAATTTTGTCAGAATGCTATCCAAAATTTTCTTCTCAGAAGATTCTAATACATGAATGTATCCTTCTACCACTCACTACTTTTTGGACTCATGTGACTGGGTGGAAGTATTAGCTCAAGAAGCTATCTGATAAAAAGAAGATTAAGACGTTCTAGTTCTTTGTAATCAAATACAGATGATTGAAGAATAGAACAAGCTTGAAAAGAAATGGCTAACCATCGTGACAAAGCATTTCTAGAAAGTAGCTAGCATGTTTATTCAAAACAGAATATGATTCAAATCTATTCTTATTCATATTGGTTAGATTGCTCAGAATATCCAAAGGCTAACAAAGTACCTTCATCAGAAATCAAATCAAGGTCATATTTTATGATAAGCTTGAAAGTCAGAAACTAAAGCTTAGTGGAAGAATACAGAGCTAGAAACTATCTTCTCTGTGATGAAGAAAATGAAGCTGCCGAAGAAGGCGAAGATGAGGAAATCAGTAGATGTCTAATTAGAAGTCATCGCAGTTCATACTCTCTAAGAAAGGAAAGACAGACTTTCTGATGAACTGTTTCTGGCTGATAAGATCAAATAAGTAAGAACAAGATTATCATTCAAACCCACAAAGGAAATAGATTTTGGTTTGATAATATATGCATCTGATGTAGATCAGTACCTATCCAATGAAAGTAAGCCTCTATTCAATAATTGGACTCTGATGATGCAATAAGATTCTAACAAGTCTCCTTAGCACATAAATGCTTAGAGTTTATGTTTAAGCTAAGAAACGTTTGGCCTTCTGAAAATGAGCTTTCTTGAAGAAATCACGTTCTAATATTTCTTGAAGATAGAAGACGGATGATTCTAAGGATAGAATTTGGTTCTTCCCCCAACGATCAAAGATGAAACTAATGTCAGAAGAGATGTTCTCATCTTTCAGAATGGAAGCTCAAGAAGTCATGAAGATGATCCTTCCTCTGCTCAACATTAAAGATTCCTATAAAGATAACAGATGGAAGAAGAAAATGATTCTAGTGGTCCAGATAGAAGTGAAATCAACAAGTCATCAACCGCATAAGCTGAACGGGTGGTGATTCTGAAGAAGCCTCTACATCAGAAGCTGGAATCTACAGAAGTATTGAGTAATGTATTTCTAACCTTTTCTATTTAAATTCAAATAGTTTAGAAATCCAATCTTATGTCTTAGAAAATCAAATCTTTAAGAAATATATCTTGAGTATTAAAAACGTGTGAACGATTGAGATCTTTGTAACTGTTGGGAAATGAGAAGTTAACCCTCTCAATATGTTGTCAAGTATGTGAAGAGGTTATACCTCTATTTAAGAAATTTGTCCTCTTTGCAACCCATTTTCATTAATCATTACCCTAAATGACTAGACGTGTCTTAGGATTAAATGTTAAAACTGATTTTACTTTTATTAATGCCTTTGACCATTGGAAACTGAAGAGCATAACACATTTATTAGTCATTATGATTGACAAAATAAATTATTATCTTACATGCACCATACCTAGTATCTGATGGAATAACTCAAGTAATGAGAATATCTTTGATATAGGACACTAAAATCATTTCACCTTACTTTTTGTCAGATATCCTAAACTCATTCCTCCTTGAGTGTCTTCTTTATTTCTCTGGACCTAGTGTCTATATAGGTCACCTACTCTCACATTTTATTATGCGTATTAATTTATCTTTCTATCAACCGTTTTGGAAATAACAATAGTCACTATTTTTAGATAAAACATTGATTGTTTTGCATGCCTCGAAACTGGTTATCTCTATCATCCTTGCTCATCCTTATAAGTAGTATCTAACTTTTCTTTACTTATATCATCCTTCCTTAAACCATTCTTTATCTCCTACTTTTCTTCATCGTATCATTTCTTTCCTAGTTGTATCATCATGTCTTCAAAAACCATTAAAGGCGAGATTTCTGACTTAGAAATTGTGAAAGAAAACTCTCTTGATTTCAAAGCCTTACTGGAAAGTAATCTTTTCAAAATATTTTCAGATATTCACTTCTAGAAATGGGAAAATATTTTGAAATGCTTTATGAACTAATCTATCTGGTTCTTGTAAAAGAATTCTGGGTAAATGCCAACGTTCTTCATCCTGAGTCTAATGATTGTGTTATCTTGTTCGTTATCTCTGGTCTTCCCATCATGATCGACCTCAATATCATTTCTCAAGCTATTGAGTATAAGGAAGATGGAAAAACAGTTGAAGAATACAGAGGAGTCAACATATTTGCTAAACATGTTCACATTATATATGAACATAAAGGACCTGCTGCCAGTCCCTTTACTCTCTCCTCTATGGCAAAGGTCTCGTACCAAATCATGGGAACAAATCTCAGGCCGAGAGAAAAAGGAATATGATGGCTCTCTATAATGGATATGCTTTTCATCTTCTTCTTAATCTCCAAGATCAATATCAATCTGCCTCAATCCATGTTCAACTATCTGAAAGAAGAAATTCTTTCATCTATAGAGTAGTTATCATTTAAGATTCCTTTTAGTAGAGTCATTTCTCACATTCTTGATCTACAAGGAGTCGTTGCTAACATTAAGCAAACTGGAATGACTGAAAAACTTGCTCTTGAATAGTGTTCACCTATGAACTACTCAGAAATCATCAACAATCAATAGAATATCATGGATTTCTAAATACGAATGGTGATTCTCCTTATGGAGACTAGTTTATGTGTTCTTATTTCGTGTCATTAGGTCTACGTATGTTTTGTGTCTGTTGTCTTCCATTGTAATTTCTTTATGAATACTATTGAAATTTTCTTTTTCATATTACTTTGTCTATTTTGTTTCCACACCTTTTTTATTTCTAAAAAAGGGGGAGAAAGTGATATATGATTTTGGTATTCAATCTAAAGAATCTCATACAAAACATAATTAAAATACATTTTACTTCTAACCAAATGTTTAAGAATTGACCAGGAACTTCACAAAAGTTCATTGTATGTTAGAATAGGTTATCAGAAGATAGAAGATAAGACATATCATAATACATTATTTGTATTTGATAATATATCAGAAGATATGTTCTGAAGAAGTAGTTAAATTGTATCAGAAGAAATTGTATGAGAGATTAGAAGGCATAAGCATCAGAAGACATATACAAGAAAGAAGAATACCAAATAAGCTTTATCTGATATCTAGTGTTGACCATTAAGTTATCAGAAACAAGAGATGTCCATGAATTTCGCGCTGATATCCAAAACATGTCAGAAGTTGTTAACTTTCTAAAAGGATGATTCAATTGGTATCTAAAATTCAATGTTATCCAAACCTCAAATGGTATCTAGAATTTAGTATCAAAAGAATGTGAATTATTTAGAGATGAAATCAAGTCATGATCATAAAAGAAAATATTTGATTTCTAAACCATCAAATGACTTAAGGGATATGTGTACCTGTTGGTGATATGTGCTAAGATATTGAAGATTTGGTTTTGATACATGATGCATGGAATCTAAGAAAGTATCTACCAGTTTCTATTATATAATGCATGACATCACAAGACAAATCAGATTCTGATATGTCTACAGTATTCTGATAGTAAATTTTGTTTTGAGATGAAGACCGACCAGTTCTACTCAGATTCTGATGAGACGTCACTGAGAAGTAATCCTTCTTTTTTGAACATGATTCTACTTCAAAATAATTTTGTGAGTCTTAGGATCAGGGAGAGACTCTGAACAAGCATACATTAATTTTGAAAGTAACAGAATCAGGGGGAGCCTATTAAGCTTATCTCTGACCCTGTGGATTTATGGTGATAAACCTATACGAATTGCTCTATCAAAATGCATTGTTTATCATCATCAAAAAGGGGTAGATTGTAAGAACAATATTTGGTTCTACATATGGCCATTAAGTTTTGATGATAACTACACATGTTATCTAAGAGAACAATTATGTATGATATGGTTTCTATCTAGTGTGTGACTATTGTAAATATGATTCTAACTCTGATAAGAAGGCATGTGACATCATCAAACTCTATTATAAACACTCTGGTAGAAACCATATGTGTGTATAACTTAAATTCAAGATTCATGAATGTTTCTAATACAACGGTTCTAATGAACAATAGTTCTAGACTTTCTAATTAAGACTATATGAGAAAGATCTACAATACTTTCTAATGTGATGCGCTTCTAATGTTACAAGTTTTGAAGATTCTGAAGATGTGGTTCAGGTGAACAAAGCTCTAAAGATTCTGAAGACACAATTTCTGAAGATCAAGTTCTGAAGAGTTTCTAAAAACAAAGTTCTGATTAGATGAAGTGCTGAAGACTCTGAAGACATAGAACATGTTCAATGAAATATGAAGACTTTGAAGACAAGGTTCTTAAGGAAAAGGTTCATAAGACTTTGAAGATGATGCTTCTAAAAGAACAAGTGCTGAAGATTCTCAAGATAGATTTGCAGAACAAAGATCTTGGAATTTTGAAGACTAAGTTTTTGAAGATTACACAAAATGACTCTTCTACAACACGCTTTATCAAGATAATATTTGAAGCCTCTGAAGATGCTAGAAGAATGAAGATCAAAATGGTTTTAAGTTGAATATAATAGTACTAAAACTTTGTATCCTCTACCACGAAAAGGTGGCGCATGAGCAACTTTTTGTACAGTGATGTTGACCATTCCTTCATATGAATGTTGAGATATTGCTGTTCGAATATGATTCCTAGAATACCCCTCAATTGATCTATTCTCTCATACTCTATAAATTGAAGACTTAGAAGCTTGAAGACATGTCGCTCATGGCCAAGAAGCCAGTTGCTTGTTGCTCATAGCTTATTGCTGAAGCAGCCATTGATCACAAAGAGAGAAAGATAAAAGATTGTTGGTTGTTGTTTATACAAAGGATTATTATTCAACAAAACAAACAAATTAACATGTAACAAGCAACATTGAGCTGTTACCACAAGAGTGTACAAAGATGATTATGCTAACACCATATGAAACTACTCAAGTGAGGCATTATAAATGAAGTATAGTAGCTTAGTTAAACTTGATGGTTGAATTGGAAGAAGTATTATATGCTCAAGAAAGGAGTACAAAAGGAGAAGCTAGAAGCTTAATGAAAAGAAGCTGAAGTGCTCAAATAAGAGAGCTTTTAAGCAACAAAAATAGTGCTTTATAATCTCTTAAAGATTTATTATTAGATAGTTTTGTATTAGAAAGCAAGGAGTTGCTGCTCAAGAACTTGTTAGAAACACTTAGGTGTTCTTGTACTTTGTTTGTGTAATTAGCTTGTAAGAAGCATTAAGTGTGCACATGTAAAATCCTTTTTCTAATGGTGGCGTAAATCATTATTGAAGGTAGCTTGAGAAATCCTATCTAAGGTGGCGTAAATCCTTGTTGAAGGTAGCAAGAAATTCCTTAGAAGGTACTGTTGATTCCTTGAACGGTCGAGTGAAGACCAGAATGCTTGAGAAGACTAAGTGTGTTTCTAACACCTTAATGGGTGATTCCCTGAGAGGCGAATGAATGCCAGGATTCTAAAGAAGGCAATGAAGGGTTTCCATTTTGGTTGTAATCATTGATGATTATTAGATTAAGTCCTTGTGATAAGGCAAAATCACCTTGAGGGATGGATTTGAGTAACTTCGTTAACAGTGAACCAGGATAAAATAATTGTGTTCATTTATTATATTTACTTGTTAATGCAATTGATTTAATTTTCGCAAATGGGGACAAAATATTAATCCCAATTCAAACCCACCTTTCTTGTGTTTCTCAACCTTTATTAACCACCACCTCAGATCTTATTTTAATGAGTTTTAGTTGTTAAAATTGGTTTTTCGTCATATGTTTTGTGTGTGTGTGTATGTATACGTGTGTGAGTGAGTGAGTGTGTATGTGTGAGAGAGTGACAGAGATAGATAGATAGATAGAGAGAGAGAGAGAGAGAGAGAGAGATTTGTGAAACAAAGAGAGAGATAGAGATAGATAGATAGATAGATAGATAGATAGATAGATAGATAGATAGATAGAGATAGAGAGAGAGAGAGAGAGAGAGAGAGAGAGAGAGAGAGAGAGAGAGAGAGAGAGAGAGAGAGAGAGAGAGAGAGAACAAGAGCAAATGAGCTCTCTCTCTCAGCTATTGGATCTTTTGTGTCTGTTTAGGGCTCATCTGGCAAGCCACGTAGCCCCACATGAGGCCTTCTGATTGGAAAATTTTAAGGGATCTGGTGGAATGTTATTAGTATGTGCCTGTGTTGACCAACCATTGGATCATGCCAGTACTCACATCCAACGCATGTGATTTGATTGGATATGTGGTCTTTGGATTGATTTGTTTGCCCATATTTTTTTGCTTCCTTTTTTTGTTGTTGAGCCCCTAACTATTTGCTTCTTACTGTGCCTCTTATATGGTCGAACCCCTTTCTCCATGTGTGTGGGCTTGTGGCCCACGTTTTCTTCCTTGTATATTTCAATTTATCTCTTTTAATTGTGTTTTTTTTGTGTTTTTGTTTATTCTATTTTAAAAAATATTTAACATTACATAATAATTTATTTTATTTATAGTCAACTAATAATATTTAAAAATTTATTCCATAAATCAACAAGTTTTTAAGATGGTTAAAATTATTTTTCTTTCAAAAAAAGAAGTCAAGGGTTTGGTAAATACAAAGCAATTTTCAAAAGTAAATATTTCCCTAGTTTAGCATAACTTCACAATTTCACCAATCAAATTATTCCATCAACCATTTTCAAATGCGAATAAGATACATGATCAACATCAAGTTTCTTTCCTTCTTACTCGAAGAGCGTTGAAAATCTTTTCTTTATAAAAACGGTTGAAAAGGGAATGATGGGTTTACACTTTCATACTCCTCGAACAATCGAACGGTTGGCGCATGCCATATTGCTCGAGTTTTCGTCCTCCAAATAATATATTTTAAGTAAACTTGGTGAAAAAGGAATGGGAAGTTTACACTTTCTTACTCCTCGAATAATCGAATGGTTACCACATGACATATTGCTCTAGTATTTGTATTCCACCAATAATTTTCTCAAATAAACTTGAACAAAAAGGGAATGAGGGGTTCACACCTTCCTGCTTCTCGAATAATCGAATGGTTGACGTGTTAGACGATGGCTTGGATCTAGAAGGGGGGTTGAATAGATCCCAATTAAAATCAGTCGGCGCTACCAATTTAAAATTGGTTTTTCAAAATATTTGTTTACTATTGCGGAAGCGGCCGTGGAAAAATTACGTCTAAGAACGAACCGTTATTAGAAGACCGAATATGCGTCTAGCCTTATGGAAATGATAATGAGCAAAATTTTATTCAACACACTAGTCACACTATCAGTTGATTTTACCACTTATTAGTAGAACTAGCACCAATGATCTATAATGCCCACAAAGTAGGCAAATGAGCTAAGTACACTCTGGTGTAGGCAATTTATCAAACACTTGGTGTGCAATACACTCCAAGTGTGGTTTGGCTTGAGTAAGTTGCTTTAAGTTCCTTGTGCAATATATTGTTGCACTAAAGTTCAAAACAGTAGTAAGTACTTACTCAAATCAACCCAAATTATGATATAACTGCTTATACTAAAATCACTTAAATTTTAAGCCAAAACTGAAAATGCTGAAAAGTAAAGGAGACAAAGATTTGTTGAGGCAGTTTCCCCACCGTCCTCGCTTCGGGGTATGTTTTCCCTCAATTCTAATAATAAAATTGAGATCAATATAATAGATATCATCTGTAATGTAGAAATGTTTATACAAGAATTGATAAGCAAAATATACATGCAAGCCC
Organism: Lathyrus sativus; assembly: GCA_963859935.3. Classification (NCBI taxonomy): domain Eukaryota; kingdom Viridiplantae; phylum Streptophyta; class Magnoliopsida; order Fabales; family Fabaceae; genus Lathyrus; species Lathyrus sativus. Next base: position 469,287,425 of record OZ012740.1, read on the forward strand.
TCTTGATGTTAATGATGCTATCGCTTCTTGCTCCTTGATTTGAGTCGAATCAAGTTCTCCGATTGTTGTGAGTAGACCTCCGATTCCAGCCCCTTTGTTGAATAACCTTCCGTTCTTCAAACCCTCGGCCCGACTGATCTCACGCACAAATAAATCGAACCCGGAACACTATTGCACGCTTCACTGACTTCTGCTACTAGATTGACGAAGACTACCGCTTCTCAATCACCTTCACTCAGATGAAGTAGGTAGAGTTGATGCGTACCAAAAAACCCCCAAAATCTCCAAATCTTGGAGGGCAAAACCTGCTAGGTTTTATCCAAGAAAAACCTTCCTTCAAAATCAACCCGAACCGGATTTCCGATCACGGCTTCGGACCTTATCACCTTGAACAAGATCACAAGCACCCCAAGAATTATTGTGTGTAATTGTTGTGTTGTGCGTTATAGAAGATGAAGATTGATGAACTTTGATGGAACCTCTTTCACTTTTCTTGTTTTATGACAATTGACTCAAATTTGCAATTGTTGTTGATAAAAATGAACAAAGTCTCTATATATAGTAACCAACCAATCACAAAACTTAACAACTTTTCAAACACAGTGGGAAGACTTCAAAAACAGCACCAACGCGCCAACGGTCAACCATAGCAGGTCTATGCATCGACGCATAGCCTGCAGATTTGGATAAATTTGAAAGGCCAGCAGTGTGCGTCGACCATAGGTCGGCGTGCGCTGACCCGTGAGAAAATATAAGCTTCATGCGTCGACCATGGGGTCGACTCACAGTCTTCATGTGCTGACCCGTGACCATTTACGCATATGCATGCGCTGACTCAGTGGTCGACTCATGACCTGCAATTCTGCAAAATTTGATATTTATGTGGTTTTTATGCATTTTGTCGTAACCACATATCATTCACATACATTATATTGAGTAAAGCAAGTTAAATGATATAAGAAGGATATGGTGGATGGAATATTTGCATTTGTCTTTGTAGAGGTAGAGCCGATAATGCTGACTCATCCATGGTTGCAATTTGTCATCATCGAAACTCAAGATCGTATGTTGTATGACGGTTTACCCTCACATACTCCCCCTTTTTGATGATGACAACCTGTACAAAGCCAATGAGACCCAAATTCAATATTACAAACATGGTAGCATAAGCTCCCCCTTTCTTTATCATTCCTGTACTTTCAATCAATAAAAGTAACTGTAACTGATATGATGTGGTGTGGTCTTCTTGGCTTTGATACACTCTCTTCTCCCCCTTTGACAACATCTAAAAGAGAAAGAGAACGATTAAAAGTAAAATGTTCAAATCAACAAGATGATTAACAGGTAATATCTAATCATATACCAATATTCACACATAATATTGACAACGAAAAAAATATAGCGCAACGAATACTCATAGTATAAATAAACGAGAGAAAATGCATTGAGAAAACCCAAATAGTCATAACAATCCAAACAACTTAAACACATAACAACATAAACAAAATAACATGAATTGCACACAAAAATCTAATGCCCTCGGCCGCGCCCTCGTCCCCTCTCATAGTAATGAGGATTACGGTAAGGATCGGCCAAGTCAGTGAAATCCACAGTAATGTTGTTCAAGTAGTTCAAACTGTTGGATATGGCCCTTTCCTGAGCTTCATGGGATGTAACAAGAGCCTCAAACCGTGCGTCCATTCTGGTGGAGAAGTTATTGAGCCTTTCATTTTGTGTTTGGAGTTGGCTTTGAATTTGAGTGAATCTCTCATCTTGAGTGCGCATAAAGTTTTGTTGTTCCAGTTGCATGGATTGCATCATGCTGAGAATGTCAGATGTGTGGGATTGCTGAGGAGATTGAGGTGCTTCAGAATATCCATGATACGGATCATAATATTTTCCCAAAGTGGTCCAGCCAGTGTGCTGCCACTCACCTCAGCCTTGATTGTTGTATTCTTCTTCATCCTCAGGTTGAGCTATGTATGGAACCCAATTGGTAGTCGTGTACTCAGTTGACTCAGTTTGATGATGACTGTCATATGCCTCATGTGCAGGTTCTTCTTCTTCTTTCTCTTCAGGTTCTTCTTGTTCTTCTTCGTCACTTTCTGCACTTTCCTCACTGCCTTCAGATGCTTCAACCACTCTAGGTGTAGTTGCTTTGCGAATAAAACCGTACATTTTTCTTTCTTTGCACCAATAGTAGCCCATCATTGAAAGGTTCTTTGTGCCAAATTCCTTATCTAAAGAGATGGATGTGTATGGAAATGTTGGAAAGACAACATCATCATCTGTGAGAACTTCCTGAATAAATGACCCATATGCTAGAGCAGTTCCTCTTGCAGAGTCTCGCAACGCGAACATCCAACTGGCGATGTAGTAGGGCTAGTTAATTTTGATTTGATTTTTCAGAATATATATGAGATGGACTTCAGCCTGTTCTACTTTGGAGAGCCCTCCTTTCTTTGGTGCAGAATGCGCGCCACAATCCACTAAAGAATTCACTCAATTGTTTGCAATTGCCTTGCAGTGACGATTCTCGGAAATGCATCACTATTCACAATATTCTCTGGATACAACCATTTTAACATTGAGTTTAAAGTCGTTTTGAATTCATATCCAGCCACAATTTGAGAATCAGTTACCTCAGGAGGAGGATTTTCACCAGCAGCTAATTGCATGTTGAAATATTTACTCCATACAACAGAGTTTAGATTTACCTTTGTGGAGCCGACCTGAGAGTGAAAGAACTGACCGCTGAACCTGCCATGGATGCATGTGTAGAAAACACGTACCAAGTCTTCACTATACTTTGAGTTGCATTCCAAGAAGTTGGTAATGCCTTGAAACTGCAGCAAGGCTAAAATTTCAGAGAGATGAATGTGTTCCGCAATGAGCTTGTAGAATGCATGCTGCTTAACTACCCCTCTTTTGCCGATGTCTTTGTTGAATTTTTCGGCAAGAGTTGAAGGAACTAAGGATTCAGCAGTGATTGGTATGGAAGCAGATGATGAAGATGCTCTTGATCGCTTGCCGGTAATTCTGTGGGAGGAGGAAGCCATTGATGGTGTTTGTGGAGGATTTGAGATTGCAGAGAGAGAGAGAAGTTGGAGAGTGTGATTGCAGAGAAAGAGGTTTTCCCCTTTTATATATGAGAATTTAGGGTTTTTAAGAAGAGGAAAGGTCAAGAGACAATAGGCATGGTAGGTTCAGGTTACCAAGAATTTGAATAAATGCACACAGCATGCTGATTATTTGTATTAAATGCGCAGGAAGTTGAAACGATTTGCAGAAAATCTGGGTTTTCGCGTGATGCATCGACCAAACGTCTACATGCATCGACGCATACTGATTGAATTTTGAAATATGCAAACGTATATAAGTGTGCGTCGACCAGTGCCTTGTTATGGTCGACTCATACAGGCAACATATGCAGATTTTCACATTTATGCATAGATGAGCATACATTTGATGCATAAATAGAATGCCACTCAATAATAAGCACCCAAATAGATATAACACATGAAAAATGTCATATATACACAGTATTTGTCATGTGATACCACTTTTGGAGAATGAAGGTTTTAGAGAGAGAAAGAGAGAGAGGAACAACATCACCTCTATACCAAGTTTGCTTGAAGAAATATACAATTGTGCTTGCAATAAGTTCAACTAGTTAGGTGTTCAAAAGCATAATTGTAAAGGAAATAAGATGAATCATGCAATTATGACACCCGATCCGAAATATCGAGAATGCCTAGTTCTCGATGGATATGAAAGAAAGGTTCAGTAGCTAGCGGCTTTGTGAAAATGTCTGCTAATTGATTTTTAATGTTCACATGTTCAAAAATAACATCATCTTTCTCTACATGATCCCTAAGAAAGTGGTGGAGAATCTCGATATGTTTGGTGCGAGAATGTAACACATGATTTTTGGTGAGATTAGTGGCACTAGTATTGTTGCAAAAGATGGGGATACGTTCTAATTTAAGGTTAAAATCCAATAGTTGTTGCTTAAGCCATAGGACTTGAGCGCAACAACTACCAGAGACAACGTATTCCGCTTTGGCGGTCGACAAAGCAACAAATACTTGTTTCTTGCTAGGCAAACTAACCAAGAGTTTGAAAATAAATGACACGTACCACTAGTACTTTTCCTATCCGGTTTGCAACCGGCAAAATCAGAATCGGAGAATCCTACCAACGAGCAATCATTTCCTTTGGAATACCATAGTCCATACTTCGGAGTACCAGATAAGTATCGAAGTATTCGTTTGACAGCTTTGAGATGGGATTCCTTGGGACATAATTGGTATCTTGCGCACACGCTAAACATAATGTCGGGTTTAGAAGCAGTAAGATAAAGAAGTGAACCAATCATACCTCTATACCTTTTCACCTCTAGGTCCTTACCATTTTCATCTTTATTCAAGTTCGCGCATGTAGGCATAGGTGTTTCTATGGCTTTGGAGTTTGCCATGTCAAATCTCTTGAGCAGTTCCAAACAGTAGTTAGTTTGACTCACGAAAGTTCCTTCCTCAAGTTGTTTAATTTGCAATCCAAGAAAGTATGTGAGCTCCCCCATCATACTCATCTCGAACTCACCCTGCATAAGGTCAGAAAACTCTCTCGCGAGATTCATGTTAGTTGACCCAAAAATGATATCATCCACATAAATTTGTACCAATATCAAGTGCTTTCCTTTACGCTTAATGAAGAGAGTGGTGTCCACTTTACCTCTCGAATACCTTGATCAAGCAAGAACTTTCTTAGACGCTCATACCAAGCTCTAGGAGCTTGTTTGAGTCCATACAAGGCTCTTGTTAGTTTGTAAACATGATCGAGATATTCGTGCGACTCAAAACCCGGAGGTTGTGCAACATACACTTCTTCATTAATGAAGCCGTTAAGGAATGCACTTTTAACATCCATTTGGAAAAGCTTAAAATTTTTCGCACACGCGAAGGCAAGCAAAAGGCGTATAGCCGCGAGTCGAGCAACCGGCGCATAAGTTTCCTCATAGTCGATGCCTTCCTCTTGGTTATACCCTTGCGCGACTAAATGCGCCTTGTTTTGGGTTATTACCCCGTTTTCGTCTAACTTGTTCTTAAACACCCATCGGGTGTCGATTACTCGATGTCCTTGCGGAGGAGGGACAAGGTCCCATACCTCATTTCTCATGAACTGATTAAGTTCATCTTGCATTGACAAAAACAAGTTTTCATCGAGTAAGGCTTCTTTAGGGTTTTTAGGTTCCATTTGTGAAATGAAAGCGAAGTGATAACAAAAATTACTTATCTGAGATCGGGTTGTAACACCCTTTGATATGTCTCCGAGAATGTTGTCAATTGGATGGTCTTTGGAATACTTTCAAGCTTGAGGGAGATCATATTTTGGAGGCGGATGAACTTCCTCGGTCTCCTCATGGTGGACATCTTTTTCCTTCTCAATTTTGGCTTGGTCGGGCTGATCAATTCCCGGCTCAGCATCTTTGAGTATGTCTTTCATAGATGTACCTGCGCCATGAAAAACACTACCTTTTCCGACATTTCTCGGATAAGATTCATTAAATGTTACATGCGCCGATTCTTCGACAGTAAGTAATCTTTTATTATAGATCCTATAGGCTTTACTCGACTGAGAGTATCCAAGGAAAATACCTTCGTCAGCCTTAGAGTCAAATTTACCCAAATTCTCCTTTCCATTATTTAAGATAAAACATTTGCAACCGAAAACATGTAGGTGAGACACGTTTGGCTTGCCCCCTTTTAAAAGCTCATAAGGTATTTTGTTTAGAATAGGGCGGATGAGCACCCTATTCAAAACATAACAAGTCGTACTTATGGCGTCGGCCCAAAAATATTTCGGTAATCCACTTTCATTGATCATTGTTCTCCCCAACTCTTCTAAAATGCGATTTTTACGCTCCACCACCCCATTTTGTTGAGGAGTCCGTGGAGTGGAGAAGTTATGATCAATACCGTAATTACCGCAATATTCTTCAAACAAATGGTTTTCAAACTCACCTCCATGGTCACTTCTAATTGACAAAATGTTTGTGCTTAATTTATTTTAGGAAAGTTTGGCAAATCTCTCAAAAGCGGCAAATGTATCGCTCTTGCTAGCCAAAAAGATAGTCCAACAAAATCTAGAGAAGTCATCCACTATTACAAAACTGTAATCGTTTCCACCTAGGCTTTTAATTCTAGATGGCCCAAATAAGTCCATATGGAGAAGCTCGAGAGGTCTCGTAGTTGAGACAATATTTTTGGATTTAAAAGAGATCCTCGTTTGCTTTCCCATTTGGCAAGCATCACACAGGTGATCCTTGGTAAATTTTATTTTGGGAAGACCTAAGACTAGATCTTTTGAGACTACTTTATTTAGCAAGTCAAAGTTAACATGTGCTAAACGCCTGTGCCATAACCATGAGTCTTCACTCATTGTCATGAGACATTTGTCACTTGTTAACGATACCTCATTCAAGTATAGCATATAGACATTGTTCACTCTTAGGCAATTAAACATATTCTTCTTGTCATCATTATGCACAATTTTGCAACACTCTTTTGAAAAAGATACATTGTATCCTTTGTCGCATAATGCTAAGTAGATTATGTTTGAGACCCTCGACAAGAAACACATCGGAAATAGTAGTGGAAAAAGGGTTACCTACACTACCTTTACCAAGTATTGCACCGTGATTATTATCACCATAGGTTACATACCCTTTCTTCTTTGCCATGAAGTCGATGAATAGGGATATGTCTCCGGACATGTGTCTTGAGCATCCACTGTCGAGAACCCATCTTCTCTCGGTGGTCTCGACACATTGTACCTATGAAAAAATAATCAACAAGAGGAGGTACCCAATGGCTTATTGGGTCCTAAATTGTGAGTGACAAAGTGGTTGCATTTGGGCAACCACTGATAGATGCCTTTAGGAACCAAAAATCTCCTAAATCGGAACTTAGCAATGGAATGGCCTTTCTTGCAACATTATAAGCATGATAATTCGACTTTAGAATTGCCTTATCTTGATCCCTTATTACATATGTGTATTTTTGATATGGATTCACCATACTTTTTCTAAAATCAGCTTTATCGATAGCAAATGTAATTTTGGGCTCAAGAGCCTTGTTAAGTTTGGACTTTAGGTTTCTAACTTCGCCTTGCCAAATATAACAAGTATCACATCCAAAGTTGAGTAATCTGCTTCTAAGATCCTCACAACCCGATTTAGTACTTTCCACCATGGAAGCCTTAAGTTCCTCTTGAATTTTGTGCTCTAGGTAAGTAAATATTCGTTTGTTAGAGGCAAGCCTCTTAAAGGCTTCTTTTGCTTCATCGTATAAAGTATTAAATGCGGCTTGTAATTCGAAATAAGACATATTTGAGGAATTTTCATATTTAGAGTGACGTACCTGTTTTTTCTTATTCTTTTGGTGTGCGGAAAGACATAAGTTCACAGATTCTTCTTCATTGCTTGAGCTTTCATCATCAGAGGAGGAGTCGATATCGCTTTCCCAAGCTATATATATGCTCTTCTCGGCTTTAATGACTTCTTATGTGATTTATTAGATTCCTTTTCTTTTCCCTTTTTGTTTAGAGGACAATCTGGCTTATAATGACCGGGCTTTCCGCATTTGTAGCACGATCCTCTGGTTTTACTTCCTTTGGAGTCATTATTTCGAGAGTTCCTTGATTGCTTTCGGAAGTTGAAAAGATTCTTTTCTGAATGTTGAATGTCGTTCTTTCTCACATACCGATTGTAGCGCTTTACGAACAGCCCCATATCCTCATTCTTGTCATCTTCTTCATCGTCACTTGATGAATAATCACTGTGCTTCTTAGATTGAGACTTCGAGGAGGAAGTCTTGAGAGCAATAGATTTCTTCTCAACAGTCTTTGTTTTGTCCTTCTTTTCTTTCTTTTCATGTTGGTCGAGGCTTAGGAGCACTTGTTCGTGCTCTTGTAGCTTTCCGAATAATGTTGTTAAGTCCAAAATTGTGAGGTCATTTGCTTCCTTGATGGCGGTCACTTTCGGCTTCCATTCCCTGTTAAGACATCTCAAAATTTTGTTAGTAGCAACATCATTGGCCATTGGCCTACCAAGTAAATGCAATCTATTGATAAGATGAGTAAATCGCTTTTGCATGTCCGCAATGGTTTCCCCTCGCTCCATGTAAAAGAGATCAAACTCTTGTGTTAGTGTGTTGATTCTAGCAAGCTTCACGTCATTTGTCCCCTCATGGGCGACTTGAAGTGAATCCCACATAGCTTTTGCCGTAAGACAATGAGAAACCTGATAATATTCATCAACTCCTAACGAGGAGATCAAAATGTTCTTGGATTTCCAATTATAATTGTATTTCTTTTCATCATCATCCGTCCATTGTGCTTCGGGCTTAGGCACAATCTCATTATTTTCATTGGTCATGGTTATTTCCATTGGACCATTGATAATAACATTCCACACTTTTCTATCTATGGAATTTATGTGCACCCGCATATAGTCCTTCCAATAACTATAATTTTCTCCATTAAAAATGGGAGCTCTATTATAAGCCCCTTTAGGTTCGTTCGCCATTTTCTATCAAAGTTATACTCGAAGCACGGAGTGAACCGGTGCTCCTGATACCACTTGTTAGACGATGGCTTGGATCTAGAAGGGGGGGGGGGGGGGGTTGAATAGATCCCAATTAAAATCAGTCTGCGCTACCAATTTAAAATTGGTTTTTCAAAATATTTATTTACTATTGCGGAACCGGCCGTGGAAAAATTACGTCTAAGAACGAGCCATTATTAGAAGACCAAATATGCGTCTAGCCTTATGGAAATGATAATGAGCAAAATTTGATTCAACACACTAGTCACACTATCAATTGATTTTTACCACTTATTAGTAGAACTAGCACCAATGATCTATAATGCCCACAAATTAGGCAAATGAGCTAAGTACACTTTGGTGTAGGCAATTTATCAAACACTTGGTGTTCAATACACTCCAAGTGTGGTTTGGCTTGAGTAAGTTGATTTAAGTTCCTTGTGCAATATATTGTTGCACTAAAGTTCAAAACAGTAGTAAGTACTTACTCAAATGAACCCAAATTATGATATAACTGCTTATACTAAAATCACTTAAATTTTAAGCCAAAACTGAAAATGCTGAAAAGTAAAGGAGACAAAGATTTGTTGAGGCAGTTCCCCCGCCGTCCTTGCTTCAGGGTACGTTTGCCCTCAATTCTAATAATAGAATTGAGATCAATATAATAGATATCATTTGTAACGTAGAAATGTTTATACAAGAATTCATAAGCAAAATATACAAGCAAGCTCTCTTAATGTTAATGATGATATCGCTTCTTGCTCCTTGATTCGAGTCGAATCAAGTTCTCCGATTGTTGTGAGTAGACCTCTGATTCCAGCCCCTTTGTTGAATAACCTTCCGTTCTTCAAACCCTCGGCCCGACTGATCTCACGCACAAACAAATCGAACCCAAAACACTCTTGCACGCTTCACTGATTTCCGCTACTAGATTGACGAAGACTACCGCTTCTCAATCACCCTTACTCAACTGAAGTAGGTAGAGTTGATCCGTACCAAAAAACCTCCAAAATCTCCAAATCTTAGAGGGTAAAACCTGCTAGGTTTTATCCAAGAAAAACCTTCCTTCAAAATCAACCCGAACCGGATTTCCGATCACGGCTTCAGACCTTATCACCTTGAACAAGATCACAAGAACCCTAAGAATTTTTGTGTTGTGGGTTGTAGAAGATGAAGATTGATGAACTTTGATGGCACCTCTTTCAATTTTCTTGTTTTATGACAATTGACTCAAATTTGCAATTGTTGTTGATAAAAATGAATAAAGTCTCTATACATAGTAACCAACCAATCAAAAAACTTAACAGCTTTTCAAACACAGTGGGAAGACTTCAAAAACAGCACCAACGCGCCAACGGTCGACCATAGCAGGTCTATGCGTCGACACATAGCCTGCAGATTTGGATAAATTTGAAAGGCCAGCAGTGTGCGTCGACTATAGGTCGGCGTGCACTGACCCGTGAGAAAATATAAGCTTCATGCGTTGACCATGCGGTCGACTCACAGTCTTCATGTGCTGACCCGTGACCATTTGCATAAATGCATGCGTTGACTCAGTGGTCAACTCATGACCTGCAATTCTGCAAAATTTGATATTTATGTGGTTTTTATGCATTTTGTCATAACCACATATCATTCACATACATTATATTGAGTAAAGCAAGTTAAATGATATAAGAAGGATATGGTGGATGGAATATTTGCATTTGTCTTTTGTAGAGGTAGAACCGATAATGCCGATTCATCCATGGTTGCAATTTGTCATCATCGAAACTCAAGATCGTATGTTGTATGACGGTTTGCCCTCACATGACGCTCACTTCATTGCTCGATTATTCTTCGTCCGCCTAAAACTACTTCAACCAATCAAACTCATTTTCTGCCTTAACACGATGTCAAAACGTTTTATAACAAAGTCGATGATTTTGGATTGTGGGGAACACCTACAATAGGTCAATGAAAATGGGTTAGAGCCCAAGAGGAAATTAACAAGTTAAAGCAATTATGGGCCTGTTTGTTTTGGCTTTTTTTAAGAATGATTTTTATAGTGTAACATAATTTTGTTGAATTTTTTTTTACAAAGAAACTTTACATAAAAGTTTCAAATGAATATTTGGTTTGAATAGTTATTCTTAAAATGTTATTTAAGATATATCAATATTTTATCGAAAATTTTTTTGGATATCAAAATTTCAAAAAATCAGTTAATTTTGAAGCTATTTTAAATAGTTTTTCAAAAAATCATTTTTTAGATACAACTTTTTCCAAAAATTGCAATTTCTATTATATTTTAATCGTCAATAATGTATTTTTATGTTTTATGGTGTCAAAATTAGTCTTGCGATTTAGAAAAAATGAATATAGAAAAACTTGTAATATTTTAAAAAACAGTTTTACAAAATCCAATTTTGAAAATACAAATAAAAAATCCATTTTTTAAAAGTTAAAACAAACAGACCCTATATGCTTAGTATTTCCTAAATTATAGAACCATTCAACATGGTTACCTTTATTTTTCTTGTCCAAGTCCCACAGAAAAAGAAAGCGTCATCCAGGCGTTGGATCATAAAGGTAGGATCTGACATGTGTTGGTAATAAATAGTCTACCAGTCCTCAAACTCTTTGGTACAATGAAAAGAGGGAGATAATTAGAAGGAATCAAGGACCACATGCTTCCTTCCGAAGAAAATCTTGCAACTCCTTGTCGCTACTACGAAAAACAACCGGAGGAAAAAACAGAAGAGTCGCCACTTTCGTTATTTATCCCAAAGAGAGGGAAAGGAAACGATCGCCAAAACCTAAAGAAAAAGGAAAAGACAAGGTAATCGCAACCATGTCTGGGTTCGGGAGTCGGTTACGCAAGGGGAAAGTATTAGCACCCCTCACGTCTGTCGTACTCGATGGGATCCATGCATTGTTGTTTATCTAAAAGGGTGTGTTGAAACTATCTAGCTAAAGGCTTAAGGACAAAAGAAAAAGAAAAGGACAGGACTCGACAGAGCGCCGCTGCTCTGGGCCTACGTACTCCCTCGTGCAATGGGAAAGTCAGAGTCAACGTAGTTTGACTAACCACGGCTAAAGAAGGGGGGAAGGTTGCTCGCCGAGACATCGCGTCTCGTGCCTACGTACTTTCATCTGGTACGAAAGATCAGAGAAAACGTAGTTCGGGCTAACGAGAACACATGTTAGTTCAACAGTTTTACCCGAGTAGGATTAACAGACAGTTCTAGCAGTTTGGTGTATGCAGCTCAACCATTGGAGACTTAGGCGTTACCGTTTGCGATAGGACTGAAAGTTAACAACACTCTTGCTTCTGAAAAGGTTTTCCTGATTATGATCCCGACGGATGAAAAAGGTTTGAAGTGTTCATGTATGTTGTAACAAAGTCTAAAACCTAGGATCGAATGCGTCGCATATCGTCCTAAGGACGTATACTAAACACTCTAGGCAATTGAGAGGTAACCACTCAATCACCATTTCCCAAGTACAAGGCTCATGGCATAACATTTATTATCTTTATTAAATGGATAGAAGTTGTTTGAAGATGAGAAGATAAAGGGACAAACTAGAGGGGGACTAAACCAAACCTTAAAAGTTGTCATGCAAAGTGCACCTAAAGTTGGGATTACAAAAGGGAAACCTCTACCTAATGTTATCATGCATGGTTAGAACCTTAATGTCTATCATAACCTCTCTTGAACAAGAGAGGTTAGAAACCCTAAGGGAAGGAAGACAAAAGAAGAAGAAACAATAAAAGAAACAATGCAAATGAAGGATGCATACATGGAATGCACAAGTAAGAAAACATAGAATGAAAGTGTGAGGAAAACATGTGTGGGGCAGTAGCCACCACAAGCTCATCTCAACCAAGCATGCACATGAGGATTCAAAGAGAAAAAGGGAGAGAAATGCACAAGAACAAGCACACAAATCAACACTTAAGTCACATAAGCAAGAGAGAATCACACAATGTAGACATGAAATGGAAAAGGCATGAAAAATAATAAACAGCCCCTAAAAATACCAAATAAAATCTCATTGGACCCCCAAGGTGTTAGGAACCAGGGATCCAAATTAGAGATCAAAACTCAAAGCAGAGCTACCTCAATTAAAAGCAAACACACAAGGTATGCCCTAAATTAGGGCAAAAAGAAAGGTTCACAAAACCAAACCAAAACACTAAGCAAAACTTGATAAACAAAAGAAATAAAAATATGCAAAAATCCTTCAACATGTTAATGCAATGCACACAAAATGTCATGCAAAAATGAGGAGTTTATACCTAGAAATAAAATCAAAAGCACACAATGCTACAATTTAATTCAAATAAAATATCCCCAATTAATTAATTCTTTTTTAAATGAAAATAAACTGAAAAAAATAAAATAAAAATATTATAAAATAAAAGACAAGTCAAAGTGTCTAAAACATTTTTTTAATGAATTTTAATAATTGGGGAATTAATTATAATGAATTAAATTGCAACATGAAAATTAAAACAAAAAGAAATAAAAATAAAAGAAATAACAAGCAAACGGTGCAGTTAGCAAAAGAAATTAGTTGAAATATTGGACTGGGCTCAAGAGGGGGTACGATTAGCAGAAGACGCATTAGGCCCAACAGCAAAGATTCAAAAATGTAATAAACCTGGAAATCACGTGCAGCAGGTCAAACTAGGCGTACCATGGGGACTTAATCTGGGACGTGTGATCAAATGGTATTATCATCAAACGGTTGGTAAAGTGCCAACGAATCAATGAATTTTCAAATGTGGTTGTGTGCACATGGTCAACACGAGCCTACCGTGTTTCTTAATCACACGGACATGAGCAAAAGCGAGCAGATCAGACGGACCAAAGATCATTTTCTCCAAGCGAGAGTCAACGAAAAGCCATGAGATAACAGACGGTGGCCGGAGAATTTTCCGGTCATCTTCTCCAGCCGTCTCCACCGTGAACAGTGACGCAAAAATACACAGGCTCCATAACTAAACCAAATCCAACAAATTTTATATGGAAAAACAACTACAGATCAAGGTGAACACGAATCTAGGCTCCATTTTCACTAATTCCTCATGACATGCTCAAATCGAAGACAAACATATTCATGCTCAAAACGAAAATGTTCACAAACCTCAATCAAAAATATTCAGACATGATCTGCATGTTGCATAGAGTATAAATCAACCAAAATTGAAGCCAGAAACCTCAAGAATTGAGCAAACCGAAAACAACAAGGTGGAAGCTCCAAACACAAAACATCACAAACAACCACAAATGTGAATAAAAAATGATCTACATACTTCAAGGATCACAAACATGCAACAATGGCAAGCAAATTCAGCATGAATTGAGAGTAATTTGGAAAAGTGGTTTACCTAGTGGAGAGCCTCCACTAGGCCTTGAAACTATGTTGAAGCTTAATGGAAATAATCCAGAATCACTCCATAATCATCAAGGAAGCTTTAGGTGAACTTAATTTAGCCTGAAATGATCTGAATTTGAGAATTCTTATTTTGAGTTTCTTCACTTTTTTCTTCAAGTGTTCTTGCTTCTCTTGCACGAAAATGACCTAAATCTGATCCATTCTTCATCTAGAATATTTATATATTGGATTTAACATCAAATGGGGGCCCAATTGTGGCTAAATTGTGAGAATGCAATTTTAATTTCACTCACTTTTTGCTTTGCCAAACACACGAATTTCCCACTGCACATGCTCATATTCTGATCCAAATCAATTGCACATGGCTTTGGTTAATCAAAGGGTCAAGAATTAGCCCTTGTTTTTGATCCTATGGTAGATTTCCAATTTGTTACTTCATGGTGAAGAAAACATGAAAATGGCTAACCAAATGACCTCAAATGGTAAATGTGAAAATGGCATTGAATTTAGAACATCAATTGCACTCAAAAAATGCATAAATTTGCTTTGAACAAGTTCCAAATCAATTAATTCTCAATTTCTCATTTTAAGCCTCCTTTATGAAAAATTCAAATCCCAATTCTTCAATCCAAGCTCCCATCATGACAAGAGATGATTTGGTAATGCAAATGGCCCTATTTGGAGCAAGTTTCATGTTGAAAAGATTACCATTTGAAGTGTGCAAGTTGGTGAAATGGACCTATAATTTTATGACCTGTAATCTTACTTTCCCAAAATACCCCTGACTTGTAAACCTCATAACTTGATTTCTATAAATCAGATGAAAGACTTCTAGTACAATTTGGAAAGCTAAGATCAATATCTACAACTTTCATGTTGGCAAAAAGTTGAGGGGAAACATCCTTCTAGGTCAAGAATGGATTGGAAGTTAGTTGACTTTTGTTGACCAAAATCACATCCCTCTGATGACCTGTAACTTGTCAGGATCATAACTTGAGTTCTATAAATCCAATCAAGGACTTCTAGTACTCAAAATTAAAGCTAAAAACATGCTATACAAGTTCCATGTTGGTCAAAATTTAAGATGAAACTTATATCTTGAGATAGGTGGTCTTGAAGTCTGGCACTAAATAGGGGATTTTACCCTGTGAACCCTAATTTAGTAACTTCTCACACACTTGATTCCTGATGAATTGAACTTGAAATGATATATCATATGTCCAAACACAACATCCCATGACCATAAAGACTTTGAGTTGAGTTTTAATCTCCTTCAATTGCACAGTTGATTGAGGATTAGCCAGATGAAACCCTAATTGCAACACCTTCAACTATAACCTTTCATACTTAGCACAAACACTTGGATGAGCTCCACAATGACCTTCAAGGCACTCCATGAGACCTCTCAATATCTTATATCCATTACATGACTTTACAAACCCCTGATGATCTTCAATTGGCCTCCAAGTTAGGAGCTGACCCCATACATCCATCCTTTCTTTCATAAGACCACTGTCCACTTCCTGATGACTTGATTACCATCCAACTTGAGTAAAACCCTCTGCTTAGGCTCAACCCTCTGAGTAGACTCTTTTTTCTATGCACAATCTCTTGATCCCCTGTTCAATGCAACATGCTATGCAATGCAAATGCTAGAAAGAAATGAAATGAAACATAAGCCAGCCAAAGAAAAAGGTTGGGCAAATTTTGGGGTGCAACACTCCTAAACCAATGCTCGGCTTGTTCATCAATGGAAAAGAAGATAGAATCCGCTTTAGGAATCAGGCATTTGGGTAGCATTTGGCTTAACCCAAACTACCTAGCCACCAAGTTTGGCTGATAGATAGCTTCCTTTATCTTTGTTTTAAAGGAGGTGAGTTTTATCCATATAGTAGCGAATTGGAAGTATTCCAGCAATATCTCTTGTATTTCCCTCTCTTCATTATGTGAGGGTTATGGAAATGGTCTTCTGAACTACGCATGTCAACATTGTCGACTGGTAGATGGTGCCATAGTCGAAACAAATGTTTTTACATTTGTAAAACATATAAAGTAAGTTTCAAAATCCTCCTTGGACATATCTTTGTCATCATCTAGAGTGATTTGAGCAAGCCTCGGGCCTTCGACTCCCACTTCTGAACTAGGAGGAACCCCAAATTTTAGAGAAGGTTTGGAGATGGCGTTAAGACATAACTACAAAAGTCAGATAGGGCCATCCACCTAAATACTTTCAGGATTTTTATGTTCTTTGGGGTCGCAAGATGTTATCCCTAAGGATTCATATAATCCTCATAAAATCATTTTGTTGAGGCATATGTTTATACCTTCATGAAGTTGGGTGGCCAGAGGAACAAATCTCTTGGCCATTGGGATGGATCAGGAGCAGAAGACATAACTAGAGAGCCATTAAGTACGGAAGGATACGTGTTCATGTGCCCCAACATGATCCGTCATAGCATTATGTTCATCAATGAAAGCGTTGTAAGCAGTTTTCCTAAAACCAAAGTCATGTTTGATTTTTGTGATTTTTGTAGGCTGAAAAGGCTCTCTAGTTGGTTGAAGGCCATCAATAGCGGCAATGTCAAAGATTATGGGGGTTAACATTTCACAAGGAGGTTGAAATTTGTTAGTAGAGGTATCCCAAAAGCACATGGCTACAAGAAGCATGTGGTAGTTGTATCTAGGCCAACTATTGAGAGTTGTATTAGGTTAAAAAAATACCTAAATCTCTCCAGAACTGTTTCTTTATTTCTTGAAAGAAATAATATATTTTTGAAGAAGCTAAAATAAAAGTGTTCATCCATAAACATCAAGGGCTCATAAGAAGGGTAGTTGGGGAAGAAATCTTTCAAAACATAGGGTTTCTTAAGGCGCTTAAGAAGAGGACCCGTGAAAGAAAAAATGGTACCTGAAATGGAATAGGGGATCATTGATTCAAAATACCATATTTTTCTTCTTCCATCTTCCATGGAAGGCTCTAGGATGTAGGCACGTTCACCAATAAAAATAGGTTCATGATGGTAGTTTCGAGGGGAGCACGTGGATTAGAGTTGAATGCACTTTTTAGAGCCATGGTCGATTCTCAGAAGTGTTTCAAAGAAACACGAGAAAAAAGGTAACAGAAGCTGCAAATGGATTTTTAGGGTTTCTTTTTTCAGAGAAGAAATGGTGATAGAGAAGAGAATTGGGGAATAAACGTTTAAATAACCAAAGGGGAATATAATGTTTTAGTTTTTCCCTCCAATATTTTTGGACACATGGAACATGCAGATCGACAGTTGGCACTTGGGAGTGGATGAAAACAAAATAAAATGATTTTTTTTTATATTTTGCTTAAGTACATGGTGCTTTAATCTCCTTGGAAATAATGGATGATGATGATTAGTCGCATGCACGTCTGTGACATGACAGTTTGGTAGAAAATGGTCATGATGATCAATAAATAAAAATAAATAATATAGCGTCTACTTGATATGACGTGTACAAGTTAGTTGAACAATGTTTCAGGGTTTACAAAAAATACCACCTCTAAAAACCCAAAAATGTAATTATCGGTGTCAGGAGATGCATCTTCAGATGCACCTTACAACACATTAATCCTCGTATCTAAACAGGCCACTCCATTTTTCCAAAAGTCTATTTCAGAGACATATCTCTGTATATTTTATGGGGTGAATCCGGAGATGCATCTCCATAATACCCATTGTACTTTATGGTGTTTTTATTTACTGGACGTGTTTATTTAACGGCTCGGTGAAGGTTGCATAAATTCATATCCAAAAATTTCAAGAGAGAAGTTTAATAAAACACCACCTTATGTGTTGTTAAACCGGGTGCTAGACCGGTTGTTGTCGAGGTAGATGTTCGTGAACTATTTACAAATAAACAAGAGTTTATTGTTCGTGAACCTATGCTATAATGGATCTACATGGGGGTCAGGAAATTGGGATTTGGCGTTGTAATAGGAAGGTATAACAATGGTTATGATAGAAGACATGCATTGTAACAATGAGATGTCAAAAAAGTGTCACGTACCAACCACCGATTAGGAAGTTGAAATACCCGATCAAGAAAATGTGAGTGTCCACTTAAATTGCAAGGATACCCGTAAGGAAGATGATTCATGGATATTTAATTTGGTTTCTGGTATACATAATGATGCCTTGTGTCACAAGTTAGTTGGTCATCCCATTGTATGTCGCCTTATTTCGAAGGAGAAAGAACTTGTTTCAGACATGACATTAAACATGGTGGCACCAAAAAATACACTTGCAACTTTGAAATGGAAAAGACTTCAAAATGTTTCAAATATCAAGCAAGTATACTATATGTGTGCCCAAAATAACAGGGCGCTAAAAGGTCCAAGATATGAAATAAAAATTGATCGATATTGAAAGAGAATCAAATAAGAAAAGGTCAAAGAAGGAGCCACCAATAGATATATATTTAGGTATTGGCTCACGTTTTGATTCAATTTAGTTTCCAATATCAAGCAAGTATACAATATGTATGCTCAAAATAGCATGGCGCTAAAAGGTCCAAGATATGAAATGAAAATTGATCGATATTGAAAGAGAATCAAATAAGGAAAAGTCAAATAAGGAACCACAAATACACACACACACACACACATACACACACACACACACACACACACACACACACACACACACACACACACACACACACACACACACACACACACACACACACACACACATATATTTAGGTGGTGACACACGTTTTAATATATTTAAGTTTTTATCTAACAATGTAATGAATTTTTTGTATGTAATATTGTAAGTGATGTAATCTCGATACAATTTAAGACTTACATAATGTATCTTCCTCATTAATGTTATAGAATTTGATGGTAATTTTTTGACACTTTTTCAGTTTCAAAATTTGGCCATGCATATATACTGGTTTTGTATGAATAGTGATATGTAGGGTGTTTCTGGATATACATCTTTGGACACACTCCCATTTTAATTCTAAAAATAGCTAAACAGGGGATTTTACGAATGTACAACTCCGTAAAACCCCTATTTTGTAAAAAAAGAGGGTGTGTTTGGATTTCTGAATTATGCCTTGATGAGAGGATAATGTTTCTAAGATAAAAATTGATCTAAAACTTGTATAAATATGGGGCATCTTATCCCATGTTCTTTACAAAAATACAACACACCATAATGAATATATATTTCCATCTTGCATTTGTGTATTTTAATGGCGCAAGAGCTCCACTTCAATTTAGGGTTTCCGAGGACACACCTCTCGTCGATCTGAAATCTGAATTAAATACTCTCCTACGATATCCAAAAAATTGAAGAATTTTTAAACTCGAGGATCGTTCACCCTTGATTGAATAGAAAGGGAATATATGGTTCATCAACCTTGATTTGAAGACGGGTGATGATTTAAAGATTATATAGATGTTACACCCTAATTTTGATCCTGAATCGCCAGGCCATACGTATCATTGCACTTTCATCATATGTGCATCATATCCATTATTCATATCATCAAACCATTATGCCTACGAAATGCGTGTCTTTTTACTTTCATTTTTCTTGTCGCCTAAGCTCAGGTATTACAAGATTAAATAAAGGTTTAGACAAGGTTATCATATCAAGTGTGTGTGCGGTGTGGTTTGAGATTCAAGGGGAGTTTGACCTAATCTTGGTCAAACAGTTGGTTTGTTTTCAGAACCAAGTTATCAGGCTACGGTAAATGCAGTTATTTCAAGGTGGATAATCATCAGGGCTAGCTGTTGCACCCCAAAATTTGCCTAACCTTTTCTTACTTGGTTTATATTTCATTGCATTAGCATTGCATTGTTCTAGCATTTTGCATAGCATAGCATTGTTCATTTAACAGGGGATCAGGTGTGGAGCCTTTCTAGAGGTCTTATGCAAGTTTAAGAAGTCACCATAATCATCAGGAAAAGGGTTGGGTTCTTGAGGAGTTCAGTTGTTTGTATGGAGTTAGTCTCCTAATTTGAGGACCAATTGAAGATCATCAAGGGATGGTGAGGTCTTGACCAAGGTGAGGGGGTGTGAGTAGAACTCATTGAAGTGCCTTGAGGGTCATGGTGGAGCTCAATCAAGTCATTGTGCCAAGTGTGAAGAGCCACAATTGAAGGTGTTGCAAGTAGGGTTTTCATCTGAGTAATCCTAAGTCAACTGACCAATTGAAGAGGATCAAAGCTCAATTCTAGGTCATTGCAATCATGGATATTTGTGTTGAGACACATGAGATGATATCTCAAGATCTATGCAAGAAAAGTTCAAGGTGTGAAGAGTTGCTAAATTAGGGTTCTTAGGGTAAAATCCCCTATTTAGTGCCTAACTTCAAGACCACTTATCTCAAGATGCAAGTTTCATCTCCACTTTTGATCAACATGAAACTTGTAGAGCATGCTCTTAGCTTTAATTTTATTACTATAATTCCTCCATTGGATTTATAGAACTCAAGTTATGGTCCATACAAGTTACAGGTCATCTGAGGAATGTGAAATTTGTCTGTGAAAGTTCACCAACTTCCAAGGAACTTTTGACCTAGGAGGGTGCTTCTCCTAAACTTTTGGCCAACATGAAATTTGTAGGTCTTGATCTTAGCTTTCCAAATTGTATTAGAAGTCTTCCATATGATTTGTAGAGCTCAAGTTATGAGGTTTACAAGTTAGGGGTATTTTGGGAAAGTAAGATTATAGGTCATTTGGCATTATAAGTCATTTTCTCCATCTTGAAAGCTTCAAATGCAATTTTGTTCTACACAAAACTTGCTCAAAGTGATTTTTTTAGGTCAACCATATACTTATGATGAATTGATTTGGATTTAGGTGAGACTTGGTTTGGAAAATTTTGCAAAAGGAAGAAATTAAAGGCATTTGGTTGAAAAATTCATGATCAATTCATTTGTGCTCAAAATGGACCATGTGAATACTCATTTTGATCAGAAAAACAATTCTAAACACTTTGGAAATTTTAGAATTTCCATTTGAGGTCAATTTAATGGTGATATGGTTTGTTACTTCACAAGTAAGTTACACCTCATAACTTGGTTATTGAATGGATTCAAGTACTCAAATCACTCTAAAATTTCTCACCAGACTACAAGGAGAAAATTGAAAGCTTCCAGGAGAAGTTTCAAGTCAGAACACACATTCACCATGGTGGGTTTTGTGAAGGAAATATGAAAATTGGTTTTTCTGTTTTGGGCCTCCATTGGATCAAAAAAGCCCACAAACACTTTCTATTTAAGTTCTGTGAATGAATTGGAACGTTTTTGGAGATCATTTCGCACCAGAGCCAAGGATTGGAGTTGGAGTTTGAAGGAGAAATTTGAAAATCGTGTTTTCATTTTCAAGCCAGATCCAAGCAAATTGAAGTTACAAAAGTGTTCCTCATCAAGCATTGAAGCAATCTGCATCGTTTTGAAGCCAGACTCATGTTCTAGATACCTCAATTTGAAGCTCAAAGTCAGGTATGTAGTTTTCAAATTTGCACTGGTTATAGCATGATCTGAGCATGATTAGTATGTGGATAGGTTTGGATTTAGGATGTAGATGAATTCTGGATCAGAAATTGGATGTTTAGAGACAAATTAGGTGATGACATGATTTCTGTTTGGATGCGAGTTGATCTGATCTTGAGGCTTTAATTCAATTGGAATAGCATGTGATGATCAGTGTTAGATGAGGATTAATTTCGTACCATTAGTTTGAGGTTTGGTGAGAGTTCAGATTGAAGTGCATTTTGAGATATGCTTCGGGTTTTAAAATCTGGTAGGATTTAGGAAAATTGAAGGTTATATTTGAGATCAGGAGGAAATTTGAAGTGGAATGATGTTAAGTTTGTTGAATCTTCATGACCTGTAACTACTTGCTTGTCGGAGAAGACGGTGGCGCCACCGTCCAGGCCACCGTCTGGTTTTTGCCCCTCGCCTGAGTTCAGAGGAAGAAGAAAGTCTAGGAGCCGTTAGATCTGACTGAAAGTAGGACTTGGTATGGTCATCGTGTGGACGAGATTTGAACTGAGGCTTACCTCCATTGCAAAACGCTGCGTTTTCATTAATTGACATGGCTGCCACCTCAGCGCATCACGTGGACACGCTCTCTGCCTTCAGATCAGGAGACTTATTCTTAGGATCCAACGCCTGTGACTTTTTCTTGCATTTTATTTGTTTTAATTCATTTCTTTTTATTTTAATTGCATTTTCGTATTTTAATTCATTTTAATTTCATTATTTGTCAGAAAAATAAAATAAAAATATGCTCATGTTCCTCTCTTGATTTGTGATTTTTCTATGATGTTAGATTTAATTTTTGATGATTTTTCAATTTAATTCCTATTTTTCTCATTTTAAGTATTTCTTTAATTTTGCATAATTGAGCTGTCTGTTTGTTGATTTTTGTTCTATCATTTGGTTTGGAATTTTGTTGTGAGTTTTCGATAGATGCTAGGTTAGAGATTTATGCTCCCATATGAATTTTCTCACATTTTTTAGAAAATCATAGCTTCTGATTTAGTGGTAGGTTTAGAGCCTTTCCCCATTAATGGTTTCCCTTGATACCTTTCAACTTAGGATTTTATTAGAGGACTTAGAATTGGATTTAAGACCTGATTTCTGGACTATAGATCATTAACAAAT
Organism: Lathyrus sativus; assembly: GCA_963859935.3. NCBI lineage: Eukaryota > Viridiplantae > Streptophyta > Magnoliopsida > Fabales > Fabaceae > Lathyrus > Lathyrus sativus. The sequence continues at coordinate 469,310,070 of OZ012740.1, forward strand.
GCATGTTCCCATAGAAAAATAATTAGATTTTTAGGGTGTGTTTTGCTATTTTAGATAGAATATTCAAATTGTTTGTTCATTTGGTGCTTCAACCTTGGTGTTTGTTTTGGAATGGACTCAAAGTGGGCTTTTCGTGAATGATGGGCTTCTGGTTCCTCTTGGATGATGTCATGGGCATGATGAAGCTTTTGTGGAGTGGCTGGTGGAGCTTGGCTTGGGGCTTTTCTTTTCTTTTTGTTAACTTTTTGTAGCTTATAAGATTAGGGTTTTTAGGAGAGAGCTTTAGAAGTAGTTTTTTCCTTCAAATAAGCATGGTTGGTTTCACTTGATCTCCATTCTCATCCTATGATTCAAAGTCCTCATATGAGAGTCTCATCTCTCCTTTGGAGGGATGTGTGACATTTTACAATGAGTAGAACTTTTGAGGATGCCTTTCTCTGATGACTGGTTGAGTGTCAGGTGGGATTCCTTTGGTTTCCTTCCTGCTTCCCATCATCAAATACTCATCTTGTTGATTCTCTTCATTCTTAGTGGAGTGGTTTGGTAAAGTTTGAAGATGGAGCATCCCTCTCCTTCTCTTGAAGATGGTGTGAACTTGAAGAGCAGTTACAAACTTTGGATTGGATTGTTGTTAGAAGATTGCTCTGCTGTGGAGATTGCTAGCTTGTTTTCCCTGTTTGTCTGTTTTCTTTTTATTCTACTGTAGTGATATGATTTGCTTGGAGTGTTGCATTAGATTTAGGCTTCATGATCATAGGTCTAAGAGCATCTTAAGGGTTGAGCTTCTCCCCTTGCTTGTATTGCATTAGAGGTTGAGTTTCTCCCTCTGCTTGTATTTTTACTGTGTGGCTTTGCTTGCTAGTATTTGGTAGAGCTCAGCTCCCTTGCCTGTGTTGTGTGTGGCCCTTGTGCCTTGCTTGTTTAGAAGTTGAGCTTGGCTCCTTCTGCTTGTGTGATGCATGGCATGCATTTGTATTTACAGCATTTTGTTTACAGTATTTTCTTTTCAGTTAATTTGTTTACTGTTTGTTTTCCTTTGCCATGTTCCTCTAGGAACTCTGACTTCTCTGGTTCCAGAGAAGTTATGACAGACATTAGGGTTCTAACCATGCATGATAACATTAGTTAGTTTCCCTCCTAACCTCAACCATAGGTCCATCTTGCATGATAACTTTAGGATTGGATCAGTTCCCCTTTAGTGCGTCTTTTCTCTTCTCATCTGTAAACAAATCAAAATACAGTAATAAAGGTTAATTGACGTCGTACGCTACGAGCCTTAAGCTACTTGAGAAAAGATTGTTGGAGAGTTTCTTTTCAACAGTATGGATGTTTAGTATGGTACCCTTTGGGTGACATGCGACGCATTCACTCTCAGGTCATAGTCTCTAGTGCGATATCAGTTACAAACATCCATAAAAGATACTTCTCTAAGAACAGAAAACAAAGGTCAAACTCTTTTTGTCCTCTTGGACCTTTAATCCCTTGGAAACCCTTTTTCAGAAGGAGAGTTCTATTAACTCCCGGTTCTACCACATACGGTAAACGCCTAAGTCTCCAATGGTCGAGCTGCATACACCAAACTGCTGGAACCGTCTGTTAACCCTACTCGGATAAAAAAGACAAACCTGTGTCCCTCGTGTCCTGAACTACGTTTGCTCTGATCTTTCGCGCTGTGTGAAAGTACGTAGGCACAAGATGCGATATCTTGGCGAGCAACTTTCCCCCGTAGTTAGGCGAACTACGTTGACTCTGATTTCTCGTTCCAGATGGGAGTACGATGGACGTGAGGGGTGCTAATACCTTCCCCTTGCGTAACCGACTCCCGAGCCCAGACATGGTTGCGATGACCTTGTCTTATACCTTTTTGTCAGGTTTTTCCGATCGTTTCCTTTCCCGTTCTGAGGAATAAATAACGAAAGGTCGCGACTCTTCAGTCATTACTGGCCTCTTTTTTTGCAGTAGCGACAGCTGGCGACTCTGCTGGGGACTCCAACGGTTCCATGTGCGAGTCAATCCTAGTGCTTGTGTGTTTACCTGTGGGGTTTTATTTATCGTTTACTTTCCGCATTTTATTTTTCAGTATGATTATCATTTGTGCTGTTGTGGGAAGGGGATCTGATGAGTGAGAAGCCAGACCCATGCTTGAGTGTACTTAGTATTAGTTGTGGAAATTAGTGGGCACGTGCTTGCTTTGCAGGCACTAGTGTCTCATGAAATCCACGCTCAGACGAGGTTCTCCCGGTTGACTTCTTTTCTGGCCCTTTGGGTCTGAGGGGCTGTTGGTTTGGAGGATTGTCAACTCTGGGGACCGATCATTTGTGACTCAGCAGAGTGAGGCCACTTCAAGAGATGATGATGCCACACCTTTTGGGTATCGTATCATCGCTCTTGAAAGTCTGTGACGCTGGGAAACACATAGGATGCCATACCTTGTCTGTGATTTAGGTCCATACTTGTGAGCGGGGTCGGGTTATTGCAGGAAACTTTAACCTTCAGACTACCTGGTTTTCTTGTCAGTGAATTAGTGTTGTTGGGTTCAGAGGTTCTTATCGTCAGAGATGTGGTTATTCTCGACAGTGTGCATCTATTGGTCCTCTTCAGGGTTGTGCTATCAGAGCAGTGTGGTGATTGTGTTGGATTAGGGCTTTGATCTGCTCAGTAGCCATCTTGATCCTCTGTTGCATTGCATTTTGCATTTTGCATACTCATTTGCATATCATTAACGTGTGTCTGTGTTGCAGGTACCTTATCCCCTGGTTCAGGTTTTCTTGCCTTCTGTTGTGCTATTATGGGTTCTCTGAGAAAGACTGTGGCCTATAAGCTCCCCACTCCAGATGTTGCTTAGTTGTCCAGTCTGATTGCTTTGGCAAATGATACTGTTAGAGGTGAATTCAGAAAGCCTCATGGGAAGCTGCTCAGTTTGGTCCGTAAACCTTCTGTGTATGAGTTGAATGGGTTGTATGCCTTGCTGCAGTTCTATGATCCTCCTTTGAGGTGCTTAACTTTCCCGGACTTCATTATTGCCCCTACATTAGAGGAGTATGTTGTTTTATTGGGTGTGCCTATCAGGAGTCAGATGCCTTTTGTTCATATGTGTCGCTACTGCGAAAATCGGCGCCGGCTGAACAGAAGAGTCGCCACCGCGCGTTATTTATCCCACGGGAGGGAAAGGAAACGCTCAGAGTAAACCTCGCACAACACGGGAAAGGTATGGTCATCGCAACCAAAACCTGGGTTCGGGAGTCGGTTACGCAAGGGGAAGGTATTAGCACCCCTCACGTCCGTCGTACTCGACGGGATCCACGCTTGTTTTCGGGTATGGATTGTTATTCTATCTAAACTATAGGTCAAGGGTGAAAAAGAAAATAAAATGAAAATAAAAATGAAAATGACTCGGCAAAGTATCGCACTTTATGCCTACGTATTCCCGTCTGGAACGAGAAATCAGAGTCAACGTAGTTCGCCTACCTACGAGAAAGGAGGGGAAGGTTGCTTGCTAGGATATCGCATCCTATGCCTACGTACTTTCATACAGCATGAAAGATCAGAGCAAACGTAGTTCGGGCCACGTACGACACAAGTCTGTCCTTGATTGATTTTATTCCTTCTGAAAAAGGTTTTTCTGATTAGCGGTCCAAGCGGACAAAAATGACGTTTTGATGAGTTTACATTCTTTTACGGAAGAAGTGTCTTTTATTGTGTTTGAAATTTTATTGTATTTTCTGTTTGTTTTTGAGGAAGAAGAGATAGAACTCTAACCTACGGTTGCGAAGGGAAACGAACTAACCTAATGTTATCATGCATGGGTTAAGACCTAGTGTCTATCATGCTCCTCTCTTGCACAGAGAGAAACAGAGATCCTACGGGATAGGCAGAAACAGAAACAATATCAGATATATATAGTAAAGCAGTAAAATGCATGAATGCAGCAGTACAAGCGAGGCAAGGGAGTCCCACTCAACCTCGAACCTAGAAAACAATAGGCGAAAGTGAACAGGCTTCACTTTCAACCCAACAGGGTAAACAGCAAACAATACAGTCCAGAAAACCAATCAATACATCAGCAAATGAAATACAGCAAAAGAAACAGCATCAACAGCTCTGAATCAACATCTGACTTCAAGTAATCTCCATTCAGCTACAGGCTTCAACAAGCATCAATCTCCATCTTCATGGCCTTCAGGCAAGGGCTTTGATCATCAGTCTTCCATCTGCAATGGCTTTTCTTCAAGCTCAAACCTCCCGGATGAGGAATCAGTCACAAGAGTGAAGTGAATGAATGTTAGACAGTTAATTACCTACCAAGGGTGGTTCATCAACTGTTAACATTAAACAGAAAGTTTCCTCTCAAAAGTTCTATCTTTCAAATATATTCACTGATCCTTCCAAAGGAAGGAGGTGGATATTTGAAAGAGACTTTGAATCATAGAGGAAGGATGGATGCAGACAAGGCATGCCATGTTTGAGAAACAAGCTTTCTAATCTAGAGCTCTGCCTAGCTCCTAAACCCTAGTCTCCTCAGCAGCTGCTAGCAAGAACCTCCTTTCCAACTCTGGCAGTTGATCTTCAATCTCTGAATCTCCAATGGTCTTCATCTCCTCAAATCTTCAGCTCTCCCAAGTCCCCAGACAAACCCAATACCCAAACAAGCAAGCCAATAATCCCCAGAGGGCACACCACACCAGTCAATCAGATATACAGACAGTAATAGCAGTAGGGGAATCCTAACTTTTTCTAAGGGATCTAATAACTACCCATAGCCCTTATAATCCCATAACTAAACTATTCAAACCCTAAGTCCTAAGGGAAATGAAATCAAACTTCCTAAGTCATCACCTAAAAAACCCTAATTTGTTCATGTTGTTCAAGCCTACATTAAGCACCTAAAATTAATTCCTAAAAATGGGAACTAAATTGAATCTACAATTTCAATATCTAATCTAAACAACCTAAAAAGAATGAACAAAAAATATGAAAGCATTTAATAGAACAAAAATTACTAAAATCATGCATGAAATGAAGCTATTTAAAATGACATTTATTTAGAAAATATGAAAAAAATATCAAATAAAAATAAAAATGCAATTTTATTTTCCTATAATTTTCTAGACATCCTAAAGAAAATAGTGTAAAAAGAATGAATTGAAAATGATTTTTTATGTATTTATTATGAATTTATGAAAATGCATAAAAAACAATTAAAGAATATAAAAGAAAAATAATGAAATAAAGGGAGGGGGGTCTATTCAGCAAACACGCCCAGTTATATCCAGGATGGGCCAACAATGGGGGGTGCGCGTAGCATATTTGGCTAAGGCCCAGAACTAGCTCAGAATTAAAGAAAATAAAAAACACAAGCTGGGGGTGAAAATAGAAGGGAAATCACGTTCAAAATGATGTTGGGCTTAAAACTGGGGGCGGGGATAGCACAACTCTTAGGCCCGCCCGTTTCAATTAATGAAACAGTGCGTTTGGCACCAACACACTCCCTCCAAAATCTGCTTCAAATCTCAGCCACACGATGGGCTTCAGAGTCAAAAGTCTTGCACAAAATGGATGGACACGATTTCGTCTTCCTCCTTTGATCATAAGACCTAGGGTTTCCACCATGAAACCTCATGCACGAGCAAACTTCTACCAGTCTGTTCTCACTCTACAATCCATGAAACGCCACGCTATAAACATGAAAATCACCCTAAATTCTTCCCTCTATACGCCTATGGTATTTGATTGCTTTGAAACTCAACACATCAACAAACCCGATCGAGGCAAGTTCTGGTTACCATGAAACACTCTGCAACTCACCAACACAATTCTCCATCAAACTTAACCTAATCTAACCTATGACTAATGGTTATCATTCTGATCTATCAAGCTAAGCTTATGATGCATTCTACTACAAGTTCCAAGCCCTAACAGTTTTGTACACCTGCTAACAAACATCACCAAACCACTCCAAACTCAACCTAATTGCTCTACTAACATCCTACATTATATCTAAACTAATAAAATCATGCTAACCTAATTGAACTAAGCAATTTGAATGAAAACACACCTGATGCAAAAGCTTGAAAACAGCTATGGAAACTCGTGGATCCACCAACACCAATGCTCAGATCTTGATCAGTGAGTGAAACTCTTGCTTCTGTATGCAACACTTGAATGAAACTTGGCTTGGATCTTGATCTACAACTGAATTTGCAGCTTGTATGTTCTTGAAGAAAGTGCACGAAAATGGATTCTAACCACCAAATCTTTGCTTCAATTATGATCCAGGATGATGATTGAATGAGATTGAATCAATGTGGATGAAAATTGATGAAGATTTTGTGAGATTGAAGTGAAATTGCAATGAGAAAAGAATGAGAGAATTTGTGAGATTTTTGTGAAAAATGAAGCCAACCCTTGATCAATCTTCATTTCATGAATATATAGGGCTCATATGAACATTCTAGATCCATCTTGCACATTCCCTTGCCTTCCAACTTTGATTCATTTTGGCTATGTTTCTTAAAATGCAAGTAACCAAGGATAACTTTGAAATCTTCCACTAAACTCAAAAAAGTGCTTGAACCATTGTCTTTAGAATGTCTTTTCCATTCAAAATCATATATTGGAAGTCTCCATTTGGACTTGTAAATCTCCCAAACCATTTTTCATCTTGACTTTATTCAAATTATAAGCCATTTTAGTTCAAATTTGGACCAATCATGCAACTTCATGTTATGAGCCTTTCCAACAATTTGTGACCTTCTTTCTAGACTTAAAATCCCATTTGGAGCAAGTTTGATGTTGTAAGTTTTTCCATTTGAGGCCTCCTTGTATGAGTTTTGGACATAGGTTAAAATGACCTGTAATTCACAAATACCCAAAATACCCTTTGCTTGCCAAGACCATAAGTTGAGTTCCACACATCATATGAAGGCATGCCATACCATTCTAGAAAGCTAAGACAATGAGGAACAATTCTTATGTTGACCAAGAATTCATTTGAAATCTCCTTGAGGGGTAAAACTAGCTTGGAAGTCAAGTCACTTTCACAGACAAAATTTCAGATACCTCAGATGACCTGTAACTTGCAAGGACCATAACTTGAGTTCTATAAATCTCCTTGATGTCTTCCACCACTCAAATTAAAGGTCTTGAGATCCTCTACAAGTTTCATGTTGGCCAAGAAGCCATTTGAAGCTATCATTTTGACTTATCTTGCTTGGAAATTTGACCTAAACTAGGGGATTTTACACAGAAACCCTAATTTAGAAACTCCTCTTCTCCTTGATTTCTCTTGAATTCTTCTTGGCATATCTCCATATCCTTCTTTATATGTCCAATGATGAACCCCACATCTCTCCACTAGACTTGAATGCCCCTTAAATCAGTCAATTGACCTAGGGTTGACCTAGGGTTGACCCAGATGAAACCCTAGTTGACTGCCTTCAACTATGGCTCTTGTGCTCTCATCAATGACTTGTCTCCTTCTCCAAATGACTTTCTAAGTCCTCCAAGATGTCTAGATACTCTCCATGCCTTCAACTTACAGCTCACAACCCTCTTGTGACCCTCAGACACCCTCAGCTAGGAGATGGACTCAAGGCTTGATCTGCTGAGCTCTTTGCTTTCAAATTCTTTCCTGATGACTTGAATAAAATTGAATTGGGATAATAACCTCTTGATAGGCTTCTAGAGATGAGAATAATGATTGGTCCCCCTGTTGTATGACTTGCTATGCTTATGCTATGCAGATGGTTAGACTATGCACATGACTCTATATGCAAATGCTAATGATATTAAAACATAAACCCAAGGAATAAGGTTGGGCAAATTTTAGGGTGCAACAGCTGCCCCTATTCAAGTGGCTTGGACCCGATTGGGTGAAGAGCCCGGAGCCTTCAGACATTCGCGGTACGAGACGGTTGAATACTAGTGAAACCAGAAATTTGCCAACCGCAGAAATAAACTGCGCTCCTGCTTGAGGAACGACATTCATCAGCTGACTTTACTATTACGGCAACCCACTGATCTCGCGCGACCGTGCTGGGGATTGTCTTCATCGTTCTGAAGAGGATTCTGTCATAACAGATTGCTTGCTTGTCCACGTTAGGACTCTGTCCGTCATCAATACGAAGAACTCTCAACTAGGACCTGTCCACGTTAGGACTCCACTTGTTGTTAACCCAGAAAATCTCGGCAACTCCGCTGGGGATACTTCGTCTGCATTTCCATAAACTGAATCGTCCACGTTAGGAATAAAACTCTTCCACGTTAGGAGTAACGCCTGTCCACGTTAGGAATAACATCGTCCGCGTTAGGAATCATTTCTTCTGCATTTGTCCACGTAAGGAACCCACTTTTTCCACATAAGGAGTAAATCTTCTTCTTCCACATTAGGAATAACTTCTTTGATCTGTCCGCGTCAGGACTAAACTCTTCCACTTAAGGAATAAATCTTCTTCTTCCACATTAGGAATATCTTCTTGGATCTGTCCGCGTCAGGACTAAACTCTTCCACTTAAGGAATAAACTCGTCTTTCCACGTAAGGAAACCATTTTTCTTCCACGTAAGGGATGCTCTTGATATGTCCACGTAAGGACTCTGATCTTTCCACGTAAGGAATACCAACTTCTTTCCGATTTGTCCGCGTCAGGACTCATTTTTCCACGTAAGGAATGCCATCTTAATATGTCCGCGTAAGGACTCCACTCTTTCCACGTCAGGAATGCAACTTCTGATATGTCCGCGTAAGGACTACATCGTCCACGTTAGGACCCACTTCTCCACGTTAGGAATAATAATTTCTTTGATTTGTCCACGTAAGGACACTGACCTCGTCTTGATATGTCCACGTTAGGACTCAGGCGTCTTCGACCCGCTGAGGAAATAAGACTTGTCCACGTAGGGACTCACACGCTGGTCTGATCTGTCCGCGGCAGGACACCAACACAAAGAGTAACCACCTTTTGTCAACGTCATGACCTCCCATTCCACTAATTTCGAGAAACTGAATCTGCCCACGATAGGACTAACACACCTCACCGATCCGGGGAAATAAACCTGTCCACGTTAGGACGCCCACTTCTGAAGAAATCCCGTCAATATAGGAATAAATTGTCCACGTCAGGACTCAGTTCTCCAATGATCCTCACCCACAAACTTCTCAGCACTGACGTGACAGCGACCTTGAGACGGACTCTACTGGGGATGTTCGGAAACCAAACTATCGGACGCCTGTTCTGATAACCGGCGGTGGCCTCTGAAATTCTGCTTCACGGAACCCTTGATGACAACTGATTCTGCCTGGGAACAAAGAGAAACTTATCCTGGCAACTCTGGCGGGGAAAATAAGAGACATTTGCATAAATGACCCTGCTAGAGACAAAGAGAATCTCATCATGCTAACTCTGTGGGGAATACGGCCGAAACTGACATTATCATTGGATGTCTCATGCCGAGGTCTTGACTGTTTGATCGTTCATTTGAGCAAGAACTCTCTCTACCTGAACTGCTAAAATACAGGAACCGCTTCAGCAAAATAAATGCTGGAAGGATAATGTCGACTCCGCCGGGGATAGCCAGATGCTACAGCATTATTCCAGCAAAATAAATACTGGAAGAGTGAAGTCAACCCTGCTGGGAAATTGGGAACTCAAACCAAACACCCTGCTGAGGTAACCCCCTGCTGGGGAAAATAACTTTGCTGGGGAATAGCAGATGTGCATAGTACGATCGGACTTTCTGCTGGAACGTGAACTGATGTCACACAGTATCTCTGACAAAATCAATGACAGGACCCACCACCAACTCTGCTGGGGAGAGTCACAATCTTTGAGTTCCACTGGAAGGAATGAAAACACTTGCAAAGAGAATTCCGCTGGGGATGGGATGATTCTCTCGGGGAAAATCCACTGACTCCGCTGGGAGAGGGTGCCTGACCCTGCGGGGAAAGATGAACCTGTCTGAATACAGCCTTACGATCTTGGAATCGCCAAACTCTGCTGAGGGTGAATAACTTTTCTGGAGCACGTCCTTTGGATAAGCTACGGCTAGCTGGGGAATTCTATCCTTCTTCAGGAAGAACATGCCTGACCTGCGTGGGGATCAAGTCTTTCGTTATCGCAATCTTTTGATCATCTTTCTCGTATGGTTATGAAACCTGCAACACCACAAACAAGACACGACAAGTCTATGCAATCAAATCAATTCAGGTTAGTGACGTTACACTCAGTTAATTCAAAGCTTTAACAATTGTTGGCAAGGGCCAGTGATGTTATACTCATGCTAGCTTCACTAAACTTAGGCGTTTTATCATGCACAAAACAGTAAAGAACCAGCATCAAGTACTGAATAACATATTTTCATTGATTGGGCCCCTGAATGGGCGGAGTTTTATACATGGGATGTAACTCCTGAAAAGAGGAAGCTACGCAAAGCAAGTACATAAGTATGCAAGTATGCACAAGAAGCATAAATATTTTGACAAATTAAATTCTGTACACATGTCGGCAACGGGATGCAGATGAACACCACGAACTGATCCTCCCATGACTCATCCGACTCTAATACTTTCCCGGTATCCCCACTTCTGAAGAGATTGTATCCGATAACTGACTTCTCAAATATATTCTCCCGCATTGATGCTCATTGTAATATCAAATTCGGACCGCAGTCATTTGCTTTTCAAATCCCTAACTTTTGCGTGAACCGCCCTTTACGGGTTTTCAGTCCACCAGGATACCCTTTTTTGCCGAAGCCGCCCAGTGTAGGTTTTCAACTTCGCGGGTGTACATTTTTTCAATTTTATCCCTAACTTTTGCCCGAACCTTTCATTCTGTTTTTGGTTCGCCAGGATGCCCCATTTTTGCCTGGACTCTCTTTTTTTTTGTCCAGCGGGTCTATTTTAAGCAAAGTATTTTTTAACTGCGTCCGAATTCACAGGTGACGTGAAGTCTTCTCCGTCCATGGTAGACAACAATAAAGCTCCTCCTGAAAAGACCTTTCTGACAACGTATGGCCCTTCGTAGTTGGGGGTCCACTTGCCCCTGTGATCTGCTTGCGGCGGGAGAATCCTTTTCAGCACAAGGTCGCCCGTCTGAAAGCTTCGCGGAAGTATCTTCTTGTCGTACGCTTTCTTCATTCGTCTTTGGTACAAACGACCGTATGCCAGAGAAGCTAGCCTCTTCTCATCCATCAAACTCAGTTGGTTCAATCTATTCGTTACCCATTCTGCCTCGTCCAGCTGAACGTCCCGCAATACCCTCAGAGAAGGGATCTCAACCTCTAATGGTAATACCGCTTCCATTCCGTATACCAACGAGAACGGAGTTGCCCCGGTTGATGTGCGTACCGTCGTACGATAACCGTGCAAAGCAAAAGGTAGCATCTCGTGCCAATCCTTATAGGTCACCACCATTTTCTGAACAATTTTCTTGATATTCTTATTGGCCGCTTCGACAGCGCCATTCATCTTGGGTCGGTAAGGGGAGGAGTTGTGATGTTCGATCTTGAAATTCTGACAGAGCTCCTTCATCATTTTGTTGTTCAGATTAGAACCGTTGTCCGTGATTATCCGCTCGGGGATTCCATATCGGCAAATGATATCTCTCTTGATGAATCTAGCCACCACTTGCTTCGTTACATTTGCGTAAGACGCCGCTTCCACCCACTTGGTGAAATAATCGATTGCTACTAGGATGAACCGATGCCCGTTAGAAGCCGTCGGCTCGATCTTCCCAATCATATCGATTCCCCACATCGAGAATGGCCATGGAGATGACATCACATTTAGAGGACTCGGAGGCACGTGTATCTTGTCAGCATAGATTTGGCACTTGTGGCACTTCCTCGCGAACTTGAAACAATCCGTTTCCATCGTCAGCCAAAAATAACCTGCCCGCAGCAGCTTTCTCGTCATAGCATGCCCACCAGCATGCGTACCAAAGGCACCTTCGTGAATTTCCTCCATGAGAAGCTTTGCCTCTTTCTCGTCTACACAACGCAACAACACCAAATCGTGGTTTCTTCTGTACAAGACGCCATCCGGATTCAAGTAGAAATTACCCGCTAATCTCCTGAGAGTCTTCTGATCTTGACTGGATGCCCCAGCCGGATACTCTTTATTCTTCAGGAAATTAAGGATATCAAAATACCACGGTTTGTCATCAGATGCTTCATCAATAGCAAATACATAAGCTGGCCTGTCCAACCGAGAGATAGTAATTTGGGGAGCTTCGTTCCAGAAATTGACTTTGTACATGGAAGACAAAGTGGCAAGGGCGTCAGCCATTTGATTTTCTGCCCGCGGTACGTGATGCAATTCAACCTTGTCGAAGAAAGGCAACAATCTCCTTGCATAATTCATGTAATGTATCAAATTAGGCTGCCGTGTCTCCCATTCCCCTTTTATCTGATTCACTACCAGAGCTGAGTCTCTGTATACGTCTAGATGTTTGATTCGCAAATCAATGGCTTCTTCAAGCCCCATTATACAAGCTTCGTATTCGGCCTCATTGTTGGTAACGGCAAAGGTCAATCGGGCAGTAAACGGGATGTGCGACCCGTGCGGCGTGGTAATGATTGCCCCTATTCCGCTACCGTAAGCATTCACAGCTCCGTCAAATATCATCTGCCATTTGGACCCCAACTCTGGTCCCTCGTCTGGTAACGGCTCTTCACAATCTTTCATCTTGAGGTACATGATATCCTCGTCAGGAAAATCAAATCTCATTGATTGGTACTCTTCAATAGGCTGCTCCGCCAGATACTCAGACAGCACACTCCCCTTTATAGCCTTTTGCGAGACGTATTGAATATCATATTCAGTCAAGACCATCTGCCAACGGGCAATTCTACCTGACAACGCCTGCTTTTCGAATATATATTTGATAGGATCCATCTTCGAGATGAGCATGGTTGTATGATTCAGCATGTACTGCCTCAAACGCTTGGCGGCCCAGGCTAGCGCGCAACAAGTTTTCTCCAGCATTGAGTATCGAGATTCACAGTCTGTAAATTTCTTACTCAAGTAATAAATCGCATGCTCTTTTCTCCCCGTCTCGTCGTGTTGACCGAGAACACAACCCATGCTTCCCTCAAGAACCGTCAAATACATTATCAAGGGTCTCCCTGCCACTGGGGGTATCAAAATGGGAGGCTCCTGCAAGTACTTCTTTATTTTGTCGAACGCCTTTTGACAATTTTCGTTCCACGTCACAGCTTGATCTTTCTTCAACAGCTTGAATAATGGTTCACACGTGGCCGTTAGGTGAGATATGAACCGGGCAATGTAGTTCAATCTCCCTAAAAACCCGCGCACCTCTTTCTCTGTTTTAGGCGTCGGCATTTCTTGAATTGCTTTTATTTTAGCAGGATCGACCTCTATTCCTCTTTCGCTTACGATAAACCCCAGCAGTTTACCCGATCTCACCCCGAAGGTGCATTTATTAGGGTTCAGCCTCAGCCTGAACTTCCTAAGTCTTTTAAACAACTTCAACAGATTCACCAGATGCTCTTCCTCCGTCTGGGATTTGGCAATCATATCGTCAACATAAACTTCGATCTCTTTATGCATCATGTCATGAAAAAGAGTCGTCATCGCACGCTGATATGTTGCCCCAGCATTTTTCAAACCAAAGGGCATCACTTTGTAGCAAAATGTTCCCCAAGGCGTTATGAAAGTAGTCTTCTCCATATCCTCTGGCGCCATTTTAATTTGATTATAGCCTGAAAAGCCATCCATGAAGGAGAATACAGAGTATTGAGCGGTATTATCAACTAACACGTCAATGTGAGGAAGTGGAAAATCGTCTTTTGGGCTTGCTTTATTCAAATCTCTATAATCCACGCACATTCGAACCTTGCCATCTTTCTTTGGCACTGGTACGATGTTGGCAACCCATGAGGGATACTTCGTCACAGCCAGGAAACCAGCGTCCCACTGTTTCTGAACCTCCTCTTTGATCTTCATTGCCATATCTGGTCGAGTTCTGCGAAGTTTTTGTTTGATCGGCGGGCAATCTTCTTTCAGTGGCAGGCGATGCACAACCATATCTGTATCGAGCCCTGGCATATCCTCATATGACCAAGCGAATACATCACTATACTCTTGAAGCATTTCAACCAGTCTTCGCTTGATATCACTCTGCAGTGCGGCTCCGATACGAATATTCTTCTCAACCCCTTCCGACCCCAAGTTGATAATTTCGATGACCTCGTCGTGAGGCAGAATGGCTCTTTCCTCTTGCTTCACTAACCAAGACAGTTCTTCAGGAACGTCGCTATCTTCGACAACCTCTTCTTCAGCCTGAAACACCGGGTGCTCAAAGTCGGGACGAGTCATAGTTGGTTCAAGGATGTCATCTGAAAATGTTATCCTGCAAAAGGAATGGTTAAGTGCTTCAAAATGCGTATAAAGCGAATAACCACGTTGCCATTTTATTGAAAAATATAAAACAAGAAAGACAGGGATTACGGTATTTGCACATGAAAAACGCCATTTATTTAATGATTAACACGCAATGTTTATAACAACACAGCCCTAAGCAAATCCTGATGCCCCGGGCAAGACATCAGATTATTCAACAATTAATAAAGCAAAGCATTACTGTTTAAAAGTCACAGGAACAAGCTCCTGAATAGACCAGTTGCACAGTCCTTGTCCTGGCGTGCTTGGCTGAATCCAGGCATCCATATCACAGTCGCTGTCTCCTTCATCAGACTCTGAAGCAGCATTGACAGTTTCATGACATACTCCACTGGCAGAGATGGTGATTGACTTTCTGAAATGGGGGGCCCCCACGGAAGGAGTTGATGACGACGGTCGGTACCCCAGTCCAAACCGGTCCATTTTCACGGGAATGTCCAGCACTTTGCCCCAGCCCTTGGCTTCTCCTGCTTCCACTAGCGCTTGAGCTTCTTTATACGATGAAACCGCTATCTCTGGCGCTTTGCTCGGCCCGGGACCTTTGTCCTTGATGCGCAAACCTTCGAATGCCTGGCATGGCGTCTCGTGGATCTCCCCGTCGACTTCCACATATTTAAACGACGATAGATGGCTGACCAGGATGTCTTCTTCTCCGCACACGGTAACTACGCTGTCTCCGACCATATACTTTAACTTCTGATGCAGGGTAGACGTGACAACCCCTGCCCCATGAATCCAGGGTCTTCCCAGCAAGCAGCTGTACGCAGGCTGTATATCCATGATATAAAACTCAGTTGCAAACACTTCCGGCCCCACTTGCAGAGGCAAGGTAATTGATCCAAAGACTGTTCTCCGCGTGCCGTCAAATGCTCTGACTACCAAGTCACTGGGTGTGCACAAAATTCCTCGAACATCCAGCTTCATCATCGCCTTCTTGGGCAGCACATTCAAAGATGATCCGGTGTCAACCAATACGTGCGACATTACCGATCCTCTACACTCAACAGATACGCGTAATGCCATATTATGATCTCTCCCTTTCGGAGTCAAGTCAAAATCAGTAAAGCCCAGACTGTGGCCTGCATTCACATGTGCCAATACTCCTTCTAGCTGATTTACGGAGACATCCTGGGGTACAAAAGAAGTGTCCAGGACTTTCAGCAAAGCGTTTCTGTGAGCTTCTGAACACAGCAGCAATGACAAGATGGATATTTTGGACGGTGTCTGCTGCGGATGTTCCACAATCTTATAATCACTTTTTCGAATTAAGCGCATGAACTCTTCTACATCCTTCGATGCTGCTTCTTTTTCACTTGCTTGTACCGGAACATTTTCAACCGCTTTCCCTTTTCCTTTCGCTAGTCTTTCAGCCTCCACTTCAGGAGATATAAAAATCCTGCCACTCCTCGTCATGCCTCCTGAACCAACAACATTATCCACAATCTCCACTGGCTGCTTGTTAACATCAATTTTTACCCCATCACAATACACCTCTAACCCATATGACCATGGGACTGCTTTCGTGTTCTCATACGGGATTGGCCCGGCCTTAGTTATGGTAATCGGTGGTCGCTGAGCTGGTGCTGCAATAGTGATCGTCTTCCGAGGAATCGTCACTGTGGCCACATCACTCCGATTATCCACTACTGCCCCTGCAGGCTCGTCAGTTGCCGCTCGATCAAACTGCAATATACCTTCATCAATTAAAGCCTGAATGCCTTTCCTCAAATCCTCACACCCCCCAGATAGGGTCCAACAGTCTAAGCAATACTCGTTACATCCTGGGTAAACACCTCCTTGTAACAGTCGGCTTTTTATCTCGCTCAGCGGCGTCTTTAAATCCTCAACATTCATAATAAGATTCAGACCTTCCTCAGTCAGCACGGCGTTAGCCCCATGATTAGGCATGGGTTTCTGGACTATATTCGGACCTGCCGTTCCGAAATTGATAGTCTTGTTGTCTAAAAGATCCTGCACAACGTGCTTAAAAGCATGGCAACCTTCTATATCGTGGCCCGGGGCCCCAGAATGAAACTCACAGTGCCTGTTTGCATCGTAGCCGAACGGGGGAGCTCCCGTTATCGGTGCCAGAGTTCATTTCTCTACCAGATTCAATCCCAACAATGTCTGCAATAAATCAGCATAGGTTGAGGGAGGCTTCTCAAACGCTCTCCTCGGCTTATTACCCTGGAATCTTCGTTGAGCCTGCTGTGCCCCCTGCTGAGGCTGCTGCTGCTGTGGCATTGGTTGCTACTGAACCGGTTGTTGTTGCTGGAGTGGTGGTTGTTGATATGGGATAGTAACACTCGACACCTGCTGCGGCTGACGATATTGACCTCTTCCCCTGCCTCGGCCTCGGCCTCGGCCTCCAAATACCGCGCTAGCTTCGCCCTGACGGCGCCCACCATAAGCTTTCCTATTACTGCCAGATGCAGTTGATTCCTCGACTTGGAACTTTCCTTGCTTAATATTACGCTCAATCTTTTCCCCCATCAGAATCAGGTCTGAAAAACTGGCCAGAGACGTATGAAACAGCATATCATGAAACAGCCCTGTGAATGTGCCGACAAACATGTCATTCATTTCCTTATCTTCAACCGGAGGACGGACCCTGGCAGCCATATCGCGCCACCTTTGCGCGTACTCTTTAAAACTCTCCCCCTTCTTCTGCGAAAGCCCGGCCAACTGGACCCGATTGGGTGCCAGGTCGCTGTTATACTTGTAATGGGCTACAAATGCCTCCGCCAATTGCTTCCATGTCTTGATATCAGTTGGCTCCAACCCCATGTACCACTCTAGGGAAGGGCCCGACAGACTATCCTGAAAGAAATGCATTAGCATTCTTTCATCAGTGGAGTATGCAGACATCTTTCTGTAATAAGCTCGTACATGCACTTTCGGACATGTGTCTCCTTTATACTTATCGAACGCAGGAGCTTTGAATTTAATTGGCACCCTCAAGCTAGGTACCAAGCCCATGGTTGCCATGTCCAAACCCACAGCACTCTGATTTAGGACTCCCTTCATCTGCTCTTCCAGCATTCTAATCTTTTGGGAATCATCCATCGGCCCTTCAAAACCTCCTCCGGAGAAGGCGTCCTCCTGCTGATCTTCTTGCCACAGACCATTTCCAGCCCCGTACCCATCGTATGCATTATTACGTCCAGCTCTGATCTGATTCATTCCCGGACCTCGGCCTCTATTGCCGTACCCTTGAACACCTCCAGCAGGACCAAAACCCATAAATCCAGCACCGTTTCCGTTTCCAAAGCCTCCGTAACCCTGATTGACCATACCATACCCATCTTGCCCAAAGCCTTGAGCATTAAAACCATACTTCCCAGTGTTGTCGAATCCCTGATCGTTGAATCCGAACCCAGTATTGACAAAGCCATTGCCTCCGAGATTATCTCCCAAATTGACATCACCCAGCCCAGCATTATGGACAGCAGTTTCATTCCCAACTCCGACGTTACCGTTCACAGCAGCGGTAGCGTTGTTGACGTTAGCAGCAGGTGTATTGATTACAAGCGGCGCCACTGGCGTGGGAGTACCGTCTCCATGAGCAGTATCAACCCGGACAGACTGATGATCTTCATTACCATGACTAGCGCTGCGAGCCAACAGAGGCTGGACCATGGCCTGCAAATTCTCTTGCCCTTTCGCTATAGCTTCCATGGTTTGCATGAAGAGAGCGAGCTTCTCGCGCACATCCTGCATCTCGTTCTGCATTTGGTCCATGACTTTTCGACAATTGGAGCGTGTAGAATAGCGGTGCGGATGTTGATCTGCAATCCTGGTAAGTACCTGGTACAAGCGGGAAGTAAGACACTATTCAAAGATTACCTGTAATGCAATATGAATATGAATGCAATGCAATGTATCTGTGCATTAGGGAAGTTCATTCCCCCAGTTCTAGTGCGAAGGTGCCGGTGCAGTGACAGTGCTGACAATAGGAATATCGGAGCTGAATCATAGAAAGCCTCATATATTGCAGAGAGAACCAATAAGCCCAGGGTACAATATCACTGAGAGTACAAAGAAGGCATGACCTCAACCAACAATCCTGGTGATGGTCAGCACTATGCAAATAAAGCATACAAGCGAATATGTGAAATGATCAAATCCTCCCAAAAGTCTGGTACTCCTCTATCAACTTCTTGGTCTCCGGATGGCTTGGTCGATCAAGCAGCCCTTCAACGAGCTGGTTTCTCCTCTTAAGGACACGGCGTACGTCTTCAGCAGTTTCTTCCCATGTTGCTTCTCCGAAGCAATCTTCTAACTTTCGCTTCTGAGACACTGCTTCATCTCTGGATTTGATTGCCTTGTTCAGGGCATGCTGGACACTATACCGGGTCATCACTTCTTCCTCACACTTCTTGATGCTAGACTTTAACTTCTCTTCGAGGTCGGAAATTTGCTGCTTCAGCTTATCTTCCCTTTTCTTATTGTTAGTGAGTGTAGCATTCCAAGTCTTATTGCAAGAAGATATCTCTCGGTGTGCTGCGTCGAGCGCCTTCTTTTTGGCTTCCAGCATGTCATGGGAGCTTCTGAACTCTTGCCCCTGACGTTCACGCTTTTTCTTTTCCTCGGTCAGCTCAGCTCCTAACCTGTTTACCAGCTCGATCTGTTGTTGGAAAGCATATACGGCCTTGTTTTTCTCACTGCGTGCCTGGGCTAACTCTTGCTCTAACCCTTCATTAATCTTCATCAAGGCTTCTTTTTCTCTCACAACCTGCTCGTAGACTTCCCTAGAAACAGTAGTTGGTTCTTCTGCCGGGACGGGAACAAGAAGTGGTGCATCTGGAAACGGCATCCTCAACTGACTAGCCCTCTCCTGAATCCAAACTCTATAAGGTGCATAGGCCTGGCAATCATTCTTACCTAATAACGGCTTCCCCTTGCGGTTAATACGTGTCCAGGCATGTTGCAACTTGGCTAGTAACTCCCCCTTCACGTCACCGGTGAAGTACAGAGAATCCTGTACTTCTTCCTCCTGAGGTGGATTCTTCAGCGCATATCCGAACTGGCGAATGAATAGAGAAGGGTTGTAATTGATACACCCTTTTCTTCCTATCAGCGGCACATTAGGGTACCCAGAACAACTAAAGATGAGCTCAGATCCCAACAAATCTCGATCAAACCATACAATGTCTTCGGAAGATAGCCTCATCAGGCGTTCTGACCAACTGGCTGAGGTTGCACTGTCTACAAATGGTCCCTTTGTGGGAAGGTGACTCTTGAACCACATATTCAACAGAGGAGTACAGCAGTACACAACCTTTCCTCTTCGGTTCTCATTCTTATAGTGCAATGAGTGATAGAAGTCTCCGATCAAAGTTGGCACTGGGTTGCCTGCAGCAAACAGATAGAAAGCATCCAAATCCACAAAGTTGGGCAAGTTAGGAAACAGCACAATTCCATAGATGCATAAAGCCAAAATAGCATTGAAAACCACCCAACAACCGTTCTTGGCGTACTCTCGAGCTTTGGCGACTAAGAAATCCAGAGAGAAACCTGACACCCCAAGCCAAGAAGTCAATAACAGATCTGCAGCGTTCATATGCAAGGCTTTGGCTAAGTCCTCCAGCTTGGGCTCAGCAGCAGAGTGGATAAAGGGAACCTTGTTCTGCACGGGGAGCTCAGTAAACTCCACATACTCCTCAATAGTAGGCCCTAGAATGAAGTCAGCAAAGGTAAAGCATCTCAATGCAGGGTCATAGAACTGCATCAAGGTGTACAGCCCGTTCATCTCATCAGCAGTGGGCTTACAGACTAATCTCAGTAATCTCCCATGGCTCATTCTGAAACTTCTCCTAACCTCCTTATCAGCAAGAGATACCAGACCAAGCAAAGAAGTAGTATCAGGTGAAGGCAGCTTATACGCAACTGTTTTCCTCAGACCAGCCATAATCAATACTCAGAAATCCGGGCACTAGGACTAGGGAAATGCAAATGCACCTGCAGCACAGACACACGTTAGTGAAATGCAAATGGTAATGGATATGCAGGCAATGCAATGCAAGTAACATGCAACAGGGACCAAAGCTGCAGCTGAATAGCCTAAACCCAATCAAGAAAGGTCTCAGATAGACCATCCAGAAGTCATCAAACCCTGGTCTCAGATAGACCTAACACAAAGCTCCAATACTGGTCTCTGACAGACCTCAAACCATAACTCCAACTGGTCTCTGGTAGACCTCAAATTCACATCTCTAATTGGTCTCTGACAGACCACAGAACACATCTCCAAATGGTCTCTAACAGACCTCAGAACACATCTCCAAATGGTCTCTGACAGACCTCATAACTCTCCATAAATAACCAGGATCTCTGATCAAGAAATAACCGGTATCTGAAGGTCTGGTTACCTGCATAACCCTGAATCCCCTCACAGGTGGGTGGCCCTATAACTGGCACAAGGTATGGCATCCTATGCGGTCGTCGGCGTCACAGACTTTCAGGGTTGATGATACGATTCCCAGAAGGAGTGGCATCATCAAATCCTGAAGAGGCCTCACTCAGCCAACTTCCAAATGATCGGTTCCCGGAGTCGACAATTCAGCTGACCAACAACCCCTTCGACCCAAAGGGTAGAAAAAGAAGCCAACCAGAAGAACCTCGTCCGAGTGTAGATTTCATGAGACACTAATGCAAGCAAAGCCGGCACGCGCCCACTACTTTCTACTCTAATTCTAGGTGCACTCAAGCCCAGGTCCGGCTTCTCACTCAATATCAGAACACCCGTCACACCTCAATACAGCAATAATAAACAATATATATAATGCTGAAAATAAAGGTCAGAAATATAAATCCATACAAAATCCTCGACGGGAAAACAAGCGTTAGGATTGACTCGCTCAAAGGGACGTTGGATCCCAAATGCATAAGAACCATCGCAGTCCTTAGCAGCCAGGGGACGTTGGATCCCCAGCAGAGTCGCCAGCTGTCGCTACTGCGAAAATCGGCGCCGGCTGAACAGAAGAGTCGCCACCGCGCGTTATTTATCCCACGGGAGGGAAAGGAAACGCTCAGAGTAAACCTCGCACAACACGGGAAAGGTATGGTCATCGCAACCAAAACCTGGGTTCGGGAGTCGGTTACGCAAGGGGAAGGTATTAGCACCCCTCACGTCCGTCGTACTCGACGGGATCCACGCTTGTTTTCGGGTATGGATTGTTATTCTATCTAAACTATAGGTCAAGGGTGAAAAAGAAAATAAAATGAAAATAAAAATGAAAATGACTCGGCAAAGTATCGCACTTTATGCCTACGTATTCCCGTCTGGAACGAGAAATCAGAGTCAACGTAGTTCGCCTACCTACGGGAAAGGAGGGGAAGGTTGCTCGCTAGGATATCGCATCCTATGCCTACGTACTTTCATACAGCATGAAAGATCAGAGCAAACGTAGTTCGGGCCACGTACGACACAAGTTTGTCCTTGATTGATTTTATTCCTTCTGAAAAAGGTTTTTCTGATTAGCGGTCCAAGCGGACAAAAATGACGTTTTGATGAGTTTACATTCTTTTACGGAAGAAGTGTCTTTTATTGTGTTTGAAATTTTATTGTATTTTCTGTTTGTTTTTGAGGAAGAAGAGATAGAACTCTAACCTACGGTTGCGAAGGGAAACGAACTAACCTAATGTTATCATGCATGGGTTAAGACCTAGTGTCTATCATGCTCCTCTCTTGCACAGAGAGAAACAGAGATCCTACGGGATAGGCAGAAACAGAAACAATATCAGATATATATAGTAAAGCAGTAAAATGCATGAATGCAGCAGTACAAGCGAGGCAAGGGAGTCCCACTCAACCTCGAACCTAGAAAACAATAGGCGAAAGTGAACAGGCTTCACTTTCAACCCAACAGGGTAAACAGCAAACAATACAGTCCAGAAAACCAATCAATACATCAGCAAATGAAATACAGCAAAAGAAACAGCATCAACAGCTCTGAATCAACATCTGACTTCAAGTAATCTCCATTCAGCTACAGGCTTCAACAAGCATCAATCTCCATCTTCATGGCCTTCAGGCAAGGGCTTTGATCATCAGTCTTCCATCTGCAATGGCTTTTCTTCAAGCTCAAACCTCCCGGATGAGGAATCAGTCACAAGAGTGAAGTGAATGAATGTTAGACAGTTAATTACCTACCAAGGGTGGTTCATCAACTGTTAACATTAAACAGAAAGTTTCCTCTCAAAAGTTCTATCTTTCAAATATATTCACTGATCCTTCCAAAGGAAGGAGGTGGATATTTGAAAGAGACTTTGAATCATAGAGGAAGGATGGATGCAGACAAGGCATGCCATGTTTGAGAAACAAGCTTTCTAATCTAGAGCTCTGCCTAGCTCCTAAACCCTAGTCTCCTCAGCAGCTGCTAGCAAGAACCTCCTTTCCAACTCTGGCAGTTGATCTTCAATCTCTGAATCTCCAATGGTCTTCATCTCCTCAAATCTTCAGCTCTCCCAAGTCCCCAGACAAACCCAATACCCAAACAAGCAAGCCAATAATCCCCAGAGGGCACACCACACCAGTCAATCAGATATACAGACAGTAATAGCAGTAGGGGAATCCTAACTTTTTCTAAGGGATCTAATAACTACCCATAGCCCTTATAATCCCATAACTAAACTATTCAAACCCTAAGTCCTAAGGGAAATGAAATCAAACTTCCTAAGTCATCACCTAAAAAACCCTAATTTGTTCATGTTGTTCAAGCCTACATTAAGCACCTAAAATTAATTCCTAAAAATGGGAACTAAATTGAATCTACAATTTCAATATCTAATCTAAACAACCTAAAAAGAATGAACAAAAAATATGAAAGCATTTAATAGAACAAAAATTACTAAAATCATGCATGAAATGAAGCTATTTAAAATGACATTTATTTAGAAAATATGAAAAAAATATCAAATAAAAATAAAAATGCAATTTTATTTTCCTATAATTTTCTAGACATCCTAAAGAAAATAGTGTAAAAAGAATGAATTGAAAATGATTTTTTATGTATTTATTATGAATTTATGAAAATGCATAAAAAACAATTAAAGAATATAAAAGAAAAATAATGAAATAAAGGGAGGGGGGTCTATTCAGCAAACACGCCCAGTTATATCCAGGATGGGCCAACAATGGGGGGTGCGCGTAGCATATTTGGCTAAGGCCCAGAACTAGCTCAGAATTAAAGAAAATAAAAAACACAAGCTGGGGGTGAAAATAGAAGGGAAATCACGTTCAAAATGATGTTGGGCTTAAAACTGGGGGCGGGGATAGCACAACTCTTAGGCCCGCCCGTTTCAATTAATGAAACAGTGCGTTTGGCACCAACACACTCCCTCCAAAATCTGCTTCAAATCTCAGCCACACGATGGGCTTCAGAGTCAAAAGTCTTGCACAAAATGGATGGACACGATTTCGTCTTCCTCCTTTGATCATAAGACCTAGGGTTTCCACCATGAAACCTCATGCACGAGCAAACTTCTACCAGTCTGTTCTCACTCTACAATCCATGAAACGCCACGCTATAAACATGAAAATCACCCTAAATTCTTCCCTCTATACGCCTATGGTATTTGATTGCTTTGAAACTCAACACATCAACAAACCCGATCGAGGCAAGTTCTGGTTACCATGAAACACTCTGCAACTCACCAACACAATTCTCCATCAAACTTAACCTAATCTAACCTATGACTAATGGTTATCATTCTGATCTATCAAGCTAAGCTTATGATGCATTCTACTACAAGTTCCAAGCCCTAACAGTTTTGTACACCTGCTAACAAACATCACCAAACCACTCCAAACTCAACCTAATTGCTCTACTAACATCCTACATTATATCTAAACTAATAAAATCATGCTAACCTAATTGAACTAAGCAATTTGAATGCAAACACACCTGATGCAAAAGCTTGAAAACAGCTATGGAAACTCGTGGATCCACCAACACCAATGCTCAGATCTTGATCAGTGAGTGAAACTCTTGCTTCTGTATGCAACACTTGAATGAAACTTGGCTTGGATCTTGATCTACAACTGAATTTGCAGCTTGTATGTTCTTGAAGAAAGTGCACGAAAATGGATTCTAACCACCAAATCTTTGCTTCAATTATGATCCAGGATGATGATTGAATGAGATTGAATCAATGTGGATGAAAATTGATGAAGATTTTGTGAGATTGAAGTGAAATTGCAATGAGAAAAGAATGAGAGAATTTGTGAGATTTTTGTGAAAAATGAAGCCAACCCTTGATCAATCTTCATTTCATGAATATATAGGGCTCATATGAACATTCTAGATCCATCTTGCACATTCCCTTGCCTTCCAACTTTGATTCATTTTGGCTATGTTTCTTAAAATGCAAGTAACCAAGGATAACTTTGAAATCTTCCACTAAACTCAAAAAAGTGCTTGAACCATTGTCTTTAGAATGTCTTTTCCATTCAAAATCATATATTGGAAGTCTCCATTTGGACTTGTAAATCTCCCAAACCATTTTTCATCTTGACTTTATTCAAATTATAAGCCATTTTAGTTCAAATTTGGACCAATCATGCAACTTCATGTTATGAGCCTTTCCAACAATTTGTGACCTTCTTTCTAGACTTAAAATCCCATTTGGAGCAAGTTTGATGTTGTAAGTTTTTCCATTTGAGGCCTCCTTGTATGAGTTTTGGACATAGGTTAAAATGACCTGTAATTCACAAATACCCAAAATACCCTTTGCTTGCCAAGACCATAAGTTGAGTTCCACACATCATATGAAGGCATGCCATACCATTCTAGAAAGATAAGACAATGAGGAACAATTATTATGTTGACCAAGAATTCATTTGAAATCTCCTTGAGGGGTAAAACTAGCTTGGAAGTCAAGTCACTTTCACAGACAAAATTTCAGATACCTCAGATGACCTGTAACTTGCAAGGACCATAACCTGAGTTCTATAAATCTCCTTGATGTCTTCCACCACTCAAATTAAAGGTCTTGAGATCCTCTACAAGTTTCATGTTGGCCAAGAAGCCATTTGAAGCTAGCATTTTGACTTATCTTGCTTGGAAATTTGACCTAAACTAGGGGATTTTACACAGAAACCCTAATTTAGAAACTCCTCTTCTCCTTGATTTCTCTTGAATTCTTCTTGGCATATCTCCATATCCTTCTTTATATGTCCAATTATGAACCCCACATCTCTCCACTAGACTTGAATGCCCCTTAAATCAGTCAATTGACCTAGGGTTGACCTAGGGTTGACCCAGATGAAACCCTAGTTGACTGCCTTCAACTATGGCTCTTGTGCTCTCATCAATGACTTGTCTCCTTCTCCAAATGACTTTCTAAGTCCTCCAAGATGTCTAGATACTCTCCATGCCTTCAACTTACAGCTCACAACCCTCTTGTGACCCTCAGACACCCTCAGCTAGGAGATGGACTCAAGGCTTGATCTGCTGAGCTCTTTGCTTTCAAATTCTTTCCTGATGACTTGAATAAAATTGAATTGGGATAATAACCTCTTGATAGGCTTCTAGAGATGAGAATAATGATTGGTCCCCCTGTTGTATGACTTGCTATGCTTATGCTATGCAGATGGTTAGACTATGCACATGACTCTATATGCAAATGCTAATGATATTAAAACATAAACCCAAGGAATAAGGTTGGGCAAATTTTAGGGTGCAACAATATGGATGCTGAGCCTAATCGGGCTAATCTAGATCTTTCTCTTCATCTGGATGCCTCTGAGTTGATCTTGTCTAGTTGGAACGGGGTTCCTGGTTTTTCTCTGCAGTTCTTAGTTGGGAAAGCCCAATAGTGTGCCAAAGACGGTTGTTGGATTGTGTTCAATGCCATTCTTGCTCTCTGCATATATGGTATCATTCTGTTTTCTAATATGCCTGATTTTGTGGACTTAGATGCCTTTCATATCTTTGCATCAGGGAATCCAGTTCCTACCTTGATTGGGGATTTCTATCATTCTGTGCATTACAAGAACAAGAATAGAAGGGGTAAGAATGTATCATGCTGCGTGCCCTTGTTCTATAGATGGTTTTCTAGTCACCTACCCAAGAAGGGTCTCTTTGCCTCATCTGCAGCCACAGCTGAGTGGTCTGAGCGCTTGATGAGTTTATCAGCAGATAAGGTTGTTTGGTTTGATAGAGATATGTTGGGTACTGAGGTTATATTCAGCTACAGTGGGTTTCCGAATGTGCCTTTGATAGGAAGGAAGGGCTGTATCAACTATAATCCATCTTTGCTTGTCCGACAGTTTGCTTATGCTTTGAGGGTTCCGCCAAAGGATGAAGAGGTGCAGGAATCTCTGTACCTCACTGGTCTTCTAGAAGGGAATATGTTATCTAGGCTTCAGCATGCTTGGAATGATATCAGTAGACGAGGGAAACCATTATTGGGAAAAAGTAATAGCCAAGCCTACGCTTCATATGTGACCTGGATCAGAGCCAGAGCACAGATTATAGGGATGCCTTTTCCATCTACTAAGCAGGAATGCCCTCCAGTGGTGGAAGAGCCACTACCGTGTCTACTCAGCAGTATAATCAGGTGTTAGCTGAGAGAGAAGAGCTAAAGAAGGCAAATGAAGAGTTAGAGAAAGAGTTGGTACAGATCAGAAGCGAGAGAAATGAAGCCGTCCACTCCTTTAAGAGGCAAACAGAGTTGGTGAATAGGTTAGGGACGGATTTGACTAAGCAGATGGCTGAGCGTGAGTGTTTGGGTCGGGACTTCAAATCTGTCAATGACGTACTGGCCACTAAGAAGCAGCACTTGGATGAAGCGTACCGAAGAATATCCAAGTTTAATCAGCAGTGAAATGCCACCATAGCCAACAACAAAGAGAGGGAAGATAAACTAAAGCAGCAGATCTCCACATTGAGGGCTCAGGTGAAGGCTAGTGAGAAGAGGTTTGATGAGGAGACCGCTCGCAGATACGCCACTGAAGATTTGTTGAACAAAGCTCTCGCTAACTTGAAGGATCGCAAGCAGAGGTTCGAGTCCAAGAAGCAAAATCTAGAGGATTTCTTTGGCCAGGGAGCATGGGAAGATTCAGTTGAGGGTCCCCAGTGTACTATCATGCAGAAAGAGTTGCTTGTTGAAGGGTTACTCACTCGTCCTAATCACCCCGAGACTAGAGAGTTGCTAGAGAAGTTTCGTGCCCGCGATCACACTTGATTATCTTGGTAGCTCTTTGTTTTTTTTAATTCTTGTTGTAGGCTGTCCATCACCAGGCTTGTTGGTTGAGGTCATGCTATTGATTCCCATTTATTCGTTGACTTTGTACTACTACCTTGTGGGCCTTATCTATATATGAGATGTTATTCTAGTGGCTATACCCGGACTTCTTCTTATCAGCACTTGCACTCTGGCACTAGAATCGGGGGAAAAATGTCCCTAACACACAGACACACATTTGCATTTGCATAAATCATTCGCATAGCAAGTACCTTATACTGTTCTCTTAACTCTCTGTTGATGCAGGTTCCTGGATTGCCGACCAGCGAATTCATCGCTATCCTAACAGAAGCAACTGTAAGAAAGTCATGGACCAGATGCAGACTGAGATGTAGGAAATGCGTGACCGTATGACGCAATTCATGCAGGTGATGGAGACTATGGCTAAGGGCCAGGAGCAGCTGCAAACTCTGGTGCAGCCTCTAATTGCTAGGGTTGATAGTCAGGGTGTGCTACATGGCGGTTTTGCTAATCATCCTTCTCGAGTCGGGACTCCACGAGCAGATGACACGGTGCCGGTGGTTGTCCTCAATACGACTGAGAATGATAACAGAGCTAAGAACGTGGATGTGACGGGGAATACTGGTTTCAATGTTGGCATTGGGAATGCTGGTCTCGGTGTTGGGAATACTGGTATGGGTATTGGTATTGGCAACGTTGGTTTTGGTGGTAATCAAGGCTATGGCAATCACGGTTACGGAAATCTGGGTTACGGTAATCTGGGCTTCGGTAATGCAGGCTTCAGCAATGCAAGCCATAATGGTGTGGGAATGGGCGTTCATAATGCTGGTTTTGGGCCAGGCGCCGGAAACCAAGGTTTCGACAACTTGGGATATGGTCCTAGGGTTAATCAGGTTGGTTTTGGTCCTCATAATGCTTATGCTGAGTATGGTAATGAGGATTCTCACTGGGGTGAAAATCGCCAGGAGCATGCTTTCCCTCCTCCAGGCAGGGATTTTGAGGCGCCCGCTGACAATGATAGAAGGTTCAGATTGTTGGAAGAACAGATGAGGAATCTTGCTAATCAGAACGTCACGGGGCTGGACGTGGCTAACATGGGATTGGTCCCTGTCTTGAGGGTACCAATCAAATTCAAAGCGCCCACATTTGACAAGTATAAAGGGATTACTTGCCCGAGAGTTCACGTGCATTCTTACTATCGGAGAATGTCCGCCTACTCTGATGATGAAAAGATGCTGATGCATTTTTTCCAAGACAGCTTGTCGGGACTGTCATTGGAATGGTACATGGGGTTAGAGCCTGCTCAAATTGGTAGCTGGAAATAACTAGCAGAAGCTTTTGTCAAGCATTACCAATACAACAACGACCTTGCGCCGAACAGGGTCCAACTCCAAAATCTCTCTCAGAAGAATAATGAGAGTTTCAAAGAATACGCCCAGAGGTGGCGTGAGCTAGCTGCCAGGGTGCACCCACCTATGGTAGAGCGGGAGTTGGTAGATATGTTTGTGGGCACTTTCTCTGGGCTGTACTATGACAGGCTCATTAATTGTACGATGACTAATTTTTCTGAGTTGATACTCTTGGGGGAACGTATCGAGAATGGTGTTAAGATTGGTAAGATTCAACTGGAGGTGGTAAGAAGGCTTTTAGGAACAAGAGACAGGGAGATACCAATGCAGTATATAGTGATCGGAGAAGGGATAGAAGTCGGAATTGGCATAGGCAGCAGATCGTCGGTGTGACAATTCATGTACCTCAAAAGCAACAACAACAGCCACACCAGCAACAGGGACGACAGGACACTGCTCCACAGAGATATCAAGGTCGGGATAGGGTTGTGAAAAGAGTTTTTGAAGCACCTCCGCTACCTTATGCTCAGCTTCTTCCAACCTTGTTACAGTTGCAGCTTGTTGAGAAAAGGACGCTAGCTCCGCCGAAGGGCACGCCTCCTTACGGGTATGACGTTAATGGACATTGCGACTTCCACTCCGGGGCACCCGGTCATACCATTGAGAATTGTCAAGCGTTCAAGCACAAGGTGCAAGATTTGATAGATAGCAAAGCTATAAACTTTGGTAACGAAGCGCCCAATATTGAGAAGAATCCTATGCCACCTCATGGAACTGCAAAGGTAGGTGCTGTGTTGGAGGATGCTAGTCTGAATCTGGTTATGAATGTGGACGAATTGAAAAAACCTTTGGGTTATGTCAAGAGCAGATTGCTGAAAGGGGGAGTGTTCCCTGGTTGTGACGCTGATTGCATTGATTATCTGGCCCAGCCTGAGGGTTGTAATAACTTGAGAAGAGGTATTCAAAGAATGATCGACGAAGGTATGCTGCAATTTGATCACACTGCTGAAGAAAAGCCTGTTGAGGCAAAAGTTGATAAGCAGGGTGAAGTTGCAACGATTACAATACCGTTCAAAACCGTCACGATATTGGCACCTCCCAAGAGGCCGACTATCAAATTACCAAAGCTGGACCTATTCCATATGAGAGTACTAAAGCCATCCCCTGGAATTATGGGGCGGAAGTATATTGCAATAGGGAGGAGATTAACTTGTCGAGCCCGCCTATAGGATCCGTTGATAATCTTGTGGGGGCAGGGGGCATAACTCGCAGTGGCAGAATCTTTACATCGCCAGAAGTAGAAGCTGAGAGAATTGTAAAGGGGAAAGGTAAGGTCAATGAGGAAGGACCGTTGCAGGAGAAAGAAAAAGAGGCTTTGACCAAATATGTAAAAGAATTCACGAGGTTAATTCGGAAGAGCGATTATAAAATTGTTAATCATCTGCAGTAGACGCCTTCCAAAATATCAATCTTGTCATTGTTGCTTTGTTCCGAGGCTCACCGGAACGTGTTGTTGAAAGCTCTTGACGCTGCCTATGTACCCCATGAGATATCCGTGAATCAACTAGAAGGAGTGATCGCGCACGTGAATGTGGGGCATGGCCTTGGCTTTACTAACTTTGATTTGACGCCCAGGGGCCGCAATCATAATAGTGCGTTGCATATTTCTGTCGAGTGTAGGGTCACTGTTATGTCCCACGTCCTTGTTGACACTGGTTCATCCTTAAATTTTTTGCCTAAGAAAGCATTGCTGAAGCTAGATACCCGAGGAGTAATCTGCACGCCAAATGATTTAGTGGTGAGAGCATTTGACGGAACGAAAAGGTCTGTATTTGGAGAATTGACTTTGCCGATCCAGGTCGGTCCAAAAGTGTTTGACACCGTGTTTTACATTATGGACATACAACCAACTTATAGCTGTTTGCTTGGACGACCATGGATCCATGCTGCAGGGGCTGTGACATCGACGTTGCACCAAAAGCTTAAGTATGCGGTCGGTGGTAGTATTGTCACTATATGTGGGGAGGAAGACATTCTGTTCAGTCACCTGTCATCGTTTAAGTATGTCAAAGTGGATGGTGAGATCCACGAAACATTGTGTCAGGCCTTTGAAGGAGTGCATATCAATGACAAATCTCCTATCATCAGCAAGGGATCAGAAATGGCTATGTCGTCGTACAGGGAAGCCCAAGCGGTGGTGCAAGCCGGTGAGGTTAAAGGTTGGGGTTGAGTTCTGAAGATTCCTGTTAAGCAAGACAAGTTCGGCTTAGGGTATTACCCGTCATCATCATCTTCTTCGCAGGGTAAGCCGGGATTCAAAAGGCCGATTGTGTTCACTCCGGGAGGAGTTAGTTTTGAACATATCAACGTTGTGTCTGACAATGAAGAAGGCGATAGCGACTGTGACATGGAGTCGTGGATCAAGCCCAGCGAGCCAGGACATTACCTATGCAACTGGTCTATCCAGGACTTTATTCAAGTGACGCCGAAACAATAATGCCTTGTTTTTTCAATTATTGTACAATCCTGTGTCCTACCCGGGGCATAGAGATTTATTTTCAGGGCCTACTTGCTTATGTGTATGCTCTGTTTTAATCATCAAATAAAGGCGTTTTCCTCATGCAAATTTTGTGATCCCTGTTGTTTTTCTGTATTTTATTTTTACAATAAAATGGGAACGTGGTCTTGTGTTTCGTTTACATATCATTTGAAGAATTTAACCCTTTCTATTGCAGGATGATCCATATTTCAGATGACACCGATCAAGATCTCCCTATGATTCGCTTCGACTTTGAGCACCCGATATTTCAAGCCAAAGAAGAGATTGCTGAGGATGACGACTTACCAGAAGAGTTGACTCGTCTGTTGAAACAAGAAGAGAGAATCATTTTGCCTCATTAAGAGGATATCGAGATCATTAATTTGGGTTCGGAAGATATTGTCAGGAATGTCCGGATAGGGGCTGCGCTGCAATGCGATATCAAGCAGAGACTTGTCGAGATGCTTCGAGAGTATAGTGACATCTTTGCTTGGTCTTATGAAGATATGCCTGGGCTAGACACTGATATTGGGGTCCACCGCTTGCCATTGCGTGAAGACTGTCTTGCGGTCAAGCAAAAGCTCAGAAGAACGAAACCAGATATGGCCGTAAAGATTAAATAGGAAGTGCAGAAACAGTGGGACCCTGGTTTCCTAGCTGTTACAACTTACCCTCCTTGGGTCGCCAATATAGTACCTGTACCAAAGAAGGATGGTAAGGTACGGATGTGTGTTGACTATCGGGATCTAAACAAGGCGAGCCCTAAGGATGACTTCCCGCTTCCTCATATTGACGTGTTGGTCGACAACACTGCTCAATTCTCTGTGTTTTCATTCATGGACGGCTTTTCGGGCTATAATCAGATTAAAATGGCGCCGGAGGATATGGAGAAAACAACTTTCATTACCCCGTGGGGAACGTTCTGCTACAAAGTGATGTCCTTTGGTTTGAAGAACGCTGGGGCAACATATCAACGTGCTATGACGACTCTCTTTCATGACATGATGCATAAAGAGATTGAGGTCTATGTTGATGATATGATTGCCAAGTCCCAGACGGAGGAAGAGCATTTGGTGAATCTTTTGAAATTGTTTGAGAGGCTTAGGAAATTCAGGCTGAGGCTAAATCCTAATAAGTGCACCTTTGGGGTGAGATCCGGTAAGCTATTGGGGTTCATTGTTAGCGAAAAAGGAATAGAGGTTGATCCTGCTAAAATAAAAGCGATATAAGAAATGCCAGCACCGAAAATAGATAAAGAGGTTCGTGGTTTTTTAGGGAGGTTGAATTACATTGCCCGGTTCATATCTCACCTAACTGCCACGTGTGAGCCAATGTTTAAATTGTTGAAAAAGGACCAGGCAATTTTCTGGAATGAAAATTGTCAAAAGGCGTTTGAAAAAATAAAAGAATATTTGCAGGAACCTCCGATTTTGATACCCCCAGTAGCCGGGAGACCACTGATCATGTACTTGACGGTTCTTGAGAATAATATGGGTTGCGTTCTTGGTCAACATGACGAGACTGGACGAAAAAAGCATGCGATTTATTACTTGAGTAAAATGTTCACAGAATGTGAGTCTCGTTACTCAATGCTCGAAAAGACGTGTTGTGCACTTGCTTGGGCTGCCAAACGTTTGAGACAATACATGCTAAATCATACAACCATGCTGATTTCGAAGATGGATCCGATCAAATATGTCTTTGAGAAGCAGGCACTTTCTGGAAGGATTGCCCGATGGCAGATGGTACTGACAGAGTAAGATATACAGTATGTCTCGCAAAAGGCTATCAAAGGTAGCGTACAGTCAGAGTACCTAGCTGAGCAGCCAATTGATGACTACCAGCCGATGAAGTTTGATTTTCCTGACGAGGATATGATGTACTTAAAGATGAAAGATTGCGAAGAGCCGTTGCATGGTGAAGGTCCTGAGCCAGGTTCCCAATGGCAATTGATTTTTGACGGTGCTGTGAATTCATATGGAAGTGGAATTGGGGCAATCATCACGACTCCCCATGGGACGCACATCTCATTCACTGCCAGATTGACGTTCCCAATTACTAATAACGAAGCTGAATATGAGGCGTGCATCATGGGTCTCGAGGAGGCTATTGATTTGAGGATTAAAATTCTTGATGTATATGGAGACTCTGTGCTAGTCGTGAACCAGATCAAGGGTGAATGGGAGACCCGTCAGCCCAATCTGACACCGTATATGAATTATGCAAGGAGACTGTTGCCTTTCTTTGACAGGGTAGAGTTTCATCATGTGCCACGGGCAGAAAATTAGATGACTGATACTCTTGCGACGTTGTCTTCCATGTACAAAGTTAACTTCTGGAATGAGGCTCCCAGAATAGTTATCTCTCGCCTTGATAGGCCCGCCTTCATATTCGCCATTGAGGAAGCTTCCGATGGCAAGCCGTGGTATTTTGATATTCAGAATTTCCTAAAGAACCAAGAGTATCCGACTGGGGCATCCCACCGCGATAAGAAGACTCTTAGGAGATTGGCTGGCAATTTCTACTTGAATCCGGATGGTGTTATGTATAGGAGAAACCATGATTTGGTGCTTTTGCAATGTGTTGATGAGAAAGAGGCTAATTTACTCATGGAAGAGTGTTGCACCCCAAAATTTGCCCTCTTTCAAGGTTTGACTCATTTCTTCATTTCTTTCAAATTCAATGTCATAAGGGAGACCCATCATTCCAAATTCGAGGCTCATGAATTTGAGGCTAGATTCAAGAATATTACAAAGAAAAATTTCATGACATTTTCAAGAATGTCACATTTGTTACAAAATCCAAACTCTTGGTAATGCTTAGGAAATTAAGCTATTTCTAGTCTTAATTCAAGTTTCTAAAAATAACTTCATACCATGGTATCCCCCATGCCTCATCAAGTCCACATGGTCCTCTTTGTGCTTACAAACATGCAAGGAAAATATTTAAGAGCTAATTCAATGTTGGAATATCTCAAGATCAAGGCTATGCATACATTCACGAGCAATTTGAATATGGTCCAAAACAGCCCCATGCAAGAAGTGGCAATGTGTATCATATCACAAAATCATTTTATGTCACAAAACCAAGGCTATAAGCTTATTTGATACATCTACACATCAAAAATCAGAATTTGAAAATGATGTCCAAAAGGTAGTGTATTGACTACATGAGTATGTCCAAACAAATCAACCAACCAATGGGTACAAGGGTGAATAGAGAGGTAGAGTGCTGTAGAAGAAAATACAGCAAAAACATACTAGAAATGGAAGGAAAGTGGGGCTGCACCAAAAGGTGGTAAAAGATATTGCCAAGAATGGAAATTCTGAAAATGGAGAAGTGTGCAAGTGTTGTGGTTTTGGTACAGCAGAAAATGCAGCAGAAAAAGTGAGATAAGGAGGCTTGGAGGCTGCACAAAAGAGCATTCACTATCATTCACTATCATTCACACATTTTGGAGATAGAGATATTGAGAGCAAAGAGTAAGAGAGAAAACCAGAAAAATAGAGAGAGCAAAAAACCAGCAAAAAGTGAAGAGAGTAAAAAAGAAACACAAGGGAGCCATTAAGGAGAGTCATCAAAGCATAGAGTGAAGAGGAGTGAACACCTAGCCAAAATCAGTGGAGGCTTTGCAAGGAGGGTAACAACTCTTGGGTATCCATCTCTTCAAAATCTTCTCTTCTTTTATATTGTGCATTTATCATTTGTTCTCTTAGTTTGAATGTTGTTGTATTAAGTATAACATGTAAGGTCCTAAAAGGGACCAAGAAACCCTTTTGAAAGAACCACAAAAAGAAGCAAAAAACAAGAGAAAAGTTTGAATTTTTCATCTGGAACCCTGACACGGCCGGCCGTGTTGCATCTCTGTGTGGCTTTTCAAAGTGCAAAATGCCCAGGGCTCACAACAAGGGCCGTGTCACACAACACGGGCACCCGTGTTGTACCTCTGTTTGAGATTTTAACTTGTTTTTGGCCCAGACCTTGTGACACGGGCCGTGTCACACAACACGGCCACCCGTGTCACACTTCTGTTTGCCTCAAAAAAACCCTAAGTTTCCTGGAACTATTTGGTTTTTATGCATATTTATTGTTGGTCATTTTGACCTTTGGTTCTAAAAACCATTTTCAAGAAAACAAACTCTCGATTCTCATCGAGCCATTTTTGACCTTGTAAGCCGATTGCCTTGCGCGTCGCCATCGACCTTGCTCGCTTCACCTCAAACTTTTTTAAATAATTAAACCCTTGACCCAACGTCAAGCGGATGTTCTCAAACGATTGTTAAGCCAATTCACCACACTTACAATAAATAAATCGATTCTCTTTGTATTGAACTAAAGAGAGAGGATTGAGTGTAGACTTCTTCCTCTCCGAGTGTTGGGATATTCACTGTAGTGTGGGTGGTCTCGATACTCGTCTTTCAATATGAAGACGTGACTTTATCCGCCACCTATTTCCCTCTACAACTTCCTCCCACAACCTTTGTCACCTAAAAACCTCGGTCCCGTACCGAGCGCATTTTTAAACTTCTTTTCGTAACAGAAACTTGAATGGTCGTGGAGTGGTTAGGCGTAGGCCTTCTCCTATCCCGAGTGCTGACGTTTACCGTAGGGTTCTCTGTCGCAAAAGCACTTACCATTCAAAACTAAAAACACTTTAAAAAGAGAATGAAGTTCCCTTTGTATTGAACTAAAGAGAGAGGATTATGTGTAGACTTCTTCCTCTCCGAGTGTCGAGACACTCACTGTAGTGTGTGTGGTTTTGATACTCGTCTTTCAATACGAAGACGCTATGTTCGCCACACCCTTTCATAACAAAAACTTTGAGATAAAGAATTGGGTACTACCCGTAGGGGTTACTATCCGAGGACCTATCTCGCCCCTAAAAAAACAATTCAACAAATCAAATGTGACATCTTGCCTCGCATGGTGAAAACTAATCTTTCAAAAAGGATATGATACGTCCGTTCTACCGCAAACAGGTAATGCCTAAGTCTCCAACGAGCGAGCAACAATACACCTAACTGCTAGAATGCGTACGATAACATCATCCATAAAAACATCAACAAATCGTAGGCCGAACTACGACTACTCTGATTCTTTACTTCTTCAAGTAAAGATACGTAGGCACAAGGGCCACAATCCTTGGCGAGCACAATCCCTCATATCAGTAGTTTCCTGAACTACGTCGACTCTGATTTTCTCATATCCGTTGAGAATACGTAGGCCTAGGACCGCGAAGTCCTACCGAGTCCATTCTTTCCCTTCTTCCCCCCTGTTACCTTTCATTCCCCGTTTCTAAACCCTTTTCTGTATCCTTCGGAACAACTCTTTTATAGCATAATGTTTAAGCAAATAAATCACACACGATAAACAAATGGTTCCCATCGAGTACGATGGATGCAAGGGGTGCTAATACCTTCCCCTCGCATAACCGGCTTCCGAACCCGTTCTTGGTTGCGAGACCATCTTATCCTTTCTTTTCTTAAGGTTTTCTCGATATTTCCCTTTCCCCTCATGGGATAAATAAAGTTCGGTGGCGACTCTTCTGTCCTTTTTCTTTTCGCCTTCCCCGTCGTTGCGCGTATTTTTCGAGTAGCGACAAAGAGGTCCACGAGGGAACCTTTTGCACGCACGCCGGCGGACACGCTATGTCTCGGAAGTTATTACGGGCAGGGTATTATTGGTTGACAATGGAAAGAGATTGTTTTAAGTTTGCAAAGAAATGCCATAAATGCCAAATTTATGCAGACAAGATTCAAGTGCCGCCAAGCCCTTTGAACGTTATGGCATCTCCGTGGCCTTTCTCCATGTGGGGCATCGATATGATTGGCAAAATTGAGCCCACCGCATCTAATGGACACCGGTTCATCCTGGTGGCTATCGATTACTTCACCAAATGGGTTGAAGCAGCATCTTACGCTAATGTCACCAAGCAAGTGGTAGCTAGGTTTATTAAAAAGGATATCATCTGTCGGTATGGCATCCCCGAGAGAATTATTACTGACAATGGCTCGAACCTGAATAAAAAATGATGAAGGAATTGTGTCAAAACTTCAAGATTGAGCATCACAACTCGTCTCCCTACAGACCCAAGATTAATGGCACTGTTGAGGCGACCAATAAGAACATCAAGAAGATAGTTCAGAAGATGGTTGTGATATACAAAGACTGGCACGAGATGTTGCCCTTCTCTTTACACGGTTATCGTACGACGGTACACACATCGACCGGGGTAACACCTTTCTCACTGGTGTATGGTATGGAGGTTGTCCTACCATTAGAAGTTGAGATTCCTTCCTTGAGAGTATTGCTCGATGTCCAACTTGATGAGGCAGAGTGGGTGAAGAATAGATTGAATCAGCTCAGTTTGATGGATGAGAAGAGACTGGCCTCTATTGCATATGGTCGGCTATATCATAGCCGGATGAAGAAAGCTTACGACAAGAAGGTGCGCCCTCGAAGCTTTCAGAAGGGCGATCTTGTGCTAAAGAAGATTCTCCCACCACAATCAGATCACAGGGGCAAATGGACTCCCAACTATGAAGGTCCATATATCGTTCGCA
The DNA here is from genome assembly GCA_963859935.3 of Lathyrus sativus. Taxonomy (NCBI): domain Eukaryota; kingdom Viridiplantae; phylum Streptophyta; class Magnoliopsida; order Fabales; family Fabaceae; genus Lathyrus; species Lathyrus sativus. Next base: position 469,348,150 of record OZ012740.1, read on the forward strand.
AGGTCTTCTTTGGAGGAGCCTTACTGTTGTCCACCATGGATGGCGAAGATTTTTCATCCCCTGTGAACTCGGACGCAGTTAAAAAATACTTTGCTTAAAGAGACCCGCTGGACAGAAAAAAGAGAGTCCAAGCAAAAATGGGGCATCCCGGCGAACCAAAAAGAAAAAAGAAAAAGGTCCGGGAAAAAATTAGGGATAAAATTGAAAAGGTGTACACCCACGAAGTCGAAAACCTGAGAAGGCGACTTCGGCAAAAAAGGGTATCCCGGTGAATCGAAAACTCGCAAAGGGCGATTCAGGCAAAAGTTAGGAATTAAAAAAGAAAATGACTGCGGTCCGAGTCTGATACTGCATTGCTTAGTGGTTTGGGAACACCTGAGGGTTAATTATCCAAGTCAATCTCTTCCGAGGATGGAGTATCGAGAAAGCATCTGAGTCAGGCGAGTCATATGAGGATCAGCTCATGGTGTTTGTCTGCACCACGTTGCCGACATGTATACAAATTTCTTTGTACCTCTGTACATATTTGTATTTGCTTTTGTAGCTTCCTGTTTTCAGGAGTTGCATCCATTGTACAAAACTTTGCCTATTTACAGGCCCATTATCAATAAATGAACACTATTCAGTACTTGATTGTTTGTTTTGTTTTAACTTTTACTGTTTTGTTTGTGGAAAACGCCGATGTTTTTGATAAACTTGCACATGCATAAATTTGCAGGCCTAGGCCAATAATTGTTAAAACTTTGAGTTGGCTGAGCGATTGTCACGATTAGTGACCTGGATATTTCTTTTTGTATAGGATATCTAGTGGTTGCTCATGTTGTGCAAGGTCGTTACCTTTGCAGCAAATAGCTAAGGGATCGTGCTTCCCTAGCCGGAGTCCTTTAACGTAAGAGCAGACTTTATGTGATTCTATCCCTCCCCAGCAGATGAAAGCCACATCTTTATCTCTGGAAGAGTTGGGTGCAAGTTAGCAAGCTGTCCGACAGTGATGTAATCCCCAGGATGACCCTTTCTGTTCTCCAACAGGTCATCTTTCCTCCAGTAGGTTGATCATTCTTAGCAGAGTTCGTAATTCCGGATCGTAAAGCTCATCCCCCAGCGGAGTCAGCGTACCTTTCCAGGATTCATTTTGCTGGAACAATTCTATGATACCCGGTTATCATCAGCGGAGCTAACTTTGTTTTCAGCATTTATTTTGCTGAAACGGTTCTGTATCCAGCTTTTCTCCAGTAGCCCGAGCCTGCATTTGCATCTTGCATATATCATCATATTTGCAAATACGTAGCATTCCATTTCGTATGGAGCATTACGCCATTGTCAAACATACGCATTTTGAAACATAAACCAGGTTGGTTACCTATTTTTGTTTCAGGTGTTTCCCTGCAGGTTTGGAATTCTTGTTCAGGATGGTTTCGGATGTTCAAATTCTTGACATGAGATATGTGATGATCGCGTTCGTCCTATCATGTGTTCCCTCATCAGGGTTGCTTGGTTAAGTTTCTTTGCTTCCCTAGCGGAGTTTTCCTCGGATTGCTGTTATGTCAGCATTCTAAAGGGAAAGATTGCAGGGATTAGACCGTTGAAGTCATTACCTGTTGTCAAGGTAAATGTCTGGTGGTTGACGTCAAAATTTCCCCAGTAGAGTCCTCATCGGATGGCTGTTACGTCAATGTTAAGAACTTTATGATTATACCTTCGAGGTTGTTTCCCATTTTGGTTCAAGATGGATGTCTGGCAGCTGATGTCAGAAGTTCCCGTAGAGTTGTTGGATCAAGTATGTGTATGCTCAGTTCTCGCTTTTATTTAGCGTATACCCATTTCTGAGGAAATGGAAGGTCAGTGATATTGACATTGCTCACTTTCTTTTAGAGTTTGCCCATTTCCGAGGAAATGGAAGGTCAGTGATATTGACATGTCTCGCTTTCTTTTAGCGTTTGCCCATTTCTGAGGAAATGGAAGGTCAGTGATATTGACATGTCTCGCTTTCTTTTAGCGTATACCCATTTTCGGGGAAATGGAAGGTCAGAGATATTGACAGTTCTCGCTTTTATTAAGCGCGTGCCCATTTCCGGGGAAATAGAAGGTCAGTGATATTGACATTGCTCGCTTTCTTTTAGCGTTTACCCATTTCCGAGGAAATGGAAGGTCAGAGATATTGACAGTTCTCGCTTTTATTTAGAATATACCCATTTCCGAGGAAATGGAAGGTCAGTGATATTGACATGTCTCACTTTTTTTTAGCGTATACCCATTTCCAAGGAAATGGAAGGTCAAAGATATTGATAGTTCTCGCTTTTATTAAGCGTGTGCCCATTTCCGAGGAAATGGAAGGTCGATGAGGTTGACGAGATTTGCTTTTATGTAGCGTATGCCTGTTTATGCGGAAATGGAGGATCAAGGATATTGATGTCATGCTTTACGTAGTGCCCGCTTATCATAGCGTTTGTCGTTGACTCGACACCTGTGGCGTCACGCAGGTGTTTGATATTGAAATCAGGTTCTTTATCGAATGATTGATCAGTTGTTGCTGTGACAACCGGATTCAATTGTTTGGATGAGGTGTTCCCAAGCAGTTTGGAAGTTTATTTCTTCAGTTATCAAATTTCTGGGTTCTCTGGTATTCAACCGTCTTCTACCTCGATTGCCTGAAAGCTGTTCGTTTTTCATCCTATCGGGTCCAAGCCGCTTGAATAGGGGTAGTTGTTGCACCCCAAAATTTGGCTAACCTTTTCTTACATGGTTTATGTTTCATTGCATTAGCATTGCATTGTTCTATCATTTTGCATAACATAGCATTGTTCATTTAACAGGTGTCGCTTGCGCGAAAATAAGGTGCCGGCATGACAGAAGAGTCGCCACCTTTCGTTATTTATCCCTCAGAGCGGGAAAGGAAACGATCGGAAAAACCTGACGAAAAAGGGTAAGACAAGGTCATCGTAACCATTGTCTGGGTTCGGGAGTCGGTTACGCAAGGGGAAGGTATTAGCACCCCTCACGTCCGTCGTACTCGACGGGATCCTCGCTTGTTTGTTTACTTGGACGAGTTGGTTTTATTCTATCTACCTATCAAGGCTGGCTGAAAAAGAAAAGAAAAATGACTCGGGAAAGCGTCGCACTTTATGCCTACGTATTCTCATCAGAGAATGAGAAATCAGAGTCCACGTAGTTCGGCCTACGAAGGGTTATGGGGGAAGGTAGCTCGCCAAGACTTCGCCATCTTGTGCCTACGTACTCTCAACAGGCATGAGAGATCAGAGCTCACGTAGTTCGGGGAACTACTGTTTATTTCTTGTCTTTTACGAAAGAAGTGTTTTTTATTGTGTTTGCGATTTCAACCGCACTAGAGACTATGACCTGAGAGTGAATGCGTCGCATGTCACCCAAAAGGCACCATACTAAGCATCCAGACTGTGGAAAAGAAACTCTCCCACAATCCTTTCTCAGATAGCTTAAGGCTCGTAACGTACGAAAGAAATCATTCATGATTACTGTATCTTAAACTGTTTTGAGATGAGAAGAGAACAGGCCCAACTAGGAGGAAGACTATCAAATCCTACTGTTATCATGCCATGGATTCATCCTATGGTTGAGGTTTGAACAGGGAACTCCTAGAAGTTGTCATGCATAGGTTTCAACCTAAAAGTCTATCATCAAATCCTTATCAAAGGAAATGAGAGTCCTAAGGGATCATGTCAATGATACACCAAAACAGACAAAACATCAGCTTAACAGTAAAATGCATGCAATGCAAGTGAGGGAGGAAATGTGTGTGGGGATTCAGCCTCCACAAGCTCGTCTCGACCTCAAGCCAGTCATGAAATAACAGTAATCATACTGAAAAATAAACAACATGCTATCAAGCAATAAACAGTAAACTTCAATCATACAGATAAAAGAGATGAAATGCCATCAGGCAAAATAAACACATGGGCAAGGGAGCTGGGCTCTACCGAATACCCGCAAGCAAAGCCATGCAATAACAATACAAGCAGAGGGAGTAACTCAACCTCTAATGCAATCATACTCCTAGATTCTACCTATTCTAGATGGACTTAATCTAATGCAACAGACAAATCAAGCAAAACAAACAATACAGAAAAGAAAACAGAAGAAAGCCTCAGCTCCTCCAGCAGCAACTCATTCTTCAGACTTCGATCATCAACTGCTTTCCAGGTATCAACCCTACAACATGAGTATCAACTCATCTTCTCCCTTAAGCTTCAGCTTCTTGATCAGCTCCACCTTCAGGCTTCACCATCTTCAGGGATCTTCAAGTATCAACTTGATCTTCATGCTCTTCAAGCTTCAGCTGGAATGGCAGTCTTCAAGGATTCATCCTCTTCAACAATATTCAATGAAGTCTTCATCTTCATGCTCAGGCTCTGACAGCTCTCAAGGAAATCAAATTAGAGAAAAATCACTACTGGATAAGCTGGGGGATATTGAACTGCTTATTTGATCACCAAAGGTGACCTATAAGGGTTCAATATCAAGTGAAGGGTTCCCTCAAAAGTTCTACCTCCTAGGTATAGCACTAATCCCTCCAAAGGAGAGAGGTGTATACCCTGGAAGGACTTTGGATCACAGGGAGGAATGGATGTGAAGAATACCATCCATGTTTGAGAAAGAAATTATCTACATCTAAGCTCTCCCTAATCCTAACCCTAAAACAAAACCCTAATCTACCTCTAAGCAAAGCCCTAAAGCAAAGCCCTAATCAAATCTCTAAGCAAAGCCCTAAAGCAAAACCCTACACAAGAGAAATCAATCCCAGTCTTCAAGCTTCAAAACAAGCTTACCAAAGAAAGGGAGCTAAGTAGGCAGACTCATAGTGCCTTCCTCAGGAAAGCACTAGGAGGCTTATACTTAGGACTCATATCCCATGTGGCTCAACAACTGTGATCGGTTTACATTCCTCCTCAGGAGAAACTAAACTCACATGAAGGCTCCAACATCATCGGATACTTGGGAAATCCTACATGAACTAAGGGAACTAAGTGAACAGACCCATAGTGCCTTCCTCAGGAAAGTACTAGGGGACTTCCACTTAGGAATCATATCCCATGTGGCTCAACAACTGTGATCGGTTTACATTCCTCCTCAGGAGAAACTAAACTCACATGAAGGCTCCAACATCATTGGATACTTGGGAAATCCTACATGAACTAAGGGAACTAAGTGAACAAACCCATAGTGCCTTCCTCAGGAAAGTACTAGGGGGCTTCCACTTAGGAATCATATCCCATGTGGCTCAACAACTGTGATCGGTTTACATTCCTCCTCAGGAGAAACTAAACTCACATGAAGGCTCCAACATCATTGGATACTTGGGAAAGAGGTGAGAAGAAAGAATGAAAGACATCCATAGTGCCTTCCTCAGGAAAGTACCATGAACTTCCCTCAGACTCCAGGGTCTCAAACCTCACAGAAAGAGAGCAAGCTCCTAAACCAGGCCTTCAATCCATGCCTCCTCCAATCTTCTAGTATGCTCCACGAAGCTCCACAATGAGATGCCAAGCTCCTCCAATCAAAGGAATACCCCAAAGCAAAGCAAACTAACAAAACTTGCCCTAAAGGCCACACAAACAATCATTCAATTCAAAAATCAACTAAAAATAGTATATTATCATATTAAATCCTAATATAAATGCTAGGGGACCCTACATAACTACCCTTAAGTCCCATATATTCCCCATAGACTAAATTGCCCTATAAAACCTAAATCTAAAATTGTTATGATCCTATGTTAAAGTTTTAATCAAATTCTATACTAACTAGGACTACCTAATTAAAACTACCCTAAAAATTATCACAAAATTATGAAATTAAATCAGGGGGACCCTAAACCATTCACCTAATCACCCTAAAAAACTTGAATAAAAAATCCTAAGGGAACTATCCTAATTAAATTCTACAAGTTAACATACCAACTAAAAGATTTAAAAAAACAATTAAAAGTAAAAATGCAAAAAAAATATAAAACTGAAATAGAATGGCTACTTTATATTTTTATATTTTTTTAGACAGAAAATGAAAATTGGGAAAAAAAGTTGCATTAAAAAATATTCATTTTTTATTTTGTTATGATTTTTTGAAGTGAAAAGAAATTTGGAGAAAAAATATAATATGGAAATGAATGAGGGGTGCAGATAGTGATGATATTAAGTTCAAAATGATAATGGGCCCAGGAGGGGGGTGCGCCTAGCATGGCGCGCCTGGGCCCAGTGCTTAATCAGAAAAAAACATTTAAAAATCAAAGAAAAATAACAGAGATGCGGTGCGAATAGCAGGAAAAGTAAGTTTATTTCATGATTGGGCTGGATAAGGGGGTGCGGTTAGCAGAATTCATTAAAGCCCAGCAAGGAGCTTTTAATGAAACGCAGCGTTCGCTGCTTTCATTCTCCCTCCATTCGTGCTGTTAAATCTCAGCCGCTGGATCAACGCTTCAGTCAACGGGTCCACCTGCGCATCAATGGTGGCTGTATCGTCTTCAACCTTTGGCATTTCTAGGGTTTGTGATGAAGCCATGCGCGAAGCTTCATGCGTACAACTTCTGGCAACTCGTTCTCCCTCATCTCGGCATCAAATCCAAAACTTCAAAGAGCAAAATTGGTCAATTTTCCCAGCAGAATACAACCATAATCTTGGTTTCCATTGAAACCACCTAGAACTAGAGACCCGATAGCACCATCCTCCAACAACACTCAAACCTCGACCTTCTTAAACCTCCAATTTCTTGATATCAGAATACTCACCTCATGTCCCTGATCATCCTAAGCTAATGCACGTGGATTAATACTCATTACAACTCCAGTTCTTGATCCATAAAGTAAACATGTCAGATTTTCGACCTCCATAGAATGCACTCAAACCTTCCAAATTTGTTCTCCTATTGGTCTCTAATACAACTATCCTAACCATTCTATCTAACAATGCATAATTAAGGAGTTTCAAGAGCTTTTGCAAACCTTGTGGGTGGCTATGGCAGAAGTAGTTATCCCTCGATTCCACGCTTGAAACTTGCCACGATGGATCTCTGATTGATGATAAAAGTTCTGTATGCAAAAAGATTGATGGATAATGCTTGTATCTTGATCTTGAGTGAGATTTGCTTTTCTTGCACTTTCACCACCACAGCTTCAATCTTCCATGAATCAACCTTCAACTCAGCATGCAAGTGCTCATCATGATCCAGAGAATATGTTTGTGTAGAAGAAAGGAAAGAAAATGAAGAGGAATGTGAAGTTTGATATTGATTTGCAAAATGGAAGAAATTTGGTCAATTCTCTCTTTTTTGCACTATGAACATCAACAATCACCAACCTTGAATCAATGGGCTTTGCCATCAATATATAGACATGTTTAGAAAGATCTAGAATCATTTAGATCATTCTAGATGGAACTTGAAGTTTCTAGGATGTGGTATTTGCATTTCCATTCTCACCACATGAGATATATCATGGAAAAATCCCATAACATGAGTAATTAGCTTGATTTTCTCCTTAGGTGGTATTTTGGACAATATGCAATGCTTAAACACCTTGTTTATGAAGCTTTCCTTTGATTTGGCTAGGTACCCCATTATGCAAGTATGACTTTTACAAAGCAACTCCAAATTTTAAGCCCCAAATCAAAATTGTGGCTGAACCATTGTTCTTAAAATATCCTTTGGAGTCAAAATAACCTATCATATGCCATGGTTAGGGTTTATAGCTTGGATTTTGTGATTTCCCATTTCACTTGAATTAACTTATGTCCCTTTTTTAGGCTATTTTTATCACTTTTTGCTATGAGTCTTTCCAACATCTCATGACCACCCTACTAGCCTTAAAACATCATTCTAAGCAACTTTGATGTTGAAAGTTTTTCCATTTGAAGCTTGGAAGTAGGAGATATGGCCCTATGCTTGAAATGACCTATAACTTCAAAATGACCAAAATGCCCTTGGCTTGTCAAAACCATAACTTGAGTTCTACAAATCCTATCAAGGACTTCTAGTACTCTATAGAAAGCTAAGAAGATTTTCTTCAACATTCATGTTAACCAAGATATCATAGGAATCATCCTACTAGGGCAAAAATTGTCTGCAAGTTGGGTGGCTTTTAAGGACCCAGATTCACATATCTCAGATGACCTGTAATTTGTCAAAACCATAACTTGAGCTATGCAAATACTATCAAGGACTTCTACCACTCAAATTAAAGCTAAGATCAATCTCTACAACATTCATGTTGTGGGGAAGATGAGATGACAATCACATCTTGAGCTAAAACTGCCTGGAAGATAGGGATCAAACTAGGGGATTTTACACTGCCAATCCTTAGAAACCCTAGCTTAAAACTTCTCAAACTCTTCAATCATGATGAGTTGGTCTAGGAATAATCCTTATAGTATCTTAATACCTCATTCCATGATCACATGGCTCTTGGATTAGGTCTCAACCTTCTCCAAATCATCAGTTGACCTAGGGTTGACCCAGTCAAACCCTAATTCTACCATTCATGGCTGAATCTTCTGAATTCTTGCATAATGACCTCTCTGGGCTTCATGATGACTTTCAAGACATCTCATAGGCTTTCTCAAAGCTTCAAGTCTATCCTCACAGTCTCAGAATCATCTGAGGAGCTCCCACAACTCTCAAGTTATGAGACACACAACCTGGGTTTCAACCAATTCCTCTGAGGATCTCTTGAACTTTCTGATGAAGGTATCAACCTTCAAACACTTGATGGATAAATAATTGTTGGCCAAATTTTGGGGTGCAACAGCTGCCCCTATTCAAACGGCTTGAACCTGACTGGGTGAAGAGCGAACGACCCTCAACCAATCAAGGTGCGAGACTGTTGAATATCGGTAAACCCGAAAATTTGCCAACTGCACGAGCACACGATACTCTGCGGGGAACAACTCTTCGAATACTGCAATACTAGCTGCACGGCAACTAGCTGGAGAAATACTGATCTGACATCGCCGTCAGTTATCCACATTGAATCATCATCTGACAACCAAAACACCCAACATCGCCGCTGGAGAACTGAATTAACTGACATACCCAACATCGCCGCTGGAAAACTGAATCTGACATCGCCGTCGATCGACCAAAATACCCAACATCGCCGCTGGAGAACTAAATCTGATATCGCCGTCGGACAACCAAAGTACCCAACATCACTGCTGGAGAGCTAAATCTGACATCACTGTCGGACAACCAAAGTACCCAACATCGCCGCTGGAGAACTAAATCTGACATCGCTGTCGGACAATCAAAATACCCTGCATCGCCGCTGGAGAACTAAATCTGACATCGCCGTCGGACAATCAAAATACCCCGCATCGCTGCTGGAGAACTAAATCTGACATCGCCGTCGGACAATCAAAATACCCCGCATCGCCGCTGGAGAACTAAATCTGACATCGCCGTCGAACAATCAAAATACCCCGTATCGCCGCTGGAGAACTAAATCTGACATCGCCGTCGGATAACCAAAATACCCCGCATCGCCGCTGGAGAACTAAATTTGACATCGTCGTCGATCAACCAAAATACCCAACATCGCCGCTGGAGAACTAAATCTGACATCGCCGTCGATTAACCAAAATACCCAACATCGCCGCTGGAGAACTGAATCTGACATCGCCGTCGGAAACAACCATCACTCTGAGAGACCCTCGACATCGCCGTCGTACAAACATCATCTCTGCTGGGGATTTAAAGAGTCTGACATCGCCGTCGAGCATAATCTTCTGACATCGCCGCCGGTAACAAACATAATCTGACCTCGCCGTCAAAACAAACATCCAACCTCGCCGCCGGAAACAAACATAATCTGACCTCGCCGTCAAAGCAAACATCCAACATCGCCGCCGGAAACAAACATAATCTGACCTCGCCGTCAAAGCAAACATCCAACATCGCCGCCGGAAACAAACATAATCTGACCTCTCCGTCAAAGCAAACATCCAACATCGCCGCCGGAAACAAACATAATCTGACCTTGCCGTCAAAACAAACATACAACATCGCCGCCGGAAACAAACATAATCTGACCTCGCCGTCAACGTGGAGAAACTTCATTGGGGAATAGGTCACACGGTAACCGGTAATTCAGGGTCGGTCCTACCGCTTCATTAACACGGTCAGACTTCAATCATGGAGTCTTCAGGAGAGATTCTAACTTCGCCGTTGGAAAACCTGCTGGGGATGACGCTTCGCCGCTGGGGAATTTGGAGAACTATCACGTAACTCCGCTCCGGGGGTCCTAAACTCATTCTGGATAAATCAACTCTGTTGAGGACTGCAATAATCATCTTGAACTGATAACCGTTCTGAGCAAACACTTTGTTGGGGATTCCAGGAACTATCCTGGGCAACTCTTGCTGGGGACAAACCGATCACGGCTTGAGCAGTTTCCAAGGATTCGGCTCTCTTGGAGTTTCAGGAATCGTCCTGGGCGATCTTCGCCGGGGACTCTAGGTATCAATTTGAGCAACCAACTCTGGAGACTGCACTGAGGTCTTAAGAATCATCTTAAGCAAACGGCCCTGCTGAGGATTTCAAGAATCATCTTGAACTGAAGACTTCGCTGGGGATCTCAAAAACCATCTTTGAGCAAGTGACCTCGTTGGGGAGAATGTCAGGAATCATTCTGAGCAACTGATCCTTTGGCGGAACACCCGCAAAACAAGAACGGTAACGACCTAGATCATGTTTATTATGCATATGCTTCGGCGTCATGCTCCACATGGTGGAAATGCTATGCTATGCTAAATGCTATGCAATCATGCACAATGATGCGGTCCCGTCAGCAAAATAAATGCTGAGGGGGAGGTCCTCCTGTCAAGGAGAAAGAACTACTCAGACAGAGGAACCATCCTGCTGAGGAGAACACGGACATGCCAATATCAATTGGACTTCGTATGGGGAAATGATCTTCCGTTGACTGCTGCAGGGAAGACAACTTCAGTTGACTGCTGCAGGGGAACGAAGCTCCACGAGACCCTGGACCTGCTGAGAGAAAGTGATATCAATCGCGAGAATAAACTGCGTGGCCGTCTCGGCTACTCTTCTGGGGATGATAACTCTGTGGGGAAACAACTTCAGCTGCTCAACACTCCACTGGGGAAAAACCAATCATGATCTGATCACCTTCCAAGGATTCGGCTCTCTTGGACATCTGCAAACTCGGCTGAGGAAGGAGAAACCATTCTGCTTCGCTGGAAAGAGTACAACCCTGGGGGAAATACAGCATCAGCTGTTCAATGCTCTGCTAGGGAAAATCCACTCATGGTCCCAACTGCTTTCAAGGATTCGGCTCTCTTGGGGGTCTGCGGACTCAGCCGGGGAGAGAATAATCATTCTACTTCACTGGAGAGTACGACTCTGATGAGGAATTTCAATTCCGCCGGGGAAGAAGGGAACATCCACCTTCGGGGGAGAGTACAACTCTGCAGAGGGATACAGCATCAGCTATTCCAACACTCTACTAGGGAAGAGGGAATCATCCGACTTCGGGCGAGAATACGGCTCTGGCGGGGAATCTCAATTCCGCTGGAGGCTTCCGTCTGGCACCATCAGTTACTGCATACTTCGGCGTACGAATAGCTTCCTATGAGACCTGCACTTGTGACCCGGTGCTGGGGGGAGACACCTGCTTCGACGACTTTTACTGGGGAAAACACGAGCTTCGGCACCCGAACGTTTCTACGAAGTCTGCACTTGTGACCCGGTGCTGGGGACATACGGGCTTCGGCGCGCGACTTAGCTGAGAGGAGGACGTTCCTTCAGGATGCGTCTGCTTGGGGAAGAGAATCCTCTATGCTTGGGGAGACATACCAATGCTCACTATCTTGCGTTCATATTCTGCGGAGGCGAGACTACTGAACTCTGCCGGAGAAGGAGTAACCATCCTGCTTCGGGGATGCGCACGGCGCATCTTCTGGAAGGTGCTACACAAACAAACAGACAAGATACCCTCCTCAAAGGGGCCTATCAAGGTTATTATCTCGTGACAATATTCAGGTAATTAATTGTTTCAACAATCAATGGGCCTAGGCCCGTAAGTTTATGTATGCGCATTTTATCAAAAACATCGGCGTTTTCTTTCGCAAACAAAACAGATAAATGCTAAATAGGCAAACAAAATTGCTGAATAACATGAATTTTATTGATGGTGAACCCCTGAATGGGCAAAAAATGTTTTACAACAGAGTCAAGCTCCTGGAATGAGGAAGCCGCGCAAAAATAAAACATAAATATACATCAGTATATACAAATGTCGGCAACGAGGCGTAGACGAACACCATGAGTTGATCCCTCTAAGACCCACTCGACTTCGATACTTCTCCGACGCTTCAGCTTCGAAAGAGATTGATTTAGATAAACGGCCCTCAGGTCCTCCAAACCACTAACAATGAAAGTCCACACGCGGAACGCAGTCATTTGCTTATTCAAATCCCTAACTTTTGCGTGAACCGCCCTTTACGGGTTTTCAGTTCACCGGGATACCCTTTTTTGCCGAAGCCGCCCAGTGTAGGTTTTCGACTTCGCGGGTGTACATTTTTCAATATATCCCTAATTTTTGCCCGAACCTTTTATTCTGTTTTTGGTTCGCCGGGATGCCCCTTTTTTGCCTGGACTCTTTCTTTTTTTTTTGTCCAGCGGGTCTCTTTCAAGCAAAGTATTTTTTAACTGCGTCCGCGTTCACCGGGGATGCAAAATATTCACCATCCATCGTGGATAACAACAAAGCTCCTCCCGAGAAGACCTTGCTGATGACATACGGCCCTTCGTAATTCGGAGTCCACTTGCCCCGGTGATCGGAGTGTGGCGGAAGAATCTTCTTTAGGACGAGATCACCCGTCTGAAAGCTTCTAGGACGCACCTTCTTATCGTAAGCTTTCTTCATTCGGCTTTGGTACAGACGACCAAATGAAATCGATGCTAACCTCTTCTCGTCCATCAGGCTGAGTTGGTTCAAACGATTCGTAATCCATTCTGCCTCGTCGAGTTTCACATCAACCAACACTCGCAAAGAAGGGATCTCCACTTCTAACGATAGGACAACTTCCATACCGTACACCAAGGAGAAAGGAGTTGCCCCGGTCGACGTACGCACCGTCGTACGATAACCGTGCAAGGCAAACGACAGCATCTCGTGCCAATCTTTGTACGTCACAACCATCTTCTGAACAATCTTCTTTATGTTCTTGTTGGCGGCTTCGACGGCGCCATTCATCTTTGGCCGGTAAGGAGATGAGTTGTGGTGTTCAATCTTGAAGTTCTGGCACAGCTCCTTCATCATCTTGTTATTCAAATTCAAACCATTATCAGTAATGATCCGCTCGGGAACTCCGTAGCGACAGATGATGTCCCTCTTTATGAATTTAGCTACCACCTGCTTGGTCACATTAGCGTACGAGGCTGCCTCCACCCATTTGGTGAAGTAGTCGATAGCTACCAGAATGAAACGATGACCATTGGATGCAGTGGGCTCGATCTTGCCTATCATGTCGATGCCCCACATGGAGAACGGCCAAGGGGAGGACATGACATTCAATGGGCACGGCGGCACATGAACTTTCTCAGCATAAATCTGGCATTTATGACATTTCTTCGCGAATCTGAAGCAATCCGACTCCATAGTCAGCCAATAATATCCTGCTCTCAGGATCTTTCTCGTCATGGCATGCCCGCCGGCGTGCGTACCAAATGTGCCCTCATGGACTTCTTCCATGAGCATACTTGCCTCTTTCTCATCTACACATCTGAGTAGCACGAGATCATGGTTTCTCTTATACAACACTCCATCAGGATTGAGGTAAAAGTTTCCAGACAGCCTCCTCAGAGTCTTCTTATCCTGGGTTGACGCACCCGCAGGATACTCCTTAGTCATAAGGAAGGTCTGGATGTCGTGGAACCATGGCTTGCTGTCGGCGGCATCCTCGATTGCAAAGACAAATTTCGGTCTATCAAGACGCGAAAGCACAATTCTTGGAGCCTCATTCCAAAAATTGACCTTATACATTGAAGCCAACGTGGCTAAGGCATCAGCCATCTGATTTTCAGCCCTGGGTACATGATGGAGTTCCACTCGATCGAAGAACGACAGCAGCCTCCTGGCATAATTCATGTATGGCACCAAATTCGCTTGACGAGTTTCCCACTCCCCTTTAATTTGATTGATTATAAGCGTTGAGTCACCATATACGTCTAGATTCTTGATTCTCAAATCAATTGCCTCTTCTAGACCCATAATACATGCTTCATACTCCGCCTCATTGTTGGTGACTGGAAACATCAGTCTCGCAGTAAACGGGATGTGGGATCCGTGAGGAGTCGTGATGATAGCCCCGATACCACTTCCATAGGAATTAACCGCTCCATCGAATATCAACTTCCACTGAGATTTCCTATCTGGCCCCTCACCGGGCCATGGCTCATCACAATCTTTCGCTTTGAGAAACATAATATCCTCGTCAGGGAATTCAAACTTCATCGGCTGGTAATCCTCGATCGGCTGCTCGGCAAGGTAATCAGACAATATGCTTCCCTTAATGGCCTTCTGGGAGACGTATTGAATATCATATTCCGTTAACACCATTTGCCATCTGGCAATCCTGCCCGAAAGAGCCTGCTTCTCGAAGACGTACTTGATCGGATCCATCTTCGAAATTAGCATAGTGGTGTGATTGAGCATGTACTGTCGTAGACGTTTGGCAGCCCAAGCTAATGCACAACACGTCTTCTCCAGCATCGAGTATCGAGATTCACACTCAGTGAACTTTTTACTCAAATAGTAAATGGCATGCTCTTTTCTGCCCGTCTCGTCGTGCTGACCGAGAACACACCCCATACTATTCTCCAGAACCGTCAGGTACATGATTAATGGCCGTCCAGCTACTGGGGGTATCAAGATTGGAGGTTCTTGAAGATACTGCTTTATTTTGTCAAATGCCTTCTGGCAATCCTCATTCCAAGTAATCGCCTGATCTTTCTTTAAAAGTTTGAACATCGGTTCACAAGTGGCCGTGAGCTGAGAGATAAACCTTGCAATGTAGTTTATTCGGCCCAAGAAACCACGAACTTCTTTTTCTGTTTTCGGCGCTGACATTTCTTGAATAGCTTTTATTTTCGCAGGATCAACTTTGATACCTCATTCACTAACGATAAACCCCAATAACTTTCCGGACCGCACTCCGAAAGTGCACTTGTTAGGGTTCAGCCTCAGCCTGAACTTCCTAAGCCTCTCAAAAAGCTTCAATAAGTTGACCAGATGCTCTTCCTCCGTTTGGGACTTTGCAATCATGTCATCAACATAGACCTCGATCTCATGATGAATCATATCATGAAACAAAGTTACCATTGCTCGCTGGTAAGTGGCCCCTGCGTTCTTCAGACCGAAGGGCATTACCTTATAGCAAAATGTTCCCCAGGGGGTGATAAACGTCGTTTTCTCCATGTCCTCCGGTGGCATCTTAATCTGATTGTAACCGGAGAAGCCATCCATGAACGAAAACACGGAGAACTGGGCTGTGTTGTCGACCAACACATCGATATGAGGCAACGGGAAATCATCCTTAGGGCTCGCCCTATTCAAATCCCGATAATCGACGCACATGCGTACCTTACCGTCCTTCTTCGGTACAGGCACTATGTTGGCAACCCACGGAGGGTAAGTGGTAACGGCTATAAATCCCGCGTCCAACTGCTTCTGGACTTCTTCTTTCATTTTTACAGCCATATCTGGTCTCGTCCTCCTAAGCTTCTGCTTGACTGGAGGGCAATCTTCTCGCAACGGCAAGCGATGGACCACGATGTCTGTGTCAAGTCCGGGCATATCTTCGTATGACCAAGCAAAGACGTCACTATACTCTCGAAGCATCTCGACCAGTCTATGCTTGACATCATTCTGCAGTGCAGCCCCTACTCTGACATTTCTGACGAGCTCTTCAGAACCCAGATTTACGATCTCAATATCTTCCTCATGAGGCAGAATAACCTTTTCCTCTTGTCTCAAAAAGCGGGCCAACTCTTCCGGAAGGTCTTCGTCTTCATCAATCTCATCCTCGGCTTGATAGATCGGGCAATCGAAGTCGTAGTGAGCCGTAGAGGGTCCAGAGTCGATGTCGTCTGTTATGTGGATCCTGCAATAACAAGGGTTAAGTTTAAAACAAGAATATGCAGGTTAGCACAAACCCCGTTGCCATTTTACTGTTTTTTCAAAATAAACATAAAACAGGAATAACAGAGAACACAATATTTGAGTACGAAGAAAACACCTTTGATTTATTAACAAAATGCATGTACATAATCCAACAAGGCCCTGACAATAAAACCACTATGCCCCGGGTAGGACATAGGGTTGTACAAAGATTGTAAAAAGTAAATCATTACTCTTCACTTGTCAGCTGGATAATCTCCTTGATGGTCCAATTGTTGAGGTGCTCGCCCGGCTTGCCTGGCTGAATCCAAGCGTCAAGATCACAATCGCTATCCCCGCTGTCTTCCGACGCCGCGTTGATGCTTTCGAAGATCACTCCGCCACTGGTAAATAAGATCGGCCCCTTCCCACGAGACAAACTGCTAGACGAGGAAGATGAAGCTTCAGCTCCAGGAGAATACCCCAATCCAAACTTATCCTGCTTGATCGGTATCTCCAAAACATGCCCCCAGCCTGGGGTGGAACCGGCTTCGACGACGGCCCGAGCTTCTCTGAACGAGGAGAGATTCATCTCTTGCTTCTCTGTGACGACATGAGCTACCTCTTTCACCTTAACGGCTTCAAATGCTTGGCAGAGAGTTTCATGGATTTCTCCATCCATTTCAACATACTTAAAGGATGACAAGTGGCTCACCATAATGTCCTCCTCACCACAGACGGTTACTATGCTTCCCCCGACAGCATATTTGAGCTTTTGATGCAGCGTGGACGTCACGGCACCAGCAGCGTGGATCCATGGCCGACCTAAGAGGCAACTGTAGGCGGGCATGATATCCATGATATAAAAAACCGTATCGAACGTCTCCGGACCAACTTGAATCGGCAAGGTCAACTCTCCGGAAACGTGGCGCTTAGTTCCGTCAAATGCTTTCACCACCAGATCACTGGGCGTGCAAAGCAATCCACGAGTGTCCAACTTCATTAATGCCTTCTTCGGAAGCACATTAAGCGACGAACCCGTGTCCACCAGGACATGCGACATGATAGTGCCTCTGCACTCTATCGAGATGTGCAAGGCGCTGTTGTGATTTCTCCCTTTAGGAGTCAGCTCTAAATCTGTGAAACCTAGCCCATTGCCAGCATTAACATGGGCTACCACCTCTTCTAGCTGATTCACTGATATCTCTTGTGGTACGTAGGCAACGTTCAATACCTTCAGTAACGCGTTGCAGTGCGCTTCAGAACACAACAACATGTTGAGAATAGAAATCTTTGACGGCGTCTGATGAAGATGGTCTACAATCTTGTAGTCGCTCTTTTTGATTAACCGCATGAACTCCTCGGCATCTTTGACAAGCAAATCTTTCTCTGCCCCACAAGGGACCTCTTCGACGGCTTTGCCTTTACCCTTATCGGCAGCATCAGCTCTGACCACTTTCTCTGCCACAACCTCTGTCGGCGCAAACACTCTTCCGCTTCGAGTAATACCACTGACTCCTGCGAGATTCTGCACAGTCGACCCATACGGATCCAACTCTAACTTCTGACCATTGCAATAGACTTCGGCGCCATAATGCCACGGAACGGCGTTAGTGCTCTCGAATGGGATCGGCCCGGCTCTGGTAATGGTGATTGTAGACGGTCGGGGCGCAGAAATAGTAATAGGTTGACGAGGAATGGTGATGGTGGCGACTTCATCTTTCTGCTTCAACACAATCTCTCCTGATACACTTTCAACTCTTCGTCTGAACTGCAAAATACCCTCAGACATCAGACTTTAGATACCTTCTACCAGCTGCTCACACCCATCAGGATGTGTAGCACAAGCCATGCATAACTCTCCGCATCCTGGAAAGAACCCCTTCTTCAACAACTTAGCTTTGACGAAGCTAAGCGGCGTCTTTAAGTCTTTGACATTGGTCAACAGACCTGCACTCTCCTCCTCGATAATGGCGTTCGCTCCGCCTCCCCTATGATGAGGCATGGGGTTTTTGGTGACATTGGGCACATTATCGGAAAAGTTAATAATCTTGGTGTCTACCAGGTCCTGCACCTTGTGCTTAAAGGCTTTGCAGTTCTCAATCGTATGGCCTGGTGCCCCAGTATGGAAATCGCAAGTGGCATTTGCGTCATACCCCGGTGGCGGTGCCCCTGTCAAGGGAGCCATCGTCCTCTTTTGAACTAACTGAAGCTGAAGCAAAGTTTGCAAGAGCTGCGCATACGACATAGGTGGTGCTTCAAAGTGACGGTTTGTCAAAGGAGCCCGATTCTGATATTTTCTATATCCCTGCTGATTCTGTTGCTGCGGTTGCTGCTGCTGCTGCTGCGGTGGAGCTGCTGGGATATTTATACTGGCTATCTGCTGCTGAGGGCCCTTGCCCTTTCTCCGAGCGTTGGTGACAGCACTCGCATCCCCTTCTCGACGTTTACCAGCGTAAGGTTTCTTTCCACCTCCTCCAGCTGAGGACGACTCACCTTGAATTTTTCCGATCTTTATACCATTCTCGACGTGCTCGCCCATAGTGATGAGAGCCGAGAACGTCCCAGACATGCCATTGACTAGCTTTTCATAGTAGATTCCCGGGAGGGTAGCCACAAACATCTGCACGAGCTCGCGCTCAACCATCGGCGGTTGAACCCGAGCAGCCAACTCACGCCACCGCTGGGCGTATTCCTTAAAGCCTTCATTATTCCGCTGCGAAAGGTTTTGGAGCTGAACTCGGTTGGGGGCCAAGTCGCTATTGTATTGATAGTGGAGGACAAACGCTTCAGCAAGATCTTTCCATGTGCGCACGGTAGTGGGCTCCAGGCCCATATACCACTCGAGGGATGGACCAGAAAGACTATCTTGGAAGAAGTGCATCAGCAACTTCTCATTGTCGGAATAGGCCGACATCTTCCTATAGTAAGATCGAAGGTGGACACGAGGGCAAGTAGTGCCCTTATACTTCTCAAAGACAGGCACTTTGAACTTATGAGGTACCTTGAAATCAGCAATTAACCCCAGCTTGGACATATCAACGCCCAATGTATTCTGATTCTCAATGTCTCTCATTTTGTCTTCCAGTGCTTTGAACCTGAGCCGCGCTTCAACATTCAACTCTGCTTCTACACCTCTTTGAGAAAATACGTCATCCTGATGATCCTCAAGCCACGGTTGAGGCACCAACAGATTTCCGACGCCAGCATTGCCGTTGACCGGCCCGATGTTGACATTAGCTCCCAGACTACCATTGCCGACGCCCGTCGCATTGAGTCCGATATTGGCCATCACATTGCCATTAGCACTGCCGCTGCCCCCGGCAACAGGAACAACATTCTACGGAGTATCAACTGGAGGAGGAGTGGGCACAGCCCCGCCATGAAGTATGCCGTTACTATCAACCCTGGAGATCAAAGGTTGAACCAAAGTACGAAGCTGGTCCTGACCATTAGCGACTACCTGCATCAGTTCCATAAAACGATCCATCCGTTCACGGAGCTCTTGAACATCTGACTGCACCTGATCCATGATCCTTGTCTGATTAGCCCGAGTTGAGTAACGGTAAATGAGTCTCTGATCAATCCTGGAGACCGGAAGCAGCTCGGAACCTGTGAACCTGAAAAACCTGTAAACATTAAAGGTTAGGAAAAGCAACAAAATGTACGCCATGCAAATGCTTCATGCAGATGCATGCGTGTGTCTGTGTGCTTGGGAGATTTCCCCCGATCCTAGCGCCTTAGTGCCAGTGCTGACAATAATAATAATAAGAAGAAGAAGTCCGAGCCCAATCATGGAAACATCAATCTCGTATATATATGGAAAGCCTATCAAGGCAGTACATAGCATTAGCGAGTACAAAACAAATCAACAGCGTGACCTCAGCCAACAAGTCTGGTGATGGTCAGCATACAACAAAGATCAAAACAAGAGGAATACAACTAGTCAAGTACGGCCACGGGCGCGGTACTCTGCTAATAACTCCTTCGTCTCTGGATGATCTGGCAAAGTGAGCAACCCCTCGACGAGTAGTTCCCTCTGCACAATAGTATATTGAAGTCCCTGAACTGAACTTCCCCATGCTCCTTCGCCGAAGCAATCTTCCAGTTTCCGCTTCTTAGACTCAAACTTCAGCTTGCACTCCTTCAGGTTGGCAAGGGCTTTGTTGAGTTGGCCTTCGGCGGCGTACCTGCGGGCAGTCTCTTCATCAAACCTTCGCTCACTGTCCTTCACCTTGACTTCCAGCTTAGAGATCTGTAGCATTAGCTTATCCTCTCGTTCCTTCCTGGTGGCCACGGAGGTCTTCCAATGCTGGTCGAACTTAGATATCCTCCGATATGCCTCGTCCAAATGCTGTTTCTTCGTAGCTAGTACATCATTAACAGCCCTGAAGTCCTGACCCAAGCGTTCCCGATCAGCAATCTGCTTTGCCAAGTCTGCACCCAGTTGGTTCACCGACTCTGTTTGCTTTTTGAAAGCATGCACGGCTTCGTTCCTCTCACTTCGAAGCTGAGCTAACTCTTTCTCCAGTTCTGCGTTCACCCGCTTCAGCTCATCCCGCTCAGCTAGTACCTGGTTATGCTGATGAATGGACACAGTAGTAGGCTCTTCGACTGGTGGAGGACTCTCTGGTCTGGCATGAGGAAATGGAATCCCTATAGCGCTGGCTCTGGCTCTGATCCAAGCTGAATAAGGAGAGTAGGCTTGACTGTTGCTCTTTCCCAACAAAGGCTTTCCTCTCTTGCTGATACTGTTCCACACATGCTGAAGCTTGGACAACAAATCCCCCTCTAGAGTACCCGTGAGGTACAGAGATTCTTGTACCTCTTCCTCCTTCGGCAGAGTCCTCAACGCATATGCGAACTGACGAACTAGAAATGACGGATTGTAGTTGATGCAACCCTTCCTACCTATCAGAGGTACATTAGGAAACCCACTACAACTGAAGATCACCTCAGTACCTAACCTATCTCTGTCAACGAACCAATCAATATCTTCTGCAGACAAACTCATCAGACGCTCAGGCCACTCAGCTGTGGCTGCAGACAAGAAGAAAGAACCCCTCTTGGGCAAATGACTATCAAACCATCTGAACAGCAACGGTACGCAACATGAGACATTCTTCCCTCTCCGGTTCTCATTCTTGTAATGCACTGAGTGATAGACGTCCCTGATCAAAGTAGGGACTGGATTCCCTGAAGCGAAGATGTGAAATGCATCAAAGTCTATGAAATCAGGCATGTTGGGGAACAAGATAATTCCATATATGCATAAAGCGAGGATGGCATTGAATGCGTCCCAACATCTGTCCTTAGCACACTGTTGAGCCTTAGCTACCAGAAACTGCAAGGAGAACCCAGGAACCTTGTTCCAACTCGTCACTACTAACTCAGAGGCGTCCAAATGAAGTGAAGAAGCTAAACCAGCCAGATCAGGCTCAACATCCATGTGGACAAAAGGCATCTGCCTTTTGATAGACACACCCAGCAAATCAGCATACTCTTCCAGCGTCGGCGCGAAAACGAAGTCCTGAAAAGTGAAACACCTCAGCGGAGGGTCATAGAACTGCAACAGAGCATGTAACCCATTCAACTCGGACGTAGAAGGTTTGCAAACCAGACTAAGCAACCTGCCATAAGACTTCCTGAACCCATCCTTCACAGAATCACCTGCTAGAGCTATCAAACCAGTCAACTTCGACACATCAGGGGTCGGGAACTTGTACGCAACAGTCTTCCTGAGAGAGGCCATAATAATACAATAGGAGGCGAGAAATCCTGGATCGGGGAAACGGTACGTGCAACACAGACACACGTTAATGGAATGCAAATGAACATGCAAACTAATGCAAAATGCAGGCATGCAATAATATATCAGGATAGCTGCTGTGGAGATTCTGTATCAACAAACACTGATGAGAAGAAAACCCCGGTGTAAGACCACTAATCTGATCTGCTAAGAACGACCATCTGATAGGACCATATACATAAGATCAAAATTCTGCTCTGTCGAGAACAAATGTCTGATAATAGGGACCTCAGATGTATGATTAAGAAATATCTGCTGATGAAGCCTTCAGACCCCAAATCAAAAATCTGCCCTATCAAGAACAAACATACAGCTGCTGATGAGATCTTCAGACCCCACTCAAAATCTGCTCTATCAAGAACAAACAACATCTGCTGATGAGATCTTCGGACCCCAAAAATATGCTCTATCGAGAACAAACCACTGATGACAATACTCTGATCAAAACCTGCTCAATCAAGAACAGACATACCCCTGATGATAAGGTCCTCTGATCAAAAACCTGCTCTGTCAAGAACAGACAATTCTACAACTGAGAAACCCTGGTACCAACATAACTGATTCACTATCAAGAAAACCAGGTAGTCTGGAGGTCTAAGTTTCCTGCAATAAACCCAATCCCACTCACAGGTATGGACCTAAACTGACTCAAGGTACGGCATCCTATGCGTTCATCAGCGTCACAGACTTTCAAAACTGACGATACGATTCCCAGAAGGAGTGGCATCATCAATTCTTGAAGAGGCCTCACTTAGCTGAATCACAAATGATCAGTCCCCAGAGTCGACAATCCACCAAACCAGCAACCGTCTCAACCCAAAGGGTTGAAAGTGAAGCCAACCGGATGAACCTCGTCTGAGCATGGATTTCATGAGACACTAGTGCCTGCAAAGCAAGCACGCGCCCACTAATTTCCACTCTATGTCTATAGTGCACTCAAGCCTGGGTCTGGCTTCTCACTCATCAGAACTCCCATCCCACAACAGCACGAATAATCATATTATACTGGAAAAAAAATGCGGGAAATAAAGTGCGAGAAGTAAAATGCGATAAATAAACCCAACCCAACAAGTAAACATACAAGCGGTAGGATTGACTCTCATAGGGGACCAGAAAACCAGAAATCCTGGGTTCGATCCCCAGCAGAGTCGCCAGCTGTCGCTTGCGCGAAAATAAGGTGCCGGCATGACAGAAGAGTCGCCACCTTTCGTTATTTATCCCTCAGAGCGGGAAAGGAAACGATCGGAAAAACCTGACGAAAAAGGGTAAGACAAGGTCATCGCAACCATTGTCTGGGTTCGGGAGTCGGTTACGCAAGGGGAAGGTATTAGCACCCCTCACGTCCGTCGTACTCGACGGGATCCTCGCTTGTTTGTTTACTTGGACGGGTTGGTTTTATTCTATCTACCTATCAAGGCTGGCTGAAAAAGAAAAGAAAAATGACTCGGCAAAGCGTCGCACTTTATGCCTACGTATTCTCATCAGAGAATGAGAAATCAGAGTCCACGTAGTTCGGCCTAAGAAGGGTTATGGGGGAAGGTAGCTCGCCAAGACTTCGCCATCTTGTGCCTACATACTCTCAACAGGCATGAGAGATCAGAGCTCACGTAGTTCGGGGAACTACGGTTTATTTCCTATCTTTTACGAAAGAAGTGTTTTTTATTGTGTTTGCGATTTCAACCGCACTAGAGACTAGACCTGAGAGTGAATGCGTCGCATGTCACCCAAAGGGTACCATACTAAGCATCCAGACTGTGGAAAAGAAACTCTCCCACAATCCTTTCTCAGATAGCTTAAGGCTCGTAACGTACAAAAGAAATCATTCATGATTACTGTATCTTAAACTGTTTTGAGATGAGAAGAGAACAAGCCCAACTAGGAGGGAGACTATCAAATCCTACTGTTATCATGCCATGGATTCATCCTATGGTTGAGGTTTGAACAGGGAACTCCTAGAAGTTGTCATGCATAGGTTTCAACCTAAAAGTCTATCATCAAATCCTTATCAAAGGAAATGAGAGTCCTAAGGGATCATGTCAATGATACACCAAAACAGACAAAGCATCAGCTTAACAGTAAAATGCATGCAATGCAAGTGAGGGAGGAAATGTGTGTGAGGCTTCAGCCTCCACAAGCTCGTCTCGACCTCAAGCCAGTCATGAAATAACAGTAATCATACTGAAAAATAAACAACATGATATCAAGCAATAAACAGTAAACTGCAATCATACAGATAAAAGAGATGAAATGCCATCAGGCAAAATAAACACATGGGCAAGGGAGTTGGGCTCTACCGAATACCCGCAAGCAAAGCCATGCAATAACAATACAAGCAGAGGGAGTAACTCAACCTCTAATGCAATCATGCTCCTAGATTCTACCTATTCTAGATGGACTTAATCTAATGCAACAGACAAATCAAGCAAAACAAACAATACAGAAAAGAAAACAGAAGAAAGCCTCAGCTCCTCCAGCAGCAACTCAGTCTTCAGACTTCGATCATCAACTGCTTTCCAGGTATCAACCCTACAACATGAGTATCAACTCATCTTCTCCCTTAAGCTTCAGCTTCTTGATCAGCTCCACCTTCAGGCTTCACCATCTTCAGGGATCTTCAAGTATCAACTTGATCTTCATGCTCTTCAAGCTTCAGCTGGAATGGCAGTCTTCAAGGATTCATCCTCTTCAACAATCTTCAATGAAGTCTTCATCTTCATGCTCAGGCTCTGACAGCTCTCAAGGAAATCAAATCAGAGAAAAATCACTACTGGATAAGCTGGGGGATATTGAACTGCTTATTTGATCACCAAAGGTGACCTATAAGGGTTCAATATCAAGTGAAGGGTTCCCTCAAAAGTTCTACCTCCTAGGTATATCACTAATCCCTCCAAAGGAGAGAGGTGTATACCCTGGAAGGACTTTGGATCACAGGGAGGAATGGATGTGAAGAATACCATCCATGTTTGAGAAAGAAATTATCTACATCTAAGCTCTCCCTAATCCTAACCCTAAAACAAAACCCTAATCTACCTCTAAGCAAAGCCCTAAAGCAAAGCCCTAATCAAATCTCTAAGCAAAGCCCTAAAGCAAAACCCTACACAAGAGAAATCAATCCCAGTCTTCAAGCTTCAAAACAAGCTTACCAAAGAAAGGGAGCTAAGTAGGCAGACTCATAGTGCCTTCCTCAGGAAAGCACTAGGAGGCTTATACTTAGGACTCATATCCCATGTGGCTCAACAACTGTGATCGGTTTACATTCCTCCTCAGGAGAAACTAAAATCACATGAAGGCTCCAACATCATCGGATACTTGGGAAATCCTACATGAACTAAGGGAACTAAGTGAACAAACCCATAGTGCCTTCCTCAGGAAAGTACTAGGGGACTTCCACATAGGAATCATATCCCATGTGGCTCAACAACTGTGATCGGTTTACATTCCTCCTCAGGAGAAACTAAACTCACATGAAGGCTCCAACATCATTGGATACTTGGGAAATCCTACATGAACTAAGGGAACTAAGTGAACAGACCCATAGTGCCTTCCTCAGGAAAGTACTAGGGGGCTTCCACTTAGGAATCATATCCCATGTGGCTCAACAACTGTGATCGGTTTACATTCCTCCTCAGGAGAAACTAAACTCACATGAAGGCTCCAACATCATTGGATACTTGGGAAAGAGGTGAGAAGAAAGAATGAAAGACATCCATAGTGCCTTCCTCAGGAAAGTACCATGAACTTCCCTCAGACTCCAGGGTCTCAAACCTCACAGAAAGAGAGCAAGCTCCTAAACCAGGCCTTCAATCCATGCCTCCTCCAATCCTATAGTATGCTCCACTAAGCTCCACAATGAGATGCCAAGCTCCTCCAATCAAAGGAATACCCCAAAGCAAAGCAAACTAACAAAACTTGCCCTAAAGGCCACACAAACAATCATTCAATTCAAAAATAAACTAAAAATAGTATATTATCATATTAAATCCTAATATAAATGCTAGGGGACCCTACATAACTACCCTTAAGTCCCATATATTCCCCATAGACTAAATTTCCCTATAAAACCTAAATCTAAAATTGTTATGATCCTATGTTAAAGTTTTAATCAAATTCTATACTAACTAGGACTACCTAATTAAAACTACCCTAAAAGTTATCACAAAATTATGAAATTAAATCAGGGGGACCCTAAACCATTCATCTAATCACCCTAAAAAAATTGAATCAAAAATCCTAAGGGAACTATCCTAATTAAATTCTACAAATTAACATACCAACTAAAAGAATTAAAAAAACTATTAAAAGTAAAAATGCACAAAAAATATAAAACTGAAATAGAATGGCTACTTTATATTTTTATATTTTTTTAGACAGAAAATGAAAATTGGGAAAAAACGTTGCATTAAAAAATATTCATTTTTTATTTTGTTATGATTTTTTGAAGTGAAAAGAAATTTGGAGAAAAAATATAATATGGAAATGAATGAGGGGTGCAGATAGTGATGATATTAAGTTCAAAACGATAATGGGCCCAGGAGGGGGGTGCGCCTAGCATGGCGCGCCTGGGCCCAGTGCTTAATCAGAAAAAAACATTTAAAAATCAAAGAAAAATAACAGAGATGCGGTGCGAATAGCAGGAAAAGTAAGTTTATTTCATGATTGGGCTGGATAAGTGGGTGCGGTTAGCAGAATTCATTAAAGCCCAGCAAGGAGCTTTTAATGAAACGCAGCGTTCGCTGCTTTCATTCTCCCTCCATTCGTGCTGTTAAATCTCAGCCGCTGGATCAACGCTTCAGTCAACGGGTCCACCTGCGCATCAATGGTGGTTGTATCGTCTTCAACCTTTGGCATTTCTAGGGTTTGTGATGAAGCCATGCGCGAAGCTTCATGCGTACAACTTCTGGCAACTCGTTCTCCCTCATCTCGGCATCAAATCCAAAACTTCAAAGAGCAAAATTGCTCAATTTTCCCAGCAGAATACAACCATAATCTTGGTTTCCATTGAAACCACCTAGAACTAGAGACCCGATAGCACCATCCTCCAACAACACTCAAACCTCGACCTTCTTAAACCTCCAATTTCTTGATATCAGAATACTCACCTCATGTCCCTGATCATCCTAAGCTAATGCACGTGGATTAATACTCATTACAACTCCAGTTCTTGATCCATAAAGTAAACATGTCAGATTTTCGACCTCCATAGAATGCACTCAAACCTTCCAAATTTGTTCTCCTATTGGTCTCTAATACAACTATCCTAACCATTCTATCTAACAATGCATAATTAAGGAGTTTCAAGAGCTTTTGCAAACCTTGTGGGTGGCTATGGCAGAAGTAGTTATCCCTCGATTCCACGCTTGAAACTTGCCACGATGGATCTCTGATTGATGATAAAAGTTATGTATGCAAAAAGATTGATGGATAATGCTTGTATCTTGATCTTGAGTGAGATTTGCTTTTCTTGCACTTTCACCACCACAGCTTCAATCTTCCATGAATCAACCTTCAACTCAGCATGCAAGTGCTCATCATGATCCAGAGAATATGTTTGTGTAGAAGAAAGGAAAGAAAATGGAGAGGAATGTGAAGTTTGATATTGATTTGCAAAATGGAAGAAATTTGGTCAATTCTCTCTTTTTTGCACTATGAACATCAACAATCACCAACCTTGAATCAATGGGCTTTGCCATCAATATATAGACATGTTTAGAAAGATCTAGAATCATCTAGATCATTCTAGATGGAACTTGAAGTTTCTAGGATGTGGTATTTGCATTTCCATTCTCACCACATGAGATATATCATGGCAAAATCCCATAACATGAGTAATTAGCTTGATTTTCTCCTTAGGTGGTATTTTGGACAATATGCAATGCTTAAACACCTTGTTTATGAAGCTTTCCTTTGATTTGGCTAGGTACCCCATTATGCAAGTATGACTTTTACAAAGCAACTCCAAATTTTAAGCCCCAAATCAAAATTGTGGCTGAACCATTGTTCTTAAAATATCCTTTGGAGTCAAAATAACCTATCATATGCCATGGTTAGGGTTTATAGCTTGGATTTTGTGATTTCCCATTTCACTTGAATTAACTTATGTCCCTTTTTTAGGCTATTTTTATCACTTTTTGCTATGAGTCTTTCCAACATCTCATGACCACCCTACTAGCCTTAAAACATCATTCTAAGCAACTTTGATGTTGAAAGTTTTTCCATTTGAAGCTTGGAAGTAGGAGATATGGCCCTATGCTTGAAATGACCTATAACTTCAAAATGACCAAAATGCCCTTGGCTTGTCAAAACCATAACTTGAGTTCTACAAATCCTATCAAGGACTTCTAGTACTCTCTAGAAATCTAAGAAGATTCTCTTCAACATTCATGTTGACCAAGATATCATAGGAATCATCCTACTAGGGCAAAAGTTGTCTGCAAGTTGGGTGGCTTTCAAGGACCCATATTCACATATCTTAGATGACCTGTAATTTGTCAAAACCATAACTTGAGCTCTGCAAATCCTATCAAGGACTTATACCACTCAAATTAAATCTAAGATCAAGCTCTAAAACATTCATATTATGGGGAAGATGAGATGACAATCACATCTTGAGCTAAAACTGTCTGGAAGTTAGGGATCAAACTAGGGGATTTTACACTGCCAATCCTTAGAAACCCTAGCTTAAAACTTCTTAAACTCTTCAATCATGATGAGTTGGTCTAGGAATCATCCTTATAGTATCTCAATACCTCATTCCATGATCACATGGCTCTTGGATTAGGTCTCAACCTTCTCCAAATCATCAGTTGACCTAGGGTTGACCCAGTCAAACCCTAATTCTACCATTCATGGCTGAATCTTCTGAATTCTTGCATAATGACCTCTCTGGGCTTCATGATGACTTTCAAGACATCTCATAGGCTTTATCAAAGCTTCAAGTCTATCCTCACAGTCTCAGAATCATCTGAGGAGCTCCCACAACTCTCAAGTTATGAGACACACAACTTGGGTTTCAACCAATTCCTCTGAGGATCTCTTGAACTTTCTGATGAAGGTATCAACATTCAAACACTTGATGGATAAATAATTGTTGGCCAAATTTTGGGGTGCAACAATAGGGGATCAGGTGTGGAGCCTTTCTAGAGGTCTTATGCAAGTTTAAGAAGTCACCATAATCATCAGAAAAAGGGTTGGGTTCTTGCGGAGTTCAGTTGTTTGTATGGAGTTAGTCTCCTAATTTGAGGACCAATTGAAGATCATCAAGGGACGGTGAGGTCTTGACCAAGGTGAGGGGTGTGAGTAGAGCTCATTGAAGTGCCTTGAGGGTCATGGTGGAGCTCAATCAAGTCATTGTGCCAAGTGTGAAGAGCCACAATTGAAGGTGTTGCAAGTAGGGTTTTCATCTGAGTAATCCTAAGTCAACTGACCAATTGAAGAGGATCAAAGCTCAATTCTAGGTATTTGTAATCATGGATATTTTTTTTGAGACACATGAGATGATATCTCAAGATCTATGCAAGAAAAGTTCAAGGTGTGAGGAGTTGCTAAATTAGGGTTCTCTGGGTAAAATCCCCTATTTAGTGCCTAACTTCAAGGCCAATTATCTCAAGATGCAAGTTTCATCTCCACTTTTGGTCAACATGAAACTTGTAGATCATACTCTTAGCTTTAATTTGAGTACTAGAAGTCCTCCATTGGATTTATAGAACTCATGTTATGGTCCAGACAAGTTACAGGTCATCTGAGGAATGTGAAATTTGTCTGTGAAAGTTCACCAACTTCCAAGGAACGTTTGACCTAGGAGGGTGTTTCTCCTAAACTTTTGGACAACATGAAAGTTGTAGGTCTTGATCTTAGCTTTACAAATTGTTTTAGAAGTATTCCATCTGATTTGTAGAGCTCAAGTTATGAGGTTTACAAGTTAGGGGTATTTTGGGAAAGTAAGATTATAGGTCATTTGGCATTGTTGCGGTGAAAATTGGATATCATGCTATTAAATTAACTTGAATCTTAATTCTTTTACAACCGAACTTTATTTTATCCAAAGGAAAGGTCTAAAGAAAGAAAAACCTTTTTCGCGATGTAACGACAACGCTTAAGAGATTCGGGGATCAGGGGTTGGTTATACCTAGGGAATGTGTTAGCACCCTAAGCATATGTAGTACTCTACAGGAACCTTTTGTTTGATTGCTTGCTAAGTTTGTGAATATGTACTATGGATTAGGATATGGATTAGGGATAGGTAAAGACCTAGATGGTTTTCTAAGTTTTCTTGCAAAGACATCGCATCTTCTGCCTACGTATCCTAACTAGGACAGAATCAGAGCAATCGTAATTCACCTCACAAGGGATAAAGAACACTTGATTATGATCAAGGTTCAAGGGGGAACAAACGTGACAATGTTTGTGTGGAGTTTGACAAAACTCCCTATTCTAAGTTGTAATATTCAAAAAGGGGAAGTAAGAAATCATGACGACGATTCTTACATAGAGTTGACAAACTCTATCCTAGGGTTCTAGTTGAAGAGCACTCCTAGTACAGGTGGGTCTTTTAGACTTAAATAAAAGTCTAAAGGTTTCTAAACTAAGTTTAAAGTGACTTAACAAAGTCAAGGAGATGGGTGAATGAGTTATCCATAACATTAGGGCTAATGGGAAGGCTTTTCCTTTGGAGAGGGACAAGAGAGGCAACTTGGATGAGAGTTAACAAACTTCATCACTTGGGGGAGAGAAAATTTTGAACAAGATAACAACATAATAAATATGCATCCATGGTGACAACCATTGAGTGAGCATGTGAAATGATAAAAATGAAAATACATTGATGACAATCAAAGCAGTTGGTTAAGCAGGAAGAGAGACAGTCAAGCTTCAGTGTATTTAGCAGATGAAGTGAAATGAACATGGTAACAACAAAGATGAAGTCTTATCATGTTAGATAACATTTAAGAGCATGAATGCAAACAAGTATTACAAACAATCACATGTATATCAAAAGAAAAATTCATCTGTGTATGCGAAAACGATCACAGAACGTACACAACTTGCACATAGTCAAAAGAGATGAAATATTTGGCAAACATGGAAATAAAAAATATGAGATGAAAGTAGAAATTAATATGAACAAAATGCAAAAAGAATGGGTGAAAAATGATTAAAATTGAGAGAGATATGAATTTTTAAAGATGGGATGAAAAATGACAAAAATTAACAAAAGGGTTGCCCTCCTCAGGGGTCGAACCCAGGTTCATGGCATGCAAGGCGCTTAATTGACAAGGTGACTATCACTGGGGTGGCTATACATCCGTTTGTAAATGCCACCCCATAAATATATGAGGGGTGTTTCAAAACCAGGCTGGGCATAAAACAAAGTCAAAACTCAGGATTGCATTTTCATCACAACTTTCTCAAATCTTAATGTTTTTTGACAAAATTTAGGTCTAAATTGTGTAGAATTTCACAAGGAACAAAATGGAAATTTTAGTTTTTTTAAATTCTCCTTATATTTGAAAACCCGATAGTACATGCCTTTTGAGTTTTGAAAATGCAATTTGATATGAAGCTCATGTTGCAGCTAGTTGTAAATCAAAATGATCATGCACACACACCATAAAATTGATAAGGAATGATTCTAACCACAAATTTAGGTTGAAAACCAACTGTTGTGAAAAATAGTGTTCAAGTTGCAAATCATATGGACATGATGCATGATGAAGTGTATGTCATGTTCCAGTCAGCTTTAAGTTCAAACAATCATGCAAACATATTACATATGAGTTAATAAGTGAGTCCAAACACATGATTACATTCAAAACAAACTGTAACTCAGATTGACACTCAAGTTGCAACTTTTAACATGAAGAGACATGATAATGTGAGGATCTAATTCTAGACCAATTCAGATCAAATTAAACATGTGTGCACATCACACATATGGTATAGAGTGAGAATCAAGCAAAAACAAAGTTTAAAACAGACTGTTATGCAAAGTGTCATTTCGAATTGCAATTATGGCATGTTCAAGGCATGAAGACATCAGTTCAAGGTTACAACTCATTTCAGTTCAAGTCAAACATACACACATGTTGCAAATATACATTTAAGTGGATTCAAATGACCAAATTGGTGCAGGGCAAGCTTTTGTGAGAATTGGTGCTCATGCTACTCAAATGTGCTTGTGAAGTGTGGTGGGAAGTCAGGTTTGGGTTCCAAACATTTCCAGGTCAATCAAAACATGTGTACATGCTATGAATGTGTTATGGAGTGGATCCAAACAGGTGTTGATGTTAAAAACAAGTTAACATGAAAAATGACATTTCAATTGCAAGTATAGAGTGATATAATGCAGTTGGAGAACCAAGTCAGAATTGATGCAAAATTAGGTCATGTAAACCATATGTACATTTCACATATTTGATAATGAATGAGTGCAAACAAAGAATCAGACCAGAATGCTTTGGAATGCAAAGTGAGGTGTGTGCTGCAAATTGGCATTTATTGTGATGCAGTAGGATGTTCAAATTCAAATTCAAGCACATTTTGACCATATGAATCACATACACATCTCTCATATATACAAACAAGTGAGTTCAAACAAGGAAAATGGTTCAAACATGGCTGATATGAAACTTGGTGAGTTAAGTGCAAGTTTTGTGAAGTGAGATGCATGAACATGTTCAATTTCTGTTCAAAGCAACTTCAGACCAATTCAAACACATACACATCTTATATTCATGATATTGAGTGGATTCAAACACCAAAATAAGTTGGAAACAGACTGTCATGAAAAGTGATTCACAAAATGCATGTTGTCATGAAAATGAGGCATGAGATATGAATTTTCAGTTCCACATACTTTATGATTTAATTAATCACACACATAGCATACCTACATGATATTGAGTAAGTTCAAACACAATTTGGGGCTAACATAAGACTGTCATGAAAAATGAGGTTTTGAGTGAAAACTTGGCCATTTTGATACAAGACATGAAAAATGCAGTTTATCATTTTAAGCACTATTGACCAAATTAACTCCACACACATATTGAATGCATGATGTTGGATGAATTTGAGCATAAATTTAACCATCTATAGGCCTGAGATCACAGTTGGTATATTCATGGTAGAGTTTGATACAAGACATGACATACTTCCAACATAATAAACCAAAATGCTAGAACATGAAATTATGGTGCAAAGCAAAGATGTAGTGTTTACATACCTCTAGTAGACTGTTTTGAGTAAATTAGAACACCAAGAAACCCAGAGGAACTTCCAAATAACACTAGCTTTGAAGCTTTCTTCTTTTTGAAGCAAGAATGCAATCCTTGTGACAGTTGGAGAAATAAACTCCACCAATGATCTTTAACACTTTAGACAGTTGAGAAATGATATATGAGAGGTGTTTGAGTGATTAGAACACCAAGCAAATGCATAGAACCAGTTTTGGCTGATTTTATGGCTTTTGGTCAAAGTAACTTGGTATGGAAGTTGACTTTTTGAATGATGAGGTTTTTGAATGGCTTAAGGTCTTGGACACCTTCTATATCATATTTAGAGATTGTGTGGATGATTGTTGGGGTGTTTGAATATAGAGAACTAAGTTTGGCAGCAAAACTGCCAAGACAGATTTTGGGTGGTTTTTGACAATTTTGTGATTTTGGTGATTTTTGAAGTAAGATGTTAAAGAGTGAGAGCTCTGTGTTTCTCTGGTTTTTTAGAATCAATCTTGTGTGTCAAATGATGTGATGAGGGCTACCTTTTATAGGCAAATGAAGAGAAGGGGCAGATTTGGAGATTTCTTCACATGAAAGAAAGGTTTTACACCTTTGGATCAAACCTCCACAAAGGGGTTTCCTTGGCAGATGGGTAAGCCCAATAGTCAAGTAAAATGATGATTTTGAAAGGGCTAAATGCAGGCTAGAGAGTGTAGGTTGATGGCTGGTTCAGATTCACTTTTCCACCTCATGCTTGCCTTATGATTTCAAATGCAAGTTGTAAAGCCACTTGCAAGCCCACTTGCAAGTTTGGATAATTCCATCTCCTCTGCATTTTCTTCACATTTCTATGCTTCAAATCCTCTACATATCAGAAACAACAACATCCAAAGGCTTGAGTTTGGTCAGATTGATGAAA
Source organism: Lathyrus sativus (assembly GCA_963859935.3). Taxonomy (NCBI): domain Eukaryota; kingdom Viridiplantae; phylum Streptophyta; class Magnoliopsida; order Fabales; family Fabaceae; genus Lathyrus; species Lathyrus sativus. Next base: position 469,382,236 of record OZ012740.1, read on the forward strand.
GAATGGATTCTTGAAAGTTTGACAATGTGGGACTAAAGTGTGAACTTGCCATAACCATAACTTTCATCTCACAAATCCTTATGAGATGTACTAGTACTTTTTAGAAATTCCTCAAATAGCTCTAAAACATTCATGTTTTCATGAGTTTCAATTTCCCAAAGGAACTTGGTCAAAAGGTCTCTCAAAGTTGCTAAAAAATGAACTTAAAAGTGAAATTTTTCTAAGTCTTTTTCCCTTCTCAAAATGAATTTGATCATAACTCCAAATCTATGCATTTTCTGATGATGGACCACTTAGGGACTTTTGTAGGATTTGTCAAGAGCTTTCAAATGAGCTTTGAACCAACTCAATTGGATGTGCGGTTAAGGAGTTATGGTTTAGCCCCTTTCAAAACCCTAATTTCCCGACTTTTCGATTACTCCTTCATCCTTGATCCAATGGTCATGAAAATTGATAGGCAAGTGCAACATGATATAAGGAACATTTTTGATTCACACTTTGAAGTCTAATTCCTTAAATTTGAAGAGTTGACTTTTTGGTCAATCGTACGATCGATCGGTGACTACCGAGTCGTCTGTTGACACTCTGGACCTTCTGAGACTTTGAAACTTCTTGGATGAACTTTACTGAGCTATATGAACTTCATGAATCATAATCCCACCATTAAAACATCTTCCAACATCAAAGTCAAACTACAGTTGACTTTTACTAGTCAAAACCCTAATCGGGTGCCCTAAAATACACTGTTCTTGATTCTGGGGTAACAACCTCAAATTGGATTCTCAATTGACATTATATGATACCCTTGATCTTGTTTCATGATTGAATTAGCCTAAAACTTTGATTGATCACAATCCCTGAAGCTTCGATTTGACTGTACAAAACCTTGATTCATCTGTAACTTGACAAAGACAAACTTGCACTGGGTTCAAGGTTATATAACTCGTGAGTATGCTCCTAAAATGATAATGAGAATCTAAGGGGTCAAAATTTGGGGTGCAATAGGCATTATAGGTCATTTTCTCCATCTTGCAAGCTTCAAATGCAATTTTGTTCAACACAAAACTTGCTCAAAATGATGTTTTTAGGTCAACCATATACTCATGATGAATTGATTTGGATTTAGGTGAGACTTGGTTTGGAAAATTTTGCAAAAGGAAGAAATTAAAGGCATTTGGTTGAAAAATTCATGATCAATTCATTTGTGCTCAAAATGGACCATGTGAATACTCATTTTGATCAGAAAAACAATTCTAAACACTTTGGAAATTTTAGAATTTCCATTTGAGGTCAATTTAATGGTGATATGGTTTGTTACTTCACAAGTAAGTTACACCTCATAACTTGGTTATTGAATGGATTCAAGTACTCAAATCACTCTAAACTTTCTCACCAGACTACAAGGAGAAAATTGAAAGCTTCCAAGAGAAGTTTCAAGTCAAAACACGCATTCACCATGGTTGGTTTTGTGAAGGAAATTTGAAAATTGGTTTTTCTGTTTTGGGCCTCCATTGGATCAAAAAAGCCCACAAACACTTTCTATTTAAGTTCTGTGAATGAATTGGAACGTTTTTGGAGATCATTTCGCACCAGAGCCAAGGATTGGAGTTGGAGTTTGAAGGAGAAATTTGAAAATCGTGTTTTCATTTTCAAGCCAGATCCAAGCAAATTGAAGTTACAAAAGTGTTCCTCATCAAGCATTGAAGCAATCTGCATCGTTTTGAAGCCAGACTCGTGTTCTAGATACCTCAATTTGAAGCTCAAAGTCAGGTATGTAGTTTTCTAATTTGCACTGGTTATAGCATGATCTGAGCATGATTAGTATGTGGATAGGTTTGGATTTAGGATGTAGATGAATTCTGGATCAGAAATTGGATGTTTAGAGACAAATTAGGTGATGACATGATTTCTGTTTGGATGCGAGTTGATCTGATCTTGAGGCTTTAATTCAATTGGAATAACATGTGATTATCAGTGTTAGATGAGGATTAATTTCATACCATTAGTTTGAGGTTTGGTGAGAGTTCAGATTGAAGTGCATTTTGAGATATGCTTCGGGTTTTAAAATCTGGTAGGATTTAGGAAAATTGAAGGTTATATTTGAGATCAGGAGGAAATTTGAAGTGGAATGATGTTAAGTTTGTTGAATCTTCATGAACTGTAACTACTTGCTTATCGGAGAAGACGGTGGCGCCACCGTCCAGGCCACCGTCTGGTTTTTGCCCCTCGCCTGAGTTCAGAGGAAGAAGAAAGTCTAGGAGCCGTTAGATCTGACTGAAAGTAGGACTTGGTATGGTCATCGTGTGGACGAGATTTGAACTGAGGCTTACCTCCATTGCAAAACGCTGCGTTTTCATTAATTGACCTGGCTGCCACCTCAGCGCATCACGTGGACACGCGCTCTGCCTTCAGATCAGGAGACTTAGTCTTAGGATCCAACGCCTGTGACTTTTTCTTGCATTTTATTTGTTTTAATTCATTTCTTTTTTATTTTAATTGCATTTTCTTATTTTAATTCATTTTAATTTCATTATTTGTCAGAAAAATAAAATAAAAATATGCTCATGTTCCTCTCTTGATTTTTGATTTTTCTATGATGTTAGATTTAATTTTTGATGATTTTTCAATTTAATTCCTATTTTCTCATTTTAAGTATTTCTTTAATTTTGCATAATTGAGCTGTCTGTTTTTTGATTTTTGTTCTATCATTTGGTTTGGAATTTTGTTGTGAGTTTTTGATAGACGCTAGGTTAGAGATGTATGCTCCCATATGAATTTTCTCACATTTTTTAGAAAATCATAGCTTCTGATTTAAAGGTAGGTTTATAGCCTTTCCCCATTAATGGTTTCCCTTGATACCTTTCAACTTAGGATTTTATTAGAGGACTTATAATTGGATTTAAGCCCTGATTTCTGGACTATAGATCATTAACCAATTCATGTTCCCATAGAAAAATAATTAGATTTTTAGGGTGTGTTTTTCTATTTTAGATAGAATATTCAAGTTGTTTGTTCATTTGGTGCTTCAACCTTGGTGTTTGTTTTGGAATGGACTCAAAGTGGGCTTTTCTTGCATGATGGGCTTCTGGTTCCTCTTGGATGATGTCATGGGCATGATTAAGCTTTTGTGGAGTGGCTGGTGGAGCTTGGCTTGGGGATTTTCTTTTCTTTTTGTTAGCTTTTTGTAGTTTATAAGATTAGGGTTTTTAGGAGAGAGCTTTAGAAGTAGTTTTTTCCTTCAAATAAGCATGGTTGGTTTCACTTGCTCTCCATTCTCATCCTATGATTCAAAGTCCTCATATGAAAGTCTCATCTCTCCTTTGGAGGGATGTGTGACATTTTATAATGAGTAGAACTTTTGAGGATGCCTTTCTCTGATGACTGGTTGAGTGTCAGGTGGGGTTCCTTTGGTTTCCTTTCTGCTTCCCATCATCAAATAATCATCTTGTTGATTCTCTTCATTCTTGGTGGAGTGGTTTGGTAAAGTTTGAAGATGGAGCATCCCTTTCCTTCTCTTGAAGATGGTGTGAACTTGAAGAGCAGTTACAAACTTTGGATTGGATTGCTGTCAGAAGATTGCTCTGCTGTGGAGATTGCTGGCTTGTTTTCCCTGTTTGTCTGTTTTCTTTTTGTTCTACTGTAGTGATATGATTTTCTTGGAGCGTTGCATTAGATTTAGGCTTCATGATCATAGGCCTAAGAGCATCTTAAGGGTTGAGCTTCTCCCCTTGCTTGTATTGCATTAGAGGTTGAGTTTCTCCCTCTACTTGTATTTTTACTGTGTGGCTTTGCTTGCTGGTATTTGGTAGAGCTCAGCTCCCTTGCCTGTGTGGTGTGTGGCCCTTGTGCCTTGCTTGTTTAGAAGTTGAGCTTGGCTCCTTCTGCTTGTGTGATGCATGGCATGCATTTGTATTTACAGCATTTTGTTTACAGTATTTTCTTTTCAGTTAATTTGTTTACTGTTTGTTTTCCTTTGCCATGTTCCTCTAGGAACTCTGACTTCTCTGGTTCCAGAGAAGTTATGACAGACATTAGGGTTTTAACCATGCATGATAACATTAGTTAGTTTCCCTCCTTACCTCAACTATAAGTCTATATTTCATGATAACTTTAGGATTGGATCAGCTCCCCTTTAGTGCGTCTTTTCTCTTCTCATCTGTAAACAAATCAAAATACAGTAATAAAGGTTAATTGACGTCGTACGCTACGAGCCTTAAGCTACTTGAGAAAAGATTGTTGGAGAGTTTCTTTTCAACATTCTGGATGTTAGTATGGTACCCTTTGGGTGACATGCGACGCATTCACTCTCAGGTCATAGTCTCTAGTGCGATATCAGTTACAAACATCCATAAAAGATACTTATCTAAGAACAGAAAACAAAGATCAAACTCTTTTTGTCCTCTTGGACCTTTAATCCCTTGGAAACCCTTTTTCAGAAGGAGAGTTCTGTTAACTCCTGGTTCTACCGTAAACGGTAAACGCCTAAGTCTCCAATGGTCGAGCTGCATACACCAAACTGCTGGAACCGTCCGTTAACCCTACTCGGATAAAAAAGACAAACCTGTGCCCCTCGTGTCCCAAACTACGTTTGCTCTGATCTTTCACGCTGTCTGAAAGTACGTAGGAACAAGATGCGATATCTTGGCGAGTAACTTTCCCCCGTAATTAGGCGAACTACGTTGACTTTGATTTCTCGTTCCAGACGGGAATACGTAGGCATAAAGTGCGACGCTTTGCCGAGTCATTTTCTTTTCTTTTTAGACCAGACCTTTAGTGTAGATAGATGTAACAAACCCGTCAGATAAACACAAAAAGCATGGATCCCATCGAGTACGACGGACGTGAGGGGTGCTAATACCTTCCCCTTGCGTAACCAACTCCCGAACCTAGACATGGTTGCGATGACCTTGTCTTATACCTTTTCGTCAGGTTTTTCCGATCGTTTCCTTTCCTGTTCTGAGGGATAAATAACAAAAGTTGGCGACTCTTCTGTCATTGCCGGCCTCGTTTTTCGCAGTAGCGACACTAGGCAAATCTCGATTAGGGTTTTAGTTTAGTGGCAGCATAAATGATGTTTCAGGTTATCTGTGTTTTGAAATTTTGTGAGGACAAGGAAGTGCCAGATTCAAGTGGTCTATGTCTTAAATAGTCAAGTGATCATAATTAGGGTTTTATGAAAGATCCAAAATTGTCTGATGGACTCAAGTCGTGAATGTTTGACCTCATATTTTGAGTTGTTGCTTACGTGGTCCATGTTCTGGTCACAGAAGAATTCAAGATCTCTAAATAGAATCAGGATGTGGTGTTATTTGATTCAGAGTTTCAATACATTTATGGTTATAGATCGAGTCGTGCTTGATTCTATTTATCAAAGAATTGATTCAAGATGTTAAGACTATTCCATGTGGAAGGTGCAAGGATTCTCATAGTTTAATTTTCAAACACTAAATAGAGAGTTCATTTTTAAATTACACTTTCGAGTCATCATTTTCAAATCACAACCTCTCGGGTCAAAATTCACATTTCAAGTTTATTTTGAAATCTCCATTTCATGCCTTTCCAAATACATTCGAAGTTCATATTAGAATTTCAAGTCATGACCAAATTTCATGTTTAGTCTAAGATTCAAGTTTATTTCCAATCAATTTCATCCAATTTCATTTCAACTCAAATAAAATTCAAGTTTCAATACTTTTCCAATTTTATTCCAATTTAAGTTCCAAATTCAAGATTCCAATTTCCATTCAAATTCTAATTTTAATTCATCTACATTTCATTCAAGTTTCAAGCCACATCTCAAATTTATTCCAAATTCAAAATTCAATTCCAAGTTTTTGAAATTCCAAAATCTATGTCCATTAGAAAATTTCAAATGTAATTTAAGACCTCGAGTTATAATTCCATTCAAGAAGAATCCAAGTTTAAACCATAACCATATTTAATTTCTATGTCTAACTCATGTCAAAATTGCAACACCATATTTAATTCAAAGTTGAATTCCAAAGATCATGCTGCCCATGAATGTCAACTTTTGACAGGAATTTCCACAGACCAAGTGAATTATGCTCAAGGAAACCCTTACTCAAATACCTATAACCCAGGTTGGAAAAACCATCCGAACTTTTCGTACAAAAATAACAATGCATTGTATGCACCTGAACAAACACCTGCTATACCACTAGGATGTCATAAACCTGCTGTAGCTGCTCAAAATGCTCCTAGGAAATCTAACCTTGAATTAATGATGGAAAAATTCATAGCCACCCAGGCTCAAACAAATAAAGACTTCCTGAATCAAAACATACACACTAGTGAGTAAATTAAGCAATTAGCAAGCAAGGTAGACGCTTTAGCCACTCACAACAAAATGCTTGAAACCCAAATTTCACAAGTGGCACAACAACAAGCACCTACTGCTGCTCCTGTAGTCACATTTCCTGGACAACCACAACCCAATCCAAAAGGACATGCAAATGCTATCATACTACGAAGTGGTACGAAATTGGACGAACCAACCGACCCGAGACTTGAGAATCCAACTATGTATCAAAATCCTGGAAAAGTAACTGAGAAGGAAATTGAAAAGGAAAATGACCAAAATATAAAGGAGAAAGAAGGTAGTAACTAAGAGGCTGAAGAAAAAGAAGAACCATATGTGCCTCCACCACCTTACAAACCTCCCAATCCATATCCTCAAAGATTTCCTAAATCTAAAAACGTGGGGCAATTCATGTGTTGCACCCTAAAATTTGACCAACTGATTTTCCTATCTGACTCATGGTTTAAATTCATATTCGCAGCTCAGATGTATGATTTTTGTGCACAAGCAGGGGATATCAGAGTTTACAGCTTGATTTTTGTCTATCAGATATGGCAGACCCAGTCCAGATTATCGGGGTTTTATTTTCGGGAAATTGTGCGCTCCTCGGTGATTTTTCAGTGATTTTGGGATATTCTGATGCCCGGGGATCTCCGTTCGATTCGATCTGGTCTCGTGCGCTTTTATGGGAGTCATTTGCATTCATCTGCATTTTTAGGATTTTATAGACTTTTTGTGAATTTTTAACAGGCTTTATAGATTTTTCTGGAATTTAAATAGGGTTTTAGAATATTTTTATAGTTTAATCTCTTTTTTAGGATTTTATAGATTTTTTAATAGATTTTCATCACTTGTAGAATTTTAAATAAGATTTTGAATAGTTTTATCATTTTAGAATAATATGGTTTTTCTTTTAAATCATTTTTAGGAATTTTTCTATAGAAAATAATATAGTTTCTTTTATTAATATTAGGATTTTAATAGATATTAAATGATAATAGGAGTTTAATTAGGATTAGTGAATTTTAGAGTTTAATTAGATATTAATTGTGTTTTAGATTTGATTAGATTAATATAGAATTAATTAGGATTAATTGATTTTCAGAATTAATTAGGCTTTTAATCTTTTTTAGAGTTTAATTAGGTTAATTGTCTTTTTTTTAGATTTTATTAGGATTAATCATTAGATTAATTAGGAAATTAGATATAATTAGGTTTTATTGTTTTTTATTCAGTTTTTACAGATTTTGTTTGGTCAATTTCGTGGGCCAGAGTCCAATGTTTGAGGCCCATGCATTTGTTTGTCCAAAGAATTCAGCCAAAGTCCAAAAAAAATGATGGTCCAAATGTGTCCAAGAGTCCAGCGCAGCCTGGAATGTTCTAGAGAATTCCAGCGAACTCCAAGGGTATAAAAGTGACGCGTGTCACACATGCAGAGGCCCCACACGTTTTTCTCAGAATCACACCACGTGGCCCACCGGTCCCCCACTATCTCTCTCTCTCTCTCCACGCCACCACGTGGCACGCATGCAACCATCTCCCTGAGCCACCTGGCCTCCTCTCGTCCTCGCCGGAGCCCCCTTACCGCCGGGCATGCAAACGCCCTAGCAACGCCGCCGGCCACCGTCCTTTCCACCGGAGCTACCAAAGGCCTCAGATCTTCATCTTCTTCCCAGATCTCCACCGTCTCCACCTCGCCGGAATCATCAACATTCATCATCTATCAAGAATTTTTCCAGACATTCATCATCTTCATCATTAATTTCCAGAAATCGTCCTCCACCTTCATCCACCTCCAACCAAACTCCAGAAACGCCATTAAACCTTCATCACCTTCATCCCACAGTTCTCCAGAAATCACTAAACCTTCAAACCTTCATACGAATTTTTTCCAGAAATCATCTCAGATCTTCATCGTCCATCAAGATCTTTCCAGAATAATATCAATCCTCCATCAATTTTTCCAGCACGCTCAGACATTCAACGATCTTCAACCAACGCAGCGCCTCCAGTTTTCTTCCATGATCTAGCCAGATTCACCAGAAATCTTCAAGATCTTCGCACTCTGAGGTCTTCGTTCTTCAACGAACTTCAAGAACACCTTAGCTCGTTCTTGCTTCTCGTCCAGGTGCGTCCTCATTTTGCATGTCGCTTCTGATTGATAGAATGGCCTTAGGTTGTGTTTGTTCATTGAGATTTTAGGGATGTTAGGGTTTGGAAGTGTGTTTGATGCGTGGTTTGAGTGTGGCGGTATTGAGATTGTGTTTGATTTTGAGGTTTGTTCAGAGAGTTTCAGAGAGATGAGAATGATGGAGAGGAGGAAGACGGGAAAGTTGCAGAGAGCGTGAGAGATAGAGGAAGAAGATGGTGAACGGCGCTTGATGAACAGTACCCTGAGAGGTTAGGAGGAAGAATAGTTTTGTTAGGGTTCGTTCTGGATTAGGGTTTGTTTGGACTGGGCTTAGGCCCAAGCGTTTTACTAACGCACCCACCTCAATTACTCAATCACCCCCTTAGCGTGAGAGTCTGAGAGAGTGAGTTGGGCCTTAGGCCCCAATTTACTTCCTGCACCCCCTGGGCGTAAGCCCAGTAATAATATCCACTGAGAATATTGCTAACGCTGCACCCCCATAGGTTTTTTTTTTTTGATTTGTTTGATTTCAAAATCTGGGCCCTGCGCCTCATGCTAATGACACCCCCCTGGTGTAGCCCAATGTGAATAATAACCTGAAACCATTGCTGTTTAAACCCCCCTCCATTTTATTTTCTTTTGTTTTGATTTTTTGCTTTTATATTTTTCTTGGCATGTAAATAAATCATAATAAATGGAAATAATTGTGGTTTTTTTTAATAATTCTTTTTCCATCCATCTCATGAAAATGTTAGGAAAATTAAATAAAAATAAAAAGGTCATTTTATTTTTGTTTCATATTTTGTGCATATTTTCCATATTAATTGATGTTTTTTTAATATTTTTAATGCATGCATATCATTAGAAATTCATAAAAAATAGTAGAATTAGTCAAATAATTCCGTTCTTTTTTCTGTAGACTCGTGATTCAGTGTAGAATTTTATAGTGCAGAAACATTAGCTCAATCATGCATTTTCATTCTAATTGCATTTTTTTACTATTATTGATGTTGAATAATTGGTCTGTGGATATGTTTGTGTTGCTGATTTTAGTGCTTTCATCTGGTGTTGAATTTTATTCTGATTTTTCAGTGTGTTATCCTAGAGCCATGAAGGTCTCCCATTAGATTTTTGATAGATTTTTGTAGGATATTCTGATAGGGTTTGTCTGAGCCTGAAAATAGGGGAAGTCTTGATGATTTCTGACTTTGAAGTTCAACTGTGGTTGAACTTCAGAGATAGTCTTTTGTGGTTTGTTGGCCTGTGGGTTTCTTCTCGAGGTGAGAGCTGATTGGAGGTCCTGTTGGAGCTTGCAGGGATGCAGTGGATTGAGGCTTAGTCTAGGAGCTTGTTGTCTGTTTGTGAGGTTCGAGATCCTGAAGTTTGAAGGGAGTTTATGGTACTTTCCTGAGGAAGGCACTATGAATGACTTTCATCCTTCCTTCTCACCTCTTTCTTAAGTATCCAATGATGTCGGAGCCGACTTGTGAGTTTAATTCCTCCCGAGGAGGAATGTAAACTGATCACAGTTGTTGAGCCACGTAGGATACGATTCCTAAGTGTTAGCCTCCTAGTACTTTCCTGAGGAAGGTCCTAGGGGTCTATTCACTTAGTTCCAGTAGTTTGTCTAGGATTTCTCAAGTATCCAGTGATGTTGGAGCCAACTTGTGAGTTTAATTTCTCCCGAGGAGGAATGTAAACTGATCACAGTTGTTGAGCCACGTAGGATACGATTCCTAAGTGTCAGCCTCCTAGTACTTTCCTGAGGAAGGTCCTATGAGTCTGTTCACTTAGTTCCCTTAGTGCATATAGGTTCTTTCCCAAATATCCAGTGACGCCGGAGCCTTCATGTGAGTTTAATCTCTCCTGAGGAGGGATGTAAACTGATCACAGTTGTCGAGCCGCATAGGATATGACTCCTGAGTAGTAACCTCCTGGTACTTTCCTGAGGAAAGCACTATGAGCTTGTCTGCTTAGCTTCCTTTCTCTGGTAAGCTTGTTCTGAAGCTTGGAGACTGGGATTGATTCCTCTTGCCTAGGAGTTTGTTTAGATCCCTGCTTAGGGTTTTTGATTAGTTTGTTGCTTAGATCTTTGCTTAAGGTGTTGTATAGAGTTTTGTTTAGAGAGCTAGATTAGGAGATTGTTTCAGGTTTGTTAGAGGCCCTGCTTAGGGTTAGTCTCTTTGTGTTGTTTGACTTGTGTGATGTTATGTTGCATTAGACTTAGGTGTCCATCTAGATAGTTCTGAATAGGTGCATCTTAGAAGTAGACTTTGTGTGCATGAGAAGTTGAGGTGGTCCTCCTTCTGCTTGTTTGTTATTGCGTGGCTTTGCTTGTTGGTATTCGGTAGAGCTGAGCTCCCTTGCCTCTGTGCCTTGTTTGTCTAGTTGTTGCGTTCATGCATATTTTCAGTATTCTTTACGTTGCAGTTTCTTGTGTGTAGTTTAATCCTGTTGCCATGATCCCTTAGGAGCTCTGACTTCTCCGCTGCGGAGTTGTTATGATAGACATTAGGATGGTCAACCAGGCATGATAGCAGTAGGTAGATTCCCCTTTTCCAGCTATAGTTTTAGGGTGTCCTTTCCCCTTTCCTTTCAGTAGTAGCTTTTGAGTAGCTTGTGTCGTAGTTAGCTGAACTACAGCTGCTCTGATTCTTCGTACCAGACGGGGATATGTAGGCATAGGATGCGATATCCTAGCGAGCACACTAACAACTAACCTTTGTTCTCTCGCGGCTGTGCGATCGAGACTTTCCCGCTGACGACTAATTGTTATCCCTTTTTCTTGCCCGAGCGCATTTGAGACCAGATCGTAGTTGTAGGTTCCCGAACCTTTGAGACCAGTTTGTTTTCTCACTGCTGTGTGAGAGCCCCCTGTTTAGCCGTAGTCAGTCGAACTACGTTTGCTCTGATCTTCCATGCTGTGTGGAAGTACGTAGGCACAGGACGCGATGTCCTGGCGAGCAACCTTTCCCCCGTTTAGTCGTAGGTAGTCGAACTACGTTGACTCTGACTTTCCCATTGCACGAGGGAATACGTAGGCCCAGAACACCGTATGTTCTGTCGAGTCCTGTCCTTTTATTTTCTTTTCAGACCAGCCATTAGCGTAGATAGATAACACACCCTTTTACCTATAAACACCAAGCGTGGATCCCATCGAGTACGATGGACGTGAGGGGTGCTAATACCTTCCCCTTGCGTAACCGACTCCCGAATCCAGGTTTTGGTTGCGATGACCATACCTTTTCCCGTCTTTGCGAGGTTTACTTCGAGCGTTTCCTTTCCCGCTCTGAGGGATAAATAACGCACGGTGGCGACTCTCCTGTCAAGCCAGCGCCGATTTTCGCAGTAGCGACAGCTGGCGACTCTGCTGGGGACCTATAGCATCTAGGGACTTTTCCCATCCCTTATGCTGGGACCGTTTCCCGTCCCCTACGCGAGTCAATCCTAGCGCTTGGATGTTTATTCGTTGGGTGTTGTGCATATTGTGTTTTACTTTTCTGCACTTTACTTTTCTGTACCTTTACCTTTCCGCATTTATTTTCCAGCATTATATTATCATGATTATTGCTGTGGGCAAAGGGAGGTTACTGTGAGTGAAAAGCCGGACCTGGGCTTGAGTACACACCTAGATATAGTTGTGGAGAAGTAGTAGACGAACCTGTCTGCTGAGCAGGCACAGTTCCCTACGAAAATCTGCGCTCAGACGAGATTCTTGCAGAGGTGCTCCTTTCCGGTCCTGAGGATCTGAGGGGGGTCCAGACGTGAGGATTGTCGACTCTGGGGACCGATCATTTGGAAGTCAGCTAAGTGAGGCCTCTTCATGATTTGATGATGCCACTCCTTCTGGGAATCGTATCGTCACTCATGAAAGTCTGTGATGCTGACGACCGCATAGGATGCCGTACCTTTGTCCGTGGATTAGGTCTATCCTACCTGTGAGAGGGACTGGGTTATTGCAGGAAAACTGGCCTTCAGAAACCATGATTCATTATCTTTATCAGATGGTATTCTTGATTCATCTCCAGGTGTGTTGTCTGGGTCAGATGGGTTTCTTATCTGAGGTTGAGGCTATTATCAGATGGTATTCTCGTCAGATACAGAGGTTCAGATGGTTTTCTTACCAGGGGATTGATATTTTTGAGCATCAGATGATAGTTAGTGGCATGAGGTTCTGATGACCGTGATTGGTTTTCTGTTCTTGATCACAGAGATATTCCTCTTCAGGCTACAGCATAGCCCCTGTGTTCGCAGATTGCATTATTTATCATATTGCATCATTGCATTACCATCTGCATTCAACTAACGTGTGTGTATTGCAGGTACGTATTTTCCCTTCCAGTTCTGGTGTTTGTTCCTAGCAAGACATGGAAAACCTGAAGAGAGTATTGCCCTATAAGTTTCCGTCGCCGAATATCAGTCTATTGTTAGAATTGATTGCTATTGCCAAGAAGAGAGGAATGGGTGACTTCAGAAAGAGATATGGGAGGATTCTGACCTACGTTTATCAGCCATCTGCCTACGAGACCAGCGGCATCTATACTCTGTTACAGTTCTACGACGCGGAGCTCAGGTGTTTTGTATTTCCCGACTTTGTTTTGGCTCCTACCCTGGAGGAATACTCTGCACTTCTGGATATACCGATCCGTGAGCAGATGCCTTTTTATCGTCCGGACGCTGAGCCTAAGCTGGCTGAGCTTTCTACCATCCTGTGCTTGAAAGAGTCTGAGTTGTCTGGGAAGATGATCAGAAGAGGAGACGTATGGGGATTTCCGTTGGATGTCTTAGTGGATAAGGCTCGAGAGTATGCCCAGAAGGGTAAATGGGATGTTTTTGACGTCATTCTTGCTGTATGTGTGTATGGCATCGTGTTATTCCCGAATATTCCTGATTTCGTTGATTCAGATGCCTTCTATATTTTGGCTGCGGGAAACCCAGTTCCTACTTTGCTGGGGGATATCCACCATTCAACTCATTACCAGAATGAAAAGCGACGAGGAAGGAATGTGTCTTGTTGTGTCCCTCTCCTATGCAGGTGGTTCACCAGTCATTTGCCTAAGTCAGGCCCGTTTGTCACGTCTATCAATTCTCTAGGATGGCCCGAGCGCTTAATGGGATTAACTGCTGAGAACGTGGTATGGACCAATAAAGAAGTATTTGGAGCTGAAGTCATACTCAAAGGCGAAGGATTCCCGAATGTTCCGTTAATAGGAAGGAAAGGTTGTGTCAACTATAACCCTTCCTTATTGATCAAGCAATTTGGGTACATACCTCAAGGAGCGCCAAAGCCCGAGGAAATACAGGAATCTCTGTATCTCACCGGGGCAATAGGGAAAGAGATGCTGACCAAACTTGAGAAAGCCTGGAAAAACTTGCACAAGAGAGGGAAGCTTTCAGGTAACAGAGGGGATACTCGAGGTCCTAGCCCATATGAAGAATGGATTCGTGAGCGAGCTGTGAAATTCCTTATGCCGTATCCAGCAGTTCAGCCATTGCATCCTCCTCCGGTGGAGGAGCCTACCACTGTGGACATTCAGGTCTACAAGCAGCTGATGGCGGAGAAAGAAGAGCTGGCAAAGACTAAAGAGGCTTTAGAGCAGGAGAATGCCAAGCTTCGGCATGAAAATATTGAAACAGGGTATATTTCTAAGCAACAGGATGAAACTCTGAAACATCTGAAGGCTACGCTATTGGAATTGACTGAAACAAAGAAGCGTCTGGAGTTAGATGTAGACTCAGTTAGTAGTGTGTTGGCTACCAAGAAGCAAGAGCTGGAAAGGGCCTACACCAAGCTAGCCAAGTTCAGAGAACACTGGGATCTCACTATGACCAAGCGCAAGGAGCGAGAAGGAGAGCTGAAGACACAGATTGCTCAGTTAGAAGAACAGGTCAAAGTGAAGAACGAAGAGCTTGAAGAAGAAGCCTGTCGCCGATACGAGGCCGAGCGCAAGTTGATAGATGCCATGAAGAATTTGGAAGATCTCCAGCATAGAGCAGATGCCAAGAGACCCAAACCTGGGGATGGTGCTAATGATAAGGCTTGGGAAGACTTTGTCAGAGACATCCAGGGGACGGTCAGGAAGAGGGATCGACTGATAGAAGGTTTGATTTATCAACCGGATCATGCAGAGACAAAGAAGATGGTCGAGGACTTCCGCAATCGTACCCGTATTTGATTTCTCTTGTATTCTGTATGTTGAGATCACCACCAGGCATGTTGGTTGGGATCCTCTTTGTCATATCAGCTGTATGGAGCATAGTTATGTAACTTCTTGACAAGACTGTTATTCTAATCAATATATGAGGGATTTTCCAAATATTGTCTTTATGGCTTATCTCGTCTTGCTACCACTGACACTGGAATTGGAGGGAAAATATCTCCAATGCACACATGCACGTTAGCATTTTTGTATTTCTGTTTGCATAAATCATATTGCATAGCATTTCTCTAGCAGGTCAGAGCACTTATCCAGCCTTTGTTTTCACCAGAAAGTGATTCTCGGGGAATTGTTTGAGGCAAGAGTGGAGTGTTGAAGACGACCAAGGGGCTGAAGCGGATTTGAGCAGAATCAAGCAGCATAGTCGGTTACCGGTAATTGGTGGCTATGTCTGAAGGCAATTTCCAGGTTCCTGACACCCAGGCAGGGTTTACTATGGCGTCCAACCATCAGTATGATTCTATGGAAGGCTTCCCGCAAGCAAACAATATTACTGCAGACCAAGTTGTACAGCCTGCTGTTGAGAACCGAGATCAGCATGAACAGTTTGTTGCCCGAAATGAACGTTATCCTCCTGTTAACAATCAATGTGTTGCTTTCCCTGCGATGAATTACCGGAGAGATATTCCAATGACCGGGTTAGTAGATCCAAAAGCTCTTGACTATGGTAGAAGAGTCCGAGTGTTGGAAGAGCAAATGAAAGCCTTAGAAGCGAAAGATGCCGTTAACCTGGATGCTGTAGCCATGTGCTTGGTCCCTGACCTCGTGTTGCCGTACAAGTTCAAAGTGCCGGAATTTGAGAAATACACGGGAGATAGCTGTCCGAAGTTGCATTTGATGATGTTCTGCCGAAGGATGACTTCGTTTGTGCGAAATGACAAATTGATGATCCATTGCTTTCAGTATAGCCTGACTGGGGCATCGTTGAGATGGTATGTGCAATTAGAGAGTAATCAGATTCGATCTTGGGTGGATTTAGCCAGAGCTTTCATGAAGCAATATGATTACAACTTGGATTTGACTCCTAGTCTCGTAGATCTGCAAGAATTGTCTCAAGCGGAGCATGAATCATTCAGAGCGTATTTGCGAAGGTGGAAAGAATTGTCTGCTAGTGTTCGACCACCGCTTCCGGAAAGAGAACTGGTTGACATCTTCTCGGGTACTCTGAAAGGCCATTATTTTGACAAATTGTTCAGTTGCACAAGCTTTGTGGGCCTGATGAGGCTGGGAGAGATTGTTGAGCGAGGACTCAGGAGTGGAAAGTTCCGAGGTGTTCCTTGCATCCCAGTTAATGAGATTGAGTCAGTTGTCAGTTCTCAAGAAGAATGGGAAGGAGATGACGTCACCTCAGAATCTCTAGCATCTCAGGATCAGTTTTCAGACACTTCAAGTCAACGATCATCCTATCGCCGATCGCGTCAGCATGCTCCACGAAGACCAAGGAAGCCTGAAAGGCAGTTTACTCAGCTACCAGTGTCGTACAGTCAATTGTTGGCAGATCTGGTCAGAAGTGGATTGATAGTGCCAAAAGAGACTAAGCTGGTGATTCCACCGTATCCTCCAGGTTTTGATGCCAGCGCCCGCTGTGAGTACCATGTTGGGGCACAGGGGCATTCAACCAATGATTGTAAGGTGCTTAGAAGTCAGATTCAGGATTTGTTAGACTCTAGCCGTATTTGCATCACTCCTCAGGGTTGTGTTCAGATTAATGATTTTCCATCTTCCAGTTGTGGGGGTTCGTCAGTTAATATCATGGAAGACTCCGCAGGAAGTGTGTGCTCCGAGGATTGTCAATCAGAGAGTTCAGTTGAATATGGGGGAAGTTTCTAGAGGTTTCTATGCCGGGTGTCGCATCTGTTTCTCTGCCTAACCCGTTTAGCTTTTGTGCATCAGTATTTGTCGATCACCACCAGGATTGTTGGATGGGGTCGTTATATTCAGACTCTTTTGTGCTTACCTGCTGATTTTGTTGGTTGTACATGTGTTGGAAATGTTCATCTGTGTGCTTATAGTTTGAGTTTCTCTTTATCTCGTTATGAATATGTGTTTGTTTGCTGCGCTGCATTATCATTTAGCAGGTATATCAGAACTGTGGGCCTTATTTCCTCATCATCCAGTTTGTTGCAGGAATTCCCTCAGAGATATGGAACAGAATCAGTTTGAATTGATCGAAGTCCGAAGCCAGCTGGGGCAGATGATGAGAGACATGCAAGAGATGCGTCTAGAGCAGAAGATTCTCAAGGAGGAGAACAGCCAGCTGAAGACCCAAATGAGCTTGATCATGGAAGTAGTCAAGAATGTGCTTAGAAAAGAAGACGATCAGCTATTTGAAGCCGCAATAAAGAAGCTCGTGCCACCTGTGCATGTGGAACCTGAGCAGCAGCAACAGAAGATACATCCGGCTCAACAGAGGATCCAGGAAGGGAAGCCAAGGAGAATATTTGAAGCACCACCTATGGCATATGCTGAGCTCTTGCAGATCTTACTGAGGTTTAATCTGGTGGAGAAAAGAGCGTTGACACAACCAACGAAAGCGTTTCCTCAAGGGTACGATGCCAGTAAACAATGTGAATTTCATTCCGGGGCATTCGGACATGACATCGAGGGTTGTCATGCTTTCAAGCACAACGTTCAAGACCTGATTGACTCGCACGATATTGAATTCACGCCGGGCGGCGTAGCTGTGCATATTGCTCCTGTCTCAGTCGATGCTAAGATGACAGATGTTTCCAAAGCTGCAGTGGGTCAGAAGCGTATCCTGGATTCCATAGTGTCAGAATCTCCAGGCCCACAACTGTTGCCTATTCCTGGGGCAGATCTAAGAAAGAAAATGGTTAAGCATAAGGAGAGTGTTCAGTACATTGAAGGTCAAGAAACCAATGTTGCATTTGATACAAAGGGTGTTCAAGGGTCAACCCGATACCAGCAGCAGCAGCCTCAGCAGGGGGCACAGCAAACTCAAAGAAGATTCCAGGGCGGCAAGTCGAGAAGAGTGTTTGAGAAGCCTCCCTCAACATATGCCGAGTTGTTGCAGACATTGTTGAGATTGAATCTGGTAGAGACAAGAACTCTGGCACCAATAACGGGAACTCCCCCGTTTGGTTATGACGCAAGCAAGCACTGTGAGTTTCATTCTGGAGCCCCGGGTCACGATATAGAAGGCTGCCATGCTTTTAAGCACAAAGTGCAGGATTTGCTTGACAGTGCAGCAATCAGCTTCGGGCAGAGAGGTCCCCACATCATCTGAATGAAGGAGAAAGGGCTCTATAATTTGGCTGGGTCGTTGAAGCAGATCAGGACAGCATCAGATTGCCTCTAATAAAGATAGCTGGTTCAGCAGCAGGGTAGATGCAAAAGCCCAGTTCTCGGGAGCTAGCATATTTTCTTTGTTTTAGCTTGTCATTTCTTTGCATTTGTAGTTGCTTTCCTGTTTGAATTTGTAAACTTGCTTGTAAAACTTGTTGTTTTCATTCGAACTGATGATAATGAAATAAATGTGCATGTTTTGATTGAATCCATTCGTGTTCACTAACTGTTTTGCAAATGTCCAACACTTGGTTAAGTAGAATTTGGGGAGGACGACGAAAATGACCGACATGCAACTACCGATATTGTATGCTTTTGAAATAGAATCTGTTGATGATGTACAGGCATTGTTTCAAATCCCTAAACACCGGAGATATAAGGAAGATAATCCCTTGTCAACCCCTTTGAGCCTTGTAGTAGGAGTTTCTTTCTGTGAACGAAAAAACCCTCAATCTTAACCTGGGGCAGGGTAGGTGTTAGCTAATTTGACCGAGCGTCCAAATTGCAGAAGGAGTGTCCGTTCGAGGATCAATCACACCCCTAGAGGTCGTACCTAAAAGACCACAGTGGTTCAATCAAGAGTGGGACAGCCACATCATTCCCAAAGAGTCAGACAACCAATGTCACACGACTTGTTCGAAAAAACGAAAAAAGAAGAGTCAAAAGCCCGCTAAGTCAAGAAAAATTCAAAACAAATGACTTAGGCAAAAATGAGGGCATCCCGCTGGACTTAAAAACAAAAATCAAAAGATACTCAAAGGGAGTCAGTCCAGGCAAAAGTTAGGGATATGAAAAAGAAAAGACGAAAAGGATCAAAAGAAAAATCCTCGATGGAAATACAAGTCGTGTGACCACAAATGTCAAAGACGAAAGAGTGAGTGGCTGTCACTCCAAATCCAAAAGTTTCTCGAACCATCATTCCTATTTTTCTTTCAACCTCTGAGAGGTGAGCGCTAAGGTCAAATTAGCTGAACGTAGGATGGGAGAACATCAAGGAGAATGGGTGGGTTAAAATAAACTTTGAGCCTTTATCCTTTCTTTCAAAACCATGAACCTGACCACGTTACAACCTTCAAAAGTCCTAATTGAAGCAGGTTGTTTCGAAAGCATACTCCGGTAAAGGTCGCGTCGATTCTGACTCCTAAAAGGTTCCTCTTACCATGTTGATACTGATGTTGATAAATGTCTTGTGCATTATATGCCATAAGCTGTTTTTCCTTTTCCCAGTGAACAGATTGGATGTCAAAGCTGTCACATGTGTTGCATTAATACATCATTTATGCAGAACAACTTGTTTTACTTGCGAGTAAGCGCTTGACAGCAGAAAAGCTTCCTACAATGGAAAGTATGGTCAAGATAGAATGCAGAACGCCCGAAGATTCCGAGAACAGGGGCAAGCTTTTACTGTGATCCCCCAGTCAGGTCAGCCTTTCGAAGACAGTTATTCTGGGGCAATCAGGTTGAGATTCAGGCGAATACGGTCAAGAGCGCTACTCTGAATCAGATAATCGGAGCAAGGTCATTGCAGTCAGGGGCAGATCATCTTAAGCGCGCAAAGGTTACGCGAGAAGCATTCAAGGCGAAGTATCTCTCAGAAGTTCAGAACGCTGAGGCATGTTATATCAGGCCATCAGGGCTCAGATTTGCAGATTTCCTTTCAAGGACCATCCCCACGGAGATCCCGTAGGCTGGGGCATATCAGAAGCAAAAGGATTGTTGTTCTCCGTACCTACAAGGCCATTCCGAGTTATTCGAGCAGATGCAGTCGATTTTCGAGAGCGAGATGAATGCGGGAGGTCGTGTCACTATCCCTTGACTCCTCAAGGTTGAGTATTCAGGAAGAATATTTTCCAGCGTCAGTTGTACCTGACCCAGTAAGATGGCTTAAGAGCTCAAATCCAAGTTTGCGATTACTGTGAAGCCCATCTGTGTTGGCACATCATTTTCCAGATCCGAGCTTCATTAGAGCGCAAGAGGACTCCCTCCATTGTCTCCAGCAGGGACCAATTTGTCATTGGTATGGATAAGCTATTCCCAGAGGAGTCCAATCATATTCAGCACGTCTGCTATTTCACAGCGGAGTTATACTCCCCAGCAGGGTATTACTCCGTCGAGGTGTTCGGTTAAGTTCCCGGTATCCCCAGCAGGGTTGATTTCACTCTCCCAGCATTTATTTTGCTAGGACGATTCAGTGATATCCGGGTTATCCCCAGCAAAGTTGGCCTCGCCTTCAGCATTTATTTTGCTGAAGTGGTTTTCTGTACCCGGCCTTCTCCGGCAGCTCGAGCCTGCTAACATATTGCATGCATCATATTTGCATCATACCTGCATATCATTGTCAAAATGCGTAGCATTTCCATCTAGAATGGAGCATTACGCTGTAGAAAGATTAAAGCATTTGCATAGGCATACAAAGCGTAGGTCAGGTTTTCTATCAGCTTCATATGGCACGTGAATTACTCTGTGATCAGGGGCATTTATCCAGCAACAGTATTCAGACAGTTCAGCGGATTATTTGTATCTCAGATCATACAGCGATTATGCTTTGATCAGTCAGTCATCTGATGTTGACAAGCTTTTCTTCCCGTTAATTCATATTGGCGATGTGTTCCTCCAACGAATGGATTTCTCCGACGTCTGGAGTACGAATGTGGTTTTCTTTCCGTCTATCCATAGACGATGTGAAGTTGCGGGTGATCGCAGTAAGATTTCAAGAAGGGGTTTCTCCCAGGATATGCTTTTCTTTCCGTCTATCAGTAGACGATGTGAAGTTTCGAGCTACTGTTCAGCGGGTTTCTTATTGCCGGATCATACATATGATGAGGTGTTTCCCCAGCGAGTCTTCTCCAGCTATCCTTAGTTGTTGAGGGGTTTCAAAATGATTTTGAATATCGGTTCTCTTTCTGGTTATTGGATGAGATGACGTTTAAGAGGGACTTTTCTGACCATCAATCCCTATTGATGACGAGGCTCTTCGAAGAATGTTCAGTTTGCGTGATTGTTGATTCTTATTGACGACATGCTTCTTAAAAGGTGTTTTTCTTCCCGTCAGTCCATACTGACGATGTGGCCCCTTCAAGGATATTGACTTCTCCATCAATTCCCGTAGACAGAAGGATTCTGAAATTCAAAGGATGGTGTTGAATTGCGTTATGGTGACTTCCCGTCTATCTTTAGACGATGTGTGTATGGAGATTCTGGTGTCTTTCCGTCTATCCTTAGATGATGTGAGTATGGAGATTAAAGTTTTCTCCCGTCTGTCAGTAGACAGCGTGAATTCAGAGATTATTTCTTTCCGTCTACCCTTAGACGATGTGGATAATGATTTGTTCATCAATCAGGATGATTCCGTCTACCCTTAGACGATGAGAACAATGAGTTGTTCATCAATCAGGATGATTCCGTCTACCCTTAGACGATGAGAACAATGAGTTGTTCATCAATCAGGATGATTCCGTCTACCCTTAGACGATGAGAATATTGATTTGTTCATCAATCAGGATGATACCGTCTACCCTTAGACGATGAGAACAATGAGTTGTTCATCAATCAGGATGATTCCGTCTACCCTTAGACGATGAGAATATTGATTTGTTCATCAATCAGGATGATCCCGTCTACCCTTAGACGATGTGAATATCGATCTGTTCATCAATCAGGGTGTCTTTCCGTCTATCCTTAGACGATGTGAATTGATTTGTCATTATGGTGACTTTCCGTCTATCCTTAGGCGATGTGAATTTGGAGATTAATGTTGTCTTCCCGTCTATCATTAGACGAGGTGAGTATTCAATAATGGTGTCTTCCCGTCCATCTTTGGACGATGTGAGTATATTTCTCTTCCGCCTATCAGTAGGCAATGTGAAAGAATCATGTATGTTGTTGCAACCATCCGGGTTTGTTATGTGGGGTATCACAAGCAACGGGTATTCAAATCAGGAGTTCTTTATCAGATGATTAATCAGTTTGGTGCCGTAATGACTGGACTCGGTTTTCTGGACTTTATTCTCCAAGCAGTTAACAGTATATGCTCGCGGTTGGCAAATTTTCGGGTTTTATTTGTATTCAACCGTCTCGTACCTCTGAATGTTTGAAGGCTGAGCGCTCTTCAAACCCTTCAGGTCCAAGTCGCTTGAATAGGGGCAGCTGTTGCACCCTAAAATTTGACCAACTGATTTTCCTATCTGACTCATGGTTTAAATTCATATTCGCAGCTCAGATGTATGATTTTTGTGCACAAGCAGGGGATATCAGAGTTTACAGCTTGATTTTTGTCTATCAGATATGGCAGACCCAGTCCAGATTATCGGGGTTTTATTTTCGGGAAATTGTGCGCTCCTCGGTGATTTTTCAGTGATTTTGGGATATTCTGATGCCCGGGGATCTCCGTTCGATTCGATCTGGTCTCGTGCGCTTTTATGGGAGTCATTTGCATTCATCTGCATTTTTAGGATTTTATAGACTTTTTGTGAATTTTTAACAGGCTTTATAGATTTTTCTGGAATTTAAATAGGGTTTTAGAATATTTTTATAGTTTAATCTCTTTTTTAGGATTTTATAGATTTTTTAATAGATTTTCATCACTTGTAGAATTTTAAATAAGATTTTAAATAGTTTTATCATTTTAGAATAATATGGTTTTTCTTTTAAATCATTTTTAGGAATTTTTCTATAGAAAATAATATAGTTTCTTTTATTAATATTAGGATTTTAATAGATATTAAATGATAATAGGAGTTTAATTAGGATTAGTGAATTTTAGAGTTTAATTAGATATTAATTGTGTTTTAGATTTGATTAGATTAATATAGAATTAATTAGGATTAATTGATTTTCAGAATTAATTAGGCTTTTAATCTTTTTTAGAGTTTAATTAGGTTAATTGTCTTTTTTTTAGATTTTATTAGGATTAATCATTAGATTAATTAGGAAATTAGATATAATTAGGTTTTATTGTTTTTTATTCAGTTTTTACAGATTTTGTTTGGTCAATTTCGTGGGCCAGAGTCCAATGTTTGAGGCCCATGCATTTGTTTGTCCAAAGAATTCAGCCAAAGTCCAAAAAAAATGATGGTCCAAATGTGTCCAAGAGTCCAGCGCAGCCTGGAATGTTCTAGAGAATTCCAGCGAACTCCAAGGGTATAAAAGTGACGCGTGTCACACATGCAGAGGCCCCACACGTTTTTCTCAGAATCACACCACGTGGCCCACCGGTCCCCCACTATCTCTCTCTCTCTCTCCACGCCACCACGTGGCACGCATGCAACCATCTCCCTGAGCCACCTGGCCTCCTCTCGTCCTCGCCGGAGCCCCCTTACCGCCGGGCATGCAAACGCCCTAGCAACGCCGCCGGCCACCGTCCTTTCCACCGGAGCTACCAAAGGCCTCAGATCTTCATCTTCTTCCCAGATCTCCACCGTCTCCACCTCGCCGGAATCATCAACATTCATCATCTATCAAGAATTTTTCCAGACATTCATCATCTTCATCATTAATTTCCAGAAATCGTCCTCCACCTTCATCCACCTCCAACCAAACTCCAGAAACGCCATTAAACCTTCATCACCTTCATCCCACAGTTCTCCAGAAATCACTAAACCTTCAAACCTTCATACGAATTTTTTCCAGAAATCATCTCAGATCTTCATCGTCCATCAAGATCTTTCCAGAATAATATCAATCCTCCATCAATTTTTCCAGCACGCTCAGACATTCAACGATCTTCAACCAACGCAGCGCCTCCAGTTTTCTTCCATGATCTAGCCAGATTCACCAGAAATCTTCAAGATCTTCGCACTCTGAGGTCTTCGTTCTTCAACGAACTTCAAGAACACCTTAGCTCGTTCTTGCTTCTCGTCCAGGTGCGTCCTCATTTTGCATGTCGCTTCTGATTGATAGAATGGCCTTAGGTTGTGTTTGTTCATTGAGATTTTAGGGATGTTAGGGTTTGGAAGTGTGTTTGATGCGTGGTTTGAGTGTGGCGGTATTGAGATTGTGTTTGATTTTGAGGTTTGTTCAGAGAGTTTCAGAGAGATGAGAATGATGGAGAGGAGGAAGACGGGAAAGTTGCAGAGAGCGTGAGAGATAGAGGAAGAAGATGGTGAACGGCGCTTGATGAACAGTACCCTGAGAGGTTAGGAGGAAGAATAGTTTTGTTAGGGTTCGTTCTGGATTAGGGTTTGTTTGGACTGGGCTTAGGCCCAAGCGTTTTACTAACGCACCCACCTCAATTACTCAATCACCCCCTTAGCGTGAGAGTCTGAGAGAGTGAGTTGGGCCTTAGGCCCCAATTTACTTCCTGCACCCCCTGGGCGTAAGCCCAGTAATAATATCCACTGAGAATATTGCTAACGCTGCACCCCCATAGGTTTTTTTTTTTGATTTGTTTGATTTCAAAATCTGGGCCCTGCGCCTCATGCTAATGACACCCCCCTGGTGTAGCCCAATGTGAATAATAACCTGAAACCATTGCTGTTTAAACCCCCCTCCATTTTATTTTCTTTTGTTTTGATTTTTTGCTTTTATATTTTTCTTGGCATGTAAATAAATCATAATAAATGGAAATAATTGTGGTTTTTTTTAATAATTCTTTTTCCATCCATCTCATGAAAATGTTAGGAAAATTAAATAAAAATAAAAAGGTCATTTTATTTTTGTTTCATATTTTGTGCATATTTTCCATATTAATTGATGTTTTTTTAATATTTTTAATGCATGCATATCATTAGAAATTCATAAAAAATAGTAGAATTAGTCAAATAATTCCGTTCTTTTTTCTGTAGACTCGTGATTCAGTGTAGAATTTTATAGTGCAGAAACATTAGCTCAATCATGCATTTTCATTCTAATTGCATTTTTTTACTATTATTGATGTTGAATAATTGGTCTGTGGATATGTTTGTGTTGCTGATTTTAGTGCTTTCATCTGGTGTTGAATTTTATTCTGATTTTTCAGTGTGTTATCCTAGAGCCATGAAGGTCTCCCATTAGATTTTTGATAGATTTTTGTAGGATATTCTGATAGGGTTTGTCTGAGCCTGAAAATAGGGGAAGTCTTGATGATTTCTGACTTTGAAGTTCAACTGTGGTTGAACTTCAGAGATAGTCTTTTGTGGTTTGTTGGCCTGTGGGTTTCTTCTCGAGGTGAGAGCTGATTGGAGGTCCTGTTGGAGCTTGCAGGGATGCAGTGGATTGAGGCTTAGTCTAGGAGCTTGTTGTCTGTTTGTGAGGTTCGAGATCCTGAAGTTTGAAGGGAGTTTATGGTACTTTCCTGAGGAAGGCACTATGAATGACTTTCATCCTTCCTTCTCACCTCTTTCTTAAGTATCCAATGATGTCGGAGCCGACTTGTGAGTTTAATTCCTCCCGAGGAGGAATGTAAACTGATCACAGTTGTTGAGCCACGTAGGATACGATTCCTAAGTGTTAGCCTCCTAGTACTTTCCTGAGGAAGGTCCTAGGGGTCTATTCACTTAGTTCCAGTAGTTTGTCTAGGATTTCTCAAGTATCCAGTGATGTTGGAGCCAACTTGTGAGTTTAATTTCTCCCGAGGAGGAATGTAAACTGATCACAGTTGTTGAGCCACGTAGGATACGATTCCTAAGTGTCAGCCTCCTAGTACTTTCCTGAGGAAGGTCCTATGAGTCTGTTCACTTAGTTCCCTTAGTGCATATAGGTTCTTTCCCAAATATCCAGTGACGCCGGAGCCTTCATGTGAGTTTAATCTCTCCTGAGGAGGGATGTAAACTGATCACAGTTGTCGAGCCGCATAGGATATGACTCCTGAGTAGTAACCTCCTGGTACTTTCCTGAGGAAAGCACTATGAGCTTGTCTGCTTAGCTTCCTTTCTCTGGTAAGCTTGTTCTGAAGCTTGGAGACTGGGATTGATTCCTCTTGCCTAGGAGTTTGTTTAGATCCCTGCTTAGGGTTTTTGATTAGTTTGTTGCTTAGATCTTTGCTTAAGGTGTTGTATAGAGTTTTGTTTAGAGAGCTAGATTAGGAGATTGTTTCAGGTTTGTTAGAGGCCCTGCTTAGGGTTAGTCTCTTTGTGTTGTTTGACTTGTGTGATGTTATGTTGCATTAGACTTAGGTGTCCATCTAGATAGTTCTGAATAGGTGCATCTTAGAAGTAGACTTTGTGTGCATGAGAAGTTGAGGTGGTCCTCCTTCTGCTTGTTTGTTATTGCGTGGCTTTGCTTGTTGGTATTCGGTAGAGCTGAGCTCCCTTGCCTCTGTGCCTTGTTTGTCTAGTTGTTGCGTTCATGCATATTTTCAGTATTCTTTACGTTGCAGTTTCTTGTGTGTAGTTTAATCCTGTTGCCATGATCCCTTAGGAGCTCTGACTTCTCCGCTGCGGAGTTGTTATGATAGACATTAGGATGGTCAACCAGGCATGATAGCAGTAGGTAGATTCCCCTTTTCCAGCTATAGTTTTAGGGTGTCCTTTCCCCTTTCCTTTCAGTAGTAGCTTTTGAGTAGCTTGTGTCGTAGTTAGCTGAACTACAGCTGCTCTGATTCTTCGTACCAGACGGGGATATGTAGGCATAGGATGCGATATCCTAGCGAGCACACTAACAACTAACCTTTGTTCTCTCGCGGCTGTGCGATCGAGACTTTCCCGCTGACGACTAATTGTTATCCCTTTTTCTTGCCCGAGCGCATTTGAGACCAGATCGTAGTTGTAGGTTCCCGAACCTTTGAGACCAGTTTGTTTTCTCACTGCTGTGTGAGAGCCCCCTGTTTAGCCGTAGTCAGTCGAACTACGTTTGCTCTGATCTTCCATGCTGTGTGGAAGTACGTAGGCACAGGACGCGATGTCCTGGCGAGCAACCTTTCCCCCGTTTAGTCGTAGGTAGTCGAACTACGTTGACTCTGACTTTCCCATTGCACGAGGGAATACGTAGGCCCAGAACACCGTATGTTCTGTCGAGTCCTGTCCTTTTATTTTCTTTTCAGACCAGCCATTAGCGTAGATAGATAACACACCCTTTTACCTATAAACACCAAGCGTGGATCCCATCGAGTACGATGGACGTGAGGGGTGCTAATACCTTCCCCTTGCGTAACCGACTCCCGAATCCAGGTTTTGGTTGCGATGACCATACCTTTTCCCGTCTTTGCGAGGTTTACTTCGAGCGTTTCCTTTCCCGCTCTGAGGGATAAATAACGCACGGTGGCGACTCTCCTGTCAAGCCGGCGCCGATTTTCGCAGTAGCGACATCATGAAATTCGTTGAACTTCTAAAACAATTGAATATCACAATACCCTTTACAAAAGCTATCACCAAAATGCCCTCATATGCTAAGTTTCTTAAAGAAATCTTATCAAATAATAAAAAGATCGAGGATAACGAAATAGTTATGCTTACTGCTGAGTGTAGCGCAATACTCCAAAATAAGATACCTCTTAAGCTGAAATACCCAGGTAGTTTTTCCATACCATGTGCAATTGGAAAATTGGTCATGGATAAAGCTCTATGTGACTTAGGAGCCAACATTAGCTTAATGCCCTTGACCATATGCAAAAGGCTTGATATGGGAGAATTAAGACCAACTAAGATGTCTGTACAACTAGCCGATCGTTCTGTTTAGTTCCCGATAGGGATACTAGAAAACATTTCGATACGTATAGGTCAATTCTATATCTCTATCGATTTCATAATCATGGACATAAAAGAAGATGCCAACACTCCTATCATATTAGGAAGGCCATTCTTAGCTACAATCGGAGCCATTATAGATGTAAAGAAAGGTAAGCTAACTTTTGAAGTGGGTGAAGAGAAAGTCGATTTTATTTTGACATAATTCTTACAAGCACTAGCTATAGACGATACATGTTATCTACTAGATGTCATCGAGAAATGCATAAGAGAAATGGAGAAGGAACAAAATTCTTATTCAGAAATCCTAAAAGATTCCAATACCTCCAATTTTTGAAGATGATAATTGGCATGCTGAATACCAAGATGACAGTCTAAGCGAATGCCTAGCACTAACACCCAATCATATGCCTTGCCCAAAGAAACCAATTTTAGAACTTAAAATACTACCCCAAAATTTAAGTTATAAATTCCTAGACACCGAGCTCGAACGACCAATGATAGTCAATGCAGACTTAGGACAAATAGAAACTGAGAAACTATTGCATGTCTTAAGAAAATACCCATCTGCTCTAGGCTACAACATTTCTGATCTGAAAGGAATAAGTCCTTCTATCTGTATGCATCGCATTATGCTAGAGGATGACTGTAAAACCTTTAGAAAACATCAAAGAAGGATAAATCCCATTCTGAGCGACGTAGTCAAGAAAGAAGTACAAAAGTTGTTAGAAGCAGGAATTATATACCCAATCTTCGACAGTCAATGGGTTAGCCCAGTGCATGTCGTACCAAAGAAGAGGGGTGTTACAGTTGTTAAGAACGAAAAAGGTGAATCTATAGCACAAAGAGTTATGATCGGAAGTAGAATATGCATTGATTATAGAAAATTAAATAAAGCTACTCGAAAGGAGCATTTCCCTTTACCCTTCATTGATCAAATGCTTGAACGATTAGCTAAGCACTCCTATTTCTTCTATTTAGACGGTTATTTAGGATTCTTTCAAATCCTTATTCATCCTGATGACCAAGAGAAGACAACCTTCACTTGTCCTTATGGTACATTCGTCTATCGACGAATCCCGTTTGGATTATGTAACGCTCCCGCAACATTCCTAAGATGCATGATGTCAATCTTCCCTGACTTTATAGACGACATCATAGAAGTATTTATGGACGATTTTTCTGTTTGTGGGCAGAGTTATGAAGGATGCTTATTGAACCTAGAAATGGTACTTGAAAGATGCGTAAAAGTAAATCTCGTGTTAAATTGGGAAAAATGCCATTTCATGGTCCGACAAGGAATCGTACTTGGACACATAGTGTCTGATAAGGGGATTAAAGTAGATAAAGCAAAAATAGAAATTATAGAAAACCTTCAACCTCCTAAAACCGTAAGAGAAATACAAAGTTTCTTAGGACACGCCAGTTTCAACCGACGATTCATTAAGGATTTCTCTAAAATTACTAAACCGCTGACTGGCTTATTAATGAAAGATGCCGAATTCATTTTCGGCGATAAATGCCAGAAAGCCTTTGAATAATTAAAAACAGCTCTCATTACCACACTTATCATGCAACAACCTGATTGGAGGTTACCGTTTGAAATCATATGTGACGTTAGTGATTATGCCGTAGGTGCAGTTCTAGGACAAAGAAAAGATAAAAAGCTTCATGCAATTTATTACGCAAGTAGAACCCTAGACCCTGTGCAAATGAACTACGCCACCACAGAAAAGGAACTTCTAGCTGTCGTGTTCTCTTAGGATAAATTCCATTCTTACTTAGTAGGAGAAAATATAATTATCTATACCGATCATTCCGCAATCAGGTACCTATTGAATAAAAAGGACGCCAAACCGAGACTCCTATGGATACTACTACTATAAGAATTTGATTTAGAAATCAAAGACAAGAAAGGTACTGAAAATGTAGTAGCTGATCATTTATCGAGAATGGAGGATATTTAGCCTGAGAAACTGCCTATTAATGATGATTTTCCTTATGAGAGACTCATAGCTCAGTTAGAAAACACGGTTGAACAATCTTTAATATATGATGAGACTGAAACAAAATAAGTCGTGGAAGTGATCTTTACTAAAACCATACTGCCATGGTATGCTGACTTTGTCAACTACTTGGCAGATGGAGTTCTTCCACCAAATTTAACTTACCAACAAAAGAAAAAATTCTTCCACGATCTTGAACATTATTATCGGGATGAACCTCTGCTTTTCAAGAGAGATGCCGATGGTATTTTCCATCGATGTGTTCCCGAAGACAAAGTTGAAAATATAATATCTCACTGTCATTCTGCTCCCCATGGAGGACATGCACGCAAATCAAAGACTTGAGCTACGATCTTACAAAGCGGCCTCTTTTGGCCCACTCTATGGAATGATGTCCATATCGCAATTATAAACTGCGACCGATGCCAACGTACCGCCAATATCTCTAGACGCGAAGAAAGGCCACTAAAAGGCATTTTGGAAGTAGAAGTCTTTGACGTGTAGGGAATTGATTTCATGGGACCATTCCCATCGTCTTTTGGTAACAAGTACATACTCGTTGCTGTTGACTATGTGTCGAAATGGATCGAGGCTATAGCTTCTCCGACAAATGATGCACGAGTAGTGATTAGACTTTTCAGGAACATAATTTTTCCTAGATTCGGTGTGCCGAGACTAGTCATCAGCGATGGTGTCTCTCATTTTATTTCGAGGATTTTCGAAAAACTATTGACGAAATATGGAGTCCAACACCGTCTAGAAACACCTTATCACCCGCAAACCAGCGGACAAGTAGAGGTTTCGAACAGAGAAATTAAACAAATCTTAGAAAAAACAGTTGCGACCTCTAGGAAAGATTGGTCTTCCAAATTACACAAAGCTCTGTGGGCATATAGAACAGCCTATAAGACCGGAATATGAGCCACACCATTTAAGCTAGTTTATGGAAAATCATGTCACCTGTCGGTAGAATTAGAGCATAAAGCATATTGGGCCATTAAGACCCTTAACTTAAATTTTGCTGCCGCAGGCGAAAAGAGAATTTTAGACATCCATGAACTAGAAGAGCTTAGGTTATACGCTTACGAGAATGCCCACATCTATAAAGAACGAATTAAAAAGTGGCATGATAAGCGCATATCGAGGAAAAAGTTCACTGAGGGTGACATAGTACTCCTATTTAACTCTTGACTAAAACTTTTCCCAGGAAAACTTTGCTCTAGGTGGTCTAGTCCCTTTGAGATAACAAAAGTCTTTCAAAATGATGCAGTAGAAATAAAAGGAAAATCTAGTGAGTCGTTCATCGTTAACGGGAAGCGCCTGAAGCACTACCATAACATTGAAAATAGAGAATACTTCGTCAGTCTAACACTTGTTGAGTTGCACACTCATCCCCAAAATTAAGAGAATTTAAAATTATGTCGAGCTTACGACATAAAACAAAGCGCTTGGTGGGAGACAACCCGCTTTTTAGTTTTACTGTTTATTTTTCTAATCTTTTATTTTAATTTTTTTTATATGCTTTTCATTTTTCTGTTCCAAGAATAGTCATGCGATCTTATCCATTATATTATTCATTACCAACTTGCATTCATTGTCAACTTATATACATGCTAACTTAACATTAGTTAGTTACTAACTTTAGAGATGAACCAAGTCGACTATATGGGTATTACTTTCAGAGGCAGAGCTCAGAGGAGGTGCTTCGAAGCCCTTGCTCAGAGAGAGATGTCACTTACTATATATCTAGATGGACTCACCATAACTAGATTAGGTATTAGGGACAATGTTATGTACCTTCTCAACCAAATTGGTTGGGAGCTTTTTTATATAAAAAGGAGATTTAGTTCCTACCATAGGCTTACCTTGGAGTTCCTTAGCTCACTGATTTACCAGCCCGACCATAGGTATGGCTTTAGTAGTGGCCTTATCAGCTTTAGAATATTTAACATGGACTACCACTTTACCCACCGTGAGATGGACGAACTCCTAGGATTTACCAGCGGACCTGATTCTTATACCATAGTACAAGAGGAACTAGTAAGCAACCTTGAGTTGGAATATTTCTAGGGTAGCATAACTGGAAATAGTCATCCTGAGCCTAACACTATGTATTTTGAGAGTATCCATAACCCTGCTATCCGATACCTTCATAAGTTTCTTGCTCACACTCTATTTGGTAAAGAGGAAAATATTTATGTTGTGTCAAAAGACGAGCGTTTCATAATTTATTGTACTTCTCAGGCTCGACCCATTAATAGGGCTGCCTTCATGATGGCCAATTTTAAACTTATAGCAGAAGCTGACCATAAATCGATCATTATAAGAGGCCTAATAACCATGATTGCCAATGCCATTGGACTGAGACAACCACTCCTTAGCATAAACCCCTTAGGTGTTATACGACCTATGGATATTCCATTTTGCCTCAACCGTGGCATCATTAGAAACCTAAGCCCTGATACCTTTGAACTCCTGATCGATAACCGAGTTGTCCATCTCTTTACCTTACCGAACTACGAAAGAACCAGTGTCCACAATCTAAATAATTGGCTGTATGACTTAGATGAACCAGAAATTCCACCTTCACCCCTTGAGACTCCACTAATATATGGCCAATATGATGACCATCTCTCTGATTCTGGCTCAAGCATTCCTACTGTGCCTGCTGCCCAACAAGTAGATCATATTGCTGCCATTCGCGCGCTGGAAACGAATGTTGCTGGCCTCAGAGTTGAAATTACAACTCTATGGGTGGATTTTCATCACTTGGTGGATGTGGTGGCGGAGCAGTTGGATCACGTTTATCAACATCTTTTCTCTATTGCTCCTCCTCCTCCTCGTGGCTGATTTTTTGGATACTGTTGCATTTCAATCTTCACACTTTTGAACAGTAAGGACACTGTTTGATTTAAGTGTGGGCGAGGAACTTTATTTTTCGGACATTATTTATTTTCAGACATTGTTATTTTTGCTGTTTTCGCAATTTATGGATTTTTGTAACATCTTATTTTATTTCTTCTATGTGATTAACAATTTAATTTCCTTTCAAAAGTATAGTATTCCATTTCATTTTAATCATCTTATTTTATTTCACTACCATTTCATTTTAGTCATCATTTTCACTAGTAACATTTTATTTTCATTTTTCCTCAAAATATCACAAAAAACAAATTTTTTTGTCCTTTTCCCCACCTTAGGAGGTGGCACTCACCACCTTGACTAGTGAAATGGGTGTGGCACCCGCCACCCTTGCTTGTGGCACTCGCCACACACCCCAGCAAGAGGTGGCACTCGTCACACACCCTTCTTAAAGGAAATGACACCCGCCACTTGCTTAGGTGACCCCACTTTGGTGCATGTCTGCCACATAAACATTACCTATACCATGCATACTCCCACATGTCTTTCAATAGCTTGCATGCATTACACATCTCCTGCCATTTTTGATTTTGTTGACCATGATTAAAGCAAAATCGACCTAACCAACCACATTTACTCGTATACCACCATAACTCCATTATTTGTACCATCTTCACCAACTTACCAAAACACAATCACAAACACTCGTTCACAAAAATCAGAGAGAAGCAAAAATATTATTTTCAAGCTACTGTCATGGCGAGCTACCAAGTTATCTTCAGAAAAGGTGAAGCGGGCGAGAAGCAAGTCAAGCTCTATGCAGCTCTACTGAATAGTGAAATCGAGTCGACAAGGTATGCTGATATGCTTTGTTTAGAAGCACTAGGAATTAGAGACAATGTAGATTATATGCTAGAAAGATTAGGTTTGACTTACCTTTTATCATTTAAAGATCCTGTCTATGTGCAACCTACTCTCGAATTTCCTAGCTCGCTCATCTATGAGCTTAATGGAAACCTCCGTTTCTGTCTGTTTAACATTGAATATACATTTACTTTTGACAGACTAACCGTCTTATTTAAATGTCCCTACGGAGATGAAGAGAAATACGATGTGCCAGAGGGTGAAAGCTGGCTAAGCGCGTATAAATATTTCTGAAGAGCGATAACAGGGGCAGTAACCCATAGTTTCGAAGGAAATAGAGCCTCGTTAATCCAAAACTCGTCGGTGCGCTATTTGCGCCAACTGTTGGTCTGTACCATTTTCGGTAGGTCAAGTTCTAATAAAGTAAATGAAGCAGAAGTTTTCTATCTGTTTACCGCTTTAGCAACCGGCGAGAAAATAAACACTGCCCCGTTTTTGTTCACCCACATGAGAATGATAGCCACCGCTAAAAAGGGAGCTATATTTTTTGGTGGCCTGATAACTACGCTAGGCCGAATTCTCGGCTTAGAAAATAATTTTTCATCTTTAGCACCCCTGCCGCCAAGAACCATAGATATAGACATGGTTAGGAGTATGAAAATGGTGACGAGACGGAGAGACGAGAACTTCGATTTAATGATAAATAACCAAGTGTTCCCGAGATTTATTCTACTGAACCCTGCTCGCACAGATGTGCGTAACCATGATAACTATTGTTATATTGATGACCTAGTCCCCACGCACATTCCTGAGAATGCTGCTGCTGGCGGGGACAATACTAATGCACCTTCACACACTACACGTGTCGCTTCTGAAAATGTTATAGGTACATCCTCAAGACGCAGAGTGAGAAGAAGCAAAGACACACCATCCACTCTAGACAAAATATATGCTGAGATGCTACGACGAAGCGAATTAGACACTCAGTGAGATCAGAGGATTCAGACCATCGAGGCCCAACAAGCCGAGATGATTCAGATCCTCAGGCAGATGCAAAGCGAATAAAATAACATGTCAGGATTGATGGTAGAGATGGCGGACTTATCAGTACGTGTGGAAAATCCAGAAGATCCACCTGACCACCCTGGAAATGGCAGGTGGGCACGAACTCGTGGAAGAGGCCGCAGATAGAATAATTTCCAGATTCCACCTTCTTTTCTTACCTTAATTTGTTGCATTGGAGACAATGCTCGATTTAAGTGTGGGAGAGGAAGCTTTACCGCTTTTATATTTACTGTTTACCCCTTTTACTTACTCTTTTCTAGGTAGATTTTAAAATTTTAAATTCTTCGCTTAATCTTTTTGTTTTAGTGCTAATAAAATAAATTCACGTGCTGTCGAGTCACTTTACATAGTTTCCGTCACTTGTCGGATTCTCCCAAGTTCTTGAGCCATACCATAATTTTTTTTTATTATTGGTTTAAAGCATGACACTGACACAGAAAGTATATTGCTTGATTTAAATTGAGTTTGAGAGATTTGGGAAAGTATTAATAATATCGATACCGTCTTGACACCCTGAACCCCCTTAATTCACTGATGAGTTTGAGTACTTATTATGCCAAGGCCTAAAATTTTAGAGTAACCTCTTGATTAGTTTACATTAGCAGTCAACACCATCCTGAAGCACAACA
The DNA here is from genome assembly GCA_963859935.3 of Lathyrus sativus. NCBI lineage: Eukaryota > Viridiplantae > Streptophyta > Magnoliopsida > Fabales > Fabaceae > Lathyrus > Lathyrus sativus. The sequence continues at coordinate 469,417,235 of OZ012740.1, forward strand.
TAAGTAATAAACCGATGCAAATATGTGTTTGATCTTAAAAATAAGAATCAAATAGAATTATTAGAAAAGTGAATGAAGGATATGCTCTTAATAAGTTAGGTGGTTCTTACCCGACCATTTAGCCCAGCAGATCGGACTCTTGAAAATAAAAAATACACTAGAAAAAAATGTTAAAAAGTTTTGAAAAAGAGATCAATGTGTTTCACCCTAAATTTTGACCCCTTAGATCTTCATCATCATTCTAGGGTCATCATCATTTGATTATCTAACCTTAACCTATTTCAAGTTTGTCTTTGTCAAGATACAGGTGAATTAGGGTTTCATACAGTCAAGAATCAGGGTTTCGATGGTCTGATCAGTCAATGTATTGGATTGATTCTCCATGGAAAAATTCTCTACACCACAAGGGATACTATATTTGATCAAGTATGAATCCAATTTGAGGTTGTCACCCAAGGATCAAGAATAGTGCAATCCAGGACACCCAATTCGAGTTTCTGATCAGGAAAAGTCAATTGTAGTTTGACTTTTGATTTAAAAGGAATTCCAATGATGGAATCATGGTCCATGAAGCTCATACGGCTTAGTTAAGTCCACCCAAGAAGTTTCAATGTCTCAAAAGACCCAGAACATTAACAGTCGATTCAGGGTTTTTCGATCGATCGGTCCATTTAACTGAAAAGTTAACTCTTTGACCAAAAGGAATTTGACCTCAAAGTTGAAAGAAAATATGTTCCTAATAACATATTACATATAGTCATGAAGTTTTGTGACCATTGGATCAAGGATTGAGGAGTAATCGAAAAAGTCAGGAATTAGGGTTTTGAAAGGGACAAGACCATAACTTCCTAACCACACATCCAAATGAGGTGGTTGAAAGCTTGTTGGAAAGGTATTGACAATTCCTACAAAAGTGTCACAATGGTCAATGTGCAAAAAATGCATAGATTTGGAGTTATAGTCAAAATCATCACAAGAGGAGAAAAACACTTAGCAAAATTCTAAGTTTTTGACACTTTTAGACATGTTTTCAGCCAACTTTGAGGGGTTTTTTGACCTAGTTCCACTTAGAATTTGAAAATTCACTAAACATGAAATTTATAGAGCATAACGAGGGTTTTTCAAAAATTACAAAATCCTCTATAGCCCTTGTGAGCTAAGAGTTTCAAATTGGACAAGTTAGGCCTAAACACTTGATTGTCATCATGTCAAAACTTAGCATAAACTTGATTTCCAACTATGCACTTCATTTCTAACCATGGAATGACATCTGATATGATGTGTTAGAGGGTGCAATGAACTAGATCAGAAAGGAATCCAAGCAAATCCAAAGTTCCATCCAAGATCCATTTGTTTATTAAAGAAAAAGTACAAAAGGTACACCATGAGAGAGAGTGTTGGTGGTTGCAGTATAGAGGGTGTCCTTGTTCACTCTTTGGTCACTTCTCACAGCTCATTGTTAGTTGGTTTAATGGGGCTAAACATCTTGTAAGAAAGTAAAGCATGCAGAGCCAAAACCATCACCTATATTTGCTAAGATTTTCAACAAAACCACCTTGAACACCACTTAAGCAAATATGTCCAAAACTCTCACTTTGCCTATAAATAGAGGCTCCCTCCCATGTTATTCCACACACCAGAGCGCTCTAAACCCAAGAGAAAAGATAGCTCTCATTCTATCTTGCTTTGCTTGTAAGTGAAGAATGTCACAAAACCACCAAAATTGCCTTGTTGCAAGTTCCATACTAACTCCATTTCTAGCCATCAAACCACCATAAAAACCATCCACACAAACCTAAAATCATTATTAGAAGGTGTCCTAACCTTTGTTTCTATCAAAAAAACCATAAATCCAAAAGTCAACTTCTCACTCACCTAAGTTTGACTTTTATGCATAATATGGAACAACTCACTACCTAGAGCAATTTCCACCACTTTGACACTTGAAACACCTTTTATTTATGTCATACTAGCTGTCCATAACCTCAAACAACAATTGGACATCCATTTGCTCAAACTGTCATCAAGAAACCACTAGTTACTTCAAGAAGAAGCAACTTCACAAGTTTGCTCAAAGGAGGGAAGGATACTTTGCTCTTGCTGCTAGCTTGCTTTTGGATGTCTACAAGAGGTAGGTGACCCCTAACTCTTTCTTTTTCTCATGTGTGCATTATCCAAAAATGGTTGATCATGATTTGCATATATTTTTACTTGTCATCATAAACTTATGATTGTCATATGTCATGTGATGCATTTGATCTTTAAGGTTTGATATTGTTATGTTAGGATGTGCTTATTAATGTTTCATACTTGTTTACGCTGTTAGAAGGTTATAACCTATTGCGTGAAGCATGATTGAATGTATGATGATATTGTTATGTTCAAATCAACTATGCTGTCAAAAACTGTGTTGAAGTTTGAGTTTGTCAACTCATGTACAAATGCTGTCAGACTGTCATTAGAGTTTTGTGTTAGGACTGTTGCTGGGATGGTTGGTATTGTTATGCCAAAGAGTTTGTATTTGTGTTATAGGATGCCAACTGTTATAGGCTTGTAAGTTGTCTTTGTGAATGGAGTTTTGGACTGTTTGTTAAAAGATCTAGACATTGTCATGTTGGGATTCACAATTATGTTATCAAGATTTGCTTTTGGGTTTAAGCTTGTCAACTCATTACTTGTTGTTTAAATCTGCTGCTCATACTAAAGATTGGTTTGTGATTGTTTTAACAAGTTGGTAGCTTTCATTTAAAAATAATTTTTGAATTAGTGTTTGACAAGTTGGCATTGTGATGTCCAAACTGTTACTGTCATGGAATTTGTGGACTGGCTTTTGTAATCAGTTTTCTAGATTTGGTAGGTCTTTTTATGTGCATCAAGGTTTTCTAATAAATGATGATAGGTTTTAGGAAGTCTAGGTAAGGCTAGGTTGTAGTACTTAGTAGGTTCCTTTGTATTTTGCTTGTGTGGAGTGTTGAAGAGAGAGCTGTCACTGTATGTCTGTTAAAACCATTAATGATTGAGTTGGTGCATTGATTCTGTCAGCTCCCTGCTTTGAGGTTTCTTAACTTCTAATATCATCAAGTTTCATTTTTAAACATTGCAATTTGTGTGTGAAGTTCATAACCAGTTGTAGTTTGGATTGATGAACATTATATTGTCTTTGAGTCACTTGTTTTAACATTGTTTAGATGCCAAGTCTATCTTAAACCATTTCCATAAATTGCAACTTGTTAGTCACTTCATGATTCAGTAAGGATTTGAGCTCATCTCTTTGAGCATAATCTTAAGTAATACATTTAAAACATGTGCAGACTTTTGTTGGGACTTAAACTCATCACTTTTGGTCTATAACTTCACAAATGCATTTCTAAACTCATATCTTGCATTTCCATTCGAGTTTTATTGTGTGTGCAGTATTTAGAAAAATGATGATTACCATTGCATTCCTCTTAAAGAAACAAGTGATTTAGACTTTTATTTTACTAAAATTGGTTGAGATTTGAGTGATTTTGAGTGAAATCGTTTTTCAGATGTTTGACTAGTTTGCCTTGCATATTGCCCAGAAATTTTTCCTTGTTAGGTATAAATTTCAATGGGGTAGCTTGAAACATTGGATGTATTGCCACCCCAGTGGTTATGCCTTGTATCTCATGTATCTTGCCATGCCTTGTGTCTTGTGTTCGATCCTCAGTGAGGACACTTTTTGGACTTTTTAGTATTTTTTCAGCATTTTCAATATTTTGTCTTTTCTTTTCCATTAATGTCCACACGTGCATGGTGGTAGAATTGGCAAGCTTTTGGGCCATGATTCATAAGGTCTTTAGTTCAAGCCTTGGATTAGAAACTTTTTCTTTTTAATTGTTAAAATCTTTGATTTTTCTTTAAACTTCAAATTAATGTAACTTTATCATTTTTTAAAATCATTTTTGAATGATTCTTTTTCCTAATATCTTGTATTGTTGCATATTTTTCATATAGTATTTAAAGAATTATAAAATTCATGTTTTAGAAACACTTTATACTATAAGAAAGTTGTGTTCCATTTTAGGGTTTTTACCCTCCTATCTTTCAATTTTCTTTTCAAAACTTTTGATTTCATTTTCATTAAGTTTAATTTGAAATTGGGATTAACTATGTTTGTTAACTCCTTTGTGTACTTGACTATATGCATTTCAATCTTTGCTTGTAAGCATCTGTTTGATTTACTTTACAGTTGTGTGTTTGTAAACCACATTATCTCTGGTTGTTGTGATCTCTTGAGTATACTTTTCACATGATCCCTCACCCATTTATGAGTATTGTTAGAACTTAATATGATAGGGTTTGCTTCATTTATGGTTGTTACCTTGAACTTATGGAATTCCCCATGAAGTAATGAACTTTGAACTTGAACTGTTGTTACATTTCTTGTGTGCTCACTTATACTTGATTATCATCAATGCATGATCTTTCCCCCTATGCTTGCCTTAAGGTGTTACTTTCTTGAATTATAACTTGTTTACATAGTTACCTCATCTTTGTTAAGATATTTCAGTTGGTTTTTAGCTCTTATTTTGAGTCTTGTAAGAATCTCTATCATGATATTGTAATATCTTTGTGCATATTGGTGGTAACCATTTGCTCTTGAAATCTTTGCTTGATATTGTCATATGCTTGCATGCTCTTGGTTGTAACCATACTCTTTCATATGTTCATCATGTTTGAATGAATGCTTTTAATTTTGTTAAGTTATTCCCCAAGTGATGGAACTTGTTAGTTCTCATCCGGTTGCCTCTTCTTTTCCCATTCCAAAGGAAAGTCTCTCTATTGACCCTTGGGTCATAGATATCTCATTACCCTCCCCTTGACTTTGTTAAATCATCTTGACCCCTAATTTAGTTAAGTTAGAACCCAAGCCATTAGACTTTGCTTTAAGTCTAGAAGACTTATCCTTTGTTAGGAGTACTCTTCAACTAGAACTTTAAGATAAAGTTTGTTAACTCTATGTAAGAATCATGGTGATGATTGCTTACCTTCCCCCTTGGATTTTGTAAAAGTCAATATCCTTTGAGTGTACACCTCACTGAGGATGAATAAACACCTGATTATGATCAAGGTTCAAGGGGAACAAACATAACCATGCTTGCGTAGAGTTTAACAAAGCTCTCTATTTCTAACCATCCTTAGGTCTTTACCTACAATTTTAACCTTGACCCCTATCCCAAACCATAGCAAACATTTAGCAAACTTAGCATACGAACATAGAAAAGGTTCGTGTAGAGTACTACAAATGTTTAGGACGTGAAATACCTACCCTAGGCATAACCAACCCTCGATCCCCGATCTCTTAGCGTTGTTGTTACATTGTGCAAAAGGTTTTTTCTTTCTTTAACCTTTCCTTTGGATAAATCAAAGTCCGGTTGTGAATTTAATGAATTAAGATTCAAGTTAATCAATAGTTTGGTATTACGATTCTCACCATAACAGAAATGGCGACTTCACGGGGGACGTTTCTTACATTTGAGGGTTTAGCCTATTTTGTATGATTACATGCTATATTTATGAACATTTTATTACATGTATATTTTTAAATATATCTGCTTGTATGTTATGGACATTGGGTGCTTTGAGCGGTGAGATAAATCCTAACCTGAATTTGAGTGACACATGAGATAGGATTGTGATATGATCAATAGTTGGGCTATTGGGAGTAGTCCTAGTATGTATGACTTATGATGTAATTACGCTCAATGGAGACTCTTTGAGATGGTTAGTAATGCGTGAGTAGTCGTGTATTCACTAATTGTTTCAATATGAGTCTGCGAAGCTGAGGACTTTTAGTGACACTTTTACCCCACTTGGCCTTTTTAGGTAGTAGCACGGAAATTGTTAGGGAGTAGTCCCTCAATAGTTGTCACACAATGCTACACTCAGACGAGTTTATCTTGAGAATATTGTTGACTCACGTGAGTAGTCGCGTTAGTTGGAAATATCTAAAGGATTTACTATGACTCTAGGAACTTTGTTAGAACCCGTTCGACAGGTACAAATAACTCATAGTACAAATCCTTGGGAATGGGTATACATTTGACTCCATGCTTTGACCTTGAGCCTAAGGAGCCTTTGTGTGTGCATGTGCATTGTATTTTTGAATACTTGCCTTTGTGTGTTGTGTGAATCATCTCATCATAAGCATTGCATATTGCGACTAGTTTTGTAAAACTCAGTTGATCTCTTTGTGCAAAATCAGAGACATATCATGGATATTGGAATAAGAAACACCAAGAGATACATTTTCAAGAAGCCCGATACCTCCGAGTTGAGAAAGCCAGGAACCATGGCGTCAGAAGACTTTGGAGAGAGATATGGAAAGATTTTAAGCCTAGTCAGGATGGGAATGGAAGAAGGGATTCTCAGTACTTTGGTTCAATTCTATGATCCATTGTATCATTGCTTCACTTTTCCCAACTATCAGTTGATGCCGACTTTGGAAGAGTAAGCCTATTATATGGGAGTTCCTGTGAAAGATCAGAAGCCTTATAGTGGATTGGAGAAGTTACCTTCGCCAAAAGAAATTGCAGATGCTCTTCACCTTGAAGCGTCTGAAATTAAAGCCCATTGTGTAACTAAAACAGGAGTAGCAGGTTTTCATTCAGATTTCTTAGTCAAGAAAGCTGCCTATCTTGCCAAAGAAGGGAGTATGGATGCATTTGAAGCTACCTATCTTGCCAAAGAAGGGAGTATGGATGCATTTGAAAAGTTGCTTTTTCAAGCACGTTGTTACGTGTGTTCCTAATTTTTGTTTGTAAACAAAATTTGCTTTTTCCTTGAATGGTTGGGTTTTGCATTTGCATTTGCATATCATTCTGCATTGGTCTTGCATTGGGTTCCACAACTCATATGTTGTTCTTGTCCGCTAGAAAGAGGAGAGTCACACTGAGTTCTCACGGATACAACACCCAAGCTCAATCTCAGAGAAGGATGGAAGACAATGATCAGAGGATTGACTAGATAGATAACGACATCGAAGGGATTAAGGACAACATCAGTCAGATCATGGAGGTTCTTAATGTGATTAAAGCGAAGATGGATACGCAGGTTACAGTGGTTTCTGAAGTCGCTACAGCAGCAACAATCCTTCCAACCGCTCCAGCTATGACAATTGAATTCCTATTTGGTATAATGTCCAAGGATTTCCTACCACCAAGCAACAATCCTCAACCATCCAGCTTTCAACAACAAGTTGATCCAATGGCGACGAATCCTATCTTCACTCAGGCAGGAGGACCAACTCATGTCCGACCTGTTTTCAACCATCACCAGCCAATCTCCGACATCGTCACTGAGGAGTAAAGGTCGAGGCAGGGATGAAAGTGGTAAAGTAACGAATTCAACTGCCAATTCTAGCGCAAGTGCTGCCAAGAAGCCGACTAGTAACTTCCACAAAAAGAAGGAGGGCAAAGTAAGTGTCGTAACTTATGGAAGAAGGGCACAAAATTCAAAGAATCAACGACAACAATACCAACAACCATCCTATGTAGCAGCAGTGGCGCCTGCTTTTCAACAGCAAGCTCATCAGGGTTCTCAACAAGGGGCACCCAATCAACATCAGCAGTACCACCAGCAAGGGCAGCATCCTCCGGCTCAAGCTCCGATAACTAATCACCGAAGTAATAGGTCAAAGATACAACCCATCCCTATGAGCTATACTGATCTATTCCCTATGTTGATAGAAAGAGGACTTTTCAAAACGAGGAAACTACGCACTCCGTCTAATCCTCTGCCATACTACTACAATGCCAGTGCACATTGTCTGTTCCATGAAAACGCTCCCGGACACGACTTGGAAGGATGCTTCGTGCTCTAACACATTGTTCGAGAGTTTATTGAAAAGAAGATTCTTTCCTTTGAAGATAATCACCCAAATGTGAAGGATAACCCTCTACTAAACCATGGTGGAGTGAACACTATCAATAAAGAAGGAGAGGGATCTGAGACTAAGACTGTTACATCTATTGATGAAATCAAAGTGCCGTTGGCAGAATTGCACAAGAGGCTCGCTCAAGCTTGGATGCTCAAAACTTCTCACGAGAATTGTGAACAGTGCATGCTAAATCCATAAGGTTATGACCTTGTACAAAAATATGTTTGAGCATTACTTGACCAAGGAATGTTAGAGATCAGCAGCAGGAAGAAAAGAGAAGACGTAGCGGTGATTGAACCAATATTCAATATACCCGAAGAACCCAACAAGAGGGACGTCTTCATAAATGACAACAATAATACGACCAGGAACAAAAATGTCAGGCCAGTGTTCCGTGATGATGTGGCACCCAGATTTAGGGGAGATCAACCTAGGTTTGAACCAAGGAAGGGGTCCAGACCTCACCCTAGGGCCATAACACCGAAGGATGAATATTCGTTATATGATGAAATTTTCAAAGAAAGAAGACAGAGAAGTATCGCCAACATTGTCGGAGGAAGCAGAATGACCCGAAGCGGTCGTGTGTATCAACCTCGAGCAAATCCTGTAGTTGCTCAACCAACGGTTCCCATTCCTAAAGCCGCTGTCGCTAAGGAACCTATCACCAAAGGAAAAGAGCCCCTTAAGGATGATGAGGAAGAGTTTCTAAGGATTATTCGTAGGAGTGACTACTGAGTGGTAGATGAGCTAAACTAGACACCGTCCAAGATTCCATTATGTCACTGCTATTAAGCTCTTTAGCACATCGTCAAGCTTTGCTGAAAATCCTAATGCAAGCTCATGTGACGAAAGACATCACAGTGGGGAAATTCGATTCAGTTGTGGCAAACATCAAAACATGTAACACTCTGAGCTTCGATGATAATGATCTAACAGCCGAGAAACGCAAGCACAATCGTGCCTTGCATGTGTCGATCAAATGCGAAGAAGATACATTAGCTAGGGTTCTCGTCGACACAGGATTTGCGCTTAATGTAATGCCAAAGAGGACCTTAGCTAAGCTAACTTATCAAGAAGCTGACATGAGGCCCACATCTCTGATCGTAAAAGCTTTTGATGGTTCCAGGAGGACAGTGATAGGAGAAGTCTACCAATCATGATAGGTCCACAAATCTTCGAGATTACTTTTCAAGTAATGGATATTAATCTAGTCTACTGTTGTCTGTTGGGGAGGCCATGGATACATGCAGCGGGCGCTGTTACCTTCACTCTACATCAAAAAATGAAATTCATTGTCAACGACCAGTTGGTCATCGTCCATGGTGAAGAAGACTTAATGGTGAGCAACCTATGTTCCTTCAGATACATTGAAGTGGATGAAGACTTGCTTGAAACGGCTTTCCAAGCACTGGAAATAGCCCATGTTGTTCTGGTTGATGAGTCGGTTATAACCTATGGTCCATCTTTCGCTTCTGTCCAAAGCATCAAAGCTGCACTGAAGACTGGAACCCCTTTGGGATGGGGGGAGATTATTGAAGTCAACTCTCAAGCGAAAAATGATTAACAAGGGTTGGGTTACAAACTAACTCTTGAAGATGAGCCAGAGGAGAGCGCCATGAAAAAGAAATCCTTGAAAGAGATTTTCACCAGCAGCAGAACGCAAGTAAACACCATCATTGCTGAAGAAGAAGATAGCGATCTCGACAGCATGGTAATTCGAGGAGGAGCAGCTCTGCACAACTAGGAGACTGTGGAGATTCCTGTATTTTTACCCTTAGAGTAATTCATTTGCTTGTTAGCTTTGTTTTTCTTTAAAAATTCCTGGTCTTGCTCGAGACTTGTGAATTATTTTGTATGGGTCACTTTGTAATTTGAAAAATCTATGAATGAAAAAGTGTTTTTGTTAAAACTCTTGTTTTGTTTTCTGCTTATCATTTTCAATCTTTTTGTTAAAAGGAAAAATGGCAACTGTTCGTGAAAATTTAAAAAGTAACCCTTCATTTACATGTCTGTGTGTGTGTCTGATCATTCTCAAAACTGTAAAAACATGCAGAACACCTCTACCATCCACAGAATTCCATGATCATTCGGTTCCTTCTACTAGTGGTTCATGTGTCTTCCAAGATGAAGAAGAGAGTGATGAAGACTCAGAGGTCCCAAAAGAATTGAAGAGGATGACTGAATACGAAGATGCTTATCTTCAGTCGTACAAGGAACATATTGATATCATCAACTTGGGGTCTGAAGAAGAGAAAAGAGAAGTCAATATTGGAGCATCGTTAGGAGCAGAGGTCAAAAGCAGGCTAACAACACTCCTCAAAGAATATGTTGACATATTCGCTTTCTTATCAAGATATAGCAGGGTTGGACACTGACATTGTTATGCACAAGCTACCCCTGAAGCCAGAATGTCCTCCAGTCAAGCAGAAGCTTTGAAGATCAAGACCTGATATGGCTCTCAAGATCATGGATGAAGTCAAGAAACAAATCGATGTAGGATTTTTAGCGGTATCCAAATATCAAGAATGGGTGGCCAACATCGTGCCAGTCCCAAGAAAGATGGCAAAGTCACGATGTGCGTCAACTATAGGTGTCATACCCTAAATTTTGACCCCTTAGATCTCCGCCATCATTGTAGGATCATTTTCACATGTTTATTTAACCTTAACCCTTTCAAAGTGGTCTTTGTCAAGTTACAGGAGAATCAGGGTTTTGTACAGCCGAAATCAAGGTTTCGAGGATTGACCCGTCAATGTTTTGAATTGGTTTCTTTGAGATTGGGTCTCCATATCATTAAGATTATTCCATTGGATCAAGCATGAATCCAATTTGAGTTTGTCACCCAGGAATCAAAAGCAGTGAAATCCAGGATACCCGATTAGGGTTTTTCAAGCAGGAAAAGTCAACTGTAGTTGACTTTTGATTTAAAAGGTCTTATAATGGTGTGATTGTGGTCTATAATGTTCATATGTCTTGGTAAATTCAATTCAAGAAGTTACAAAGCCTCAGGAGGTCCAGAGCATCAACAGTTAACTCCGTAGCCACCGATCGATCGTTCGGTTGACCGAAAAGTCAACTCTTCAACAATAATGAATCTGACCTCAAGATGTGAATCAAAAATGTTCCTAATGACATATTTCATCTACCCATAAAATTTCATGACAATTGGATCAAGGGTTGAGGAGTAATCGCAAAAGTCGGGAATTAGGGTTTCAAAAGGGGCAAGACCATAACTCCTTAACCACACATCCAAATGAAGGGGTTCAAAGCTCATTAGAAATCTCTTGGCAAATCCTACAAAAGCCTCAAAGTGTTCTATGATCAGAAAATGCATAGATTTGGAGTTATGATCAAATTCATTTCAAGAAGGGAAAAAGACTTGGAGAAATTTCACTTTTAAGCTCATTTTTTAGCAACTTTGAGAGGCTTTTTGGGCAAGTTCCTTTGGGAATTTGAAAGTCATGAAAACATTAATGTTTTAGAGCTATTTGAGGGATTTCTAAAAAGTACTAGAACATCTCAGTAGCATTTGTGAGCTGAGAGTTATGGATTTGGCAAGATGGTGTTTTCATACTTGAGTCCCACATTGGTAATATTTTCATAAGTTCATCCTTTGGTCACTTGGATCATTTCTCATCCTTTGAATCTTATTATTTCTGATATTTAGATGTTTTGAAGCATTGAATTGTGATAATTATGCAGAGGAGGTGGAAATTTGAAGTTTGGCAAGTTGGCTTGCAAGTTGTAAATGCAACTTGCATTAAAATAATGAAAAATGAAAAGGTGGAAAAGGAAGCTCTGCACCAGCCATGTTCCTACTCTCTCTAGCCTCACTTTAGCCACTCTAAATTCATCATTTCACTTGACTTTCAGCTTACCTTCAAGCCAAGAAAACACTTTTGGAAGATTTGATCCAAAATTGCAAACCTTTCCCTCTTAGGAAGGAAACCTCCAATATGTCCTTTCCCTCTCATTTCCCTATAAATAGAGGACATCTACACCTCATTCAACACATCAGAAATCTCTCAAAAACCAGAGAAATACAAAGCTCTTTCTCTTTCCCTCTTTTACTTCAAATTCACAAAAAAACTCCAAAATCACAAAAAAAACCAAAATCTGTCTTGACAGCCCAGCCCCCTAAACTCATTTCCATACATTCAAACTCTCCAAAAACCTTCCACATAATCCACAAATATGGTATAGAAGGTGTTCCAACCATTAAAACATTCAAAAACATCATTTTGCAAAAAGTCAACTTTCATACCAAGCAACTTTGACCACAATGCATAAAATCTGCCAACTGGTTGTCTAGGCTTGTTCTTGTTGTTCTAATCACTCATACACCTCACATACATCCTGTCTCAACTTTCTAAAGCATTGGAATCAAGTGGTGAAACCTAATTCTCAATCTGGCCTAAGGTTTGTAGTTTGCTTCACAAGGAAGAAAGCTTCAAAGTTGAGTGGTGTTTGAAGTGTCTCTGGGTTTCTTGGTGTTCTAACCTGTTCAATATAGTCTACAAGAGGTATGTAGTTTATGAATTTTGTGCTTTGCATCATTTTCCATGTTTTGGCATTTTTGAGAAGTATGTTGAAAAATATGAACCATAAGCATACCAATGTTCATGACAGCTGATCTTTGATCAATATTAGTGCTTATAATCATTTGGATACATGTTTGAGGTTTGTATGGATGAGAATATGTGCATGTCTTGTTGTCTTGGCTTTATGACAGTTGGTGCTTTTTGATGTTTTGCAAAATGTCATCATGATGCTATCTTTGTGAATCAAGGTATATGTGCCTAAATTGTGAGTCCTACATGATTATTAATGCATTTGTGGTGTGTATGTGTTCTCACTTTGGCTTAAAACAATTCCTACTTGAATCTCATTTACTGTCATAGAGAAAAATGCTATGCTTTTCCATGAGAAACTCAAAACCTGTCTTGGATACCATGCACCCCAAGTGCTAGGCTCATCTTACTTGTTTTAGGCTATGAAATGTGTGTGTATGTTTTGTTTTGATGAAACCTTAAATGTCTGCCAATAAAAACAGCCCTGCTGCACCTTAAACAACAAAAACTATTTTTTACATAACATCCCACATACCAAAGCTTGCTATGATTGAAGTGTGCTTGATTTTTAAGCTTGATCACATCTAGTTACATGGTTAGGATGTGTATATATGGTTTATATGATATGTTTCAACATGGTTTGGTTGCTCACATTCAAAATGCATTTTTTAAGCCAAGAGAGCCATCACTATACCAGTTTCTGTTTTAAAAGGAATGTGTCTAAATTTTTGGTATAGAATCATCATTTAGCATGTTTGAAATATGTATGCTTCATTGGTATACCATAAATGACACTCAGCTTGAATCTCCCAACCTGCCTCATCACATTATCTGCAAACTGTTTTGCATAAGCAACCAATATGCCAAACTTTGCCCTGCAAGTTTTTTGCCTGATTCTTAAGTGTAATCATACATAATAACATGTTTATGATGTATATGTATGAATGGTATGACCTGTTCCCACTTGTTTTCATATTTCACTTTCAAAATGCATCCTTCAAAGCCAAACATGCCATCAATGTACCAGTTTCTATTTTGATAAGAATGTGTCTGACTTTTTTGGTATAGAATCATCATCTAGCATAATTGTGATATGTGTACATCCTAGGCATGACATGAAATGGCTCATTTTGAACTTTCCATAGTATACCATCAAAACTGTTTTTGCATGTCATTCAAAAATGTCAAATCTTGTTCTAAATGAAATATGACTGATTTTTGAGTTCAATCACATTTTTCTTCATGTTTATGATATGTGTATGTGGATTACATGATCTGTTTTCATCTGGTTTGTCATTTCACTTTCCAAATGCATCATTCTCATCAATGTGCCATTAACATACCAAGTTCTATTTTAAGCAAAAGGTGATCAAATTTTGTGCGTAAATTCATTTGCCAAGATGTATATGATTTGTATGTGTGATTTGTTTGACTTGTGTATGAATAGAAACTAAACTGAACATCCTATTGCATTTCAAATGACAATTTGCAACTTGATCATCATTTTCCATCATAGTCTGTTTTGAACTCAATCTTGTGCTCAAATTCATTCATTAACATGTTTATAGTGTGTGTATGTGTTTGGTTTAACCTGAATGTGTATAGAACATGACTTGAGTTTCATATTGCATTTCAAAGCATCTAAATGCATGTGCTATCGTGTTTTCATTTAGAAGCATTATCTCACAATTTCAACACCACCACTGCATTCCTTGTAAAATTCCACTCAGTTTAGACCTAATTTTCATTTGAATCCATTGAGTTTTGATCAAGTTATGGTGTAAAATGAAATCAGTTTTCATGCTTGTTCTTGGTTCTTGCCTTGCGCAGGTTTTTTATTAAAACGCATACCATATATATTTATGGGGTGGCATTTATACTTGGATGTATAGCCACCCCAGTGGTAGAAACTTTCACTCAATGCGCGCCTTTCACACACATGACCTGGGTTCGATCCACAGTGGAGATCAACCCTTTTGCTATTTTTCCCATTTTTTCTTGTTCAACATTTTCTTCTTTCTCTCCCTCCCCTTGTCACGCGCGCGCTAAGTGGCTCTATGGTTGTTTTTTAGAGTTGTAATCTGAGGGGCGTGGGTTCAATTCCCTCCTTTTCCCCATTCTTTTATTTAATTGTGTTGCTTTGTTCATGATTTCCATTAATTTTCATTATGTCATAACTTGTTCATTTTTTAATGTTTTTAAACCATTCTTTTTGCATATTGTTCATATTAATATTCTTTTTTCATTTATTGAGAAAATATTTTATTCATGACCTTGATACGTTATGCCTACTTGGAAGTTTTTCACTTTTCAAAGTCGTTACCTTGCGCCTTGATGATTCTCTTTTTATGCCCTGCCTGTTTATTTTGTGAGATTTACATTTGTGCTTCCTAACATGTTAGAACTTATTTTCTTCTGGGTTGTTACCCTGACTTGTATGTTTCTTCTGAGAAATTTGAAAGCTTGAACTGTCGTCACATTTTCTGCTTGCTTGATTGTCATCAATGCATCTTTGGTTTTTTTACCTTTAACATGTTCATTTAATGGTTGTCACCATGCTTTTATCCTCATCATGTTTATTAAGTATTTCCTCTTCCCCAAGTTATGAAACTTGTTAGTTTTCATCCAAGTTGCCTCCCCTTTCTCCTTCCAAAGGAAAAGTCTTTCCATTGACCCCTTGTGTCATGGATAGCTCATAACCATTCTCTTGACTTTGTTAAGTCACCTTAAACATTAGTTTAGAAACCATTAGACTTTGCTTTAAGTCTAAGAAACCCACCTTTTACTAGGAGTTTTCTTCAACTAGAACCCTAGGATAGAGTTTGTCAACTCTATGTGAGAATCATTGTGATGAATTCTTGCTTCCCCTCTTGAGTGTTCAACTTAGATTAGGGAGTTTTGTCAAACTCCACACAAACATTGTCATGTTTGTTCCTCCTTTTGAACCTTGATCATAATCAAGTGTTCTTCAAACTTTGTGAGGTGAACTACGATTGCTCTGATTCTATCCTAGTTAGGATACGTAGGCAGAAGATGCGACGTCTTTGCGAGAAGACTTAGTATACATAACTTTAGGTTTCAACTTATACCCTTAACAAATCCATAGCAAACACTTAACAACTTTAGCACAAACAAACAAAAGGTTCCTGTAGAGTACTACAGATGCTTAGGGTGCTAACACCTTCCCTAGGTATAACCAACCCCCGATCCCCGAATCTCTTAGCGTTGTCGTTACATCGCGAAAAGGGTTTTTCTTTCTTTAGACCTTTCCTTTGGACAAAATAAAATTCGGTTGTAAAAGAATTAAGATTCAAGTTAATGTAATAGCTTGATATCCAATTTTCACCGCAACAGAAATGGCGACTTCACTGGGGAAACTTGAGGGTTTAGCCTATTTTGTTTGTTTATTTGCTATATTTGTGAATATTTGCTTTACATGTATATTTGTGCATATTTGTTTGTTGGATCTTGGGATCTTTTGAGTGGTGAGATGGTCCTATACCCGGACTTGAGGATAATTATGATAGGATGGTGGTATATTCAAGAAGGCTTATAGGGAGTTGATTCCTGACCAAGCTAACTTGAGAAACCACCGCTCAGTGTAGGCCCTTTTTGAGAGTTTAGTATTGTTGATCTAGTATTCGTGAAAACAATGCTAATTTCGACGAAGGAGCCCATGACACTGTGGACTTTTAGATTACATTCTACCCCACTTCGGCCTTACTAGGATGTAGTGCGATGGATATAAGGAAGTATTTCCGAAATAGTTGATACGCGATACTACACTTAGATGAGACTCTCTTGAGAATATTATCGATTACCAAGTAATTTGGAAAGTTGATAATATCCGAAAGATGAGTTGATGACTCTGAGAACCATTTTAGAACCCCGTTCTACAGGTTTGAAACCCCTAGTACATACCTTTTGGGGATGGGTAGACCTTGGATCCACGCTTGACCTTTGAACCTAATCTTGTGCTTGTGCATGTACATGACCTTTTGCATTTACTTGTGTTTGTGCATCCTTGCATTCATAACATCATCTCATAAAATTTCATAGAACTCAGATTCTTCTTGTTTGTAAACATCAGGGATCACTATGGATGGTGAAAGAAAGAAAACATTAAAGCACACTTACAAAAGTTTTAAACTAGATGACCTAAGAAGGTTGAGTACCTTGGTAAGAGATCCAGAGGGTTTCCAGAGTAGGTATGGGAAGTTGTTGCTGTTGTTAAAGATAAAAATGGATAATGGACTTCTTTCTATGCTTCTTCAGTTTTATGATCGGCTCTATCACTGTTTCACTTTCCCTGATTATCAGTTAGTGCCTACACTTGAAGAATATTCTCAGTTGGTTAGTTTGCGTATTCTTGAAGACTCTCCTTTTCCAATCATGGAGAAGGACCCTAAAGAACAAGATATTGCCAAAGCCACACATTTGGGATTAGTTGATATTCAAAAGAACATGATCACAAAAGGAGGAGTTTTTGGGTTGAGTGCAGAATTCTTGGTTGAAAAAGCTCAGTACTACGCCGATCATTTGAGTATGGATGCATTCGAAGCTATTCTTGCCTTACTCATTTATGGTATCTTTCTGTTTCCCAGCTTTGAGAACTTTATAGACCTCAACGCCATTAAGATTTTCTTGAAGAAAAACCTTGTGCCTACTCTGCTAGCAGACGCGTATCATTCTGTTCACCTCAGAAATTTTCACAAAGGAGGGATGATTACTTGTTGTGCTCCTTTATTGTACAAATGGTTCACTTCACATTTGCCTAAAGCCCATGCCTTTTGGGATCCGAAGAAGGGGTGGTGGTCACAAAAGATTATGGCTCTCACGCACTCTGATATTGATTGGTATAATCGTGAATATAATGGGATGATGATCATTGACAGTTGTGGGAATTTTGGTAATGTACCTCTTCTTGGTACCAATGGAGGAATCAGTTACAGCCCCATCCTTGCCCGTCGACAATTGGGATACCCTTTAAGAGATAGGCCCAACAGTGTTCATGTGGAGAATATTTTCTTTAAAGAAGAAGGTAACAATCAAGAGCAGAAAGAAGGGATTCTAAAAGCCTGGGGTCATTTGCACAAGAAAGGAAAGAAGGACTTGGGAAAACCTAATTGTGTCTCCTTGGAACCTTATATCCAATGGGTTCTAAAGAGAGCCATTGAGTTGAAGATGCCCTATTCTCGACAAGAACCTATGACTTTAAGAGAAGAGCCTACCTTGGTCTTCATGTCTGAGGAAGAGAAGTTAAGGATTGCTTTGAGCAAGTCACGACAAACCGAAGACGCTTGGAAGCACAAGTACCAAGTGGTTGTTGAAGAGAACACATAACTCCATAAGCAATTAGAGTTGAAGAATGAATAGGGGCTCTCCAATAAGAAGAGAAAAGCGCAAGAAGATTTATTTTCTTCTAGCCCCCAGTCAACTCCATGGAAGTTAATCGTGGACAAGTTCATTCTTGAGAAGGCGCAGATGGAGAAAGAGATTGAGAAGCTCAACTTGAAGTTGTTAGGAGAACCTTCTTAGGGCTTTTTGTTAGCTTTTATTTAGCTTTATGTTTAAGACTTTTGTAAGATGTACTAAAATTTTGTAATCCAATGAATTTAAATCAACAATGTTTTGATGTTTACCGAATCTGAGTTCCATGGTACTTTGCGCATTTGCATTCACATTATTAATCATTCAAGGAACTAAAGATTGTTTTGCAGATATTATAGGATGGATTCTGGAAAGAAGGCAAAGATTCTGTTCCGAAGCCCAAAATTGGAGAACTTGAGGAAACTGGGAAGTTTAGTAGAAGACCCCGAGGCATTCAGAGAGAAATATGGGAATATGCTGTCTTTGCTAGAAGTTCAAGTATATGAAGAGATGTTGTCCGCACTCGTGCAATTTTATGATTCAACCTATCATTGTTTCACATTCCCAGATTATCAATTGCTGCCAACCTTGGAAGAATATTCTGCCCTGATGGGAGTAGGCGTCACTCCTAGACCATTTTCTAGAAGAGAAGGGACTCCTAATGAAAGAGCAGTTGTAGAGGCCGCATATTTGGAGGTGGACGAAGTACGATCTCACATGATTGCTAAGGGAGGGCTATATGGATTTCCAGCTATGTTCCTATATGAAAAGGCTCAAAGTTATGCCGTGTCGAAGAATTCTGAAGCATTTGAGGCCATTCTGGTTTTACTGATTTACAGACTGTTCCTATTCCCGACTGCTAATGATTTTGTAGATGCAAATGCAATCAACCTCTTCTTAATCAAGAATCCTGTACCTACCTTGTTGGCTGATGTGTACTTTTCCATCGACCGTAGGAACCGTTATGGAGTTGGTCAGATTGAGTGTTGCACCATTCTCTTGCACAAGTGGTCTATTTCGCACTTGCTAAGAATCCCAGCACTCTGGGATAGACAGAATGGACTCTCATGGATAGAGAAGCTGTTGTTACTTAAACATTCAGATATTAATTGGTATGACCCTATGTATGGGGGGATTGCCATGATTCAAAGCTGTGGGGATTTCCCGAATGTACCGCTTATCAGTGTTAATGGTTGCATCAGCTATAATCCTATTTTAGCTCGTCGCCAGTTGGGGTACCCGATGGAGAATGAACCAGACCCAGACTTTTTGAGAAGCTTCTACATTGAAGAGGTGAGGAATCCCGCTTACAAGGCTCGAATTGTGTATGCTTGGCGTCATATCCACACGAGGGGAGTAACTGCCCTAGGTTACCACGACACTACTGTTTCAGAATCTTACCTATCATGGGTGAAAGAAGCAGCGTTGAAGATGTTCTATACTCGCTTTGAGCCTGACTCACCCAAACCTACTCTCGTAGAAGAATTGAAAGCTGTTTTGACAAAAGCTGAAAAAGAAGGAAAGACTTGGAGGGATAAGTATTTCAAGGTTATGCAAGAGAAAGAAGAGCTTCAAGAGTTGATCCGTCAAGGTGGAAAGAAAATTCATCCAGATGACGAAGGGCCATCCAACCAGAAGATCTAAGATCCTTTTGTTTTCTGTTTTTATTTCATCATGTATCTGTATTGAAGACTTGTATTTCAGTTTCAGAATTGTTGTTGTAAAACTCTCAGTTATTAATCTATGAAGACTTTGAATTTGCTTTATTTCCCCATTGTTATAATTTTTGCAAATATTTATTTGGATTCCTTGAATGATTAATTTTTCATTGTTGCATTTTGCATTCATAAGCATTGCATGTGCATATTCTCGTGTTGTGTCTCATCTCACTGTCTTGTCTCTAGAGAATCACACTGAATCCTCAACACTGATACAATACCCGAGCCCAAGCTCGCCTAAGAATGGAAGGACAAAATTTGGATGTGGACTGGATTGATAATGAACTCGGAGAGCTACGAGGAGGCATGGGGCAGATTATGGAATCCCTACAAGTCATTCGTGCAAAACTGGACACTCAAGCCACTGTTGTTTCTGAAATCACTGGCATAGCTGTAGAGCCGATCCCAACGGCAGTCACTGTTGCAAATGTTCCACCATATGGGTTACCGCCTAGCTTTGTACCTCCACCAGCAGTCAACCAACAAGCAGTTCCCCTAGGGGCAGAATTTCCTCAAGTTGTTCCTACATATACTCCAGCTTCTGTTCAAGCCCAACTACGCCCTGTTTTCCATAACCCTCCACAAGTGTATGAAGGTCTTGATGGGTTTGAAGAAGAGAGTGGACGACATGAAAAGTTGAAAGAAAGTGTGGAGAACATAGGCAGAAAAGTCAGAGCACTGGAAGGGAATGACATCTTTGGTACTGATGCCAGAGATATGTGCTTAGTATCTGGATTGGTAATTCTGCCGAAATTCAAAGTTCCCAATTTTGATCAGTATTCTGGTGCTACTTGTCCTCGGACGCATCTGATTATGTATTACCTAAGAATGGCCGCTCATGTAGAAGATGATAAGTTAATGATTCATTGTTTCCAAGATAGTTTGAATGGAGTTCCTGTTAAATGGTATTTGGGCCTGGATCAGTCTCGTATTCACAGTTTCCAAGACTTAGCCGATGCTTTCATAAAACATTACAAATACAACATGGATTTGGCCCCTGATAGAAGACAGTTACTGAGTATGTCGCAAAAGAGTTCAAAATACTTCAAAGAATATGCACAACGGTGGAGGGAGAGCGCCTCTCAGGTAGAACCTCCTTTGAGTGAAAAAGAGTTGACAGATTGGTTCGTCGATACGGTAAGACTAGAGTTTTATGAGAAGATGATCAGTAGTGTAACCGCAAGTTTCTCAGATATAGTAGCAGTGGGGGTGAGAGTGGAGTTAGGAATGAAGAATGGAAAGGTGGCTAGTGGTTCCAGCGGTTCAAGCAACAACAATGTAAAGAAGTTCAGCAGTAATTTTCATAAAAAGAAAGAAGGGGATACAAATGCCATAACAGTGGGAAGAAAGAGTCGCGCCTGGAGACAGCCTTACCAACAGTATCAGCAACCTCAGCAAGGCTTTGCTCAGTAGCCTCAACCAAGTTATGTTCAGCAATCTCAGCAACAACGACCAATGTATCCGTTGCAGTATGCTCAACAACCATATGTGGCAGCTGTAACCCCAACTTTCAATCATCCTGTTCCCAGTTATCAGGCAGTGCAGCCATCACCCGTATATCAACCAATTCAACAAGGGTATCAACGAGCGCCCCACGCTCCACCCTATCAGCAACATCATCAGCCTAAAGCTCAGGTACCCAGACAAAACTACCAGAATTGGATACCAACAACAAAACCTCCACTTCCTCAGATACCGATGACTTACTCAGAGTTGTACCCCTCCTTGGTGCAGCAAGGATTGGTAACAACGCGACCGTTAAATCCAGACACCACATCTCCTCACTATAATCCAAATGTTCATTGTGCCTTTCATGAAGGTGCTGCCGGTCATGATTTAGAAGGTTGTCTTGCCTTAAAACATCTTGTCAGGGAGTTGATAGAAAAGAAGATCTTGTCTTTTGATGATGTACCCCCTAATGTTAAAAGTAATCCATTACCAAATCATTGAGGGGTTACTGCGGTAGAAGAAGTTTCAGATGAAAGGATAGTCCGAGGTGTGTCAGAGATCAGGACTCCGGTAAGATTACTTCACGAGAAGCTATTAGAAGCAGGATTGATAGAAGGTACCCATAATAATTGTGAAGAATGTTCTATTGATTCTAAAGGGTGTGATGTGGTTCGAGGGGATATACAAAGATTGATTGATGATGGAGTTTTGCAAGTGTGTAACAAGGTGAGGAAAGAATAAGTTTCGATAATTGAGCCTGTCTTTAATTTACCAAAGAAAAGTGAGAAAGTTTCAGTGTTCAATATGATCAACAAAAGGGTGAAGCCTGTTTTCAGCAAATCGGCTATTGATCAACCTCGACCGGTTATTATTCAGAAACCAAAACCGTTTCCTTTTGAAACCACAAAGGCCGTTTCGTGGAAGTATGACATGACTGTGATAGACCGAGGATCTGGAAGGGTTAGTCAGAAAGAGACAGTTAAAGATGACCAAGTGGACATGACAAATATTGCAGGTACAAGCAAGATGACCCGTAGTGGTCGAATTTATCATCCAAAGATAATAGTAGTCACTCCAAAAGAGGTTACTCCTGCTGCGACAAAAGAAAAAGAGGTACCAAGTATTGAGGGAGACGATGAGGAATTCTTAAGGATTATTCGGAAAAGTGATTACAGGGTTATTGATCAGCTTCATCAAACCCCATCAAAAATATCAATCTTATCTCTCTTGATGAATTCTCCAGCTCATAGAGAGGCTCTGCAAAAGGTATTGAGGCCGGCACATGTGGCAAAAGATATAAATCTCGGCCAATTTGATTCAGTAATAGCCAATATTACAGCATGTAACACCCTGAGTTTTAGTGATGCAGAGTTGCCAAAAGAAGGACGCAATCACAACCGTGCGTTGCACATATCTGTCAGGTGCCAAGAAGACACAATGGCACGAGTCTTAGTCGACACTGGATCCTCATTGAATGTATTGCGCGCAAGGTCGCTCGCAAGGTTAGCATATGCAGGGGCAGAAATGAAGCCGACGTCGTTGATTGTAAAGGCTTTTGACGGTTCAAGAAGAACGGTTGTTGGAGAGGTAGAATTGCTAATCATGATAGGACCTCATGTGTTCAATATCACATTCCAAGTCATGGACATTAACCCAGCTTATACTTGTTTGTTGGGACGACCGTGGATTCACGCAGCTGGGGCAGTGACTTCCACTTTACATCAAAGAATGAAATTTGTTGTGAATGACAAACTAGTAATTGTGCACGGCGAGGAAGATCTAATGGTGAGCAATCTGTCATCATTCAGGTATATTGAGGCAGATGAAGGCGCATTAGAAACTTCATTTCAGGCACTTGAGATAGCTAATGCAGTGATGATAGAAGATACAGTGACTAGGAGTGGTCCATCTTTTGCATCCGCTCAAAGCATCAAGTCTACATTAGAAGAAGGTACTTCTGCAGGTTGGGGAGAGGTCATTGAAGTGAAGGCAAGACTGGGTCGCCAGGGGTTGGGTTACAAACCAACTCATATCAAAACATCAATACACACCGAAGGACGTCCGAAGACTATCCAAGAGGTGTTCATCAGTGGTGGATTCCAAGTCAACGCCGTGGGAGAAGATTTTGAAGAAGATGATATTGAGCATTTGGTGTATCATTGTGAAGCTGCTTTAAGAAATTGGGAGGCTATTGAAATTCCCGTGGTCTTTCCCATGTCAAAGTAATTTGTTTGTTTTTCTTTAAACTTTTTGTTGCTTTTTATCTTTAAACCTCCATAGTCGTGCCCAAGGCTATAGGATGCATTTTGTAAGGGGACCGTGCTTTCATGAATATTATGATCAATGAATGGTTTTGTTAATTCCTTTTGTTGTTGTTTCCCTTATTTGCTTTTGTTTCCATATTAAAAAAAAGATGGCAATTTTTCTAAAAAAATCATCAAAAACAGTTTTCTTGATTGTTGCATTTGTCTTTGTGTGTTTTAATAAATTAAGCCATTCCAACATGCAGTGATACCCCAAAACCCGTTGAATCCATTGACTTTGCTTTCCCTCCTGACTTGGACTCGCAAATTTACCAAGCCGAAGATGAGGACGAAGATTTTGAGATCCCGGATGAATTGGCAAAAATGGCATGTTATGACCACCCAGAGTTTCAACCTCACAAAGAGCAGGTGGATGTTATTAATCTTGGCACCGAAGAGGACAGGAAAGAGGTCAAGATTGGGGCAACACTTGGGGAAGATGTCAAGCAGCAACTGATGGAGCTTTTAAAAGAATATGTGGATGTATTTGCTTGGTCCTATCAAGATATGCCAGGTTTGGACACCGATATAGTGGTCTACAAGTTACCACTCTGACCCGAATGCACGCTCGTCAAACAAAAACTCCGAAGAACTAGACCTAACATGGCTCTCAAGATTCGAGACGAAGTGAAAAAACAGATTGATGCAGGGTTCTTAGCAGTATCCAAATACCCTGAATGGGTAGCCAATCTTGTACCTGTACCGAAAAAAGATGGGAAGGTCAGAATGTATTTCGATTATAGGGATTTGAACAAGGCCAGTCCGAAAGATGATTTCCCTTTGCCGCATATTGATACATTAGTGGATAATACAGCTCACTTTGCGGTTTTCTCGTTTATGGATGGTTTCTTCGGATACAACCAAATCAAGATGGATCCAGACGATATGGAAAAAACCAATTTCATCACTCCTTGGGGAACTTACTGTTACAAGGTCATGCCGTTCGGTTTAAAGAATGTCGGGGCC
Source organism: Lathyrus sativus (assembly GCA_963859935.3). NCBI lineage: Eukaryota > Viridiplantae > Streptophyta > Magnoliopsida > Fabales > Fabaceae > Lathyrus > Lathyrus sativus. The sequence goes on from OZ012740.1 coordinate 469,441,515, forward strand.
ACTTATCAAAGAGCTATGGTGACCTTGTTTCATGACATGATGCACAAAGATATAGAAGTGTATGTTGATGATATGATCGCCAAATCTCAGAGTGAAGAGGACCATTTGAACCATTTGTTGAAATTATTTGAGAGACTCAGAAAATATCAGTTGAGGCTGAACCCAGCCAAGTGTACTTTTGGGGTGAGATCTGGGAAATTACTCAGTTTCATTGTCAGTCACCGAGGGATTGAGGTAGATCCAGATAAAGTTCGGGCCATTCAAGATATGCCAGCTCCGTAAACTGAGAAGCAAGTCAGAGGTTTCCTTGGAAGATTGAACTACATATCCAGATTTATTTCCAATATGACTCCTACTTGTGAGCCCATTTTTAAGTTGTTACGGAAGGATCAAACGGTTGTTTGGAATTCAGATTTCCAGCAAGCATTTGATAAGATTAAGGTTTATCTTCAAGAGCCTCTAATCTTAATACCTCCTGCTCCAGGAAGACCTCTTTTCATGTATTTGACAGTACTCGAGAATTCAATGGGTTGTGTGTTGGGTCAGCAGGATGAGTCCGGACGAAAAGAACACGCTATCTATTATTTGAGTAAGAAGTTTACTGATTGTGAAAGTCGATATTCACTTCTGGAGAAAACTTGTTGTGCTTTAGCATGGGCTGCCAGACGTTTGAGGCAGTACATGATTTGTCATACCACTTTATTGATTTCAAAGATGGACCCGATAAAGTATATCTTCGAGAAGCCTGCACAAACAGGAAGGCTCGCCCGATGGCACATGTTGTTATCAGAATATGACATCCAGTATGTGACCCAGAAGTCGATCAAAGGAAGTGTTTTATCAGAGTATCTTGCAGATCAACCAGTTGAAGATTACGAGTCTCTTAAGTTTGAGTTTCCAGACGAAGACATTATGTTGGTAAAAGATTGTGAAGAACCAGGTTCTGATGAAGGTCCTGAGCCAGGTCTTTGGTGGAAAATGATGTTCGATGGTTCCTCAAATTACAGTGGGCATGGCGTAGGAGCCGTTTTGATGAATCCCGAAGGTGGTTACACTCCGTTTATAGCAAGGTTAGACTTTGAATGTACAAACAACATTGCCGAATATGAAGCATGTATCCTTGGCCTGGAAGCAACTATTAACCTCAGAATCAAACTTCTTGAAGTGAGTGGAGATTCCTCCTTGGTTATTTATCAAGTTACAGGTGAATGGGAGACCAGACATGAGAATTTGATCCCTTACAGAGCCTATATCATTGAAATGATTGAATATTTTGACGAGATCACCTTCAAGCATGTTCCGAGATCTGAAAATCATATTGCTGATGCCCTAGCCATGTTAGCCTCAATGTGGAAAGTCAGGTACCTCAATGATGCTACTCTCATTCGAATTGAACGCAAGACTGAGCCAACCTACTGTCAAATGGTTGAAGAAGAAGTTGATAACAAGTCGTGGTTCCATGACACAAAGAATTATCTGTTAAAGCAAGAGTATCCGGTCGATGCTACATCACTTGATAAGAAAACCTTGAGAAGGTTGGCCTCTATGTTCTTTCTCAGCAATGGTGTGCTCTATAAGAGAAATCATGACATGGTCCTGCTTAGATGTGTCGACAGACGAGAAGCAGAGTTGTTAATGCAAGATATTCATGAAGGAACTTTTGGCACTCACGCCAATGGATATGCCATGTCAAAGAAGATTTTGAGGGTTGGGTATTACTGGTTGACTTTGGAAGCTGACTGTATTCAATATGCCAGAAAATGTCACAAGTGTCAGATTTATGCAGACAAGATGCATGTACCTCCGACATTGCTAAATGTGTTGTCATCACCTTGGCCTTTCTCTATGTGGGGCATTGATATGATTGAGGAAATCAAACCAAAGGCTTCTAATGGACACCGATTTATTCTGGTCGCTGTCGATTACTTCACAAAGTGGGTTGAAGCCGCATCCTACGCCAATGTTACTCGATAGGTGGTGGCCCGTTTTATCAAAAAGGAGATTATCTGTCGATACAGAATCCCAAGCCGAATCATAACAGATAACGGTACCAATCTGAATAACAAAACCATGAAATAATTGTGTGGTGACTTCAAAATTGAACATCACAATTCCTCTCCTTATTGTCCCAAGATGAATGGAGCTGTCGAAGCTGCGAATAAGAACATCAAAAAGATCTTGCAAAAGATGGTGAAAATTTACAAAGATTGGCATGAGATGCTGCCATTTGCATTGCATGGATATAGAACGTCTGTTCGCACTTCAACAGGGGCAACCCCTTTCTCCTTGGTATATGGGATGGATGCAGTACTTCCTATTGAGGTTGAGATACCTTCCTTAAGAGTCATCATGGAAACCAAGCTTGAAGAAGCTGAATGGGTGCGGGAAAGATTTGACCAGTTCAACCTTATTGACGAGAAACGCATGTCTGCGATGTGTCATGGTCAGATATACCAGAAAAGGATCAAGAGGGCTTTTGACAAGAAGGTCCATGTCTGGGAATTCTGAGAAGGAGAACTTGTACTCAAAAGGACTCTACCAGTTCACAAAGATGCACAGGGAAAATGGACGCCCAACTATGATGGTCCGTTTGTTGTAAAAACAGTCTTCTCAGGAGGATTGTTAATTCTCATAACAATGGATGGGGAACAGCTTGCACACCCAGTGAATTCTGATGCAGTCCGAAAATATTACGCCTAAGAGAACCCGATAAGTCGAAAACCCGCAAGAGAGGCTTATGCAACAATGGGTATCCTGCTGGATCATAACCTATGAAGGAGGTCCAGGCAAAAGTTAGGGATGGAATAAAAAAAAAGATGATGAGCTCGCTAAGTTGAAAACCTGAAAGGGCGGCTTAGGCAAAAAAGAGCGTCCCGATGGATTGAAAACCTGAAAGGGAAATCCAGGCAAAAGTTAGGGACAAAGGCGTTTCACTACATCAGATGGGTCGTTACCTTTGCAGAAGATTTTACAAAGAAGTCCATTTCAACCGCTCTTGTCAGAGGCAAGGTTTTGGAAAGTTTTAGTCATTAGGGGTAGAATTGTCAGTGGATTCAATGTAACCTTTTTTTTTATGTTGCCATTTTCAATTGTAAAAGTTCCAGGGAGTTCTGTCATTGACAAACTTCCATTCTTAAATGAAATTAGTTTTGGACCTTTCTTTTTGCAAAATTACTATTGTCTTTATTTCTTTGTTATGCAAAAACATCGTTTATTGATCAATGATAGTTCTTGGAAGCACCAGGTTTGAATTTAAAATAAAAATAACTTTTGAAGACTAACAAAACATAAAACACTTTGGCATACGGAAAGACTCGGTGGAGATCATACCTCTCGAACTTTTAAGGTGGCAGAAACTTTGACGTGCAATCTCAATACATCTCCCAGTGAATGTGTGATGCATTAACTTGATAAGTTACTTATTCGGTCATGTGTAGTCACCAGGAGTGAAAACCCTGTCCCCAGGGTTCTTTACGAGATGGGTTCTTGTGATGGTAGTCTCATCCCTCAGTAGAAGAATTCAGAGTGTTTATTCATAGTTACATTGTCAATCTTGGCCAGCATCCCTGAAGCTTTTTCAAGCAGAGTGGGTTATTTCCCAGAAACCTACAAGATTTTTGTTTGTGGATTCAGTATGACACATTGCGTCCCCAATGAGATAGATGTGTTTATCCATCTTTCCTCTCGAGTCTCCAGGTTTTTCCGATCCTCGTCAGAATCAATTCCTGCATACCATTAATCATTGGCATCATGGCACATCATGTGCATTTGTCCGGCATCTATTTGGTCTTTGGTTGTTACCTTTTGCCTTGATCGTTTCCTAGTTGTTACCAGTGGTCTTGTTTGTTGTTCTTGAGGCATTATCTGTCCTCTTGAGTTGTCGTTCGTCACCAATTTCTCCACCTCGGTTGTTACTAAGTTTGTGGGTAGTTATAGGTCGTCACCTGTATCCTGCTTATTCCTGGTTGTAACCAGTACCTTTGGATGTCCTGTTATTACTAGCATCGTTCGATTGGTCGTTACCAGTTTCGCACCTTGAAGTCTAGTCGTTACTAGCACCCCCATATCTTCTAAAAAGTCCAGTGGTAATTGGCACTGTTTTAAAGAAAACCAACCGTTATTGGCATTGAGCTCTAGTCGTCACCATGTCTCTTGAAAGTCCAACGCTAATCGGCATCTACCTAAAGCCCATTGGTAACTGGCATTGTTGAAAGTCCAATGGTAGTTGGCACCTATTGAAAGTCCAGTAGTAACTGACGCTATTTAAAATCCAATCGTTATCGGTATCGTTGCTCTGGTCGTCACCATAGTTTTGAAAAGTCCAGTGGTAACCGACACTGTTTAAAATCCAATCGTTATTGGTACCGTTGCTTTGGTTGTCACCATAGTTTTTGAAACGTCCAGTGGTAACTGGCATTGTTTAAAATCCAATCATTATTGGTATCGTCGCTTTGGTCGTCACCTTAGTTTTGAAAAGTCCAGTAGTTACTGGCTCTGTTTGAAAATTAATCGCTATCTAATACTGAGAGTTGGTTGTTACCAAGTTCCCTGGCCGGAATCCTGTATTGTATCAACGCAATTCGGAGCTCCCATTTTGTTTGGTCGTCACCATCACCCCTTTGTAAGTCTAGTAGAAACTAGCATACTTTGATTGTTGATTGTTCTGGTCGTCACCAGTATCCCCAGTAAAACGTCGCTTTCCCATTCAAGTCTTAGAGATCTAGTCTTCACTAGCATCCCCGGGTGCGTCTGGTCTTGTTTCTGTTCCTTTTCTGAAGATCCCATTCGAACTCTTTGCTATAGGAGATTCCTCAGCTGTTTATCCCCACTGAGGTTTGCGTCTCTTTTCTTTCGTTTCCCCGGTGGAGAATTGCCTTCTTCCCCAACGGAGTGTCACCTCCTTTTCCCCAATGAAGTTATGTTTCCCCATTGAAGTTGGTGTCCCCTATGTGAAAGATTCCCCTGAGCAGCGTCTTTAGTCATGTTTGAACTATCTCGTTTGCTTCGAATCTTTCCCCAGTGTGCGAGTCCCCATGAGTTACTCGTTGTATTGCCGTTTTTTTATCTTCGCTCGCGTGTCTGCACCTGTCTTGCACTCAAACATCATAAAGCATCATTTAGATTCATAGCATATCTGCATGTGTCCTTTTGCATACCATTGGATCTAAGGGACAAAATATTCGGTTCGCTATATTTAAATACCTTTCACTACGATTTCGCGAGGATTGTCATCTTTCGCCGCCATCCAGTGAAAGATATTTAAATAGGGGCAACTTTCATACCCTAAATTTTGACCCCTTAGATCTCCGCCATCATCGTAGGATCATATTCACATGTTTATTTAACCTTAACCCTTTCCAAGTGGTCTTTGTCAAGTTACAGGAGAGTCAGAGTTTTTTACAGCCGAAATCGAGGTTTCAAGGATTGACCGGTCAATGTTTTGAATTGGTTTCTTTGAGATTGGGTATCCATATCATCAAGAGTATTCCATTGGATCAATCATGAATCCAATTTGAGGTTATCACCCAGGAATCAAAAGCAGTGAAATCCAGGATACCCGATTAGGGTTTTTCAAGCAGGAAAAGTCAACTGTGGTTGACTTTTGATTTAAAAGGTGTTATAATGGTGGGATTGTGGTCTATAATGTTCATATGTCTTGGTAAAGTCCATTCAAGAAGTTTCAAAGCCTCAGGAGGTCTAGAGCATCAACAGTTAACTCCGTAGCCACCGATCGATCGTTCGGTTGACCGAAAAGTCAACTCTTCAACAATAATGAATCTGACCTCAAGATGTGAATCAAAAATGTTCCTAATGACATATTGCATCTACCCATAAAATTTCATGACAATTGGATCAAGGGTTGAGGAGTAATCGCAAAAATCGGGAGTTAGGGTTTCAAAAGGGGCAAGACCATAACTCCTTAACCATACATCCAAATGAAGGGGTTCAAAGCTCATTAGAAAGCTCTTGACAAATCCTACAAAAGCCTCAAAGTGGTCTATGATCAGAAAATGCATAGATTTGGAGTTATGATCAAATTCATTTAAGAAGGGAAAAAGACTTAGAGAAATTTTACTTTTAAGCTCATTTTTTAGAAACTTTGAGAGGCTTTTTGGTCAAGTTCCTTTAGGAATTTGAAAGTCATGAAAACATGAATGTTTTAGATCTATTTGAGTGATTTCTAAAAAGTACTAGAACATCTCAATAGCATTTGTGAGCTGAGAGTTATGGATTTGGCAAGATGGTGTTTTCATACTTGAGTCCCACATTGGTAATTTTTTCATAAGTTCATCCTTTGGTCACTTGGATCATTTCTCAGCCTTTGAATCTTATTATTTCTGATATTTAGATGTTTTGAAGCATTGAATTGTGAGAATTATGCATAGGAGGTGGAAATTTGAAGTTTGGCAAGTTAGCTTGCAAGTTGTAAATTCAACTTGCATTAAAATAATGAAAAATGAAAAGGTGGAAAAGGAAGCTCTGCACCAGCCATGTTCCTACTCTCTCTAGCCTCACTTTAGCCATTCTAAATTCATCATTTCACTTGACTTTCAGCTTACCTCAAAGCCAAGAAAACATTTTTGGAAGATTTGATCCAAAATTGCAAACCTTTCCCTCTTAGGAAGGAAACCTCCAATCTGTCCTTTCCCTCTCATTTCCCTATAAATAGAGGACATCTACACCTTATTCAACACATCAGAAATCTCTCAAAAACCATAGAAATACAAAGCTCTTGCTCTTTCCCTCTTTTACTTCAAATTCACAAAAAAACTCCAAAATCACAAAAATACCAAAATCTGTCTTGACAGCCCAGCCCCCTAAACTCATTTCCATACATTCAAACTCTCCAAAAACCTTCCACACAATCCACAAATATGGTATAGAAGGTGTTCCAACCAGTAAAACATTCAAAAACATCATTTTGCAAAAAGTCAACTATCATACCAAGCAACTTTGACCACGATGCATAAAATCTGCCAACTGGTTGTCTAGGCTTGTTCTTGTTGTTCTAATCACTCATACACCTCACATACATCCTATCTCAACTGTCTAAAGCATTGGAATCAAGTGGTGAAACCTAATTCTCAATCTGGCCTAAGGTTTGCAGTTTGCTTCATAAGGAAGAAAGCTTCAAAGTTGAGTGGTGTTTGAAGTGTCTCTGGGTTTCTTGGTGTTCTAACCTGTTCAATATAGTCTACAAGAGGTATGTAGTCTATGAATTTTGTGCTTTGCATCATTTTCCATGTTTTGGCATTTTTGAGAAGTATGTTGAAAGATATGAACCATAAGCATACCAATGTTCATGATAGCTGATCTTTAATCAATATTAGTGCTTATAATCATTTGGATACATGTTTGAGGTTTGTATGGATGAGAATATGTTCATATCTTGTTGTCTTGGCTTTATGATAGTTGGTGCTTTTTGATGTTTTGCAAAATGTCATCATGATGATATCTTTGTGAATCAAGGTATATGTGCCTAAATTCTGAGTCCTACATGATTATTAATGCATTTGTGGTGTGTATGTGTTCTCACTTTGGCTTAAAACAATTCCTACTTGAATCTCATTTACTGTCATAGAGAAAAATGCTATGCTTTTCCATGAGAAACTCAAAACCTGTCTTGGATACCAAGTACCCCAAGTGCTAGGCTCATCTTACTTGTTTTAGGCTATGAAATGTGTGTGTATGTTTTATTTTGATGAAACCTTAAATGTCTGCCAATAAAAACAGCCCTGCTGCACCTTAAACAACAAAAACTGTTTTTTACATAGCATCCCACATACCAAAGCTTGCTATGACTGAAGTGTGCTTGATTTTTAAGCTTGATCACCTCTAGTTACATGGTTAGGATGTGTATGTATGGTTTATATGATCTATTTCAACATGGTTTGGTTGCTCACATTCAAAATGCATTTTTTAAGCCAAGAGAGCCATCACTATACCAGTTTCTGTTTTAAAAGGAATGTGTCTAAATTTTTGGTATAGAATCATCATTTAGCATGTTTGAAATATGTATGCATCATTGGTATACCATAAATGACACTCAGCTTGAATCTCCCAACCTACCTCATCACATTATCTGCAAACTGTTTTGCATAAGCAACCAATATGCCAAACTTTGCCCTGCAAGTTTTGTGCCTGATTCTTAAGTGTAATCATACTTAATAACATGTTTATGATGTATATGTATGAATGGTATGACCTGTTCCCACTTGTTTTCATATTTCACTTTCAAAATGCATCCTTCAAAGCCAAACATGCCATCAATGTACCAGTTTCTGTTTTGATAAGAATGTGTCTGATTTTTTTGGTATAGAATCATCATCTAGCATAATTGTGATATATGTACATCCTAGGCATGACATGAAATGGCTCATTTTGAACTTTCCATAGTATACCATCAAAACTGTTTTTGCATGTCATTCAAAAATGTCAAATCTTGTTCTAATTGAAATATGACTGATTTTTGAGTTCAATCACATTTTTCTTCATGTTTATGATGTGTATGTAGATTACATGATCTGTTTTCATCTGGTTTGCCATTTCACTTTCCAAATGCATCATTCTCATCAATGTGCCATTAACATACCAAGTTCTGTTTTAAGCAAAAGGTGATCAAATTTTGTGCTTAAATTCATTTGCCAAGATGTATATGATTTGTATGTGTGATTTGTTTGACTTGTGTATGCATAGAAACTAAAGTGAACATCCTATTGCATTTCAAATGACAATTTGCAACTTGATCATCATTTTCCATCACTGTCTGTTTTGAACTCAATCTTGTGCTCAAATTCATTCATTAACATGTTTATAGTGTGTGTATGTGTTTAGTTTAACCTGAATGTGTATAGAACATGACTTGAGTTTCATATTGCATTTCAAAGCATCTAAATGCATGTGCTATCGTGTTTTCATTTAGAAGCATTATCTCACAATTTCAACACCACCACTGCATTCCTTGTAAAATTCCACTCAGTTTAGACCTAAATTTCATCTGAATCCATTGAGTTTTGATCAAGTTATGGTGTAAAATGCAATCAGTTTTCATGCTTGTTCTTGGTTCTTGCCTTGCCCATGTTTTTTATTAAAACGCATACCATATATATTTATGGGGTGGCATTTATACTTTGATGTATAGCCACCCCAGTGGTAGAAAATTTCACTCAATGCGCGCCTTTCACACACATGACCTGGGTTCGATCCACAGTGGAGATCAACCCTTTTGCTATTTTTCCCATTTTTTCTTGTTCAACATTTTCTTCTTTCTCTCCCTCCCCTTGTCACGCGCGCGCTAAGTGGCTCTGTGGTTGTTTTTTGGAGTTGTAATCTGAGGGGTGTGGGTTCAATTCCCTCCTTTGCCCCTTTCTTTTATTTAATTGTGTTGCTTTGTTCATGATTTCCATTAATTTTCATTATGTCATAACTTGTTCATTTTTTAATGTTTTTAAACCATTCTTTTTGCATATTGTTCATATTAATATTCTTTTATCATTTATTGAGAAAATATTTTATTCATGACCTTGATACGTTATGCCTACTTGGAAGGTTTTCACTTTTCAAAGTCGTTACCTTGCGTCTTGATGATTCTCTTTTTATGCCCTGCCTATTTATTTTGTGAGATTTACATTTTTGCTTCCCAACATGTTAGAACTTATTTTCTTCTGGGTTGTTACCCTGACTTGTATGTTTCTTCTGAGAAATTTGAAATCTTGAACTGTCGTCACATTTCCTGCTTGCTTGATTGTCATCAATGCATCTTTGGTTTTTTTTACCTTTAACATGTTCATTTAATGGTTGTCACCATGCTTTTATCCTCATCATGTTTATTAAGTATTTCCTCTTCCCCAAGTGATGAAACTTGTTAGTTTTCATCCAAGTTGCCTCCCCTTTCTCCTTCCAAAGGAAAAGTCTTTCCATTGACCCCTTGTGTCATGGATAGCTCATAACCATTCTCTTGACTTTGTTAAGTCACCTTAAACCTTAGTTTAGAAACCATTAGACTTTGCTTTAAGTCTAAGAAACCCACCTTTTACTAGGAGTGTTCTTCAACTAGAACCCTAGGATAAAGTTTGTCAACTCTACGTGAGAATCATTGTGATGAATTCTTGCTTCCCCTCTTGAGTGTTCAACTTAGATTAGGGAGTTTTGTCAAACTCCACAAAAACATTGTCATGTTTGTTCCTCCTTTTGAACCTTGATCATAATCAAGTGTTCTTCAAACTTTGTGAGGTGAACTACGATTGCTCTGATTCTATCCTAGTTAGGATACGTAGGCAGAAGATGCGACGTCTTTACGAGCAGACTTAGTATACATAACTTTAGGTTTCAACTTATACCCTTAACAAATCCATAGCAAACACTTAACAACTTTAGCACAAACAAACAAAAGGTTCCTGTAGAGTACTACAGATTCTTAGGGTGCTAAAACCTTCCCTAGGTATAACCAACCCCCGATCCCCGAATCTCTTAGCGTTGTCGTTATATCGCGAAAAGGGTTTTTCTTTCTTTAGATCGTTCCTTTGGACAAAATAAAGTTCGGTTGTAAAAGAATTAAGATTCAAGTTAATGTAATAGCTTGATATCCAATTTTCACCGCAACAATAGGGATCTAAACAAATATAGTCTGAAGGACGATTTCCCTCTTCCACATATCGACACTCTATTGGATAACACAGCTAGTTTTGCAGTATTTTCGTTCATGGACGGATTTTCTGGTTATAATCAGATAAAGATGGATCCTACCGACATGGAGAAAACAACTTTCATTACACCCTGGGGCACCTATTGTTATAAGTTTTTGCCTTTCGGTTTGAAGAATGCAGGAGCAACATACCAGAGAGCTATGGTCGCACTCTTCCATGATATGATGCACAAAGAGATTGAAGTATATGTAGACGACATGATTGCAAAGTCTCGAAGTGAAGAAGAACATTTGGATCATTTGTTGAAGCTATTCGAGAGACTCCGAAAGTATCAGCTAAGGCTAAATCCAGCTAAATGCACATTTGGGGTCCGCTTAAGCAAACTACTTGGTTTCATCGTTTGACAACGAGGAATTGAAGTAGATCCTGATAAGGTCAGAGCCATCCAAGAAATGCCTGCTCCTAAAACAGAGAAACAGATCAGAGGTTTCCTTGGACGGCTTAATTATATCTCCAGGTTCATCTCCAACCTAACGTCTACCTGCACACCAATCTTCAAGTTGTTACGAAAAGATCAAACATTGGTATGGAATGAAAACTGCCAGTCGACATTTGAGAAAATCAAGAAGTATCTGCAAGAGTCTCCGGTATTGATTCCTCCAGTGCGTGGAAAATCATTTTTCATGTACATGAAGGTGTTGGAAGATTCAATGGGTTGCGTCTTAGGCCAAATTGATGAGTCAAGCATGAAAGAGCACGCGATCTACTATTTGAGCAAGAAGTTCACAGATTGCGAGAGTTGTAACTCTCCTCGAGATAAAGTCTATTATGCTTTAGCATGGGCCGCCAAACGTCTAAGACAGTATATGATCTGCCATACCACAATGATGATTTCCAAGATGGACCCAATAAAGTACATCTTCGAAAAGCCAGCTCAAACTGGAAGGTTAGCCAGATGGCACATGCTCTTGTCAGAGTATGATATTCAATATGTTGCTCAAAAGTCCATCAAAGGCAGTGTCTTGTCAGAACACCTTGTCGAGCATCCTATGAAGGATTATAAGCCACTCAAGTTTGAGTTCCTTGATGAAGATATGATGTACATTCAACGCATGAAGCCAGAACCTGGTCTTGAAGAAGGTTTCGAGCCTGGGTCCCGCTGGGAAATGATGTTTTATGGAGCTTCAAACAAAAATGGAAATAGCATCGGAGCTATCTTGAAAAACCCAACCGAAGGGTATACTGCCGTTATAGCCCGACTCTGTTTCTCATGTACTAACAACATATCCGAGTACGAAGCCTGCATCCTAGGGTTGAAAGCTGCCATTGACCTCCGTATAAAAATCCTGGAAGTGATCGGTGGTTCAGCTTTGGTGATCTATCATCTCAAAGAAGAATGGGAGACCCGAGATGAAAAGTTGATCCCTAACAAAGGTCACATTCTAGAGATGGTCGAATATTTCAATGAAATTACTTTCAAGCATGTACCAAGAGCAGAGAATCAAATCGCAGATGCTTTAGCCATGATGGCATCAATGTGGAAGGTCCAGTTTGTTAACGAGGTGCCTCTGATTCACATTGAAAAAAGAACAGTACCAGCATATGTTATGACAGTAGAAGAAGAGTCTGATAAGAAACCTTGGTTCCACGACATCAAGAATTTTCTTCAAAATCAGGAATGTCCAGTTGATGCATCCAAAATTGACAAAAGAGCCATATGAAGATTGTCATCTAAGTTCTTCATCAGCAATGGCGTCCTGTACAAGAGAAACCATGACATGGTTCTACTCATATGTGTCGATGAAAAATAAGCAAGTCCACTAATGACCGAAGTGCACGAATGAGCGTTTGGCACTCATGCCAATGGCCATGCCATGGCTAAAAAGATTTTAAGGGCTGGATGTTTCTGGTTGACTTTAGAGATGGACTGCATCCTCTTTGCTCGAAAGTGCCACAAGTGCCAAGTCTATGCTAACAAAGTGCATGTTCCTCCACATCCTCTCAATATGATGACATCACCATGGCCATTCGCAATGTGGAGCATTGCCATAATTGGGGATATATAACTAAAAGCTTCCAACGACCATCGTTTCTTCCTTGTTGCAATTGATTACTTCACCAAACGGGTAGAAGCAGCGTCGTATGCGAACGTAAGAAAGCAAGTGGTCGCCCACTTCATCAAGAAGGAGATCATCTACCGGTACAACATTCCTGACCAGACCATCACTGATAATGTGTCAAATCTGAACAACAAAACAATGAAGGAACTTTGTGATGACTTCAAAATCAAGCATCACAGTTCGTCTCCATACAGACCCAAAATAAATGGCGCTGTCGAAAATGCAAACAAGAATATCAAGAAGATAGTACAGAAGATGGTCGTAACCTACAAGGATTGGCATGAGATGTTACCATTTGCTTTACATGGGTACAGAACATTAGTGCAAACATCGACATGGGCAACTCCCTTCTCCTTGGTCTATGGGACGGACGCGGTCCTACCCATCGAGGTCAAGATACCTTCTTTGAAAATATTAATGGAAGCCGAGCTTAAAGAATCCGAGTGGATAAAAGAGAGGTTCGATTCATTGAACCTCATCGATGAAAAAAGAATGACCGCCACGTGTCATAGCCAGATTTATCAACAAAGGATGATAAGAGTGTTCGACTAGAAAGTTCATCTCAAAGAGTATAAGGAAGGAGAGCTTGTACTCAGAAAAATCCTACCAACACAGAAGGACGTGTGCGGAAAGTGGATGCCTAACTATGACAACCCTTTTGTCGTGAAAACCGTTTTCTCCAAAGGATCTCTAATTCTCGAGACCATGGATGGCGAGCAACTCAAGTAACCTATCAACTCAGACGCAGTGAGAAAGTACTACGCCTAAAGAGGAAAGCCTAGAAAGGTGATTCAAGCACTTCAGCAAGACAGAAGTCTGAAGGGCAAAACCAGCAAATGCAGGGGCAAAGTCTTGTCCAAGGTGTTAAAAGAAAATCAACGTCTGTCATTTTCGTCAGAAGCAACGAAGCATATGGACTGCTAGTTAGTAGGACCGAATCATTGTGGAATTCTGTAACCCCTTTTGTTTTTCCATTTTTCCAAAATGTATTTGTTCCCGAGACTCTACCCTTTGTAGAGTTCTCATCTATTAATGAAATCATATTTTGGACCAATCATTGTTATGATCTTCTATTTTTGTTATGCAATTTCACTTATTTGTCAATAAGGGTTTTTTCAAAAAGCAAAGTGTTTTGAAAATTTAAATTTTTCTGGTTTAAAGAAAACTGATTTAAGAAAGCACATTGAAAACTCTAGAGGAAACACGACAGTGTTACACTACTCTCAGAATCATAAAAGCTTGCTGCCGCCTCCAGCCAAGGACACATCCAACAGCAATTCTCGCTTTTAAGCCAAGATTTCTCTTCAGCAGGTTCGCAAGAGTATTGATTACATCAAAGATCGTTATCCAGTTGGAAACATTGAGACCCAGCGTGATGGGTTCCCCCTTTGTGTTTCCTTGATTTGCTCTTTCCTTCTCCCTCGTGGGTCGGTCTGCATTTTACATTTGCATCATATCAGCATACACATTTGTTTGCATTTTCTTTGGGTTTCTGTTTGTCTGGCTGTTGCCATTGAGATCTTTTGGTCGTTACCGCTCTCTTTGATCCGTTTGCCACGATTTTGCTTTGCGGTTGTTACCCCAACCTTGTCAGTGATCTTGAGATTACCTGTTTCCATCCTGGGAGGCTAGTTGTGACTAGCAATATCTGATCTTACCAAAACGATTAGATGTTACTAATGTTTACCTTGTTTTGGTCATCACCAATATTCCAAAGCCCAGTGGATACTGGCATTGTTTAAATCCAATCGTTATTGGAACCCTTTGATTCGGTTATTACCAATCCTCATTGAAATCTAGTAGTTACTAGTATGGCTTTTAAATCCAATGGTTATTGGTATTTGAGTTGGTTGTTAGCAGTTTCCCCGGTAAGTCCAGTGGTTACTGGTGTCGCTTAAACCCAACTGTTGTTGGTATTTAGTTCGGTTGTTATCGATTCCCCTATGTAAGTCTAATGGTTACTGGCATTGATTAAAGTCGCTTGTTATCGGTTTGGAGGTTGGTTTGTTACCAACTTCTCCCCGATCTAAGTCCAGTGGTTACTGGCATCATTTAGGAAAATCCAATTGTTATTGGTATCCTTTGATTTGGTCTTTACCAATCTTCGTTGAAGTCTAGTAGTTACTAGCATTGGTTGAAATCCAATTGTTATTGGTATTTGAGTTGGTTGCTTCCAACTTCCATGGTTAAGTCCAGTAGTTACTGGTATTGTTTAAATCTAATTGTTATTGGTGTTTGGCTCGATTGTTACTGATTCCCCATTGAGGTACAGTAGTTACTGGTATTGCTTAAACCCAATTATCATTGGTACCTTGATTCGGTTGTCACCCATTTTCCCCTTTAAAATCCAGTGGTTACTGGTATTTCTTAAACCCAATCGTATTGGTACCTTTGTTCTGGTTGTCACCTTATTTCTACCCTGAAAGCTTAGTCGTTTCTAACACCCACCAGGAAGTCTAGTAGTTACTAGCATTGTTTAAATCAATTGTTATTCATAGGATGTTCTGGTTGTCACCAGTATCCCCAGCTAAGCTTTGGTTTCCCCAGTCGAGTCTCAGAGATCTAGTGGTTACTAGCATCCCCGGTGCATCTGGTCTTGTTTCTAGTCCTTTCCTGAAGATCCCGTTCGAACTCTTCGTTATAGGAAGTTCCTCATTTTGGCTTATCCCAGTGAGGTTCGTGTCTATGGTATTTCGCTTCCCCGTTGGAGATTTGCTTTCTTCCCTAGTAGAGTGTGTTCCCTTCTTTCCCCTAGTGAAGCTTTGTCTTCCTCGGTGGAATTTGTGTCCCTATGTGAAAGATTCCCCTTGAGGTAGCATCATTAGTCATGTTTGAACTATTGCTTATTTTTACCTTGGATCTTTCCCCGGTGTGTCGGGTCCCCTGTGAGTAGTTACTCGTTGTTTTACCATTCTTTTATCTTTTGCTCGTGCGTCAGCATTTGTCTTGCACTCCAAGCATCATAAAATATCATTTAGAATTCATTGCATTTTAGCATTTGTCATTTTGCATACCATCGGATCTAAGGGACAAAATTTCTGGTTTGCTATATTTAAATACCTTTCACTAAGATTATATGAGGATTGTCATCTCTCATTGCTATCCAGTGAAGATATTTAAATAGGGGCAACTATTGCACCCTAATTTTTGACCCCTTAGATCTTCATCATCATTCTAGGATCATCATCATTTGATTATCTAACCTTAACCTATTTCAAGTTTGTCTTTGTCAAGATACAGGTGAATTAGGGTTTTATACAGTCAGGAATCAGGGTTTCGATGGTCTGATCAGTCAACGTATTGGATTGATTCTCCATGGAAAAAGTCTCTACACCATAAGGGATACTATATTGGATCAATTATGAATCCAATTTGAGGTTGTCACCCAAGGATCAAGAATAGTGCAGTCCAGGACACCCGATTAGAGTTTCTGATCAGGAAAAGTCAACTGTAGTTTGAATTTTGATTTAAAATGAATTCCAATGATGGAATCATGGCCCATGAAGCTCATATGGCTTAGTTAAGTCCACCCAAGAAGTTTCAATGTCTCAAAAGACCCAGAACATCAACAGTCGATTCAGGGTTTTTCGATCGATCGGTCCATTTAATTGAAAAGTTAACTCTTTGACCAAAAGGAATTTGACCTCAAAGTTGAAAGAAAATATGTTCGTAATAACATATTACATATAGTCATGAAGTTTTGTGACCATTGGATCAAGGATTGAGGAGTAATCGAAAAAGTCGGGAATTAGGGTTTTGAAAGGGACAAGACCATAACTTCCTAACCACACATCCAAATGAGGTGGTTGAAAGCTTGTTGGAAAGGTATTGACAATTCCTACAAAAGTGTCACAGTGGTCCATGTGCAAAAAATGTATAGATTTGGAGTTATAGTCAAAATCATCACAAGAGGGTTTTTTTGTGTGGAGTTTTTGGTACTTTTAGACATGTTTTCAGCCAACTTTGAGAGGTTTTTTGACCTAGTTCCACTTGGAATTTGAAAATTCAGTAAACATAAAAGTTGTAGAGCATAATGAGGGATTTTCAAAAAGTACAAGAACTCCTCCATAGCCCTTGTGAGCTGAGAGTTTCGAATTGGACAAGTTTGGCCTAAACACTTGATTGTCATCATGTCAAAACTCAGCATAAACTTGATTTCCAACTATGAACTTCATTTCTAACCATGGAATAACATCTGATCTGATGTGTTAGAGGGTGCAATGAACTAGATCAAAAAGGAATCCAAGAAAATCCAAAGTTCCATCCAAGATCCATTTGTTTATTAAAGAAAAAGTACAAAAGGTACAACATGAGAGAGAGTGTTGGTGGCTGCAGCATAGAGGGTGTCCTTGTTCACTCTTTGGTCACTTATCACAACTTATTGTTAGCTGGTTTAAGGGGGCTAAACACCTTGAAAGCAGGCAAAGCCTGCAGAGCCAAAACAATCACCTAGATTTGCTAAGATTTTCAACAAAACCACCTTGAATACCACTTAAGCAAATCTGTCCAAACCTCTCACTTTTCCTATAATTAGAGGCTCTATCTCATGTTATTTCACACACTAGAGCCCTCTAAACCCAAGAGAAAACATAGCTCTCATTCTATCTTGCGTTGCTTGTAAGTGAAGAAAGTCACAAAACCACCAAAATTGTCTTTTTGCAAGTTCCATACCAACTCCATTTCTAGCCATCAAACCACCATAAAAACAATCCACACAAACCTAAAATCATTATTAGAAGGTGTCCTAACCTTTGTTTATATGAAAAATACCATAAATCCAAAAGTCAACTTCTCACTCACCTAAGTTTGACTTTTATGCATAATATGGAACAACTCACTCCCTA
Source organism: Lathyrus sativus (assembly GCA_963859935.3). Lineage (NCBI taxonomy): Eukaryota > Viridiplantae > Streptophyta > Magnoliopsida > Fabales > Fabaceae > Lathyrus > Lathyrus sativus. Next base: position 469,459,125 of record OZ012740.1, read on the forward strand.
GAGCAACTTCCACCACTTTGACACTTGGAACAACTTCTATTTATGTCATACTAGCTGTCTATAACCTCAAACAACAACTGGAGATCCATTTGCTCAAACTGTCATCCAGAAACCACTAGTTACTTCAAGAAGAAGCAACTTCACAAGCTTGCTCAAAGGAGGGAAGGATATTTGCTCTTGCTGCTAGCTTGCTTTTGGAGGTTTACAAGAGGTAGGTGACCCCTAACTCTTGCTTTTTCTCATATGTACATTATCCAAGAATTGTTGATCATTATTTGCATATATTTGTACTTGTCATCATAAACTTATGATTGTCATATGTCATGTGATGCATTTGATCTTTAAGGTTTGATATTGTTATGTTAGGTTGTGCTTATTGATGTTTCATATTTGTCTATGTTGTTAGGAGGTTATAACCTATTATGTGAATCATGATTGAATGTATGATGGCATTGTTATGTTCAAATCAACTATGTTGTCAAAAACTGTTGTGAAATTTGAGTTTGTCAACTCATGTAAAAATGCTGTTAGACTGTCATTAGAGTTTTGTGTTAGGACTGTTGTTGGGATGGTTGGTATTGTTATGCCAAAGATTTTGTATTTGTGTTATAGGATGCCTACTTTCATAGGCTTGTAAGTTTTCTTTGTGAATGGATTTTTGGATTGTTTGTTAAAAGATCTAGACATTGTCATGTTGGGATTCACAATTATGTTATCAAGATTTATTTTTGGGTTTAACCTTGTCAACTCATTACTTGTTGTTTAAATCTGTTGCTCATACTAAATATTGGTTTGTGATTGTTTTAACAAGTTGGTAGCTTTCATTTAAAAATAATTTTTGAATTAGTGTTTGACAAGTTTGCATTGTGATGTCCAAACTGTTACTGTCATGGAATTTATGGATTGGCTTTTGTAATCAGTTTTCTAGATTTGGTAGGTCTGTTTATGTGCATAAGGGTTTGCAAATCAATGATGACAGGTTTTAGGTAGTCTAGGTAAGGCTAGGTTGTAATACTTAGTAGGTTCCTTTGTATGCATTTTGCTTGTGTGGTATGTTGAAGAGACAATTGTCATTGTATGTCTGTTTGAGCTCATGCCAAGATTGTGTTTCAAACACTGATGACATAGTGAAAGATGTTGATTTTATACTATACTTGTTGTCCAAACTTGTTGGGAGGTTTGTCAACCTAGTTTCTTATCAAAATTGCAATTGGTCTTTTAGAGTTCATATAGGGTAAGTTCATGACAAGGCTGTTGTCTAGTTGAGGTAGTGTGGACTGTGAGATTTCTGCATAGGTCTATGTTGCTGTTAAAATCATTAGTGATTGAATTGGTGCATTGATTCTGTCAGATCCCTGCTTTGAGGTTTGTTAACTTCTAATATCATCAAATTTCATTTTTAACCATTGCAATTTGTGTGTGAAGTTCATAACTAGTTGCAGTTTGGATTGATGAACATTGTATTGTCTTTGAGTCACTTGTTTTAACATTGTTTAGATGCCAAGTTTATCTTAAACCATTTCCATAAATTGCAACTTATTAGTCACTTCATGTTCAGTAAGGATTTGAGCTCATCTCTTTGAGCATAATCTTAAGTAATACATTTAAAACATGTGCAGACTTTTGTTGGGACTTAAACTCATCAGTTTTGGTCTATAACTTCACAATTGCATTTCAAAACTCATATCTTGCATTTCCATTCAAGTTTTATTGTGTGTGCAGTATTTAGAAAAATGATGATTACCATTGCTTTCCTCTTAAAGAAACAAGTGATTTAGACTTTTATTTTACTAAAATTGGTTGAGATTTGAGTGATTTTGAGTGAAATTGTTTTTGAGATGTTTGACTAGTTTGCCCTGCATATTGCCCAGAAATTTTCCTTGTTAGGTATAAGTTTCAATTGGATGGCTTGATACATTGGATGTATCGCCACCCTAGTGGTTATGCGTTGTATCTCATGTATCTTTCCATGCCTCGTGTCTTGTGTTTGATCCTCAGCGAGGACACTTTTTGGACTTTTTAGCATTTTTCAACATTTTAAATATTTTGTCTTTTCTTTTCCATTAATGTTCACACGCGCATGGTGGTAGAATTGGCAAGACTTTGGTGCACGACTCATAAGGTCTTGAGTTCAAGCCTTGGATGAGACACTATTTCTTTTTAATTGCTAAAATCTTTGATTTTTCTTTAAACTTCAAATTAATGTAACATTATCATTTTTGAATGATTCTTTTTGCTAATATCTTGTATTGTTGCATATTTTTCATATAGTATTTAAAGAGTTCTAAAATTCATGTTTTAGAAACACTTTATACTATAAGAAAGTTGTGTTCCATTTTAGGGTTTTTACCCTTCTATCTTTCAATTTTCTTTTCAAAACTTTTGATTTCATTTTCGTTAAGTTTAATTTGAAATTGGGATGAACTATGTTCGTTAACTCCTTTTTGTACTTGACTATATGCATTTCAATCTTTTCTTGTAAGCATCTATTTGATTTACATTACAGATGTGTGTTTGTAAACAATACTATCTCTGGTTGTTGTGACCTCTTGAGTATACTTTTCACACGATCCCTCAGCCATTTAGGAGTCTAGTTAGAACTTAATATGACAGAGTTTGCTTCATTTATGGTTGTTACCTTGAACTTATGGAATTCCCCATGAAGTAATGAACTTTGAACTTGAACTGTTGTTACATTTCTTGTGTGCTCACTTATACTTGATTGTCATCAATGCATGATCTTTGCCTCTATGTTGTTACATTTGACATTCTTTAAACCTATGGCATGCTTGCTTTAAGTTGCTACTTGCTTGCATTATAACTTGGTTACATATGGTTGTGACCTCATCTTTGTTAAGATATTTCAGTTGATTTTTACCTCTTATTTTGAGTCTTGTAAGAATCTTTATCATGATATTGTAATATCTTTGTGCATATTGGTGGTAACCATTTACTCTTGAAATCTTTGCTTGATATTGTCATATGCTTGCATGCTCTTGGTTGTAACCATACTCTTTCATATGTTCATCATGTTTGAATGAATGCGTTTAATTTTGTTAAGTTATTCCCCAAGTGATGGAACTTGTTAGTTCTCATCCGGTTGCCTCTTCTTTTCCCATTCCAAAGGAAAGCCTCTATATTGACCCTTGGCTCATGGATAGCTCATTACCCTCCCCTTGACTTTGTTAAGTCATCTTGACCCCTAATTTAGTTAAGTTAGAACCCAAGCCATTAGACTTTACTATAAGTCTAGAAGACTTATCCCTTGTTAGGAGTACTCCTCAACTAGAACTTTAAGATAGAGTTTGTTAACTCTATGTAAGAATCATGGTGATGATTGCTTACCTTCCCCCTTGGCTTTTGTAAAATTCAATATCCTTTGAGTGTACAACTTAGAAATAGGGAGTTTTGTTAAACTCTATATAAGCATGGTTATGTTTGTTCCCCTTGAACCTTTATCATAATCAGGTGTTTATTCATCCTCAGTGAGGTGAACTACGATTGCTCTAATTCAATCCTAGTTAGGATACGTAGGCAGAGGATGTGATATCTTTACGAGAAAACTTATATACTATCCTTAGGTATTTACCTACAACTTTAACCTTGACCCCTATCCCAAACCATAGCAAACATTTAGTAAACTTAGCATACAAACATACAAAAGGTTCTTGTAGAGTACTAAAGATGTTTAGGATGTGAAATATCTACCCTAGGCATAACCAACCCCCGATCCCCGATCTCTTAGCGTTGTTGTCACATCACGCAAAAAGGTTTTTTATTTCTTTAACCTTTCCTTTGGATAAATCAAAATCCAGTTGTGAATTTAATGAATTAAGATTCAAGTTAATCAATATCTTGGTATCACGATTTTCACCGCAACACCATGAATACTAACAGGTTTACTTACTATGGTGTGCAGGGATAACAGGCTTAATGTGATTGCGTGAGAATGAAAAAGAGGTGAAAATGAATAGGCTGAGTTATAATAACATGATTCGAACTTGTCTGCACAAAGACAGAGTTTTTGATTGCACTTATTAATTTCGTGTCAGCAGAGTATCCTTAGTATTTCTAACCAGTACCTATCTTTCGTGTGAAAGTTTCACAATAATGTATGATCTGAGTTATGTCGTATTATATTCCACGCATACATTTTATTTGCTTAAGGACAAGCAAAGGTTCAAGTGTGGGAGAGTTTGATAACGCGAAATTATATCGGATATTTGACTTGACTGACATGAATTTTATCTGCTTTTGTTACTGTTTTATTTGATTTATCTTCGATTATGCTTTTGTTTTCTTATGTTTTCTAGGTTACCATAAATATGGACTAAAGAAATAAAAGGAGAAATAAATGAAGGAAATGGAAAGATAAGAGGAAGAAAATACCAAAGAAAGAAAATAAGAAGAAAGAAAGAGAAATGAAAGAAAAAAAGGGGTGGGGGCCACCACAGACCAAGTGGCACTTGCCACTTGGGTGTGGCGCCTGCCACCTTGCCCACACAAGGGTGTGTGGCACTGCCACCTCCAAAGAAGGACAAGGAGTGGCGAGTGCCACTCCTAAGGAATAGGAGAATGGCAACTGCCACTCCTAAAAGAACGGGAAGTGGCGTCTGCCACTTCCTCCCCATATTTTCTCCACTTCCCCCCTACTTTTTCTTAACCTTCGGGCTGCATTTCCTCCTATTTTCACTCCTCGTTTTAGGCTTGAATTGGTGTAACCGTTGCCCACTAGCAGATATAAAAGAGAAGGCAGTTTTGGAAGAAGGGGACGTAGTATTTTTTTTTGTTTTTTGTTTTTCATTTTATTTTTCCAGCATTCTGCTTTTAGTTTCTTTTACATTTTTTAGAGAACTTTTGTAAGGCAATTGTTTGTTACATTGATAAACAATTTCCATTTAGTTTTAGGATTGATTCAAAAGGTTGTAATATTGTACTGAACTGCAAGCCGACCTTCATAATCAAATCCAAGTTATGTTCTTCAAATCGCCAGGTTCCTTTTATCTGTTTTTATTTTTACCGTTATATTTATATGCATCCCTTCTATTTTCTGTTTAGCATTAATATTAGATTTAATATTAGCATAAAAGCCATGTTTGGCTAAACCTTTTAATATCAATATGTAATTACGATCGGTCGGAGGGGGTAAGTAAATCGTGACGTAAATTTAACGGATCTAATTCTTCTGATCTCAGTTACTTTTTATAAATTAATAACTTTTGTTACGAGAGTAAGAATGTAACGAAGGTTAAGATCAATAAAGCGAGAGTTTGAGGTCTTAACCGAATAGCTAATACTGAACATTAGGCTTAAATACAGTGAGAGTGCTTTAAGGTTAATTAGGATTTATTTGTTTTCAAAAAGTGTTTTTAAATGCAAAATGAGAGAGCAAGAGCCGCATTCTTATTTGAGAGCATAGTCTAAGTCAAGACCACGAGAGTGTGAGATAAGGCCTTTTAAATGAGTATTTTCTACAAAATAACAATTTTACCTTTTAAACTAAGCGCCCACGAATTATTGAACCCCCGATGATTGATAGGATTATATATCGATATTTCGCAATATCTTAATTTAATTTAATTTTATCTTCGCACTTATTTTCTTACTCGCATCCCAAATTTAGAAATTCATTAGCCTTAGATTGATATAATAACATTAGATAGAGGTAGTTTGACTCTTGGTCCTTTGGGTTCGATAATCTTTTAAAACTACACGATCAGGCTGTGCACTTACAGTCACGAAGCATTTAGACATATTAAGTAGCGATCAGTTAGGGAGGTTGGCTTGCAAGTTTGAGGGAGGTGTAGTTGTTGTCAAGTCGAAGAGAGAAAAAACAAAGGTTTGTATTCTTTTTTTATCTCTGAAGATAGAGTTTTTTAAAAGGTTTTCTCCTTTTTTTTCAAAATTATTCCTCCCCTTTAAACAGATTCAAACCTATTTTTCCAGTTCTTGTCTTGTATTATTGTATTGTCCCTTTCAATGCAGGTTTTGTATAGGATTGTTTGTTGTAGTTTTGCGCAGGATGTACGGTTTTAGAGTGTTGTATGCTGATGTTGTGCAGTGTTTTGTAGTAGAATGTAACATGAAGATTTTGTAAAAATTGCTTGTGTTGCCGTGTAGGCTGAAGCTGTCATTGTAGCTTGGAGAGTTTTGTCATGGAGGGGAGTTTAGTTTTTTTCATACTGGAGCAATGTTTTATTTCAGGCGGTGCATTACAGGATTTTTCTTTGTGCAATTTTGGTCATGGCTTTGATGGTAGAGGACTTGCAGGCTATGCATGTCATTGGTGGTACAATTTTGTCGGTTGATGATATTGAAGCCTGTAAAATTGTTGTAGCAAGTGGCTTGTGAGGTCTTGGTTTATTTGTAATAAGTTACTTGTGATTTTGTTTTGGAGTCAATTTTGTACATTGCTGTAGAATAAAGTATTACAATTTTTTTTTTGAATTTTTGTTGTAATAAAAGGAATGATAGGAATGATGGGCTTTGATTGTTGTATGAACTTAATGACTTTTCTTTTTTTGTTGATTTTTTTGGTAATATAAACACAAATTATTTGTAATGAGCCTTTGAATTATAAATTTGAAATGGATTTAGATATTGCAAATAGATTTTTATGGGAATGTATATTGGATATTTGTGGATAGATGAGTTTGGACTTTTGAATGGATAATTTAAAAAAAAATGAATTTAAATGGACAAACGGATATTGGATGGATAGTTGTGAAATTGATAATTAAAATGAACAAAATAAGGATAATTGAAAATGAAAACGATTTAGAAATGGATTTGGGCGAATGGATATGGATTATTGACAAATGACAAAGTGGATAAAAATGTGGAAAATGGATAAATCGAATCTAGGAAAATGGAAGTGAATAATGGGTAACGAACGAGTTTTGCAATATGCCTCCATAACACTTAAAGCCTTAACAGCTGAACTTGAATGCCACTCATCTTGTATGACATCACGACTTTTAATCCATCTTAGAATGATATAAACTTCTTTTCCTAAACCAGGATCAAATCACATCCAACTTAAACCGAAACAATATTGCAGACATTTAACCTGTTATTCTCAGGTAAAACTCAACTGAACAACGCTTTCCAATCTTAACACAAAGAGTGAGAAACCCTAATCTTCGTGCCTTGAGTGCACACTAATGAAACAATGACTTGATGAGAAAAAATCCTAATTCAAAATCCTTCCAGTTAGGCCACTGATGAAACCCTAAATAACTGATGCTCTTGGAGAAACTCAGAGAGACCAATATTGTGCTTGGATAAACCTCTGATAAAAGATGCTCATGATGTTTAAAAGTCCAATACCGTATTTCAAGCCCGAGTACAAAATCCAAAAGAAAATCCTTTGAACAATGGAAGTCTAGATCAATAGAAAACCTCTGATCCCGTGTCTTAAGAGCCTGATGAAATGCGTGTTATACTATACAAGTGAATGCAAGGCAGAAACAAAGCCAGATGAATGCAATTTCAAAATTTCCTGGTCAAAATTTGGGGCATGACATCTACCCCTATTTAATCTTCTTGGACCTTAAAGTACGAATAGCGACAACTTTCAAACATTCGAGGTAGAAGAGGATTAAATATTAGAATACCCAGAATTTTGGCCGTGTAAAGAAGAGATGAATGTACTGATATGCTTGAGATGCAAATGAATGGCATGCTTGACATGGAAATGTATGCTTGAAATGAAAATGTATGCTTGAAATGCAAATGTATGCTTGAATGGGTGCTTTTCCAATCTTGGAAGGGGAGACACCCATGCAAAATTCTAAGAGAAGAAAATGCGATACAATGGTATAACTGTAATATAAAATTCCTTGTTCAAAAGGAGGAGCGCCTTCATGCAAAAGGCAAACACGACTCAGCTGGGGAGTACTCTGAACATTTTGCTAAAAAAGGTAGAGGGTACTTGCAGAAGGCAAGGAAAAAGATATTCCTCTCGCAAAAGGCAACAAGGTCTCCTTAACAAAAGGTTAAGAGAAAAAATAATTCCTTCTACAAAAAGTAGAAAGGACTTCTAAACAAAAGGTTAGGAGAGACATGATAACTCCATCTACAAAAGGTAGAGGAGACTACCTTGGGAGTAGACGATCGTATTTCCTTCTATAAAAGGCAGAAAGGACTCTTGAATAAAAGGTTAAGAGAAAGATAATTCCTTCTACAAAAGGTAGAGAGGATTCCAAAACAAAAGGCTTGGAAAAACATTCCTTTTGCAAAAGGCAGAAAGGACTCCTAAACAAAAGGTTAGGAGAAATATTCCTTCTATAAAAGACAGGAAGGATACTTACAAAAGGTAAGATGAATCCATTGTGAAATAATACTTTGTGAAAGACTTACAAAAGGTAAGTTGAAGAGGCTTTGTGCAAAAGAAACGAAAGGACTTACAAAAGGTAAGTTGAGGAAAATAACCGTCCTCATGCAAAAGGCACAGGGACCTTACATAGGGTATTAGAACATCATTTAACCTCACAGTCACAACGGTGGAGATGACATTCTCTGAGTATTATGACCATTAAGTTCTTGGCCACACAGGTATCAAGTGTCCAAATTGATTGAAAGGGGAGTAGATTATTCATCTAGTCTCATATCTGTACCCAATGCAAAATTCTTTTGCGTGAACGCTTACAAAAGAAAAGCAAAGGGATAAGATTTTGCGCAAAAGGCAGCGAAGTCACTTACAAAAGGTAAGGTGAGGAGATATCTCATGCAAAAGGAACATAAAGAGTTTCAAAAGGTAAGTGAAGTGGTAAATACTCTGAAAGAATTCTGATAGGATGTCCATAGGAAATTCGCATCTTCGAGAACGGCTGGCTAAGCGTGCAATGATGGTTTATGTATGCAAAATGCAAATGTATGGTTGGGTTGCTAGGGATATGAGGATATGCGAGCAATGGATGATGGACGTGCCAAGTATGGTTAGGCTTTTGTTTTGGGTGCCAATCGAGGTTGGGCTTTTGTTTTGGGTGCCAAACAAGGTTAGGCTTTTGTTTTTGGTGCCAAGCGAGGTTGGGATTTTTATTGGGTGCCAAACGAGGTTTGGTTTTTTTTTGGGTGTCAAGCGAGGTTGGGCTTTTGTTTTGGGTGCCAAGAAAGGTTGGGCTTTGAATGTGAACTACCAGATGAGAACTAGTTTTCAAGGGGTAGACTACCAGGCGAGAACTGGTGGCAGAAGGTTAAGTTGTTAGACCAGAACTGACTTCTTGTTTTATTTGTTAGACATGAACTATTTTTAAAAGGGTTTGAAGAATGGGTGACTCGACAAGAATTATTTTTTAAAAGGCTGTCTACCAGACGGGATCTGGTATCTTGAGGTGATTTTCTAGATAAGAATTGGTTTTAAAGTGATATAGGTTACAAGGCTTTTTGATGTTAGATTCATGTTGTGGGGTTAGGCTTGATGATGAGATGATATGCATGGCTTTATGCTAGAGCAAAGTGACATGAATAATGCATGAGCATGATTTATGCAATGATATGAAGGTTCCAAGGTGCCCATGTATGGATAATGGATGGAATGGTCTTTTGTAGCAAAGCTTCTTATGAAAAGTGATTTAGTAGGGTGGTTATATTATTCCCCGACACTCGTCTTAAACTTTGAGATTACTGACAAAGTTTTCTTGAGAAGCTTTGAAGGCATGGAGGGACTTACCCTTCCGTGTAGCTAAAATAGCCCCAGTCTGATGGGTCTTTGAAGAACTTTCCTCGAAAGGAAGTTAGAAGCAGTTGTACCATGAGATGACCTCGAGATGGCTTGCCCCAGAATTTTGGTTCATGAAAGGATTCGTCCTTGATTAATCGACTCTCAAGGTGGTTTGCTTCGATGTACTCATGAGGTAACTTATCCCAGAATGAGCGTTGAAGCGACTTTACTTGTGCTGATTGAGCACAAGAGAGACTTCTCCTTAATCAAGAGAACCTTGAGTGGTTGTCCCTGGCTGTTAGAGTCTTGAGATGATTCTATCTGATCAACCGACTCTTGAATGATTTTCCCTATAATCAAATTATGTTTGGGGACTTGCTTTAGACTGACTGATTCCTTGGTCAACATGACATACCCCTGATCTGTAGGACTACAAGGTGTTCTTGATTCTAGTCAACTTTCCCTTAATGATCCAGCTCTCTTCGATAGCTCCTTGTTCGAATTTACTTGATGTCAAACACTGACTTGTAATCAACATTGTTCATTCAAGAATGATAATTTTAATGCGATGCTCATGTAAGTTTTAAAAATAATTTATTAGAATGATGTGATAGTGTGTGACGAATGGGCCGTTAGTCCAAACGTAGTGCTAATTTAGCTAGTGTGAAAGATATAGAAAGAATATGACGTCAATACTAAAGATTAGCAAATATGTGGGGAGTCAGTTTACACAACCTTGCTGTAATATGATTTCAGAAAAAAAACCCTGATTTAATTAGGTCTTTTGAGGGTTGTAACACGGTCTAGTTCACAGTTACTGAAACAAAGGATATAAGGCTTAAAGTTTGTTTTGTACCCACCCCTTCTTCATAATAATCTTCAGTCTTATGTTCAGTTAATTCAACACACGCATCTTGTGTTTGATGGTGTAAGAGCGAAGATGAGGATTCAAGATTCGCTTGAAATGGCAGTCACCTTATTTCATTTTTGATGGATGTCAGTAACCCTTTGATTTTTGACTTGGTGGTCACTGAATCTATTTTGCTTTGCTCGAGGATATGAGGACCTTTTTTGCTTGATTCTTCTTTTGACCCCTAACTTTTGCCTGGACTGCTTTTATTTTTCATGTCCATCGGGTTTGCCTTGATTTTTCCTAAGTCACCTCTTGAGGTATTCGACTTAGCTTATTTTGTATTTTTTGAAAACTTGTGACTGCCAAATCATTGGTTATGATGGATCCTTAAACGAGATGTTTCATCTTGTAATTGAATGTGTGGTCAGATTAACTGAACACTACCCATGTCCGAAGTTAAGTGTAAGGGTTTGAAAATCCGAAGAAAACTCCTACTTCTAGGCTCGAAGTGTTTGACTAGGGACTACCTCCTTATCTCTCTAATGTTTAAGGGATTTGAAACAATTCATGTATATCATCAACATGATTTTATCCAAAAGAATACAATTTGCAATTATGGGTATTTCGTTTTCATCATCCTCCCTCCAATTTTTGCTAAAACAATAGTTTGAAAAAGAAGGTGGACGAGAGGTGTATATGGATGTATTTTTTTTTGTTTTTTGATATAAGTTAAGAAAAAACGAGCAAATGCGACATGATTAATTCAGAAAAAGTGTCATCACTTTATTAGTATTACCATTCAAAACAACAACTTTTAAAAACAACCCGCATTCAACAAGAAAGAAAATACAAATTCGATGATAAAAGTTAATCCAATAATTGCCAGTTCTGAGGATGTCTTCCTGTCTGAACCACTGGCTTTAGGAGATGACCCCTGAAGTCTTCAAACTCATTCGGGCGTGAGGTCGACGTGCACAACCAAGCTTCCTTCTAGAAAGTACATGTGCTTCTTATCAATCAACTGTTGCACTTTGGCTTGGAAGGCTTTGCAATCTTCAGTTGAGTGTCCCATTGATCCAGCATGATACCCACGACTCACATAGGGATTGTACCCAGGAGGGTATGGATCTGGAAATGACTTTAGAGGCCTAGGAACCACCAATGAGCTTTGAATCAGATTGGCAAGAGTTAACTATATGACATAGGGACTGGATGAAGAGGAACATTCCTTCTTTCTAAGTTGTTGCGAGGCTTATGTTGGCTCTAATGCTGATTCTGAAATCCTCGGTCATGGACTCGTTGATTTACATGAGGAGAAATCCAAGGTTTCTGGCATGAAGCCCTAAGCATGGGTGGCTGCCCATAAGGAAGGCATGGAACTGAAAATGATGACCATTGAAAAGATGAGGGACCAAAAGGTTTTGCTGGTGCACCATGAGAATATTCAATATTTGTTATGACTGCATTGGTTTCATCCTCTTCTTCCTCTTGGGAATTGCTGAGTGATTCGGTCTCACTAGCTTGACTGCTCGAGGCGTCTTGGATTTTTCCACTCTTAAGGTAGCTCTCGACATGTTCTCCTACTATCACAAGGTCAGAGAAGCTTGAAAATGCACTGCCAGCCATTCTTTCAAGATAAGAACTATGTAGACTGTATATGAACATGCCGATCAATTCTTTGTCCAAGAGTGGCGGTTGCCCTTTGGCTGCCAATTCTCTCCACCATTGTGCATATTCCTTGAAGGGTTTACCACTTTGCAACTGCGTGCGGCTGGGAGCCACGTCCAAATTGTACTGGTATTGCTTTAGAAAATCCCTGCCTAAGTCCCTCCAAGATTAGATATGACTTCTTTCTTATTTCATGTACCAAATTAAGGATGCCCGCTCAAACTATCTTGAAAATGGTGAAACATCAACTTATCATCGTGGGTGTAGGAGGTCATTTTTCGGTAGAACATCACCAAATGATGCTTTGGGAAACTAAGGCCTGTGTACTTCTTGAAGTTAGGTAACTTGAATTTTGGAGGAATCACCAGGTTTGGCACTAGGCACATATCAGCAGCATCGAGACCATGCGTATCATGCACACTCATAGCTTAGAGTTTCTCCTAAATGGCACGAAGTCTTTCCTTCATAGGATCAGTCAATGGCCTTACCTGGGGTAGAGTAGGAATGTTTACTTGTGGAGGATCATCATTAGGCAGATGATTGTACAACGGGTTGGTCATCACAGTAAAACTGGTTGGGGGATCAAGATTCTCCATTACAACATACTAAAGGTTGTTCTCTAACATAGTGTCATACCCCAAATTTATCCTACCTGCGTATAGCTTTCGTATGTACATTCATCCACTAATTGTTATTCAGAAAATTAAAAAAAGATATGTTGTTGTTTTTATTCCTGCTTATTCAATTGGTTGCAAGGATGAGTTGGTGTTAGACAAATCCATCAAGTTAAGTGTATGTGTAGTATGAACTAAGGTATAACGGTTTTGGTTTAATTTATCAGTCAGATAAGGTTTTGGTCCAAGATCAGGGCCATGGTTTGTAATGGTTAAGGTGACGTGTGTGAAACTCTAGTTAGGGTTTGTGTCAATGCAATTCATCTGTGTGTGAGTCTGGTGTTAGGCTATGTCAAGTCAGGTGCTTCATGTTTGAGAAATATCAGGGTTCAATTAGGGTTTTATACACCGAGTCATGATGATTAAGGTTTATTCATTTAGTTCATGAGTCGGGTGGCTATGTGTTCAAAATTGATTCATTTTTGGGATCAATTCCTCAAAGTATGATCATTTATGTCATGATGTTGTCAAAACGTTTTCAAATGAACAAGGTGATTCATGTTAAATTTTCATTTGATCAAGTGATGTCCGAAGTCTTTCTAAGAATGATTAGGATTGTGCAACATAGATTAATGTCTTTGTTCATTTCAAGGGAAGACTCAGGATCGGTTCATTTCTCAAGAATTTGATTTAAGGATTTAAATCTCTTGATTTTCGGTATCAATTTCAACGCATTGAAATTCAAGGGTGCAAATTTAATTCCAAGTTTATATCCAAGAGGCCCATTCTTACTAAAAAACTCTACAAAAAAAGGGGTTCATGGATCATCAAAAAATGAAAGGCCCATGAGAATTTTATCCCAATAGTCCATTCATTACACCAAAAAAAAATAGAAAGATTGTTTTTTACAAAGTTTATTATCTATTTTTTACAACAAATTACATCCAAGCTGCTAGTACAATTCAAAAGCAACATAACCTCACGGTGCTACACGCCAAACTTCTGCAAGTCACTTCTTGAAATCTCCCTACCAACTCGCCCCACCTCACGCAACATTATCCCAAGCATTGTAAAAACTGCGCAACCTTCAAAGTTGCAAAACCTTCTCACGATATACAACCAACATGAAATATTCAGATTCAACATATAAGCCACATAAGCCTAAAGCGAGAGGCAAACAAGCTACAGAAGTTAAAAGAAAAAAATTGACCCCACAAACTTTCAAGAAACACCAAGCCAATTTTAGCAAGCATAAGCCATTGTGCACATATCAACCGGCCCCACACCTTGTCCAGAAAAAAAGAAAAACCACGACTTGGACGTGGAAACCGCAAATTCACAACGCACAATACATACCGTTTTACACACCAATAACACAAAATACGCAAAAATTGGAGAAACGCAGTAACCAACCCAACCTTCCACTTCTACCCTCTCACTCTCTTCATATATATTCAGATCCAATACAAAACCTTTAAAAAAAGAGGCTAACAAAAACACTTCTCCTAAAAAAACCTTCATAATCTCAACCGAAGCCCCCAAATCCCCTCAATCCATCTTCAATCTTCAACCTTAACTCAACCTTCATCCCAAATCAATAATCTTGACACCACCACAACAATAAAAATGAACACAGAAATGGACGAAGAGAAGAAAATTTAATGAAACAGAGTACAACCTGAGTTATTAAAGTGAATCGAGCAAGCCTGAATCAACCGCGAGGTGAGACATAAGGATATTGCTTAAGAGATAACAAGAGTGTCATGTTGTTGTTTTGATATTGTCGCTACTGAGAAAAAATAGGGTCGGCAAAGACAGAAGAGTCGCCACCGTTCTTTATTTATCCCAAAGAGAGGGAAAGGAAACGATCAGAGAAAACCTACGGAAAAGGGAAAAGACAGGTCATCGCAACCAAATCTTGGGTTCGGGACTCAGTTACACAAGGGGGAGGTATGAGCACCCCTCACGTCCGTTGTACTCAACGGGATCCATGCTTGTTGTCTAATCTAAAAGGGTGTTAATCTATAAGGCTGACCACAGAGACAAAAGAAAAGAAAACAGACTTGATAGAGCATCACCGCTCTATGCCTACGTATTCCCTCGTTACCTGTTTGCGGTAGAACCATGAGTTAACACACTCTTTCTGAAAATGATTTTCAATTAATCCCGAAGGATAAAAAGGTTTTATGTTTTGTTTTGTGTTTTTTATGAAGAAGTGAATTGAATTAGATTTGTAATTTATGTTGCACTAAAGACTATGACTTGAGAGCGAATACGTCGCATATCGCCCAAAGGGCATACGCTAAACACTCTAGACAGTTGAGAGGAAGCCCCTCAACTATCATTCCCCAAATACTAAAGGCTCATAGCGTAAAACGCTTATTATCCTTTATTAGATGTCTTGAAGAAGTTTTGAGATGAGAAGAGAAGACACAAACTCTAAGGGGAAACTAATCAACCCTAACGTTATCATGCAATGTGATCCTAAGATTGAGATTAAGAGGGGATAAGTCTATCCTAATGTTATCATGCTTGGATTGAGCACTTAATGTCTCTCCTACTCCCATCCTAAACGGAGGGACTAGGAATCTTAAGGGATTATGGCAAAGGAACCAAGAAAACACAAGATAAATCAATCATAAATGAAATGCAAGAAAGAGATGAAATGGACTTAAACAAGTCAAGAGGAAATGCAAACATGATATTGAAGATGCAACACAAACAAAAGATGAAGCAAAAAGACTTAAACAAGTCAAAGAACAAGTGAGATAAAACGGGAGAAGTCACAACTCCTACAACCATTCATACATCAATCACTTACACCAAAAGGTAAACAACAAAACCAAAAGGAGAAGCCATGGTCAAAATGGAGATGGCAGAATAGGCTTGGGTAGCAAGGGACATGCAAGATATCTCAACCAAAAAAAACATATTGATCATCCAAAAGAACGGAACAACCAAGTGCTTAAAGTGATCCCTCATCCAAAGCAAACTCAAAGTATGAACAAAGGATACCAAATTGCCTTAAATGAGTATCAAAAGCCAAGGGACAGAAGTGAAAACACAAGAAGAAAGCCCACAAACTAGAATGGAAACAATGTATAAGCAAGCTATAAGCCAAGGCAAGAGAAAGGACCAAAGTTTAAACCACATTCAAAACTTAGAACCAAGTGGAATGCCCTAATTCAAAGTGACTTGTAACACAAGCTACACAAGTGTGTGAGCTATAAATGCAAATCCAGCACCTTAATCATGTCAAGAATGAGAATTAAGATTCATAGGGTGCATATGGGATCAATCAAAGTCATTTCCCAAAGGAACTAGGTCAACTAGTTTGTATGAACTTCATCTAGGGTAACTTGACTTGAAATGTTCACCAAAAATAGAAGAAATGTTCAATAAATCTCAAATAAAATGCTCAAAGCAACTAAGTCAATTGGCAACCAGAGGCCAGAGTTTCAAAACCAAATTCAACTCAAGGCATCACCAAATGGTTTGATCAACTAGGGTGCTCCACCTTATTGAGTTATAATCGAGGGTCAAACAAAACCAACTCAAAGTCAAATAAAAAATGATCAAACATTGACCAAAATCAGCCCCAAAGGCACCTCAATCCATCCTTTAAATGGAGAGGAAACCCTACTCATTGGTGATATCAAATGGTAGCTCAAGTGTGGATGATCAACTAAAGGCAACATTAAAAACCTCTCCAATTGCAAAATTCAAATTAAATTGCAAAATAAAATAAAATCAGAATTAAAAATATGGAAAATTAAATAAGTTTTTAAAATGATGGAAAATATTTTTTTATGGAATTTTTGGATTATTGGAGCTATTTTTAATAATTGCAAATCAAAACAGAAAATAAAATAAAATAAAATAAACATGGAAATGGAAGGGAGGTGAAACAACAAAAGCATCAACAACAGGAAATCAGTACAAAGCGCACGTGAATATCAAACTCATCCCATTTGACCCAGCCAAAACTGAGAAAATGAAACGCATCGTCTCATTTAACTACGTGGAGTCAAGCAAGCCAACTAAGCCAGGTCAAGCAAATCGGAGAAACTCTATTGGTTCTTCAAATGCGTGCAAGCTCTACTTTCTTCCTTCCAATTTACTCCTTGTACTTTGGTGAAGAGGAAGCAAGCTTCAATTGCAATGGATTTTGAGTCAAAAACCAGATTCGAAAGTGGAAAGTGCTTTGGAAATTTTTTATCTCTCTTCTCTCCCTTTCACGCAAGCAAGCTATCCTGAGGCATTAGGGAGAATTTTGAGATTATATCTGATGGGTATCGATGCTTCATGCAGGCCCATATTTCTTATCATGTGAGATTTCAAAATTTTACCAAAAAATTCAACTTTGCACCACACACGGGTTATGCATTATTCCTCCTCTTTTTGGTAAGCAAAAGCACACTTGAGGTGTGTGGAAATGAATGGAAATTATTTTGGCCTTGTAACAATTCTACACACCAAGCTTCAAACCCTTACTTTTTGAGTAAGAAATTTGAAAATGAGGCATATCATGACATTTCATGTTGGTCCATTTGTGGTAAACATCTCACATGTCATGTAATGGTATCAAATAACTCAAAAGTGAGACAAAATAATGACTTGTAATGTAAGATTCTTGAACCATAACCAAAAGTTAAGATTTCAACCAAAAAGTGTCCCACATGGCCATATAATTCCATAACTCAAATGATTCTTGAGCTCTGTGATGTAAATTAGGTCATTATAAACAACTTTCATGTTGGTTGGAAGTGCATTTGAGGTGCATAAGTTCACGGAAATGACCATTGTACCAAATGACCTAAAATGAAATCTTCCCAAAATACCCTTGCCTTGCCAAGACCATAACTTGAGATGTAAAAATGATATAAACGACTTCTAGTACTTTTTGGAAAGCTGAAACCATGAGGAACAACTTTCATGTTCACTTGAAGTTGAGGAGAAACTTGATTCTAGATCAAAAGTGCTTTGGAAGTGAGTTGATTTTTAGTTTACCAAAAAAAAGTTCATATGAGACCCCTAACTTGTTGGCATCATAACTTGAGTTCTATAAACTCAATGGATGAGTTATAGTACTCAAAAGAAAGCTAATAACATTCTCTACAAGTTTCATGTTTGCATGAAAGTGAGATTGAACTTATATCATAGGTGAAAATGGCCTTGAAGTTGGGAACTAAAGAAGGGGATTTTACACTAAGATCTTCTGAAACCCTAATTTAGCAACTTCTTGAACTCTTGATTCTTCTTGTTTTGAACTTGACATGACATCCTAAATGTCTCAAGATAACTTCCCGTAGCCTCAATGAATTAAAACCAAGTCGCAAACTCTTTCAATTCCACAATTGACCTTGAGTTGACCAGATGAAACCCTAGATTCCACATCCTTTGACTGTGACCTTTTGCAGATGAAATGAAAGCCTAGACAAGCTTCACAAGGGCTTCCAAAGCACTCAATGGGCTTCTAAAACACCTCTTATCCAAAACAAATATCTTATGAACCCCTGATGATCCTCTATTGACACTCAAGATAGGAGACAAACAACACACATCAATCCTTCCTTTCAAGGAGCTTTGACAACTTCATGATGGTTGTAATCACTTGATGAATTGACTAGGCACTCTTGCTTGATCTTGAAACCCCTGAGACTCTTCTCTTGAATGGCACACCTCTCTTGATCCCCTGTTAAGAACAATGCTATGTAGATGCAAGTGCTAAAATGATATAAAACATACGCCAAGTACAAGAAAATGGTTAGTCAAATTTTGGGGTACAACAGCTGCCCCTATTCAAACGACTTGGACCTGAATCGATGAAAAGAGAACGACTTTCAAACATTCAAGGTAAAATACGGTTGAATACCAAAGAACCCGGAAATTTGCCAACCGCATAAATCGAACTGCAAACTTGTTATTGGGACAAAATCTCCGGAGATAACTGTATCTGATAGTTGCAACGACAATAAGCTAACTGATTACCAATCAGAAAACCTCGACACGCAGTCGGAAGAAACATCTGCTAACACGCAGGCAACGAAACTAAATCGGAAAGATCATATGATTCCACCATCAGGCATCTGTTAAACAAACCAGGCATCGAACCCGATGGTCAGATCAACACGAAGTTGAGAAAGTCTGCTAACCAGCAGGCATTCGCTAAATAAAAGCGAGCATCAAACCCGAAGGCTGGCTCAACACGATGTTGAGAACATCTGCTAACCAGCAGGCATTCGCTAAATAAAAGCGAGCATCGAACCCGAAGGTTGGCTCAACACGAAGTTGAGAGCATCTGCTAACCAACAGGCATTCGTTAAATAAAAGCGAGCATCGAACCCGAAGGTCGGCTCAACACGAAGTTGAGAACATCTGCTAACCAGCAGGAATTCGCTAAATAAAAGCGAGCATCGAACCTGAAGGCCGGATCAACACGAAGTTGAGAAGAGAATTCGTCGATTCAAAATTTGAAAGAAGAAATCTGCTGGGGGAAATAGTGAACTCAACCATGTAGACTCCGTTTGGGGATAAAAGGTGAAATAAAAACATCTGTCAATGATTTTGCTGGAGGTCTGGATACCACACAGGCTCAAGAAAAACACCAATACTTGTCGGGGTCTGGATACCACATAGGCTAAATAAACCTTCATTGTCTACCAGAGACACACCTAAAAACATGAGTTAACGACCTGGCTTATGTTTCAAATGCATATGTTTGAATATGGCGTAATGCTCCATACAAAATGGAAATGCTACACGTTTGGAAGGATGTTATGCGCAATGGAAATGCAAAGGAACTACTCCAACAAAATAAATGTTGGAGAGACGAAAGCTACCCTGCCGGGGAAAGATAGGATATACCAATCACGATTGGACTTATGTTGGGAACAACAAGCCCTGGATGGCCTCCAAGAAAAATACTCTCCTGGGTAATACTGCTCTGACGAGAACAAAAATCCATTCCGCTGGGAATTAACTCAAATCCTGTTGAGGAAAGCGCCCTGAATGGCCTACTAGAGTACAACTCTTTTGGGGAACAAAAGACTTGGCTGGGAAAAGGCAGCCAACTGCTGAGATCATCTCAACTTTACTGGGGAAATCAGCCCTGGATGGCCTCCTAGAACACTGAAAATCTTCTAGGGTACAAAGCAAACTATTGGGGAATACCTCTACTTTGTCGTAGGTTCCACCCCGTTGGAGATTAAATCCAAACCGCTAGGGGTCAACGAATAAGATTTACTGGGAATCCGTCCCAAACTCTCTATGCTGAGGATGAGAAACAAACCCCTTCCAGCAACTCCGCTGGGGATTACTCAATGAGGGAATCAACATCGACCTCTGCTTGGGGAATTAGTCAACGACCTAGACTCTGAGGGGAAAGGAGTCAAAGACTTGGACTCTATGGGGAACCGAAACTCTGAATCCGCTCCAAATTTATCGGGTGAAGAGAACTTCAATTTCGACCTGCTGGGGGATAAGCGCTTACATTCAATCTGCTAGGGATAGGTGTACACGATCAACCTACAAATGAACAAACAATCAAGATATCCTGCACAACAGAAACTATCTCGGTCATCATCTGTGATGTCGTTCAAGCAAATCAAAGTTTTAATGATTATCAGCAAAGCCTACAAGTTTATGTATGCAAAGTTTTATCAAAAATATCAGGCGTTTTTTGCAAACAAAACAGTAAAAGCTAAAGCAAGAACAACAATTTACTGAATAGTATATACTTCATTGTTAAGTGGCCTGTAAATAGGCGGATTTTACAACAAATGCAACTCTTGAAAAGAGAAAGATGCGCAAAATTTTATAGAAATGCACAAAGATATACAAAATGTCGGCAATGTGGTACAGACAACCACCATGTATCGATTCATCTATGACTCGCATGACTTTGATGCTTTTCCAATGCTTCGTCCTCTGAAGAGATTGATTTGAAGGGATGACCCTCGGGTCCTCCCCTAATCCACTATGCTCTGAAGATCAACACGCAGACCGCAGTCATTTGCTTTCCAAAATCCTAACTTTTTCCTGAATCGCCCTCGTGGGTTTTCGATTCACCGGGATACCCATTTTTGCCAAAGTTTCCTTTTCAGGTTTTCAACTTTGCGGGTTTACATCTTTTATTTTTATCCCTAACTTTTTCCCGAACCCATTCTTTTTATGGTTCGCCGGGATGCCCCATTTTAGCCTGGATATTCTTTTTCTTTCCAGCGAGTCTCTTTAAGCAAAGTATTTTTTAATTGCGTCTGCGTTCAAAGGGGATGTGAAATCTTCAACATCCATGGTTGAGAGTATTAAGGCTCCTCCTGAAAAGACTTTCTTAACGACATACGGACCTTCGTAGTTGGGAGTCCATTTGCCCCTGTGATCTGTCTGTGGAAGGAGAATCTTCTTCAACACTAAATCACCTGCCTGAAAGCTTTGAGGACACACCTTCTTATCAAAAGCTTTCTTCATCCTGCTTTGGTACAAACGACCATACGCAATGGATGCTAATCTTTTCTCATCCATCAAGCTGAGCTAATTTAATCTGTTTCTCACCCATTCTTCCTCATCAAGATTGACGTCAACCAGAACTCTCAAAGAAGGAATCTCGACTTCCAATGGTATGACGACTTCCATACCATACACTAGCGAGAAAGGAGTTGCCCCAGTTGAAGTACGATATTCGTGCAATGCAAATGGTAGCATCTCGTGCCAATCTTTGTAGATGACAACCATCTTCTGCATAATCTTCTATATATTCTTATTCGCTGCTTCGACCGCGCCATTCATCTTCGGACGGTAGGGAGAAGAATTGTGATGCTCAATTTTGAAACTCTGGCACAGTTCCTTCATCATCTTGTTATTCAAATTTGAACCATTATCAGTAATGATTCTCTTGGGCACTCCGTAGCGATAGATGATGTCCTTCTTGATAAACCAGGCTACGACTTGTTTGGTGACATTGGCATAGGAAGCTGCTTCGAACCACTTAGTGAAATAATCAATTACCACTAAGATGAAGCGTTGTCCGTTGGATGCGTTTGGCTCGATCTTACCAATCATATCAATGCCCCACATGGAAAAGGGCCAGGGAGACACCATGACATTGAAAGGACTTGGCAGCACATGCATCTTATCGGCATAAATATGACATTTATGGTATTTATTTGCATACTTGAAGCAATCAGACTCCATAGTCAACCAATAGTAACCTGCCCTCAATAGCTTTCGAGACATGTCATGCCCGCCTGCATGTGTACCACAAGCACCCTTGTGGACCTCTTCCATAAGCAAACCTGCTTCATTTTCGTCCACACGTCTCAACAGAACTAAGTTAAAATTTCTTCGGTAGAGTACACCATCTTGGTTCAGATAGAAATTTCCAGACAACCTCCTCAAGGTCTTCTTATCCCGGACCGAAGCCCCAGGCGGATATTCTTGGTTCTTGAGAAAATTTTGGATATCATAATACCATGGCTTCCCATCTGAAGCTTCCTCTATTGCAAATACGAATGTCGGCCTATCCAGGCAAGAAATGACGATTCTCGAAGCATCGTTCCAATTGTTCACCTTATACATTGAGGATAACGTAGCCAAAGCATCTGCCATCTGATTCTCCGCTCTTGGAACATGATGAAACTCTACCCTGTCAAAAAAAGGTAACAAACTCCTTGCATAATTCATATAAGGAATCAGATTAGGCTGCCGAGTCTCCCACTCTCCTTTGATCTAATTGACCACTAAAGCTGAAGCACCATAAATATCAGGGTTTTTAATTCTCAAATCAATCGCTTCTTCAATGCCCATGATACATGCTTCATATTCAGCTTCGTTATTGGTGTAGGGAAAAGTTAACCTGGCAGTGAATGGGATATGAGAACCATGAGGAGTCATAATGATTGCCCCAATTCCACTGCCATAAGAGTTAACAGCACCATCAAAAATCATTTTCCATTGGGAGCCTAGCTCAGGACCTTCGTCAGGTAACTGCTCATCACAATCCTTCATCTTTAAGAACATAACATCTTCATCAGGAAATTCAAACTTTATCGGTTGATAATCGTCAATCGGCTGCTCTGCGAGATATTCAGATAGAACACTCCCCATAATAGCCTTTTGGGAGATGTATTGAATATCGTATTCTGTCAGAACCATCTGCGATCTGGCAATCCTTCCCGAAAGTTCTTGCTTTTCAAACACGTACTTAATCGGATCCATCTTCGAAATTAGCATGGTTGTGTGGTTTAGCATGTATTGCCTTAGGCGTTTGGCAGCCCAAGCGAGTGCACACCACGTCTTTTCCAACATTGAGTACCTGGACTCACAATCTGTGAACTTGTTACTCAAGTAATAGATGGAATGCTCTTTTCTTCCCGTCTTGTCGTGTTGACCGAGAACAAAACCCATGGAATTCTCAAGAACCGTTAAATACATTATCAATGGTCTTCCAGCCACTGGAGGCATCAGTATCGGAGGCTCCTGCAAATACTCTTTTATTTTTTCAAATTCCCTTTGGCAATTCTCATTCCAAACCACTGCTTGATCTTTATTTAATAACTTGAACATTGGTTCACAAGTGGCTGTGCGGTGAGATATGAACCTTGCAATGTAGTTGATTCTACCCAAGAAACCACGAACCCCTTTCTCAGTCTTCGGTGCTGGCATTTTCTGGATAGCTTTTATTTTTGCAGAATCGACCTCGATTCCTTTTTCACTTACTATGAACCCCAGTACCTTTCCTGACCGTACCCCAAAAGTGCACTTGTTCGGATTCAACCTCAACCTGAATTTCCTTAGCCTCTCAAACAGCTTCAAAAGATTCACCAGATGCTCTTCCACCGTTTGTGACTTCGCGATCATGTCATCAACATAGACCTCGATCTCATGATGAATCATATCATGAAACAAAGTCACCATTGCCCGCTGATAGGTTGCCCCTGCATTCTTCAATCCAAAGGGCATTACCTTATAGCAAAAAGTCCCCCACGGCGTGATAAAAGTTGTTTTCTCCATGTCTTCCGAAGCCATCTTGATCTGATTATATCCGAAAAAACCGTCCATGAAGGAAAACACTGAATACTGCACGGTATTATCAACAAGCTAATCAATGTGGGGGAGCGGGAAATCATCTTTCAGACTCGCTCTGTTGAGATCACAATAATCTACACACATTCGTACCTTACCATCCTTCTTTGGTACAGGTACAATGTTGACCCACGGAGGGTAATTCGTCACGGCGAGAAATCCTGCGTCCAACTGCTTCTGGACCTCTTCTTTGATCTTTACCGCCATGTCCGGTCTGGTTCGTCTCAGCTTCTGTTTCACTGGTGGACACTCTTTACGAAGAGGTAAGCGATGAACCACAATATCTGTATCAAAACCGGGCATATCTTCGTATGACCAAGAAAAGACATCTCTATACTCTCGAAGCATTTCAACTAGTCTTTGTTTGACGTCACTCTAGAATGCAACCCCTATCCTGACTTCCTTTCTGGCTTCCTCGGTACCCAAGTTGATGACTTCGATTTCCTTCTGATGAGGCAAACTAACTTTCTCTTCTTGTTTCAGTAACCTGATCATCTCTTCAGGAAGGTCTTCGTCTTCCTCAATCTCTTCTCCAGCTTGAAAGATCGAATTATCAAAGTCATACCGAGTCATAGACGAGTCTGAATCGGTGGAATCTACAATATGAAACCTGCAATGATGATGATTTAATGCTTAAAATGATATGCAAACAAGCACAAACCACATTGCCATTTTATTGTTAAAATAAAACAAGAAGAACAGAGATTACAATATTTGAATGTAAGAAAAACGCCCTTTGATTAGTGATAAAATGATTGTTCAAACATAAAAGATAAGGCCCTTTAGACACATACCACTATGCTCCGGGTAAAACATAGAGCTACACTTAATCAAGAAAACAGGAAAATTACTCTTCACGAGTCACTTGGATAACTTCCTTGATGATCCAGTTGTTCAAGCTCTGGCCGAGAATACATGGCCGAATCCATGCATCCATGTCGCAATCACTATCACTTTCTTCGTTAGACACGACGTTGATTCGATCAAAAATCACCCCACCGCTAGTGAATTGAACTGCTCCCCTGTAGCACGACACGCTCTGTACAGAGGAAGAAGATAGGTTGTACCCTAGTCCAAACTTGACCTGCTTATTAGGGATGCTCAGAACTTGCCCCCAGCCCTGAGATGCTCCAGATTTCACCACCGCTTGTGCCTCCTTAAAAGACGACATAGCAACCTCAGGCACACTGCCCACAACTGGCGCCTTTTCCTTAATCTGCACGGTTTTGAAAGCTTGACACAGCATTTCATGAATCTCCCCATCAACCTCTACATATTTGAATGAAGACAAGCGGCTTATCATAATATTCCCTTCCCCGCAAACGGTAACAATATTACCGCCCACCATATATTTCAGCTTTTGATGTAGGGTTGACGTCACAGCTCCCGCCGAATGAATCAAAGGTCGTCCTAACAAGCAGCTATACGCCGGATGGATATCCATTATGTAAAACACAACATCAAAAACGTCTGGTCCAACCTGGATTGGAAGAGTCACTTCTCCGAAAATGGACCTTCTTGTCCCATCAAATGCTCGCACAACCAAATCACTTGGGGTGAGCATTACACCCCGGGTGTCCAACTTCATCAAAGCTTTCTTGGTTAGCACATTATGTGATGACCCAGTGTCCACCAGCACATGCGACAGTACAGCCCCTCTACATTCAATGGAGATATGCAGCGCGTGATTATGGGTTCTTCCTTTGGGCGTCAAATCAAGATCTGTAAATCCTAGCCCATTCCCAGCGTTAACGTGTGCCACCACTCCTTCTAGTTGATTCACATAAATCATCTATGGCACGTACATGGTATTCATAATTCTTAACAAGGCATTCCAATGTGCCTCAGAGCACAGAAGTAGAGATAAGATTGAAATCTTCAACGGAGTTTGTTGCAAGTAGTCTATAATCTTATAATCACTTTTCCTGATCAAGCGCATAAACTCCTCCGCATCTTTCAACAAAGTTTCTTTCTCACCATTCTGAGAACTCTCTTCAACCACAACTTTTCCTTTTCCCTTATCGAACCTTTCAGCATCGCTTCCGGAGGTGAAAATACTCTTCCGCTTCTGGTTATTCCACCGGTCCCTACCAGATTATCAACAGAATTAAACGGCATACTCTTCATCTGTTGCTTCTGACCATTGCAATAGACCCCAGTCCCATAATTCCATGGGATCGCTTTGGTGCTCTCGTAGGGCACTGGCCCGACTTTAGTGATTATAATGGTGGGTGGCCTTGGTGGTGCAGAAATAGTGATTGTCTTATAAGGAATGGAAATTTTAGCCACTTCATCTTTCTCTTCAGCAATTACTTTTTCTCTTTTCTCTGCTGAAACTCTGTCAAACTACAGAACACCGTCATCCATCAACTTTTGAACATGGCTCTTCAAATTTTTACATCCCTAAGGATGAGCAAAACAACTTGCACAGTCTCTTCCACAACCGGGAAACACTCCTCTGCTCAGCAGCTTATCCTTTACAAAACTCAAAGGAGTCTTTAGTTCTTCAACATCGGTCACCAAATTCAAACCTTCCTCCTCAACAATGGCGTTTACCCCAACATCGTTCCGTGATTTAGCATAGGGTTTTGCACAACGTTAGGGGCGTCATGTGAAAAATTGATAGCTTTACTGTCGATAAGGTCTTGCACCTTATGCTTGAAGGCTTTACAATTATCAATGTTATGGCCGGGAGCACCAAAGTGAAAATCGCACCTAGCATTGGCATCATACCCTGGGGGTGGTGCGCCAGTTGATGGAGCCAAACTCCTTTTCTGGATCAACTGTAATTGCATCAAATGTTGTAGTAACTGCGAGTAAGGCATCGGCGATGCATCAAACTGTTTGTTCACTGCTCTTCCCTGATCTTGGAATCGTCGGGGAGCATAGTTTTGTTGTTGTTGCTGTGGACGTTGTTGTTGTTGTTGTTGTGGTGGTGCAGCTGGAATTGTAATGCTTGCGACCTGAGGCTGCTGCTGACGATATTGATGATTTTTGCTCTTATTCTGGTTTCTGAAGCCTGATACCGCATTTGTTTCCCCCTCTCTTTTCTTATTGCCAAAACTCTTCCTACCTCCTCCAACTGAGGATTCTTCTTCGGCCTGTATCTTTCCCAGTTTGATTCAGTTTTCAACCCGCTCACCTGTAATGATCAAGTATGAAAAACTATCCGACATATTGCCTATCAATTTCTCATAATACACTTCACGCAGTGTAGCAACAAACATGTCAATAAGCTCTCTCTCCACCATGGGAGGTTGAACTCTCGCTGCCAACTCGCGCCATCTCTGGGCGTATTCCTTGAAACCTTCATTACTTCTCTGTGACAGGTTCTGCAACTGTACCCTATTTGGTGCCAAATCACTGTTATACTGATAATGTCTGACAAAAGCTTCAGCCAAATCTCTCCAACTTCTAATGTTAACTAGCTCTAAACCCATATATCATTCCAGGGACGAACCAGAAAAAATATCTTGGAAGAAATGCATGAGCAGCTTCTCATCGTCGGAGTATGCAGATGTCTTTCGGTAATAAGAGCGAAGATGCACCCTAGGAAGGTTGTCCCTTATACTTATCAAAGTCTGGAACCTTAAACTTCGGAGGAATCTTCAAGTCTGGGATCAGCCCCAGATTTGACATATCTAGACTCAGCGAGTTTTGATTTTCAAAGTTTTTCATCTTTTCCTCTATCATCTTAAACCTTATGTCTGCATCAGACTACAGACCAACACCAAGCTCTCTCATAGAGAAAACATCATCTTGGTCATCCTCACCCCACTGAGGGCCAGTATTCCCATGTACAACACATGTCGCTCCTGGAATGTGAACTCCAGTCTGATTTCCTCTGCCCGAAGGGATAACAACTGTTGGAATGGCAGTGGCATGAGGGGTGACATTATCAGCTGTAGGAGGTATAGCAGTAGTTCTTCCATGAAGAACCCCACTCCCATCAATCCTTGCAATCAGAGGTTGCACTAGTGTTCTCAATTACTCATGGCCATTGGCGACCCCTTGCATCATATCCATAAATTGGGCCATACGGTCACGGAACTCCTGCAACTCGAGTTGGATTTGATCCATAGCTTTGCGTTGATTTCCCCTGGTAGAGTAGCGATGAATCGCTTGGTTTTCAATCCTGAAACAAGCCGAACAAACCACAAAAAGAGATAAGGTTAACGAAACCTAGAACACCTGCGATGCAAAATGAGAAATGATGCGGTACGCAGACATGTACATATGTTTCAGGGAAATTTTCCCCTTGATTCTAGCTTTGCGGGAACAACAGGACAATGGAGAACCAACATATAAGGTCGTACAATCTTCTCATAAATTAAATGAGAACCAAAGCCAATACATAGCACATCACCGATGAACTACAACAGAATCAAACACGACCCCATCCAACAATCCTGGTGATGGTCGAGCTACAACATTACAACAAATACAAAGAGAGGAAAAACAATCAAGTATTACAGCGAGCTTGGAAATCCTCCAATAACTCCTTCGTATCAGGATGGTATGGCCTAGCAATCAATCCTTGGATGAGAAACTTCCTCCGTCCAATGGTAGCCTGCAAGCCCTGAGCGTAATCTTCCCAAGCGCCTTCAAGCTTAGGCCTCTTCAGATCTGCTCATAATTTGTACTCTCCCAACATTGCAAGAGCTTCATTCAAGTTGCGGTCACTTTCACATCGACGTGAGGATTCAACTATATCTTTCTCATCTTTTACCTGGAGTTGAGCTTTCAACCTGACAATTTGTTGTCACAATCCATCTTCTCGTTCTTTGTTGTTAGTCAGAATAGCATTCCATTGAGCATTGAATTTAGATATCTCTAGATGTGCTTTTTCTAGCTCCTTCTTCTTATCTTTGAGGATATCACCACCACTCTTCAAGTCTCGGCCCACTCGCTCTCGGGCGTGAATCTCCTCTGTTAGTTCTCTACCCATTTTGTTCACCAGCTCTGTCTGCTTCTTGGATGAGTAGGTAGCTTGATTCTTTTCACTCATGAGTTGCATAATTTCCTTTTCCAACTCCCCGTTTACCTTGCGTAATTCCTCCTTTTCGGCCCACAATTGATTGTATTTCTAAATATCAACTGTTGCTGGTTCTTCAATCATCAAGGGATACAAAGGTTCTCTTGATGGAAATGGTAGCAACGATCTCTCAACTCTTTCCTGAATCCATTCCACATAAGGCTCATAAACTCTGCTATTGCTCTTTCCCAAAGAAGATTTCCCTCTACGGTGAATCTTACCCCAAGCCTTCTCTAATCTGGTCAAGGTCTCACTGTCAATCAAGCCGGTGAAATACAGAGATTATCGTATTTCTTCTTCGTTCGGAGGTTCCCTTAGAGCATACCCAAATTTCCTCACTTCTAGAGTTGGATTGTAGTTAATACCACCCTTTCTTCCAATCAAAGGGACGTTAGGGAAATTACCACAACTAGAGATTATCTCCATACCTAAGAATTCTCGGTTAAACCATACAATGTCCTCAGAAGTTAACCCCATAAGTCTCTCTGACCAATCAATGGTGTCTAAAATGTCTACAAATGGACCAGACTTAGGAAGATGACTCATAAACCATATATACAAAAGAGGTACACAACAAGAGACATTCTTCCCCCTTCTATTCTCATTCTTATAATGCACAGAGTGATACAAATCTCCCAAGAGCGTAGGCACAGGATTCTTCGAGACAAGGATATGGAAAGCATCCAAGTCCACAAAGTATGGAATGTTTGGGAACATAATTATGTCGTATATGCATAGATCCAAGATAGCATTAAAGACAATCCAGCAACCTTCTTTTGCAAAATGTTGAGCTCTACCAACCAAGAAAGGCAATGAGAAACCAGACATTCCATTCCTCCTAACCATCTTCCCTTCCAACTCAGAAGCATCCAGATGAAGTGAATTTGTAAGCATATTAAGTTAGGCTCTACTTCAGAATGATAGAAAGACATCTGATCTAGAATAGGAACTCCTAACAACATGGCAAACTCCTCCAAAGTAGGCATCAATACATAACCAGGGAAAGTGAAACATCTCAGCTGAGGGTCATAGAACTGAAGCAAGGTGTGAAGACCTCCTAACTGAAATACTGAAGCTTTACAAACACAACCCATAAGCTTCCCATACTCTTTCTTTAAATCTTCCATCACACTGTGATCAGCAGCAGAAATCAAACTGAGTAGAGACCTTATATCTGTTGTTGGAAACTTATACACAACTGTCTTCTTCAAACAAACCTCCACGTCAGCAATGGATTGGTTTACTAGAATCAAGAGAAGAATATGCACCTAAAATATAAATACATGTCAATGTTAATATGCAAATGGATATGCAAATGAAACAGGGGATCAAGATTGTTGTGCTGTTGACTGAGATGAACCAGCGTTTCGCTTTGACTAGAACACAACACTGACATAAGGAACCCACTGTATCAAGGATCAAAATCTCAAACTGACGAGAAAACCAGGTAGGTTGAAGGTCAAGGTTTCCTTCATACACCCCCCACTCACAGGTATGAACCTATCTCTAATAAGGTCTGGCATCCTATGCGGTCATCAGCGTCATAGACTTTCGATAAACGATGATACGTTCACCATTTCTAGTTTGGCATCATAGTCTAAAGAAGCGGCCTCACTTAGTTGACTTCCAAATGATCGGTTCCCAGAGTTGACAATCTTCAGATCCAACATCCTCTCAACTGTCCGAAACAGACTGGAAAGGTAGTCATCAAAGAGAATCTCGTCTGAGCGCGAATTTCGTGAGAACTAGTGCATGCTAAACATACAGGTTCATCACTACTTTCCATTTCTATTTCTATGGTTATTCTCAAGCCTGGGTTCTGACTTATCACACAGTGGAACATTCCCACCCAACAACACAACAATATGATAATATAAGTGCTGAAAATAAAATGCAAATGCAGTAAAGTACAAATGCAACACATATACACATATATATACACACCCAAAGGTAAAACAAACAAACTCTAGGATTGACTTGCATAGGGGATGGAAAGAGTCGCCAGCAGAGTCGCCAGCTGTCACTACTGCGAAAAAAAGGGGCCGGCAAAGACAGAAGAGTCGCCAAGATTCGTTATTTATCCCAAAGAGAGGGAAAGGAAACGATCAGAGAAAACCTACGGAAAAGGGAAAAGACAGGTCATCGCAACCAAATCTTGAGTTCGGGAGTCAGTTACATAGGGGGAAGGTATGAGCACCCCTCACGTCCATTGTACTCAACAGGATCCATGCTTGTTGTCTAGTCTAAAAGAGTGTTAATCTATAAGGCTGGCCACAGGGACAAAAGAAAAGAAAAGAGACTCGATAGAGCATCGCTGCTCTATGCCTAAGTATTCCCTCGTGCAATGGGAAAGTCAGAGTCAACATAGTTCAGAAAACTACGGGTGAAGGTGGGGAAGGTTGCTCGCTAAGACATCACTGTCTTGTTCCTACATATCCTCGTCTGGTACGAGAAATCAGAGCAAACGTAGTTCGGGCTGACATGACCACAGGTTGGTTCAAGTGTTTTAACTGAGTAGGGTTAAACCTTCGTTCTATCTGTTAGGTGTATTGCTGCTCGACCATTGGAGACTTAGGCGTTACCTGTTTGCGGTAGAACCAAAAGTTAACACACTCTTTCTGAAAATGATTTTCAATTAATCCCGAAGGATAAAAAGGTTTGATGTTTTGTTTTGTGTTTTTTATGAAGAAGTGAATTGAATTAGATTTGTAATTCATGTTGCACTAAAGACTATGACGTGAGAGCGAATGTGTCGCATATCGCCCAAAGGGCATACGCTAAACACTCTAGACAGTTGAGAGGAAGCCCCTCAACTATCATTCCCCAAATACTTAAGGCTCGTAGCGTGCAACACTTATTATCCTTTATTAGATGTCTTGAAGAAGTTTTGAGATGAGAAGAGAAGACACAAACTCTAAGGGGAAACTAATCAACCCTAATATTATCATGCAATGTGCTTCTAAGATTGAGATTAAGAGGGGAGAATACTATCCTAATGTTATCATGCTTGGATTGAACACTTAATATCTCTCCTACTCCCATCCTAAACGGAGGGACTAGGAATCTTAAGGGATCATGGAAAAGGAACCAAGAAAACACAAGATAAATCAATCACAAATGAAATGCAAGAAAGAGATGAAATGGACTTAAACAAGTCAAGAGGAAATGCAAACATGATATGCAAGACGCAACACAAACAAAAGATGAAGCAAAAAGACTTAAACAAGTCAAATAACAAGTGAGATGAAATGGGAGAAGTCACAACTCCTACAACCATTCATACATTAATCACTTACACCAAAAGGTAAACAACAAAACCAAAAGGAGAAGCCATAATCAAAATGGAGATGGGAGAATAGGCTTGCTCAGCCAGCAACATGCAAGATATCTCAACCAAAAACAACATATTGATCATGCAAAATAAAGGAACAAACAAGTGCTTAAAGTGATTCCTCATCCAAAGCAAACTCAAAGTATGAATAAATGATACCAAATTGCCTTAAATGAGTATCAAAAGCCAAGGGAAAGAATTGAAAACACAAGGAGAAATCCCACAAACAAGAATGGAAACATTGCATAAGCAAGCTACAAGCCAAGGCAAGAGAAAGAACCAAAGATCAAACCACATTCAACACTTAGAACCAAGTGGAATCCCCTAATTCAAAGTGACTTGTAACACAAGCTACACAAGTGTGTGACCTATAAATGCAAAGCCAACACCTTAATCATGTCAAGAATGAGAATTAAGAGTCATAGGGTGCATATGGGATCAATCAAAGTCATTTCCCAAAGGAACTAGGTCAACTAGTTTGTATGAACTTCATCTAGGGTGACTTGACTTGCAAGGTTCACCAAAAATAGAAGAAATGTTCAATAAATCTCAAATAAAATGCTCAAAGCAACTAAGTCAATTGGAAACCAGAGGCCAAATTTCAAACCCAAATTCAACACAAGGCATCACCAAATGATTTGATCAACTAAGGTGCTCCACCTTATTGAGTTATAATCGAGGGTCAAACAAAACCAACTCAAAGTCAAATAAAAAATGATCAAACATTGACCAAAATCAGCCCCAAAGGCAACTCAATCCATCCTTTAAATGGAGAGGAAACCCTACTCATTGGTGATATCAAATGGTAGCTCAAGTGTGGATGATCAACTAAAGGCAACATTAAAAACCTCTCCAATTGCAAAATTTAAATTAAATTGCAAAATAAAATAAAATCAGAATTAAAAACATGGAAAATTAAATAAGGTTTTAAAATGATGGAAAATATTTTTTATGGAATTTTTGGATTATTGGAGCTATTTTTAATAATTGCAAATCAAAACAGAAAATAAAATAAAATAAAATAAACATGGAAATGGAAAGGAGATGAAACAGCAAATGCACCAACAACAGGAAATCAGTACAAAGCGCACGTGAATATCAAGTTCAGCCAACTTGACCCAGCCAAAACTGAGAAAATGAAATGCAACATTTCATTTAACTACATGGAGTCAAACAAGCCAACTAAGCCAGGTCAAGCAAATCAGAGCCAAACACGCATGCAGGTCAAAGGGTCCAACCACGTTAGTCAGCCTCCAACAGATAAATGACTGGGATGTCGAAGCTAGGGCTCCGGTCATCTTCTCCGGCCAGCTCGCCGGAGACCAGTCATCAAAACTTAACCAAAATGAGCAAATCCGATATGGTTCGAAAGCTCTACTCACAAGGACTATGAATCCACCATTAGTTTTTAAAAATGCTAGTAAATAAAGAGAATCGAAGACTTTAAAATCAAGATGCATATTTTGAAATTGCATTAAGTGGCTACAGAAACAAATCAAACATTGCCTATGGACCATAGGTCTTCAGATGCGCCTAGTATGAAGCCTATTAGATGCCTAACATGAGAAAAAAATGGAAAGAAAGCTTACTGAACGGAGCAACTCCGTTGGTTCTTCAGATGCGTGCAAGCTCTACTTTCTTCCTTCCAATTTGCTCCATGTACTTTGGTGAAGAGGAAGAAAGCTTCAATTGCAATGGATTTTGAGTCAAAAACCAGATTCGAAAGTGGAAAGTGCTTTGGAAATTTTTGATCTCTCTTCTCTCACTTTCACGCAAGCAAGCTATCCTGAGGCGTTAGGGTGAATTCTGAGCTTATATGTGATGGGTATTGATGCTTCATGCAGGCCCATGTTGCTTATCACGTGAGATTTCAAACGTTTACCATAAAATTTAACGTTTCACCACACACGGGGTATGCATTGTTTCTCCTCTTTTTGGTCAACAAAAGCACACTTGAGGTGTGTGGAAATGAATGGAAATGATTTTGGCCTTGTAACAATTCTACACACCAAGTTTCAAACCCTTACTTTTTGAGTAAGAAATTTGAAAATAAGGCATATCATGACCTTTAATGTTGGTCCATTTGTGGTAAACATCTCACATGTCATGTAATGGGACCAAATAACTCAAAAATGAGACAAAATAATGACTTGTAATGTAAGATTCTTGAACCATAACCAAAAGTTAAGATTTCAACCAAAAAGTGTCCCACATAGCCATATAATTCCATAATTCAAATTACTCTTGAGCTCTATGGTGTAAATGAGGTCTTTATGAACAACTTTCATGTTGGTTGGAAGTGCATTTGAGGTGCATAAGTTCATGGAAATGACCATTGTACCAAATGACCTAAAATGAAATCTTCCCAAAATACCCTGGCCTTGCCAAGACCATAACTTCAGATGTACAAATGATATCAAGGATTTCTAGAACTTTTTGGAAATCTGAAACCATGAGGAACAACTTTCATGTTCACTTGAAGTTGAGGAGAAACTCGATTCTAGGTTAAAAGTGCTTTGGAAGTGAGTTGACTTTTAGTTGACCAAAAATAAGTTCATCTGAGACCCTAACTTGTTGGCATCATAACTTGAGTTTTATAAACTCAATGGATGAGTTATACTACTCAAAAGAAATCAAATAACATGCTCTACAAGTTTCATGTTTGCATGAAAGTGAGATTGAACTTGTATCATAGGTGAAAATGGCCTTGAAGTTGGGCACTAAAGAAGGGGATTTTACACTAAGATCCTCTGAAACCCTAATTTAGCAACTTCTTGAACTCTTGATTCTTCTTGATTTGAACTTGACATGACATCCTAAATGTATCAAGATAACTTCCTACGACCTCAATGACTTAAAACCAAGTCTTAAACTCTTTCAATTCCATAATTGACCTTGAGTTGACCAGATGAAACCCTAGATTCCACATCCTTTGACTGTGACCTTTTGCAGATGAAATGAAAGCCTAGACAAGCTTCACAAGGACTCCCAAAGCACTCAACGGGCTTATCAAACACCTCTTATCCAAAACAAAGATCTTATGAACCCCTGATGATCCTCTATTGACCCCCCAAGATAGTAGACAAACAACACACATCAATCCTTCCTTTCAAGGAGCTTGACAACTTCATGATGGTTATAATCACTTGATGAATTTATTAGGCACTCTTGCTTGATCTTGAAACCCCTGAGACTCTTCTCTTGAATGGCACACCTCTCTTGATCCCCTGTTAAGAACAATGCTATGCAGATGCAAATGCTAAAATGGAATGAAACATAAGCCAAGTACAAGAAAAGGGTTGGTCAAATTTTGGGGTACAACAGATACCACAACCATCACGCTGTGGTTTTAATGTTCAAAGCTTTGCTTGTTTTATTTCTGCCGTTTTGAAGGTTTAGGTTGTGCTGATAATGTTTTAATTGGGTTTTATTTTCATTATATTTTAGAGGAATGTGTTATTTTTTGTTACTCTATTAACCCTTACATTTCATGAAGTCCATTAGGTTGTTTTTTTTATTTTTATTAAAAAAAACGTGATTAAAATTGAAAGAATGGTGGCCATTTCTAACATGTTTGGTGAAGGGCTTGAGGCCCGTTGGTTTTTCTTTTCATCACCTATTTTTTTCATCCGAGCCATGGTTTTTGTTGATTGCGCCTTTGAGCCCGTGCTGTTTTTTTCCCACCATTTTTATTCTATTTTTATGAGATGATTGGCTGCTAAGCCCACCTTCTTTTTTAAACCCCTCGCCAAATTCTTCATAACCCCATCCTTTTTGTGTTTAATTTTTTTTTTAGTTTTTTTACTAAGTTTTCCTTTAATGTTTTGTTAGTAGTTTTGTTAAGAATTTCATTAAATATTTTATTAAATATTATGTGATTTTATTAACATTTCTTGATTACATTTTGGTTGCCATTCTATTTAGATCTTATTTCTTGATTTACCTTCACTTTACATTCTCATTTTTATCTTCAATTTTATTTCTTTCTTGGTCAATGAAAGTCTAATATTATAGATTATTGATTAATCTTGATTAATATGAGAACAATTTCATTCCCATTCCTTTTCTCATTCTATTTTAGATCGACCTTATTTCGATTATTGGTCCATGAAGTCTTTCTCTTCACGAATGTTAGTTTATTGAGGTTGTTTAACCTTCATGATTTTAAATCTGTAGTGAATGATCATCGAGATCATTTTCTATACTTTGGGATCGTGATAGGTTACCTTTGATTAATTAACACAAGTTTGTGATTAAGACGAGATCGTCACCTTTTCTTTTCGTGTGACATGATTACTTTGGAAAATGATCCACAATACCAATTCTCCAACATGTTTTAGCACAAATATCAACTTGTGTGACCTCCTATAGTTTGATCTTTGTCATAGATCGAGCTATGACGGTTTAGCGCTACATTTTGACCCGGTTCATTCAATATCGACTAACTACTAACTTTAATTTCTGTCAATATATTCTTGTTTTACATTTCAGTCAATATACCTTGATTTTATTATCATTATTCATATACTTGTTAATATTATCTTGATTATACTATTGTGGATATTATCTTGATTATATTTTTATATATCTTGTCATATTATTCACATTGCTCATATCATATTCATATTATTCATATCTTGTTCACACTATTCGAAAACACATTAAATACTATCGAAACCCTAAAAGCCTAAATTGGTAGACTCTTGGTTACTTTTCTAATCAACGAAACTTGGACTTAATACAGAAACCCTAACAAAGGAGCTTTTTTCTGATTCTTGCCCATGGCTTAGTTTAGGACACCTCGCACACACACAACTTCCTCTTGGGCTACCATACAATGAACCCTTTTATTTCATGAAATCTTGTGTAACCTACATGTACCCCTCTCCAATTCCGATGTACGCATTTGTATTTGCTTTGATTGTGGTTTGTCTTTTAGGAGCACCCCTAGGGACTAGCATAGACTAAACCAATTTCAAACTTATTCTCGATTCGTCATTAATCCATTTTCAAACACCCATTGTAAGTCGATTGCTCATATGCATTCTCCATCAACCAACCGCACACACTTGCACATTTCATCGTGGTTTTGTTATTAGGAACACCCTCAAGGACTAGTATCGATTCTCACCTCGTTTCAACCAAAACCTCGACTCATCGTTGATCCATTTTTAAATCAACCTCTTTTCAATCTTCTTTGCATGCAAATACAATCAAACCCTTGATTCAACATCAAGCGGTATCTTTTCAAACACTTTCTTAAAAAAATAACAAAAGAAGACATTTCTTGGAGTCTAGCATTCCTTGGATCTTCGAGTGAATGACTGTTGAGGCACACGCTTTGGATTGTCATTCATTCAAGCTTTCATCTTAAAACACCTAATCTTTATTTAAACATTTTCTTAATCAACTTACAAAAGAAGAATGTTCGTAGAGTCTAGCATTCCTTGAGTCTTCGAATGAATGACTCTCAAGGTACGCCTTTGGGTTTTTATTCATCCAATATTTCGAATTCAAAATGTTCAAACGTTCTCCAACCCCTTTTCAATCAATTCTCGAAAGAACTGAGTTCTTGGAATCTCGCATTCCTTGGATTCTTGAGTGACAACTCTCGAGGCATGCCCCTTGGGTTGCTTGTTGGTCAATCATTCATTTTCTCAACCAAACTTCAACCAATTCAACCTTCTCTCTTTTCGTGACCATCTCCACGAACTACGAACGCTCTGATTCTTCATTCTCATCTGAATGTAAGATACGTAGGCACAAGATTGCGATGATCTTGGAGAGCTAACTTATATCCTCTCCCGTTTCCCCTCTAACCTTTTCCGTAGTCAAACAACAAAAGCTATGATTTCTCATTCTCGTCTGAATGAGTATACGTAGGCATAATGGCCCTAATCCTTGCCGAGCACCCTATCTTAAAACCACTCATTTTTCCCCTTTAGCACTTTATCCTTTTATTGTACCGTTTCAAATTTACTGTTAAGAAGAAAACAAACAAGCTTAGATATCACCTATCGTAAATCAAACTAAGAGGTTTCCGTTGAGTACATCAGATGTCAGGGGTGCTAATATCTTCCCCTTTCATAACCGACTTCCGAAACCAGAACGTGGTTGCTACGACTGTGTTTTTATCCTTACTTAAATGTTTTCTCGATATTTTCCTTTCCCTCTTTTGGGATAAATAAAGTTCGGTGGTGACTCCGTCGAACTGCATTCCGCGTCTTTTGTGCGAGGGTCGTGTTCTCGATTGTTTTTATTTTTCGAGGTGGGACAACTGGCAACACTGCTGGGGAATCGTTGTTCCATGCAAGAGAGAGTCGATCCTAACTTAGGGATTTACGAAGAGCGTTATCTTTGTGTGCTTGTTTTATTCTCGTTTATGTACTTGTTCTCTTTTGGCTTTTATATGTTGGTTATCATGCTTGCCTGTTGATTCTTGGGATGAAATCATGAGTAAGGCTCTACACCCGAGCTTTGGTAAAAGCATAGGGAACACCTAGTTTAAAATTTTTAGTCGAGTAGTGTTAGTCCCCGAGGACTCGCTCCTTGTGTTCCTAGCATGAAAGCTCCCCTAGAGGAGACCTATTCGTAGATCTTGTTGTAACACAGCTATCCTGTTGCACGACTTGATTCATAAAGGGTCCGTAATTCTAGGAACCCTTTTAGCACCAGTTCTATATCGGTAGCCATGTAGTGTTAGTCTCCAAGGACTTGCTCCTTGTGCGCCTAACATGAGGACTCCGCTCAAGAGAGACCTTGTCGTCATTATCATTGTAATACGGCTAGCCTGTTGCATGATGTTGACGTGATTATTGTTTGTGACCCTGGGACCCACATCCATCAATGTAGAAACCATCTCGTGAGTGGGTTTATGGGTAAAGAATCTAAATATTCCTGTATAGGGTCTACCTATAAGGTTTCTTTGATCAGAAACTGTAGTTATTTACCCGTTACAATGACCAGCCTCATAACTCCTTGAACTTGTGATCCTATGATCCTGGATCTTGCATCTTGTATCTTGAATTTGCATCCTACATATCATTGCTTTGCATTTCATTTGTTATGCATCTTGCATTTGATTTCATTACCAGGGACTCATTTCTCCTTCTTTCCTTCTCTAGTAAATCAAGTTGATTCCTCGACACCAGTATGCAAATTGAGCCAACACTAGACGCATGATGAAGCAAATTCAACAAGAGCAAGCCGCCTTCAGAGAGGAGTTAGACTCCATCAAAGGTAAGATTGGCCAAATTCTTGAAGCCATCACCATGGCTAGAAAGGAGGAAGAACTGCGTGAAGCCGCTGCTGTCAACAACAACGGTCAGGTGCAAGGGTCTACCTCAAGGCTCTCAGTTCCTGTTCCCAACCCCATGACCTATGGGATACCAATGAACTTTGATACCACAGTCGAAGGAACCACTTCTCAACCAATCCCAATTCTAGGAGTTACTATTGGAGCCGCCCCGCAAGCCCATTATGATGTCGTTCAGATCCTCATTCCTCATGCTAAAGAGAATCTGCTAGATCAGTATGATGATGTGCAAATTATCATGTTGCTATCCCCATTTCCAGTCTTCTCGCGGCCTAAGATTTAGAAGCTATCAAAATGTATCGTGATCTAGCTAAGAAACTCTGAGTCATAGAGGGGCACAACTTATCTTCCCTCGATGCTCTGGAATTGTGCTTGGTGCCAGTTGTCATCATTCCCCCCAAGTTCAAGGTGCCTAAATTTTCAAAGTACAAAAGTCTTAGTTGTCCCAATATTCATCTGAAGATGTACTGTTGCAAGATGGTTGCTTATGCTAGAGATGAAAAGCTGATGATTAATTGCTTCCAAGATAGCTTGTATGGAGCATCTCTTGAGTGGTATATGCAATTGGAGCATAGTAGTGTACGCACTTGGGCTGAGTTAGCTGATGTGTTTGTTAAGAGTACAAATATAACACCGACCTTGCTCTGAATTGTATTCAACTTCAGAGTATGGCTCAAAAGGATGGTAAGGAGTACGCACAATGATGGAGAGAGCTAGCTGCAAGGGTGCATCCACCTTTGGTTGACCATAAGCTGATTGACATATCTATAGAAACCTTGCAAGGCCAATATTACAAAAAGCTAATTATTAGTGTTTCGGCTAGATTCTCCGACTTGGTGATTGTCGGTGAGAGGATCGAAGAAGGTTTGAAAAGTGGAAAGATCCAAGGAGGTTTTAGCGAACAATCTGGAGCCAAGAAGCCTTTTAATGGATACAAAAAAAAGGAGGGTGAAACAAATTCCATCTTTGTTTAGAAAGGACAAGCTCCTCAACAAACTCCTACTCTTATGCCTTATCAAATCCCCTACTATCAGTATCTGTATGTTGCTGCTGCGCAATATGCTCCAATGCCTTATTAGCCAACTGTACAAGTTGTTCAAGCTCAGATGCCTCAATACCAGGATCTTCAGTAGCCGTCATATAATCAGCAAGGGTATCAGTATCCTCCTCAGTATCAACAACAACAAGCTACTCAGCAACAACGTCAACCTAATCAACAGAGGGCAAGGAAGCCAAATAGAGTCTTTGATCGCTTACCTATGTCATATGCTTAGATCTTTTCTCAATTACTGGAGAAAAGGCCCATCACTCTGAGAGACTTAGCTCCTCCGATTGTCATTCCTCCCGACTATGATGCTAACGCTCACTGTGAGTTTAATAATGGCACTCCATGGCACACCATTGAAGACTGCAGAGCTTTCAAACATAAAGTCCAACACCTGGTTGATAAGAATGCTCTCACATTCAATAGGAAGACTCCAAATGTCATCAACAACCCTATGCCACCACCAAGCTAAGGCCAACATCAAGTCAAGTCAAAAAGGCAGTCATGTTTCCATTTCATTATTTGCATTCTTGTTTTTTGTCTTTGATTGTTTAAGTATTGTATGCTTTGAACATTGCCATTCATATTTGGTTTTATTAATGTAGTGATTATGCATGCTTTGAATTAGTTATGTTGTATTCACTTATTTTTATCACAAGCACCGACACATTTATCCACTTCATTATCTTTATCAAGTGTTGTTTAGGATGATTGAAGGGAGGATGATGACAACGAAATACCCATAATTGAAAACCGTATACTTTCAGATAGAATCTCGTCGATGATGTACATGCTTTGTTTCAATCCCCAAACATTAGAGTGACAAGGGTTAATCCCTAGTAAACCACTTCGAGCCGAGAAGCAGCAATTTCCTTCGAATCTATAAACCCTTACACTTAACCTGGGGAAGGGTAGTGTTCAGTTAATCCAATAACACACTCGAATCACAAAGCAAAATCCAAAATACATGTCGATCGTTCACCCAAGACCCATGACTTGGAAGTCACAATCCTCCAACAATAGTCAAAAAAATCAAAAGCCTGCTAAGTTGAGCACCTCAAAGGAGACTTAGGCAAAAATTATGGCAATCCCGATGGACTCGAAAAGCGAAATCAGTCCATGAAAAAGTTAGGGATCAAAAAAAAAACAAAATATGTCCTCAAACCCTCAACAAAAACAAAATAAGATCCAGTTACCACCATATCAAAATCAAAAGGGTCACTGACATTCAAGGGAAGAGAAGGCATAGGCTCAACATCAACGTTTGGGATTGAGTGTTTGAATTCTATTGCTTCTCTTGTAAAAACAATTTTCAATAGGTTATATATACAGGTCTCAATTCTATTTTTAGAATTTGAGGACAAACATACCCCTAGCGAGGACGACGTAGGAACTGCCTCAACAAATTGGTGTTCTCTCTTTTTACTATTTTCATTGCTGAATTTTGAGTTTGTGTGCAAACATATTAGTTGAATAAAATTCTGGTGTGTGTTATGTGCTGAAACACTTTTAGAAACCTCATCACAATCCGTTTGATTGTAATCAGAAAGGATTTGCACTTCATTCACTTATTGAATTTTTCTTGGGGTGCTTCGCACATCAAGTGTTCGACTAATTGCATGAATACCAGCATTTGAGCTGGTTTTCAATTTGGTTTAGGTTTCACAAGCATTGGAAATTGTCCAACTTTGAGTGAAAAAAATCTTATTGGTTCGTGTTCAAACTATTGATTCAATTACTCATCTTTATCGATATTTCATATAGGCGTAGCGTATATCCGATCTTTTTGGTAATGGTTCGTTTAGACGATTGTAGTTCCTTGACCGCTTCCGCTTAAAAACTTTAAAAACCAAATTATATTAAGCGCCAACTCTGTTTTAAATAAGTTATATATTCAACCCCCTTCTAGATCATTGTTGTCATCTAACAAGTGGTATCAAGAGCACTGGTTCATTCCATTCTTGGCATATAACTTCCTAGAATATGGAAAACGAACCAAAAGGGGCTTACAATAGAGCACTTGTTTTCAACGGTGAGAACTATAGTTACTGGAAAGATTGTATACGCGTGCATATAAATTCCATTGACAGAAAGGTATGGAATGTTATATTGAACGGTCCTATGGGAATTACCATGACCGATGAAAATAACGTTGTTATGCCTAAGTCTAAAGCACAATGGAATGATGAAGATGAGAAAAAGTACAATTATGATTGCAAGGCTAGAAATATTCTGATCTCCTCCTTCGGAGTTGATGAATATTATAGAGTTTTATATTGTATGACTGCTAAAGCTATGTGGGACTCATTACAAGTTTCCCATGAGGTAACTAATGACATCAAACTAGCTAGAACCAACACTTTGACTCAAGAGTTTGATCTCTTTCACATGGAGCAAGGGGAAACCATAGTTGACATGCCAAACAGATTTTCTCACTTAATCAATAGACTAAATTCACTTGGTAAACCAATTTCCAATGTTGTTGCTACTAACAAAGTTTTAAGATGTCTTACCACGGAGTGGAAACCAAAGGCCACAACCATAAAGGAAGTAAATGATCTTATAACTTTGGGCCTTACAGCCCTTGTTGGAAAGCTCCAAGAACATGGGCAAGTGCTTCTTAGTCTCGAGCAATTTGAGAAAAAGGTAAATACCAAAACTATGGAAAAGAAATTTATAGCTCTAAAAGCTTATTGTTCAAAGTCCACCGCAAAAGAGCTAAGTGATTACGACCTAAGTGATGACGATGGTGAAGAAACAAATGAGGATATGGGGCTGTTCGTAAAGCGATACAATCGCTACGTAAAGAAGAATGGTATCCAACATTCCGAAAAGAATCTCGTCAATTTTAGAAGACAATTAATGTCTTCCAAGAATGAAGGAAATAAGGGGAGTAAAGCAAGAGGATCATGCTTTAATTATGGAAAAGTCGGGCACTATAAGCCAGATTAACCATTAATTAAGAAGGACAAAGGAAAGAAAGTAATCACTCACAAAAGAAACAAGGTAAGCCTAGAAGAGCTTACATCGCTTGGGAAAGTGATAATGAGTCATCCACGAATGATAATTCAAGTGACGAAGAAGAGTCTGTCAACCTTTGGCTCTACTAAATTGTCTTATTCTGAATTATAACATGCCTTTGACAACTTACACCATAAAGTCAAGGAAGCCGTTAAACGGTTGGCTTCTAACAAGGCATCCATGGTGGAAGTAACAAAGGTAGATGTTGAGGAAGAAAGAAGTAGATGGTTAAACTTTGGGTATGATACTTGTCATATTTGGCAAAAAGAGGTTATAACACTTAAAGCCAAACATGACAAGGCTCTAGAACCAAAGACCACTTTTGCTATTGATAGATCACACTTTAGAAAAAGCATGATTAATACTTATTAAAAATATACATATGTGATCACAAATCAAGGTAACCAAAGTGATACAAAGGTTAACCTCACTTGCTTGTATTGGTGCAAAAAGGGTCATACCATTGCTAAATGTCGCTTTAGAAGATTTTTAGTTCCTAAAGGGGTTTATCAATGATTGCCTAAATACAACCAAGATTTCACTCACAACCAATGACCCAATAAACAACTGGGGACCTATTTTCGTTGATTGTTTTTATAGGTACAAAGTGTTGAGCCTACAGAGAGAAGATGAGTTCTCAATAGTGGATGCTCAAGACATATGACAGGAGACATATCTCTCTTCATTGACTTTGTGGAAAAGAAGAAGGAATATGTAACCTATGGAGACAACAACAAGGGTGCAATACTTGGAAAAGGTAGTGTAGGTAATCCTTCGTCTACTACTATCTTTGATGTATTGCTAGTTGAGGGCCTTAAACACAACCTCATAAGCATTAGTCAATTATGTGACAAGGGATACAAAATATATTTTTCAAAGAAGTGTTGCATGATTGAAAATAATGATAAAATGGGGGATGTGTTTAATGGCTTGAGGGTAAATAATGTGTATATGCTGGATTTGAGTGAAGTATCATTGAGTAGCGACAAATGTCTCGTCACTATGAGTGAAAACTCATGGTTGTGGCATAGACGTTTGCCGCATGTCAATTTTAACTTGCTAAACAAGATATTTTCTAAGGACTTGGTGATTGGCTTATCGAAAATCAAGTTTCAAAGGATCACTTATGTGATGCATGCCAAATGGGGAAGCAAACAAGGATCTCGTTTAAATCTAAAAATGTTGTTTCAGCTATTAGACCTCTTGAACTTCTTCAT
This sequence comes from Lathyrus sativus, assembly GCA_963859935.3. Classification (NCBI taxonomy): domain Eukaryota; kingdom Viridiplantae; phylum Streptophyta; class Magnoliopsida; order Fabales; family Fabaceae; genus Lathyrus; species Lathyrus sativus. Next base: position 469,503,970 of record OZ012740.1, read on the forward strand.
ATGGACCTCGTTGGACCATCTAGAATCAAGAGTCTAGGTGGTAACTACTATGGTTTTGTTATAGTCGATGATTTCTCTAGGTTTTATTGGACTATCTGCTTGGCTAACAAGAGCGACACTTTCTCCGCGTTTGAAAATTTTTCTAAACTTTCTCAAGACAAGTTGAAGACAAACATTATATCAATTAGAAGTGATCATGAAGGTGAGTTTGAAAATTATCTCTTTGAAGAATATTGTGGTAGGCATGGAATTGATCATAATTTTTCAGCTCCACGTACCCCTCAACAAAATGGGTTCGTGGAACATAAAAATCAAATTTTGGAAGAGTTAGGAAGAACTATGATCAATGAAAATGGCCTTCCTAAATATTTTTGGGTCGATGCCATTAGTACGGCTTGTTATGTTTTAAATAGGGTGTTCATCCGTCCTATTCTTAACAAAACTCCATATGAACTTTTGAAAGGGAGGAAGCCAAATGTGTCTCACCTTCATGTTTTCGGTTGTAAGTGTTTCGTGTTGAACAATGGTAAGGAGAGTCTTGGTAAATTTGACTCCAAGGCAGATGAAGATATCTTTCTTGGATACTCTCAGTCAAGTAAAGCATAAAGGATATATAATAAGAGGTTACTTATTATTGAAGAATCTGTTCATGTCACTTTTGATGAAACTTATCCGAAAAGTGTTGGAAAAGGTATTTCATTTCATGGTACAGGTGTATCTTCTGAAGACACTGAGAAAGGAATTAATCAACCTAAATCAGTGAATGTTGAGTAGGAAAAAGATCATCATCATGAGAAGATTGAGGAGGTTCATTCGATAAACACCGATGGCCTTCCTCCAGCTTGGAAATTTTTTAAAGACCATCCTATCGACAAAATTCCCGGTGACATCTCAAAGGGTGTGACCATAAGATCTAAGCTAAGTAACTTCTATTATCACTTTTCTTTCGTCTCTCAAGTTGAGCCTAAAAATCCTAAGGACACATTACTCGATGAACATTGGTTTTTATCAATGCAAGAGGAACTGAATCAGTTTAAAAGAAATGAAGTTTGGGACCTTGTCCCTCCTCCGCGAGGCCATCGAGTAATTGGTACCCGATGGGTGTTTAGGAAGAAACTAGACGAAAATGGAGTTATAACACGTAACAAGGTGCACTTAGTCGCGCAAGGGTATAACCAAGAGGATGGAATCGACTATGAGGAAACTTATGCGCCGGTTTCCTAACTCGAGGCTACATGCCTTTTGCTTGCTTACACATGTGTAAAAAATTTCAAATTATTTCAAATGGATGTAAAAAGTGCTTTCCTCAACGAATTTATCAATGAAGAGGTTTATGTAGCCCAACCTCCTGGATTTGAATCCCATGAGTATCCGTATCATGTCTACAAGTTAAAACGAGCTTTGTACGAACTCAAACAAGCCCCTAGGGCTTGATATAACCGTTTTAGCAAACTTCTACATGATCAAGGATATTCAAGAGGAAAGGTTGACACAAATCTCTTCATTAAACGTCAAGGAAAACACTTAAGTTTGGTACAAATTTATGTTCATGATATCATTTTCGGATCAACTAACATGAATATGGTCAAGGAGTTTTCTAGATTAATGTAGGGAGAGTTTGAGATGAGCATGATGGGGGAGCTCAATGATTGCGACTTTCTGAGTCTAACTGAACTAGCTGCAAGTGCACAATCTATCGCGTACTAATAAAGATATCGATCCCATAGGGACTCGTAATCAATCTAGTGTTATCGGGTGTTACTATGTTTAGCTAAGTCGGAATAAGGTTTTAAGGAATTAAATGCAAAAGTAAAGGCTAATTTAAGGAAAGTTTATAAGGTTTAAGAATATTAATAAGGGATATCGATATGTAATGCTTTAGTTTTCGGGGATACGACACATCGCCGGTGCAGTTTAATATTTGCAAATGGTTTTCAGGAGAAAATAATCGTTTAAAGACTTTTGTCTCATGTAGGTTGTTGACTCTAGTCGTAACTTTAAGGCGGAATGTATTCTTTCGCTGTCCCATTCGGGGTTAAAATCACTTTTTTGAAAACAACTAAGTTCTGATTTCTTTTAAAGCGTTTTCGCTGTATTTAAAATAAATGCCTATTTTTTTACTATCCGGTTCGAACCCCACGCTTTCGGGTGCCAGTTCGTGCCTTAATGAGTTTCCCACTTTCGTGGCAAAACTACTGTAAAGAATTTCTCGCTTTCGCAACGAAGGTTTATTTAGCAAATTTCAATTAAAAACTACGGCCAGAAAAGTGTTTGTAAAAAGGAAAGGCACTGGTTATTATCAAATCTCGTCTTACTAATTTATTACATACCAATTTAAGTGGTTTGGCTAGACATGGAATTTAAAGCATTTATAATTAAACAATGCCGGCAAAATAAATAAACATGCATTTGTGACATAAATAAAATAACAATTTAATTAATAAAAACCTGAAAGTAATACTGTTCTCGGATCCTTGAGTAGTCCTCCACAATGTCGGCAGAATTCTACCTCAGCGAGGAGTAAGGGTACAAGAAGGGAATAAAACAGTACAATGGAAATAAAGGAAAGGAAAGGAAACTGGAAATAATGCTAAAACTTAAAACGACTTCAATGGCGATTTCGGCAGCACTTCGTTGTCTTAAATGCGGCTCCCTTATTCTGGTCTCGGCCTCCTCCTTTTATAGCTTAGGCTTTCTTAGCAAATCCTCGAGGAAATGGAGTTGAGGGTGAGAGAATAAAGGGGAATGTTCCTATATTTCCTCAGCTTGCGTGAGCACGTTCAGAATGTGAACGTTATTCTGTTATTGAGTGCATGACGACCGTAAGGGAGATGTGACGGGCGTAATGTGCATGACCAGCGTAAGGATCTGTGACGATCGTGAGGGTTGTAACGCTCGTGACAGGGGTGTGACGACCGTCACACTCACAAAATCTGTATTTTCTACTATTTTCTGTCTTTTTCTCCCATTTTGTGTCTTTGATCGTGAGTTTTCTCTGTCTTGCTCGTTTTGAGTGTGAACTTCATATACCTGTAAAAATGCTTAGCAAATATGCGGAATCATCCGAAATCGGGGTGAAATCATACTATTAATAGGAGAAAACATGGCAAATATAGTATACATTTTCACGTTATCAAACTCCCCTAACCTTGAATCTTTGCTTGTCCTTAAGAAAAAAAGTCTAAGAGATGAAATGACGCAATCACACAGCATGCGTTGTCGTGCATTCGAGTGAGCCCTCGAGGCGTTAAGTCAAGGTGTCAGAGATTAAATTAAAACAATACACATACTGTAGTGACACTAAGCTCTAAGCACTCGAAGGCCTCCTTCTTATGCAGACCGGTTCCAATCATTCTGCTGTAGCTTGGCGTAAAATCCATCGCACCAAGCTTCGCCCAGTTTCGTTCCAGCGCAATCACATTAAGCCCATTACCTTCACACGCACGTAGTGGAATAGCCTGTTAGTGATTTTGGTTTATCTTTGTATGGGGTCTGGTGCACGAGTGTGGTACCTTTTGATATGTCCTATTTGTAAGTTGTGGGGGATCGAATCATGATTCACCCTACCGCGTCCATAACCAGAGACCTATGAACCAACTAACAGAGGACTTCTTTTCTTCTTTAGTTTTCTCTTTGTTGTTCTGAAATAGCGAGATATGGCATCATTACATAGTCGCAGAACGATTTCTTTGTGGTTTTTCACCAATCACTTACTTGCATCGGCTTTCCACGTGGTTTGTTCTTAAGGCGGTGCTGACTGCTTGTATAAACTACTAGGGGCTATGTTTGGGCTAAAACCTTAGGCTTTGGTACAGTAGGTAGTGAAACTGATCCGCATAAACCGGAGGTCTATGGTGTCATGGCGGTATTGGTATTGTTAGAATTCTTTCTCGAGGTTCCCTAACTCGGCCTTTATCTTGGCGCATCAAGTGATGCATCGATTTGAAGTGAACAAAAAATTTTCATATGTCTGAATGAAGCAGGGGAATTCGCGTAACGAAGAAGGATACATATAAAAGCTTTATTTTACTGAATTAAAATTGGAAAAAGGGAAAGTTCATAACATAAGGGAATGGAAATAAGACGCCTCTCCCACACTATATCGAGCAGTGTCCTCACTGGTTTGATATAAATGCGGAAGGAGAAAAATACCATATAAATGCGGAAATACAAAAATGAAAAACAGAGAAACTACTGAGGTCCATGCTCTCTGCCTCTGCCTCGAGCTCGTCCTCATCGCGTCGCGTGATCCAGAGCGCCGGTGTGATGAATGTATTCGCTCAGGTCCTGCACTCGGACAGTGAGGGTAGCCATCTCATCAACCAGGATCGCTTGGCCTTGCTGTAGTTGTTGCAGGATAGTCATCATCTGGTTATGCTGCTCTTGGTGCCTAATTTTGAGCTGGGTTACTTGCTGATTTTGTTGCCAAATGGCGAGGAGGATTTCTTCATTTGTAGGCTCGGGTTTAGGACGGCAGCGACGTTGAGAAGATGGACCTTTTGGAGGTCGAGAAGGTTGTGTGTCGACCTGGGCGACTCAGTCCATTTCTTCTTCTATTTCATCAGCAGGCACATTGTCATTCCCTTGAGAGGCGGTTACGTGTGCTTCAGGCGCGGCTAAATCAATGAGCCAATTGGCTTGTTCCTGTGGATGGGTGCGGTCCCTGCATGGCATGATAATGCTGCGGACTGTACGATTGCGGACCACCGGATCGTATTTGCTGTCGGTTATGAGTTTAATGAGGTGGGAAGAGTGGCAGTAGTCGATGTTGAGGGAAACAGGAGGCAGCGATGGAAGGTTCTGAAGACGGTCGCCGAGGTCGAGGGCTAAGGTGATGGAAGTAATGATACCTCCAAAGTAGAATGGCTTGGAGCCCTGACCATAGTTTGCTTGCATGTGGGCAAGAAGGAATGGCGCGACATTGACGTGCTCTAGAGAAAATACACAATGGAGGAAGAATAGTTCTTCGGAATTAACTTTGTGGTTACTATCCCTTGCGAAAATAGTATTTCCGAGTACTCAGTGGAAGTACCGGATGCTTGGGTTATGAATGAAAGTTGCATTGAGGCTCTCCCATCCATCAGCGGTGGTGTCGGTCAATTGGTTACATAATGTGAAGGCTTCTTGGAAAAATTGCTCTAAACGGACTCTGCGGTGGGCATTTTCTCCATGGTGGAAGTGGAGCATCTGAGCACTCTGATTTTGATTCAATTGATATTCAGTGCCAAACATTCGGAAACATGCTACTCCGGTCAGTTGGTTAGTCAGCGCCTCGTATGTGGGTTGCGACGTTGTACAGAGCTGCCTGTTGCACCCCAAAATTTGCCCAACCTTTTTCTTTACTTGGTTTATGTTTCATTGCATTCATATAGCATTAGCATTTGCATACCATTATCCATGTACAGGGGATTGAGAGAAGTGTGCCTAGTAAGAGAAGATTACCTAAGTTTCTAAGCCTAACCAAGAGTTCTTATTCAAGTTATCAAGAGCCTATCATCATCAGAAGAAAGTCAAACCTTAGTGGAAGAGCAAATGAATGAATATGGTTCACCTCCTATCTGGGAGGCCATGTAAAAGATCATCAGATGATATTGAGTCCATGGTTATGGATGGAGAGCATTGTATGTCTTGAGGGTCATTGAGGGTCTTGTGCAAGTCATTATATCAAGTGTAAGAAGCCACAGTCAAAGGTGGTGCAGTTGGGGTTTTCATCTGGTCAACCCTAAGTCCACTGTGAATTTGAAGGAGATTAAAACTCATGGAATGTTGTGTTGAGATGTCTAATATGATATTCCAAGATCAAATCAATAAAAATCAAGAGTGTGAGAAGTTGCTAAGCTAGGGTTTCTAAGCTTGTTAGTGTAAAATCCCCTGTTTAATGCCTAACTTCAAGACCACATATCTCAAGATACAAGTTTCATCTCATCTTGACCCCAACATGAAACTTGTAGAGCATGTTTCTAGCTTTATTTTGATTTCTATAACTCATCCATTGGGTTTCTAGAACTCAAGTTATGATACTGACAAGTTACAGGTCATCAGATGAATGTGATTTTGGTCAACAAAAGTCAACCAACTTACAACACATTTTTGACCTAGAAGGATGTTTCTCCTCACTTTGACCCAAACATGAAAGTTTTTCCTTATGGTCTTAGATTTCCAAAAAGTACTAGAAGTCTTTCATCTGATTTGTGGAGCTCAAGATATGAAGCTTGCAAGGCAGGGGTATTTTGGGAAACATTGATTATAGGTCATTTTTGTCGTAAGTCAATTTCACAGCTTTGCACACCTCAAATGAAACTTTTGCCAACATCAAAGTTGCTATAAATAGGGTAAATTTAATCATCAAACATCAACTTATCATTGGATTGGCTTGGATTGAAGGATTGGTGGAGGAAATTTTCATGAAAAAGCATTAAAAGCCATAAAATAAAATAAATTCATTTTGAACCAATTTTTATCAAGTTGGTGCATTTTTTGAGTCCACAAAACATTCTAAACAACATGCCAATTTTCAGTTTGCAATTTGAGGACATTTTCATGACCAATTTCAATCTTGCTTCACATGGAAGCAACACCTTCAAAAATCACCATAAGATCAAAACAAGGAAGAATTTCCATCCATTGGATCAATTGACATTACAAGTAAGCAAGCTGAGTCAAAAATCAAGCCATTACAGCTCTGTTTTGCACGCATATGAAGCTTACATTACCAAAAATTTTGGATTTCAATTGGACTGAATTGAGCTTTGATTGGGCTTTCTTTTCATCTAGATCCATTCCATATAAACTCAGCATTATGTACAAACTTTCAGAAGCGAATTTGGAGCATTTTTTATCAAGAAATCAGTTACACAAACTCAAGAACAAGTGGAAATCGAATTCTGCAATTCAAGCAACTTCAAGCAAAATTGAGCACATCTAAAGCTTCCTTGAAGATTATGGAGTGTTTCTGGATTGTTTGCAGCAAGAATCATCCAAGTTTCAAGGTCCAACGGAGATATTCTGTTAGGTAACCTACTCTTCCAAATTACACTCTGTTTATGCCATAATTGCACGCCATTTTTGCATATTCATGATCCTTAATCATCATAGTTGGATTTTAGTTTGGTTTTGTTAGGATTCATGACAATTTTTGGAGATTGCTTGATCTTGTTTTGCCTCGGTTTGGCTGATTTAGACATGATTAAGCTTAGATGATCTTGGAATCGTAACCTACGAAGAGCGTAGATGAGATTAGGCTATTCGTTTGAGAGTTTTGGTGAGGTTTTACTCAAGCTTCAATTTTGACGCTACCGGAGAAGATGACCGGAGCCACCGTGCTCCGGCATCTGTAATTTCCCTCCACCGGGTGAGTGTTTAAACTCCAAATCCACGTGTGTTTGCCACGTAACATGAGACCTATTGACTGAGGACGATCCAAGGGACAAGATCTCACCTCACGAGCGTTGAAACTTTGACTTCCACTTAGGCAACAAAACTCATCGTTTCATTAAACAGTTTCAATTGGACTGGGATTTGATTAGCTATTTCCACCCACAGAGTGCAAGCCCAACGCACTACAACTGATTCTTCTTGCTATCTCTACCAACTGTTTTTCCATTTTCTTTTATTTTTCTTTCTTTTTTCATTTTAGTTTCAGTTTCAATTTTAATTCATCAAAAATACCTAAATGCATCCAAAAATCATGAAAAAAACTGTTTCTACATACTTTAACACGTTAATTGATTTTACCATTTTTTAGATTAATTTTTAAGTCATTTTTTCAATTAATCTTGAATTTTCATTTTAAGGTGTTCTTTATGAATTGAAAAGTACACAACTTTTGTTTGGGATTTTATTTCTTGATGAAACCTTCATATAAATGCTTGATTTTTCTTGTACATATTCTTGATACATCAAATGATTTTTGTAATAATTTTCCCCCTAATTTTGGTACCATTTGAGTAGGTTTCGGTTGAACCTTTTAGGATCCTCCTTTTGTGCTAGTTCTTAGGACACCCCTAGGACTTTGCCCTCTATTTGACTAGTTAGGCTTAGTATTTTCCCCCATAATCTTGATGCCTGGTTCCTAACACCAGAGGGGTCTCATAGGATTTTATTTGGAATTTTTAGGGTTAGTCTACTATTTTTAGTGTATTTTACACTTTAGGCCACCCTTGTGTGATTTTCACCTCTACACTTGTGCTAGTTTGATCTTATTTGAATTTTGTGCTTTATTTGAGCATCCTATCTTTACATATCCATTTTGTAGACATAACAAGGCATTTGTATGTTCAATTTTAGGCCTTGATCATGTTCATAACTTGTTTAGGTTTGGCTTTCTTTTAGACCTTTCATGTGTATAATTTGAATGATCTTTACTTCCTTAACATGATTCTTCTATAATCTTTTGTACATTCCTTTTCAAATGCTTTCTGTACATTCTTCTCTTTCATTTCCCTCTATCCAAGGACCTTGGAGCATCCTTTAAAGTTGCTTAATACCTCCTTTGGAGGTATTGGAAGCTTAACTTGAATGATGAGCCATGAGGACATTTTGTGCATTTTTTTACAAGTCATGATGAGACTTTGATTGAATGACATGGTTGTTTTCTCTTCTTCTCCCACTTCTCTTTTGGTTTATATTTCATTCTATGATCAAGTTAGTAGCCTTAGGGCATGTTTGTGTACTTTGCTTGCATTTGAAGGTTGAGATGAGCTTGTGGTGGTCTTTACCCCACACAATTTCCTCCCTTGCTTGTGTGTTTTCTCTTTGTGTATCTCTTGTTTGCATTAAAGGTTGAGGTGTCCTCCCTTTGCTTGTATGTTGCATTGCATGTGCATCCATTCATACTTCACTTACTTCATGTTGTTGTTTATCTCTTCTTTGTTGGCCATGTTCCCTTAGGAATTCTCACTTCCTTGATTTAGGATAGTGATGATAGACATTAGGGTTGATCCTTGGCATGATAATAAATAGGACAAAATTCCCTTCTTAATCTCAACTTTAGGACCAGGATGCATGACAACTACTAGGTTTTGAACTAGTTTCCCTTTAGTTTGTCCTCTCTCTTTCTCATCTCAAAACAACTTCAAAACACATAATAAAGGCTAATGAGTATTGTACGTTACGAGCCTTAAGTACTTAGGAAATGGTGATTAAGGGGTTTCCCTTTAATGGCCAGAGTGTTTAGTGTATCACTCTTTGGGTGATATGCGACGCATTCACTCCTAGGTCATAGTCTCTAGCACAATATGAATTACAAACATTCATCCAAAAACACTTCTCTAATAAAAGACAAAAACAAACTGTCAAACCATTTTTCCTTTGGGGCTCATTTAACAAGGAAAACCTTTTCAAATAAAGAGTACTGTTAAGCTTTGGTTCTACCACAAACAGGCGTCGTCCCTAACTGCTAGAACGATAGTTTAACCTTACTAGGATAAAACAGATGAACAAACCTGTGTTCTTTTATCCCGAACTACATTTTCTCTGATCTCTCGTATCTGTTGAGAGTACGTAGGCACAGGATGTGATGTCTTGGCAAGCAAACTTTCCCCACCTTTCACCCGTAGTTAGCCGAACTACGTTGACTCTGATTTCTCGTACCAGACAGGAATACGTAGGCCCGGAGCGGCGATGCTCTGTCGAGTCACTTTTCTTTTCTTTTGTCCCAGACCTTTAGTTAGATAGTTTCAATCACCCTTTCTAGATAGACAACCAAGCATGGATCCCATCGAGTATGACGGACGTGAGGGGTGCTAATACCTTCCCCTTGCGTAACCGACTCCCGAATCCGAGATTCGGTTGCGATGACCAATCTTATCCGTTTTCGCAGGTTTCCCTGATCGTTTCCTTTCCCTCGTTAGGATAAATAACGAACGATGGAGACTCTTCTATCATTGTCGGCACCCTTTTTGCAGTAGCGACACTGCCACAACCCTGCGTTTTGCAGCATCCACGTGACTCCTTCAAGAATACCCAACTCTGTTAAGCATGCAATGTCGGAGTACCGAGTGTGTTGGATGGAACATTGATGAAACGTGACGTAGTTTGCTTGTTGTTGCTCGCCTCTTTTACCATCTCGGAAGATTATTTCTGACAGGTCGGGTAGTTGGCGGGGTTGTCGTGCCATTGGTTTTGGTTTTATGCAAAAGGGGAAAAATAGAGATGAAGTGTTTTGTTCTGTAGAATGGTTGAAAAAAAGGGACGGGGGGATTTATTTGAAGATATAGGGAGTTGAATTGATGGAGGGAGTAATGAGAGGTTTGAAGGAAATGAATGTGGGTTTAGTGGACGGTTTCGAATGCAGTGGGAGAAGGAGAGTTGGACAGTTTTTGAATTAAGAGGGAGAGGGAGTGGAGTGAGGATTTGAGGGAAAAGAAATGAGCACGTTCTGCTGATATAGTAGAACACAAGTGAGAACTGTATGACGGTCGTCACACGGGCGTCACGGTCGTAAGACGTGTGACGGTCGTGACAGGGGGTGACGAGCGTCACAGCAGCAAATTCTGCAGGTTTGCAGAAAAATGTTGATGGGTTCGTGCAAAAGTTGTTATCAACCAGACACAGTCAATTCAGGCCATAATGAAAGATAAACAAAATAATTTCAGAATAGGGGAAAACATGGATTAATGGCGAAATGCGAAAAACATCAATTAAATGAAAAATATTGAAATTATTTAACGAAGTACAAAAATGAAGGAAATTCAAAATTTAAAAGACATAAACCAGAATACTGTAAAATTGTTCAAATGCAATATAAATAGAAATAAAAATAAAAGTAAAAGCATCAGTCCTTTTGCTTCTTCAATTTATCAAACTCTTGAGTTATGTAACCGAATTGCTCGACTGCTATATCCATGAAGTTTATTAAATCCAGGTGCAATGTCTTCAGTTCTTCCTTTACTGTTCTGATTTCCGATTTGAATTCATCCAACGTTTTCATAATAGTATCAAACTTTTCAGTGTTTGGGTTAGGATCTGGTTCAGAGAAGTCATGGTAGTTTGGAGGGGTCACAAGGTCGATTTCTGCTTCTGATACATAATCCTCATAGTACATAAAGTCCTGTGCTCCAGAGATGTGATCGTCATGGTACATATAGTCTTGTGGTGTAGAATGAGGCGATGGGGGATCCATAGGCTCATTTAACTCATACAGTCAGTTATCTTTGTTATGGACACTGGCTCGCTCATGGTTTGGCAGTGTAAAGAGTCAGACCGGTTCGTTGGCAATAAGATACTCGTAGGGTGCTGGTCTTAAGTTACCTATGATACGCTGGTTAAAACAAAACTCTCTGTCCATAAGTCTGATGCTGCCAAATGGAATAACTCTATTCAACTGATACTTAAGTCCAATTGCGTTAGCAATCATGGTGACAAGTCCTCCTACTAAGATAGGTGAGTTTTGTTCCTGGTTAAGTTTTTCGAAGGCTCTCATCATGAAAGGCAAGGCATTGACAGGTCTACCTTGCGAGGCACAGTACAGGATGAATAGATCTTCCTTAGAGACGAAGGTAATGTTTTCCTCCTTCCCAAAGAGGGTATGAGCTAACATTCTGTGGAAGTAACGGATTGCAGGGTTATGTATTTCGTTAGAGTTCATGTCATTCTGCTCAGGGTGATAGTTTCCTGTAATGGTTCCCCAGAAATAGTCCAACTCTATATCCATATCCTCCTCATGGATGGTGGTATACACAAAGGGTCCGCTAGGAAATCCTAAGAGGTCAGCCAATGAGCTAAGGGTGAATGTGTAATCAGTACCAAAGAGTCTAAAGCATATCAGTTCCTTAGTGGATCCGTAACCATATTCGGGTAAGTAAAGCTAGGGAGCTAAGGAATTCAAACGTGAGTTCTTTATTGATGACAAAGGGAGTCTTAAGGGAAGCTTTTTCCCATCTTAATTGGTTAAATAAGAAAAGGATGTTGTCGTGGATTCCTAGTTGATCCACGGTGGATCCATCATAGTAAATGGTTAAGGCGATGCCTCTCTGTGTCAGGACCTCAAATCTAGTCTGCTGAGCTGGTCCTCTAAATACTGTTACCATGTAATCTATGTTATCCATGCTGGAGAATTAGGCAGATGAGAGAGGAGAAAGTAGGAAGGCTTAAAAATCCTGGAAACAGTTGAAAGCAAATTCATTCAAATTAAATTTTAGAAACAGAGGGTGATAAAATAATAGTGGAAGAAAATAAAAGAAAAGGAAAATTTGAAAATTAGTAAAGAAACAGTGTAAAAGCATAAGGAAAATGAAAAACATAAAGAAAATGAATAAAGAGAGAAAACGAGGAAAAATGGGTTGCCTCCCATCCAACGCTGTTTTTAACGTCAAAAGCCTGACGATAGCTTGATGACAGCTAGTTGGGTGTTGAGTGGGAAGCTCTAACAGTTGCAGACTGCTCACGCAGTTGCTGTGTTCATTTAGATTGTAGTGCTTCAAGCATTGTCTGTTGACTATGAATGGAACATTATTTTTATCGCTGATTTTGACAGCTCCACTTTGAAGGATTTTAGTTACCTCAAAAGGACCTGACCATCTGGACTTTAGTTTACCTGGGAAAAGTTTTAGTCTTGAATTGAATAGGAGCACGACGTCTCCCACACTAAACTGTTTCCTAACTAAATGCTTATCGTGCCACTTTTTGGTTCTTTCCTTATATATGCGGGCATTCTCGTATGCGTCTAGTCTAAGTTCTTCTAGTTCGTGTATATTCAAAATCCGTTTCTCTCCTGCGGCAGTGTAGGTTAAGTTTAACGTTTTAATAGTCCAAAAGGCTTTATGCTCTAGTTATACTGGCAGGTGGCAGGATTTTCCATAAACTAACTTGAATGGTGTGGTTCCTATTGGTGTTTTGTAGGCTGCCCGATAGGCCCATAAAGATTCATTTAAATTGGCTTACCAATCTTTCCTAGAGGTGGCAACGGTCTTTTCTAAGATTTGCTTTATCTCTCTATTCGAGACCTCCACTTGTCCACTAGTCTGCGGATGATATGGGGTTGCAACACGGTGTTTGACTCCATATTTAGATAAAAGTTTGTCGAAGATTCGTGCTATGAAGTGTGAACCGCCGTCACTAATGACAAGTCTTGGTACACTGAATCTGGGGAAGATTATGTTCTTGAAGAGTTTTATAACTACTAGTGTGTCATTTATTGGAGAGGCTATAGCCTTAATCCATTTGGAAACGTAATCGACAGCTACGAGGATATATATAGTTCCAAAAGAAGATGGGAATGAACCCATGAAATCGATCCCCCATACATCAAAGACTTCCACTTCCAAAATACCCTTTTGGGGCATCTCATCACACCTTGAGATATTTTGAGTGCGTTGGCACCGGTCGCATCTTAGTATTGCAGTGTGGACATCTTTCTAAACGCTAGGCCAGAATAGGTCGGACTGTAGAATCATAGTGCAAGTCTTCGAGGTACTTGCATGTCCACCATAAGGGGCGGAGTGACAATGAGAGATGATATTTTCTGTTTCTTCCTCTGGGACACATCGACAGAATATGTTGTCGGCTCCTCTCTTGAAAAGTAGAGGTTCGTCCCAATAATAGTGTTTTATGTCGTGGAAGAATTTCTTCTTTTGTTGATAGGTTAAGTCCGATGGGAGCACGCCTGCGACTAGGTAGTTGATAATGTCAGCATACCAAGGCAAGGTTGCCTGTGCGTAGACTGCTTCCATGGCTTATTTTAATTCAGGTTCTTCTGAGGTTAGATTTGGCATATCGTTCTCCAATATGGCAATCAGACGTTCGTAAGGGAAATCTTCGTTGATAGGAACTGGTTCATGTTTAATGCCCTCTATTCGGGATAAGTGATCTGCCACTACGTTCTCGGTTCATTTCTTGTCTTTAATTTCTAAATCAAACTCTTGTAACAGTAGGATCCATCTCAATAGTATTAGTTTGGCATCCTTTTTGCTTATCAGGTACCTAATGGCAGCGTGGTCTGTGTAGATGATTAGTTTGCTCCTACCAAGTAGGAACAAAATTTGTCAAGAGCGAACACAACCGCTAGAAGTTCTTTTTCCGTTGTTGCGTAGTTCATTTGGGTAGGATCTAAGGTTCTACTAGCGTAGTAGATTGCATGAAGTGTCTTTTCTTTCCTTTGGCCTAGAACTGCGCCTACGACATAATCGCTCGCATCGCACATGATTTCAAATGGCAGCTGCCAGTCTGGTGGTTGCATGATCGGTGCAGAGATAAGGGTTGTTTTTAATATTTCAAACGCTTTTAATCAGCTTTCATCAAAGATGAACTCATCATCTTTCATTAATAGACCAGTTAGGGGTTTTGTAATTTTTGAGAAATCCTTTATGAATCGCCGGTAGAAACCGGCATGTCTTAAAAAGCTTCGTATTTCTCGTACGGTCTTTGGAGGTTTAAGATCTTTTATAATTTCTATTTTGGCTTTATCAACCTTAATCCCCTTGTTAGATATTACTTGTCCTAGCACTATTTCTTGTCTGACCATGAAATGACATTTTTCCCAATTGAGAACAAGATTCACTTTCGCACATCTTTCGAGTACCATCTCTAAGTTTGACAAACATCCTTCGAAACTTTGTCCGCATACAGAGAAGTCATCCATAAACACTTCCATGATGTCATCTATGAAATCTGCAAAGATTTCCATCATGCATCTCTAGAATGTTGCAAGAAGCACTCCATAATCCAAACGGCATTTATCGGTACGCGAAAGTTCCGTAAGGACAGGTAGATGTAGTCTTTTCTTGGTCATCGAGGTGAATAGGAATTTGGAAAAATCCCGAATAACTGTCTAGATAGCAGAAATAAGAATGTTTTGCCAGTCTCTTAAACATCTGATCGATGAAAGGTAAAGGGAAATGATCTTTTCGAGTGGCCTTGTTCAGTTTTCTGTAATCGATGCACATTCTACTTCCGGTCACAACTCTCTGTGTTATCGATTCACCTTTTGAGTTCTTTACTACAGTTACGCCTCCTTTCTTGGGCACGACATGCACTGGGCTAACCCATTGGCTGTCGGAGATCGGGTATATAATTCCTGCATCTAGTAGTTTCTTCATTTCGTCCTTGACTACAGTGCTTAGGATAGGGTTTATCCTTCTCTGATGTTCTCTATAGGTTTTACAGTCTTCCTCTAGCATAATTCGATGCATACAGATAGAAGGACTTATTCCTTTAAGATCAGTGATGCTATAGCCTAACGTAGTTGGATATTTTCTTAGGACGTCTAGTAGTTTTTCGGTTTCTAATTTTCCTAAGTCAGCGTTGACTATCACCGGTCTTTTGAGTTCGGTGTCTAGGAATTCGTATCTGAGGTTTTTAGGTAATACTTTGAGTTCTAAAGTTGGGTTCTTTGGACCTGGCATGTGATTCAGAGTTAGTGTTAAGCTTTCGCTTAGACTGTCATCTTTATACGGCGCACGCCAATTGTCATCTTCATGAATTTCTGGGATTTGGATTTTCATTATTTCAGAGTATGTAGTTTCTTCCTTTTCCAATTCTCTTATGCATTCGTCAATGACATCTACTAGATAGCAAGTGTCGTCTATGGATGGTGCTTGTAAGAACTTGGTAAGGATGAATTCGATTTTCTCTTCTCCTACTTAGAATGTTAGCCTACCTTTCTTCACGTCAATGATAGCTCCGGCTGTGGCTAGGAAGGGTCTTCCTAAGATAATTGGGGTAACTGAATCTTCCTTAATATCCATGATTATGAAGTCAGTTGGAATATAGAATTGACTTATGTGTATTGGAACGTTTTCCAGTATACCGACGGGATATTTGACAGATCGGTCAGCTAATTGAACGGACATTTTGGTTTGTCTTAATTCACCCATATTTAGCTTTTTACATATAGATAAGGGCATAACACTGATGATGGCTCCTAAGTCGCATAATGCTTTGTATATGACAAAATTTCTAATGACAAAAGGTATGGAGAAACTACGTGGGCCTTTCAGCTTAGGAGGCTTGTTTTGGATTATCGCGCTACACCGGCAGTAAGTGTAATTGTTACATTGTCCTCAATCTTTTCTTGTTAGACAAGATTTCTTTGAGAAATTTTGCGTACGAAGGCATCTGAGTGATGGCTTCTGTGAAGGGAATTGTGATGTTCAATTGCTTCAAAAGCTCTACAAATTTCTTAAACTTCCTTGCAGTTTTGGAGTTTATAAGTCTCTGAGGATAAGGAATCGGTGGCTTATACAGTGGTGCAGGCTCATAAGGTTTTTCTTTAGCTACGGCCTCCAGGTCTTTATTTTCCTTCTCTTTGGTTTCAGACTCCTTTTCTGCCTCTTTTACAGGTTTTTGGTACATGGCTGGGTTTTGGCTCCTAGGATCGATCGGTTCGTCCAATTCTTTTCCGCTTCTTAATATGACATCGTTTGCATGACCTTTCGGATTAGGTTCTGGCTGTCCAGGAAATGTCCCAGCGAGTGCGGCAACAGGTGCTTGTTGTTGAGCTACTTGTGATATCTGCGTCTCGAGCATCTTGTTATGGGTAACTAAAGCGTCTACTTTGTTTGTTAGTTGCTTGATCTGCTCACTAGTGTGTATGTTTTGATTCAGGAACTCCTTGTTCGTCTGAACTTGAGTGGTTATGAATTTTTCCATCATTAATTCAAGATTGGATTTTCTAGGGGCATTTGGAGCAGCTACGGCTGGTTTCTGATATCCTGGTGGTACAGCAGGTGCTTGGTTAGGTGCATACAATGCGTTATTGCTTTTGTAGGAAAAGTTTGGATGGTTTTTCCAGCATGGGTTGTAGGTGTTTGCATAGGGATTTCCTAGAGCGTAGTTCACTTGGTCTGTGGGGGTTCCTGCCAGTAATGGACATTCGGGCGCAGCGTGACCAGCTATTCCATATAACTCACAGTTTGGAGTTACAGCAACTACGGTTGCTGGTGGTGTCATGGTTAGATTGTCGATCTTTTGCGTCAAGGCATCTACCTTAGCGTGGACCTTCTCAAGACTAATGATCTCGTACATCCCACCTTTTGCTGCAGGTTTCTCTGTTGCAGTTCTTTCACCTCCCCATTGGCAATGGTTCTGAGACATGTTTTCAATTAGTTGATAGGCTTCGTCGTATGGCTTATCCATAAGTGCACCGCCCGCGGCAACGTCTACTGTTAGTCTGGTGTTGTACAGAAGCCCATTGTAGAAAGTATGAATAGTCACCCAGTCTTCAAGACCGTC
Source organism: Lathyrus sativus (assembly GCA_963859935.3). Taxonomy (NCBI): domain Eukaryota; kingdom Viridiplantae; phylum Streptophyta; class Magnoliopsida; order Fabales; family Fabaceae; genus Lathyrus; species Lathyrus sativus. The sequence continues at coordinate 469,521,139 of OZ012740.1, forward strand.
GTGAGGGTATGCTCTCATCATGTCTTTGAATCTTCCCCATGCTTCGTAGAGAGATTCAGCATCTTTCTGTCGAAATCCGTTGATTTGAGCTCTTAGCATAGCAGTCTTGCTTGGCAGAAAGTATCTCACTAAGAAAACGTTCTTCAGCTGTTCCCACGTTGTAACGGAGTTGGATGGCAAGGATTGTAACCAAGCCTAAGCTCTATCTCTAAGAGAGAAAGGGAAAAGACGTAATCTTATTGTGTCTAGAGTTATGCCATTAGCCCTCACTATGTCGGTGTACTGCACAAACTTTGTTAAGTGTTCATTCGGGTTGTCTGTTGCACTTCCCGAGAATTAATGTTGTTGCACGACTGACGGCAATGATGGTTTTAATTCGAAATCATTTCGATTGATAGCAGGGACAGCAATGCTACTGCGTGGCTCTAGTTGAGACGGGGTAGCGTAGTCCTTCAGAGGTCTATTCTGAGGTCCTTCGGCCATTTTTTATTCTTCAAGAGGTTCAGGAGTATGAGCTAGAAGATCAGGGATATTATGTCTTTGTTGATATTCAATTATGCGCCTTCTTAGGTGTAAGAAGCGCTCTAGTTCGGTGATTGGAGGTTGTAAGATATCGCTTTGTGAGCGAGTACTTTGCGTACAATCGACGAACGAGCAAAGGGAAATAAAATAGTTAACCTAGTCTATACTGTGTAACAGAGTTCTACACTATTGACTAAACGGATCCCCGACAACGGCGCCAAAAACTTGATCGCGACTTTCTAAGTCTAACTGAACTGACTGCAAGTGCACAGTCTATCGCGTAGTAATAAAGATATCGATCCCACAGGGACTCGTAATCAATCAAGTGTTATCGGGTGTTATTATGTTTAGCTAAGTCGGAATAAGGTTTTAAGGAATTAATGCAAAAGTAAAGGCTAATTTAAGGAAAGTTTATAAGGTTTAAGAATATTAATAAGGGATATTGGTATGTAATGCTTTAGTTTTTGGGGATTCGACACATCGCCGGTGCAGTTTAATTTTTGCAAATGGTTTTCAGGAGAAAATAATCGTTTAAAGACTTTTGTCTCATGTTGGTTGTTGACTCTAGTCGTAACTCTAAGGCGGAATGTACGCTTCGCTGTCCCATTCGGGGTTTAAATCACTTTTTTGAAAACAACTAAGTTCTGATTTCTTTTAAAGCACTTTCGCTGTATTTAAAATAAATGCCTACTTTTTACTATCCGGTTCGAACCCCACACTTTCGCGTGCCGGTTCATGCCTTAATGAATTTCCCACTTTCGTGGAAAAACTACTGTAAACAATTTCTCGCTTTCGCAACGAAGATTTATTTAGAAGATTTCAATTAAAAACTACGGCCAGAAAAGTGTTTGTAAAAAGGAAAGACACCGGTTATTATCGAATCCCATCTTACGAATTTATTACATACCGATTTAAGTGGTTTAGCTAGACATGGAATTTAAAGCATTCATAATTAAACAATGGCGGCAAAATAAATAAACATGCATTTTTGACAGAAATAAAATAACAATTTAATTAATAAAAACCTGAAAGTAATACTGTTCTCGGATCCTTGAGTAGTCCTCCACAATGTCGGCAGGATTCTACCTCAGCAAGGAGTAAGGGTACAAGAAGGAAATAAAACAGTACAATGGAAATAAATGAAAGGAAACTGGAAATAATGCTAAAACTTAAAACGACTTTAATGGCCATTTCGACAGCATTTCGTTGTCTTGAATGCGGCTCCCTTATTCTGGTCCAGGCCTCCTCCGTTTATAGCTCAGACTTTCTCAGCAAATCCTCGGGGAAATGGAGTTGAGGGTGAGAGAATAAAGGGGAACGTTCCTATATTTCCTCAGCTTGCGTGGGCACGTTCAGAATGTGAACGTTATTCTGCTATTGAGTGCATGACGACCGTAAGGGAGATGTGATGAGCGTAATGTGCATGACGAGCGTAAGGATCTGTGACGACTATGAGGGTTGTGACGGTCGTGACAGGGGTGTGACGACTGTCACACTCACAAAATTTGTATTTTCTGCTATTTTCTGTCTTTTTCTCCCATTTTGTGTCTTTGATCGTGAGTTTTCTCTGTCTTGCCCGTTTTGAGTGTGAACTTCATATACCTACAAAAACGCTTAGCAAATATGCGGAATCATCCGAAATCAGGGTGAAATCATATTGTTAATAGGCGAAAAACATGGCAAATATAGTATACATTTTCACGTTATCACTCAACTATTTCCTCCGATTGCAAATCAAGCAACTCGAAGAGAGTACATTTGTGAGCCAGACAAAATATTTCCTTGAGCTTCTCAAGCGTTTTGACATGGCAAACTCCAAGGCGATTGACGCTCCGATGCCGACATGTGCAAATCTCAATCGAGATGAGAATGGTAAAGATGTGGAGGTGAAGAAGTATAGAGGTATAATCGGCTAACTCCTCTATCTTACCGCATCTCGACCCGACATAATGTTTAGTGTTTGCATGTGTGAGAGGTATCAATCATGTTCCAAGGAATCTCATTTGAAAGAAGTAAAGCGCATACTTAGATACCTCTCTAGTACTCCAAAGTATGGGCTCTGGTATTCCAAGGGTAGTGATTGTTCTTTGGTTGGCTTTTCTAATTCCGACTTTGCCGGTTGAAAATCGGATACGAAAATCATAAGTGGCACTTGTCATATATTTTCAAATTATTTGGTGAGTTGGCATAGCAAAAAGCAAGTTTTCGTTGCTTTGTCAACAGCCAAAGCAGAATTCGTTGCGAACGGTAGTTATTGCGCTCAAGTCTTGTGGCTTAAGCAACAATTGCTCAAGTTCAATCTAAAGCTTGAGCGTATTCCTATATTTTGTGATAACCCAAGTGCCATTAATCTAACCAAGAACCCCGTATTACATTCACGCACCAAGCATATCGAAATACATCATTATTTCCTTAGGGATCATGTGGAGAAGGGTGATGTGGTCTTTGAGCATGTTGATACCAAAAATAAACTTGCGGATATTTTTACAAAATTACTCACTATAGAGTCTTTCTTTCACATCTGTAGGTGTTACGGTGAGAATCGGATATCAAGCTATTGATTAAATTGAATCTTTAATTCATTGAATTCACAACCGGACTTTAATTTATCCAAAGGAAAGGTCTAAAGAGAGAAAGAACCTTTTACGCGATGTAACAACAACGCTAAGAGATTCAGGGATCGGGGGTTGGTTATGCATAGGGTAGGTATTTCACATCCTAAACATCTGTAGTACTCTACAGGAACCTTTTGTTTGTTTGCATGCTAAGTTGCTAAATGTTTCCTATGGATTGGGTAAAAGGTGTAGGTTAAAATTTAAAGATATATACACTAAGTTGCTCGCAAAGATATCGCATCTTCTGCCTACATATCCTAACTAGGATAGAATCAGAGCAATCGTAGTTCACCTCACTAGGGTTGAAGAAAACTTGATTACGATCAAGGTTCAAAGGGGAACAAACATTACAATGCTTGTGTAGAGTTTAAGGAAACTCTCTAGATCTAAGTTGAACACTCAAGAAAGGGAAGTAAGTAATCATATCCATGATTCTTACATAGAGTTAACGAACTCTATCCTAAGTTCTAATTGAACGAGCACTCCTAACAAGGGGTAGGCTTTTTAGACTTGAGCAAAGTCTAAAGGACAGGTTCTAACTTAACTAGGTGTAGACGACTTGACAAAGTCGAGGGAGGGAGATGAGCTATCTATGATCAAAGGTCAACAGAGAAACTTTCCTTTGGAAGGATAGAGAGGGAGGCAACTTGGATGAGAACTAAAGAGTTCCATCACTTGGGGAAACCAAACTTAACAAAGCATAAACATCAAACGGGATGAATACAAGAAACATGGTTACGACCAAAACATGCAAGCGTATTACGATAGGCAAGCAAACATGGTTACGACCACAAGGGAATCAATCACAAACAAATCTTACAAGATAATTCAAGCATGGCTTAAGAGAAATTTCAACAAGGAGTAAGGTCAACAACCTTAAGGATAAACAACTTTCAAGTGGAAAAAAGCATCACAAACATGAACATCTTTGAAATATTTTCTCATTAAGTGGAACTAGATAACATTAAGAGCATTTTGCAAAAAGAATGGATTAAAAATAATGAAGCATGAGAAAGTTATGAAGTTTTGAATTTTGTGAAGAAATCATAAAAGAAAACAAGTGATAAAAAAGAAGGGATGGTCAAGGCAGGTATTGAACCCACGCCCTCATGCTCACAAGCTCAAGATAACACCCCTCAGCCAACACACACACATGCAAATACAATGGAAATGAGAAAGAAAATAATTAATCATGGCAAACAAAATAAAATAGCAAAAAGTTGTCCCATTCAGGGATCGAACACAGGACAAGCATGAAACAAGGTATAACGCATGCAGGTAACAACCACTGGGGTGGCAATACATCCGTGTATTAAGCCACCCCTAATAACTTATGTACTATAGGGCGTGTAATTTCTGGGCAACGATCATGGCAAGGCAAGCAAACATGGCCAAATGCGTGAAGATTCAAACTCTACCAAAACTTCATCAAATTCTGCAAACTAAAAGCCTAACTTGTGTGATATTCAACAAGGATCACGATGGCAATCTCAGTTTTCTCAGAAAATGCATATATTTTGAAATTCGCATGAACATGCAGTTGTAGCCTTTGAAATGCATTTTGGAAGTTGTGAATCAAAACTGACATGAACAAAATCAAAGAAAGCCACACACATGTTTCAAATATGCTACTCATGATTATGCTCAAAGAAACAATCTCCAATCCATACTGAATCGTGAAATGACCATTCAGTTTCAACTTATGGAAGTAGTTTAGAACAAACTTGTATCTAACCAAATATTAAACAACAATTTATAACATCAATGCTTATCAATCCACAATTGTGACAGTCACTGAATACACACATACAAATGGTGATAGCTTTTTATGTTTGAAAATGAGACTTGATATCAGAGGTTAACAAACCTCAAAGTGACTTGACAACCAACAAAATCATGAATAAAACACATATTGATCATCAGAAAAAGGCTCCAACAGCTCTGAATCATTTCAACAGAAGCAATCCAAATCAACATGTTGACAGTTACAATGAGTTGATGAACTCAAAAGGGCTCTCTCAGAGCCACAACAATTTAACAATGCTAATGAAGAAATAACAGAAATGCCATATCAACCATGTTAATCTTCAACCAAAACAAATACACATCTGCATAATGATGCTAACACAAAATGATCAACAAAAATGCCATATGCTACACATCTGCACAATGATACTGAATAGTCAAGGTGAACATGCTGGCAGAATTCTTAATGCCTCAAATAGTCATGTGATGAATCACTATGCCTTAGCCAAACACAGAAACAAATAGCCAAGGCTGATGCAGCCACAAGCAATGGCCATAAGTGGCTTAGAATCTTGCCTTGACAGTTAGAGTTTAACAAACTCAAAACAGAAATAACCCCTGGCAGGACCAAAACAAACTTCTAAGCATAACCATGTTGGCACCCTTAACAGGTTTGCCATATCAAAACCAGAAAATATTCCTAATGAGAATTTGCAAACCTAAGGCAACAACAAGAACAACATAAACACTAAGGAGTCAGTAGCAAAAAGGCAATCAGCTCTTGGTATTCCAATCAATGTTTTTTGATGGATTCCAATCACAGCTTCACAAATGATCTCCTCTAAGATCAACCAACATACACAAACACTGAAAATGGCATTGTTGATCCTCAAAGATTTAGGTATATTTCAACACACCTTGTATGAGTCATTTCAACCTCATTAATACCAAACAAAACCTAGCATAATCCCCTAAGGGCAGACATGACATTTTAAAACAAGTGAGATGCATAAAGAGATCAGAGCATGAAATATTGGCAAAAAACAACTGTGCCCACATTACAATCAAGTATATGCAAAGTCTTTACACAAAGATATACCAACAAGGCAACAGGTTTGAAAATGACATATTATACATCTTGCACTGCCCTATACTTGTACTAACAACACTAACAACAATAAGCCCAATGAAAAATCTTAGCACTCAAATCCAACGCCAATCATGACAGTTGTGAACTAAAATCTCCTAGGGTTCAAACATGACTTAGGTGCAAATATACATCATGAAATGGCTACAAACAATTTAGACATAACAATGATCAAAGCAAACAACAAAAACTGGCAGATTTGCATATAGACTACATTTTGCAATTAAACAACAAGCATGTCCAATATGTTCATGACATAAATGAAAGGGATGGTAACTACCAACCTCTTGCAGACCTCCACACAAGCTTGTTGCAATATGGAATGCCTTGAGAAAAACTTCAGCTGCTGTCCAACTTTGCTTTGATGAAAACAGCCCTTGCTTGCACTTGAAGGAACTTGTGACAAATCTCAAAATAAATGAGGATGAGGTTTTTTTATGCTACAGACAGTTGATACATCATATATCAAAGGTATGTGGATGGTTAGAATGATGAAAACAGGTCTGGACAGAGGTTTGCTTGTTTTTCTGTGTGAGGTCAAACTTGCTTGGTTTGAAAGTTGACTTTTAGGAGAATGGAGTTTTTGAGTGGTTTAAGAGTATGAACACCTTCCACACATCATTTATGGATTTTGCAGATGGTTTTTTTGAGGATTGTAGTGTGTGGAAATGGATTTGGGAAGCCAACTGCCCAAGACAGATTTTGGTGAAACTTGGAAATTTGAAAATGAGGCAAGCAAGAAAGGAGTGAGAGTTGTGGTTTTCTCTTGGTTCTAAGAGCGCTCTGGTGTGGAAATCGCATAGAGGGAACCTCTTTATAGGAAAAATGAAGGGTGAGGACAGATTTGTAATTTGGCACTTTTGGAGGGATTTTGAAAAAGGTAACTTTGCTTGAGGGTTTGATGCAGCTGCACAATTCAAATCTTTGGCTCAGCTGATGCATTGCTCAAGTGGTATGAATGACATAATGGTGATTAGAGTGTGTTGCACCCTAAAATTTGCTCAACCTTTTTCACTTGGTTTATGCATATAGAGTCATGTACATTGTTTAATCATCTGCATAGCATAGCATGGCAAATCATCCAACAGGGATCAAGCACTATTCTCATCTCTATGGGCCTATCAAGAGGTTATTATTCTAATTCAATCTCATTCAAGTCATCAGAAAGAATTTGCAAGCTGAGAAGTCAGTGGATCAAGCATTAAATCTATCTCCTATCTGAGGGTATCTGAAGATTATCAAAGAAATTGTGAGTTGTGGGCTGAGCATGGAGAGTATCTAGACATCATAGAGGACTTAGAAAGTCATTTGGAGAAGAAGACAAGTCCTTGATATGATCACAAGTATTGCAGTTGAAGACAGTCAACTAGGGTTTCATCTGGGGTCAACTATAGGTCAACTCTAGCTCAATTGACTGATTGAAAGGCATTAAGGGCTATTGGAGAGATGTGGGGTTCATCATTTGACATGTAGATTAGGATATGGTGATATGCCAAGAAGAATTCAAGAGAAATCAAGGAGAAGAGGAGTTTCTAAATTAGGGTTTCTGTATAAAATCCCCTAGTTTAGGTCAAATTTCCAAGCAAGATAAGTCAAAATTCAAGCTTCAAATGGATCCTTGGCCAACATGGAACTTGTAGAGGATCTCAAGACCTTTAATTTGAGTGGTGGAAGACACTAAGGGGATTTATAGAACTCAAGTTATGGTCCTTGCAAGTTACAGGTCATCTGAGGTATCTAAAATTTTGTCTGTGAAAGTGACTTGACTTCAAAGCAATTTTTACCCCTCAAGGAGATTTCAAATGAATTTCTGGTAAACACAAGAGTTGTTCCTCATTGTCTTAGATTTCTAGAATGGTATAGTATGCCTTCATATGATTTGTGGAACTCTACTTATGGTCTTGGCAAGCAAAGGGTATTTTGGTCATTTGAGAATTACAGGTCATTTCAAGCCTATGCCCAAAACTCATACAAGGAAGCTTCAAATGGAAAACTTTACAACATCAAACTTGTTCCAAATGACATTCTGAGTCTAGAAAAGTGACCATGAAAGATTGGAAAGATTCATAGCACAAGGTTTCAAAATTGTTGGATTTAATGAATAAAAATGACCTAAAAAATGAGATTTTTCATATTTTGGCCAAATGAGGTGAAATTATAGGTTATTTTGAATGGAAAAACCATTTTGAGAACATTGGCTGAAGTAGGATTTTGAGCTTCGTTCAAGTTTTGGAAGTTATTCAAGGTTACTTATCATGGAAGAAACATAAGCCAAATCCAAGGGAAATCACACATGGGAAGTTTCTCCAAGCTTCTAGGAGGTTCTAATGACATGTATATATTGAATGGAGAGGGTTCATGCCATGGTTGGTGATCACATTTACTCAAAACCACAAGTTTCACACACTTTCTCTCATTTTGCAAAAGCTTCTCAAACTCTCTCAAACTATCATCAATTTCCACCATTCTTGATCTGTTCTTCATCATCATCATCCAAGGATCAGAATTCACACATTCATTTGGCAAATTGAAGGAGGAATCGTGCCATTCATCATCATCATTAAAAGTGCAAGAATCTTGGAATTAGGAGATTCAAAGCCTTGGAGCATCATTGGTTGCATACAGAACTCATCTCCAAGTTCACTGATCAGTTTCAAATCACTGCAAGCATTGGATCAAGGAGTTCCATAGCTGTTTTCACCATTTTTGCACCAGGTTAGTTTTTCTTCGAATTGGCTGAATTATCTAGAATCATAGATAGTTATTAGGTTAGAATGGTTAAGCATAGTTAGATGATTGATTTTGGTGAGTTTGAAGAAGTTCCATGAAGGTTGTTAATGGTGCATCAAAACTGTTGAAGCTTGTAACTCATAGGATAATGCATGATAATCTTGGATCCTTAGCTCAGATTGATTAGCATAAGGTGTAGATTAGGTTAGGGTAAAGATTGGAGAGAATTAAGATGGTTGGTGACAGGTGAAAATGGTGGAATCAGTGTTTTGCACCTATCAGGTTCGTTTCTTGGTTGAGTTTTAGAGGATGCTATTGTTATGGTTGTGTGGAGGGGAAGAAATGGAGCAACTTTGCTCTTTGCAGATTTTGCTTTCATGGAGAATTGAGGATGTATGGATGGATGGAAAGTCTGGTCCATAAGCTCGTGCATGGAGCTTCCATGGCTGAAACCCTAGCCATTTGGAGAAGAAACATGGTGTCCGTTGGATGGGGTCTTTCTCATTGACTGGAGATCTAATCGTGTGGATGTGGTTTGAAGCTGAAAACGGAGGGAGATTCAAAAGCCTCAACGCACCGTTTCATTAAAGCTTTTCTGATGGGCCTCACAATCCTTTGCTTTTCACACCCTCCCAATCAGGCCCAAAACTAAAATGAACTAAAGTCTTTGCTATCTGCACCGTTTTTCGTTTTTTAATTTTTATTATGTTTTCTGACTTGCATTGGGCCCAGACGCGCTTGCTATGCGCGCCCCCCAGTATGGGCCCATCTCATTCTTTTAACTGATTTCATTGCTTTTCTCACCCCTCCCCCTTTAATTCATGTTTTTTGGTTTTTAATTTCCTTTATATTTTCAGCATTTTATAAAAATCATATAAAAATGGAAAATCATTGTTTTTTAATGCTTGTTTTTTCTACATGTTCATAATTCTGTCTAGAAAAATATGGAAAAATAAAAATGGCATTTTATTTTTGTTTAATATTTTTCATGCATTTTTCTTGTAAATAGCTTTTTATTAAGTTTAGTTTGATACTTAAATTTGTTAATTTTTGTTATAATAGTTGCTTTAACATTTTTAATCCCTTCTTTTTAGGTTGATTAGTTTAGACATGTATCTTGTATATACAATTTAGTTCACATTTTTAGGACTTAATTTTAGGTGATTAGTTTACGTGAAAACAACATGAACAAAATTAGGGTTTAAGTGATGACTTAGGAGAATTGAATCATTTCCCTTAGGACTTAGAGATTGAATATTTTAGATATGGGACTATAGGGACTATGGGTAGTTGTTAGATCCCTTAGAAATCACTAGGATTCCCCTACTGCTATTGGTATATTACTGTCTATATTTGATTGATTGGTGTGGTGTGCCCTCTGGGGATTATTGTTTGTCTGTATGGGTATTGGGATTGTCTGGGGATTGGGAGAGCTGAAGACTTGTGATGATGAAGCCATTGGAGATCCAGAGACTGAAGTCCAACTTCCAGAGTTGAAGAGGAGATTCTTGCTAGCAGCTGATGAGGAGACTAGGGTTTAGGAGCTAGGCAGAGCTCTAGATTAGAAAGCTTGTTTCTCAAACATGGAATGCCTTGGCTGCATCCATCCTTTCCCTATGATTCAAAGTCTCTTTCAAATATCCACCTCCTTCCTTTGGAAGGATCAGTGAATGTATTTGAAAGATAGAACTTTTGAGGGAAAATTGTCTGTATAATGTTAACAGTTAATGAACCACCCTTGGTAGGTAATTGACTGTCTAACATTCCTTCACTTCATCTTGTTGACTGATGTTCATCCCTGGAGATTGGAGACTTGAAGCAAAGCCATTGCAGATGGAAGACTGATGATCAAGACCTTGCTTGAAGGCTGTGGAGGTGGAGATTGAAGCTTGTAGCTGATTGGAGATTACTTGAAGATAGGTGTTGATGCAGAGCTGCTGTAGCTGTTTATTTTTGCTGTATTTCATTCTTGATGTATTGATTGGTTTCCTGGACTGTATTGTTTGCTGTTTAACCTGTTAGGTTGAAAGTGAATCCTGTTCACTTTTGCCTATTGTTTTCTAGGTTCGAGGTTGAGTGGGACTCCCTTGCCTCGCTTGTATTGTTGCATTCATGCATTTTACTGCTTTACTGTATATATCTGCTATTGTTTCTGTTTCTGTCAATTCCCTTAGGATCTCTGTTTCTCTCTGTGCAAGAGAGGAACATGATAGACATTAGGTCTTAACCCATGCATGATAACATTAGGTTAGTTTGATTCCCTTCGCAACCGTAGGTTAGAGTTCTGTCTCTTTCTTTCTCAAAACAAACAGAAAAATACAATAAGATTTCAAACACAACAAAAGACACTTCTTCCGTAAAAGACTGTGAACTCATCAAGACGACATTTTTGTCCGCTTGGACCAGTAATCAGAAAAACCTTTTTCAGAAGGAATAAAATCAACCAAGACAGACTTGTGTCGTACGTGGCCCGAACTACGTTTGCTCTGATCTTTCATGCTGTATGAAAGTACGTAGGCATAGGATGCGATATCCTAGCGAGCAACCTTCCCCTCCTTTCCCGTAGGTAGGCGAACTACGTTGACTCTGATTTCTCGTTCCAGACGGGAATACGTAGGCATAAAGTGCGATACTTTGCCGAGTCATTTTATTTTCTCTTAACCCTTAACCCTTAGAGCAGATAGAATAATAATCCATACCCGAAAACAAGCGTGGATCCCGTCGAGTACGACGGACGTGAGGGGTGCTAATACCTTCCCCTTGCGTAACCGACTCCCGAATCCAGGTTTTGGTTGAGACGACCATACCTTTCCCGTGTTGTGCGAGGTTTACTCTGAGTGTTTCCTTTCCCTCCCGTGGGATAAATAACGCACGGTGGCGACTCTTCTGTCAGCCGGCGCCGATTTTCGCAGTAGCGACAGCTGGCGACTCTGTTGGGAACCCAACGTCCCCTGGCTGCTAAGGACTGCGATAGTTCTTATGCATTTGGGATCCAACGTCCCTTAAGAGAGTTAATCCTAACGCTTGTTTTCCCGTCGAGGATTTTGTATGGATTTATACTTCTGACCTTTATTTTCAGTATTATATATATTGATTATTATTGCTGTATTGGGGTGTGACGGGTGTTCTGTGATTGAGAGATAAGCCGGACCTGGGCTTGAGTGCACCTAGAATTAGAGTAGAAAGTAGTGGGCGCGTGCCGGCTTTGCTTGCATTAGTGTCTCATGAAATCTACACTCGGACGAGGTTCTTCTGGTTGGCTTCTTTTTCTACCCTTTGGGTCGAAGGGGTTGTTGGTCAGCTGAATTGTCGACTCCGGGAACCGATCATTTGGAAGTTGGCTAAGTGAGGCCTCTTCAGGATTTGATGATGCCACTCCTTCTGGGAATCGTATCATCAACCCTGAAAGTCTGTGACGCCGACGACCGCATAGGATGCCGTACCTTTGTCAGTTACTAGGACATCCACCTGTGAGAGGGTTTGGGGGTATGCAGGTAACTAGACCTTCAGACTACCGGTTTGTTTCTTGATCTGAGATCCTGGGTATTTATGGAGAATTCTGAGGTCTGTCAGAGACCAGTTGGAGATGTGATTTGAGGTCTGTCAGAGACCAGTTGGAGATGTGATTTGAGGTCTGTCAGAGACCGGTTGGAGATGTGATTTGAGGTCTGTCAGAGACCAGTTGGAGATGTGATTTGAGGTCTGCCAGAGACCAGTTGGAGATATGATTTGAGGTCTGCCAGAGACCATTCGAGGTTATGATTATGGGGTCTATCAGAGACCAGTATTGGAGCTTTGTTCTAGGTCTACCTGAGACCAGGGTTTGAGGACTTCTATAGAGTTTATCTGAGACTTCTTGATATGGTTCAGGCTATTCAGCTACGACAGTTGGTCCCTGTTGCATGTTACTTGCATTGCATTGTTTACATACCCATTATCATTGCATCCCATTAACGTGTGTCTGTGCTGCAGGTGCATTTGCATATCCTCCAATTCTAGTGCCCAGACTTCTGAGTATTGGTTATGGCTGGTTTGAGGAAAACAGTTGCGTATAAGCTGCTCACACCTGATATTACTCCTTTGCTCGGTCTGATATGTCTTGCTGATGAGGAGGCTAGGAGAAGCTTCAGAATGAGTCATGGGAGATTACTGAGATTAGTCTGCAAGCCCACTGCTGATGAGATGAACGGGCTGTATACCTTGATGCAGTTCTATGACCCCGCACTGAGATGTTTTACGTTTGCTGACTTCATTCTAGGGCCTACCATTGAGGAGTATGTGGAGTATACTGAGCTACCAGTGCAGAACAAGGTTCCCTTTATTCACTCTGCTGCTGAGCCCAAGTTGGAGGACTTAGCCAAAGCGCTGCATATGGACGCTGCAGAACTGTTAGTGACTTCTTGGCTTGGGGTTTCAGGTTTCTCTCTTGATTTCTTGGTTGGCAAAGCTCAGGAGTATGCCAAGAGAGGATGTTGGGTGGTTTTCAATGCTCTTTTGGCTCTATGCATCTATGGGATTGTGCTGTTTCCTAACTTGCCCAATTTCGTAGACTTGGACGCTTTCCATCTATTTGCTGCCGGCAATCCAGTGCCAACATTGATCGGAGACTTCTACCACTCCTTGCACTACAAGAACGAAAACAGAAGGGGAAAGGTTGTTTACTGCTGTGCTCCTTTGTTGAATATGTGGTTCAAGAGTCATCTTCCCATGAAGGGATCTTTTGTGGAGAGTGCAACCACCGCTAGCTGGTCAGAGCGCCTGATGAGGCTTTCTTCCGAAGACGTTGAGTGGTTTGATCGAGACCTGCTAGGGGCTGAGCTTATATTCAGTTGTTCTGGGTATCCTAATGTCCCGCTGATAGGAAGAAAAGGGTGTATCAATTACAACCCATCGCTGTTGGTCCGTCAGTTCGGATAGCACTGAAGAACCCACCCGTAGAGGAGGAAGTACAGGAATCTCTGTACTTCACCGGAGACTTGAAGGGGGAGATATTAGCCAAGCTGCAGCATGCCTGGACGCGTATTAACCGAAGAGGGAAGCCGTTGTTAAGGAAGAATGACTGTCAGGCCTATGCACCTTATAGGGTTTGGATCCAGGAGAGAGCCAGTCAGTTGCGGATGCCGTTTCCAGATGCACCAGCCCTTGTTCCTATTCCGGTAGCAGAGCCAACCACTGTTTCTAGGGAGGCCTACGAGCAAGTTGTGAAAGAAAAAGAAGCCTTGATGAAGATCAACGAAGGGTTAGAGCAAGAGCTAGCCCAGATACGCAGTGAGAAAAACAAGGCAGTGCATGCTTTCCAACAGCAGGTTAAGCTAATGAACAGACTAGGGGCTGAGTTGACTGAGGAAAGGAAGAAGCGCGAACGTCTGGGGCAAGAGTTCAGAAGCTCCCATGACATGCTGGAATCTAAAAAAAAAGCGCTCGACGCAGCTCACCGAGAGATCTCTTCTTGCAATAAGACTTGGAATGCCACGCTCACCAACAATAAGAAGAGGGAAGATAAGTTGAAGCAGCAAATTTCCGACCTCGAAGAGCAGTTGAAGGCCAACATCGATAAGTGCGAAGAAGAAGTGATGTCCAGGTATAGTCTCCAGAAGGCGTTGAACAAGGCTATTGAAGGCAGGAATGAAGCCATGTCTCAGAAGCGGAAGTTAGAAGATCGCTTCGGAGAAGGGGCATGGGAAGAAACTGCTGGAGACGTGCGACGTGTTCTTAAGAAAAGAAACCAACTTGTTGAAGGGCTGATTGCTCGGCTAGGTCATCCAGAGACCAAGAAGTTGATAGAAGAGTATCAGGCTTATGGGAGTACTTGATCATTTCTTGTATTGACTTGTATGCTTTATTTGCACAGTGCTGACCATCACCAGGATTGTTGGTTGAGGTCATGCCTTCTTATTATACTCAGTGACATTGTATTCTTGGCCTATTGGTTTTCTCTGCAATATATGAGGCTTTCTATGATTCAGCTCCGATCTTTGTATGTCTAGCTCTGTCACTGCACTGACACCTTCGTACTAGAATCGGGAGATGAATTTCCCTAATGCACAGACACACACATTGCATTGCATTCATATTCATATTGCATTATAGGTAATTATTAAATTGTATCTCATCTCCTTTATCTTCCAGGTCCTCCAAGATTAGCGACCAAAGAATTCCCTGGCCTTCAACAAGAAGCAGCAGTAAGGAAGTCATGAGTCAGGATCCGACTGAGATGCAAGAGGTGCACGACAACATAATGCGGCTCATACAGGTAATGGAAGCCATGGCTGAGAGTCAGAAACAGTTACAGAATATGGTGCAGCCTCTGATTGCACGGGCTAATGATAGGGCTGCCGATTTTGCTCAGCAAGAGAATCAAGGTTTTCTCCCAGGCCGCATACGCCAACTTGTGGGGATAGACATCAAGCAGGTTCAAGCAGAATTAACGGATGTTCGAGGCCAGCTGAGGTAGTTCACGAAAGATATGCAAGTGTTGCGCTCGAATCAAGAGACGCTAGAAGAAGAGAACTGCCGACTGAATGCGCAGATATGGTTGATGGCTGAAATACTAAGGAACGTACTCAGGAGAGAAGGAGGGCAAATGTCTGAAGACGCGACTGGCTTATCTGCTCCTCAGGGGTCTGAAGAACCATTACCCACGCATGATAGGCGTAAGAGACCCTCTCCACGATTCGAAGCTCAGGATTCTCCTCGTCAGCAGTCGCAATTAATCTTTCAGGACAACTAAAGAAGGTGTGGTAAGAGGATGAGGTCTTCCAACAGAGTATTTGATGAGATCCCGGTGGATTATGATCAGCTGGTGCAACTCTTGTTCCAAATTCAACTGGTTGAGCCTCGCATTTTGGTTCCACTAACAGGGCAGCCGCCACCAGACTATGACCTGAACGCCCATTGTGCCTTCCACTCCGGAGCACCGGGGCATGACATTGCAAACTGCAAAGCTTTTAAGCATAAGATTCAAGATTTGGTGGATGAGAAAATAATTGAGTTTGTACCAGGGGGCATAAAAGTTTCAGGGACTGATATTCCCATTTCTCCGCCAGAGGTTGCAGACGAATCGAGATATATCCCAGAGCCGCTGGAAGATAAGTCCCCATGTCCACAACAGTTGCCGATGCCAGGGTTGAATTTAAGGATGATAGCGCTTGAGCCTAAGGAATTGTCCGAGCAAAGCCAGCAGCATACAAGATGCCAGTATCCAGCTCAACAAAGAACGCGGGGAAAGAAGCCAAGGAGGGTGTTTGAAAAGCCTCCCTCAACGTACGCAGATTTGTTACAGACACTACTAAGATTGAACTTGGTGGAGAAAAGAACTCTGGCGCCAATAACAGGCACTCCTCCGCATGATTATGACGCCAGCAGGCACTGTGAGTTCCATTCTGGGGCACCCGGACATGACATTGAGGGTTGCCACGCGTTCAAGCATAACGTCCAAGACTTAATCGACAACAGGGTTATTAACTTCTCTGATAGGGTCCCAAAGGTGGCGCAGAGCAATAGACAAGCAAAAGCCGGGGTGGTAAAAAAGTTTCCCAGGTTTGATCGGTCCGTTGAAAGAAGATCGAGACAGCAGTAGACTACCCCGATAATGGTTTCTGAGGATGGTTGACTCGCCAATAAGTCAAAGTGCAGGAAGTCCAGTTCTGAGACACCGACATTTTTCATGTTATCTTGTTCATGTCTTTGCATTTGTAGTTTCCTTCCTTTTGAATTGCAAATTTCGCTTGTAAAACTCGTTGTTTTTTCAATTGATATTGATAAACGAAATGAATATGCATGTTTTGAATTAATCCAGTTGTGTTCACTCTTTGTGTTTCCTTAATGCTTAATGCTTGTTTTAGCAGGAATCCGGGGAGGATGACGAAAACAGATGACGAATAATATTTCGATTGTATGCTTTTGGATAAAAACTTGTTGATGAGATACAGGCATTGTTTCAATCCATAAACACCGGAGATATAAGGAAGATAATCCCTTGATAACCCCTTTTGAGCCCAGTAGTAGGAGTTTCTTTTTGAAAATGAAAAACCTAAATCTTAACCCGGGGCAGGGTAGATGTCAGTTAGTTTGACCAAGCGTTCGAATTACGAAAGGAGTGTCCGTTTGAGGATAAATCACATTTGTATAGGTCGTGCCTAAAAAACCACAATGGTTAAGGTTCGCCAACCCAAGAGTGAAACAGTCACATTATTCCACAAAAAGTCAGACAAACCAGTGTCACACGACTTGTTCGAAAAAAACGAAAAGCGAAAAGGATCAAAAGCCCGCTAAGTCAAAAGCTGAAAACAAATGACTTAGGCAAAAATAGGGGCATCCCGCTGGACTGGAAAATCAAAAGAATCTCAAAAGATAATCAGTCCAGGCAAAAGTTAGGGAATGAAAAACGAAAAAACGAAAGATGGAAAGGATTGCCAAAGAAAAGAAAAAATTCTCGAAAAGGACAAAGTCGTGTGACTCTAGGTACCCAAAGACGAAAAGCAAATGACTGTCACTCAAAAACAAAAAATGTGTGGTATCCTGAACCATCACTCCTATCATTCCACCTCTAATAGGTGAACGCTGAAGTCAGATTAGCTGAACATAGGATTGGAGAACATCACGAAGAATGGGTGGGTCGAAATAAATTTTGAGCCTATATCTTTCCTTGTTAACCGTGAACCTGACCACGTTACAACCCGAAAAAGTCCTAATTGAAACAGGTTTTGGTCAAGAGCATACGTCAGTAAAGATCTCGTCGATTCTGACTCCTAAAAGGGTTCCTCTTACGAGCTTTCATATTGACCTTTTGATAATTGATTCATTACATGTCACAAAATTTTTTTTCAGTAAACAGACTTGGATTTTGAAACTGTCATATGCATTGCGTTTAATATATCTTTTATGCAGAACAACTTGTATTACTTGCGAGTAAGCGCATGCCGACAGGAAAGATTCCTACAGTGGAAGGTATGATCGGGATAAAACGCAAAATGTCCAAATGTTTCGTGAACTGGTTAATTCCGGTAGGGTCAGTCATCCTAGAATCAGTAAATCTGGGGCAGTCAGGTCAAGATTCGGCAAATCTCTCATAGCTATGGGCATTGTTCCGCGAATCAATCAATCAGGGGCAAAGGCATTACCCGACTAAGGTCACCCTAAGAGCACGAGAGCTACTTTTGACAGAGCACCTCTTCGAGGGTCGAAATTGTAGAAGCGGTCCATGTCTGGCCGCCAGGACACAAAGACTATAGGGTCCACTCCAAAAGTGTTGCAGATTCAGGGGCAAGCTATGCAAAAATACAGACTGGGGCATGTTAGTATCCCCGAAGCGGAGTTCTCTCCTTCCAGCAAGTGTTCTTTCCTCCCAGTGGAACTCGAAGATCAAGACTCTCCCCAGCAGAGTTGGTCGTGTTCTGACATTTATTTTGTCAGGATACCGCGGGATACCTGTTCACTCTCCAGCAGAAGTCCGATCATACTTGACACATCTGTTATTCCCCAGCAGAGTTATATTCCCCAGCAGGGTGTTACCTCAACAAGGTGCTTGGTTAGGTTCCCAATTTCCCAGCAGGGTTGACTTCACTCTTCCAGCATTTATTTTTGCTGGAGTAATTCTGCAGCACCTGGCTATCCCCAGCGGAGTTGGCATTATCTTCAGCATTTATTTTGCTGAAGAGGTTTCTGTATCCCAACAGGTGGAGAGAGCTCTTGCCCAAATGAACTACCAAATGTTCAAGATCTCGGCATGGGACATTCAATGATAATGTCAGTTTCGGCAGTATTCCCCACAGAGTTATCAGGATAAGTTTCTCTTTATTCCCAGACAGAGTTATTTGTCATCAGGGGTTTCATGAATCAGAATTTCAGAAGTTGCAGCCGGTTATCAGAACAGGCGTCCGGTAGTTTGGTTTCCAAATATCCCCAGTAGAGTCCGCCTCAAAGTCGCTGTCACGTCAGTGCTAAGAAGTTTGTGGGTTGGGATCAATGCAGAACTAAGTCCTGACGTGGACAAGATTTATTTTCTCAGCAGAAAAGATGTAGTCCTTACGTGGACAAATCAAGACGAGATCAGGGTCCTGACGTGGACAAATCAGATGAAGATGTGAGTCCTGACGTGGACAAGTTATTTCCCCAGCGGGTCGAAGGTGCATGAGTCTTGACGTGGACAAAGTTTATTTCCTCGGCAAGTCGACATGTGAGTCCTTACGTGGACAAATCAAAAGAAAATGTGTTTCCTTACATGGAAAGAAGTTGATTCCTTACGTGGAAAGAAAATGTGTTTCCTTACGTGGAAAGAAGTTGATTCCTTACGTGGAAAGAAAATGTGTTTCCTTACGTGGAAAGAAGTTGATTCCTTACGTGGAAAGAAAATGTGTTTCCTTACGTGGAAAGAAGTTGATTCCTTACGTGGAAAGAAAATGTGCTTCCTTACGTGGAAAAGAAGTTGAGTCCTAACGTGGACGGTGTTATTCCTTACGTGGAAAGAGTGAAGTCCTCACGTGGACAGATAAAGATGAGATTATTCCTTACGTGGAGAAATTGAGTCCTTACGTGGACATATCAAGAGGGAGATTCCTTACGTGGAAAGTTTGATTCCTAACGTGGAAAGATCGTATTCCTTACGGGGAAAGAGTGGAGTCCTTACGTGGACAGATCAAGTTGGTTTCCTAACGTGGAAAAAAGAAGAGAGGTTTCAGTTCCTTACGTGGAAGAGCAAGTTTATTCCTTACGTGGAAAGATTGGAGTCCTTACGTGGACAAATCAAGAAGAGAGTTATTCCTAACGTGGAAAGGGAGGTCCTAACGTGGACGATGTAGTCCTAACGTGGACAAATTATTCCTTACGTGGAAAAGAAGTTGATTCCTTACGTGGAAAGAGAAGTTGCTTCCTTACGTGGAAAAGTTTAGTCCTGACGTGGACAGATCAAAGTTTGGTTCCTAACGTGGAAAGAAAAAGGTATTCCTTACGTGGAAAAATGATTCCTTACGTGGAAAAGAGATCGGATTCCTTACGTGGAAAAATGATTCCTTACGTGGAAAAGAGATCGGATTCCTAACGTGGAAAGAAGTTGATTCCTTACGTGGAAAAAAGATGTATTCCTTACGTGGAAAGGTGGGTCCTAACGTGGATGATGTATTCCTGACGTGGAAAAAAGATGTTTTCCTTACGTGGAAAGGTGGGTCCTAACGTGGATGATGTATTCCTGACGTGGAAAAAAGATGTGTTCCTTACGTAGAAAGGTGGGTCCTAACGTGGACAAGGTATTCCTAACGTGGAAAGGAGAGTTTATTCCTAACATGGAAGATGTTATTCCTAACGTGGAAAGGAGAGTTTATTCCTAACGGGGAAGGTGTTATTCCTAACGTGGAAAGGTTATTCCTAACGTGGAAAGGGGAGTCCTAACGTGGACGATGGAGTCCTAACGTGGACAAGTTTATTCCTAACGTGGAAAGGTTATTCCTAACGTGGACAAGGTTATTCCTAACATGGACAAGAGTTTATTCCTAACGTGGACGATTTATTCCTGATGAAATGCAGACGAGTCATCCCCAGCGAAGTCGCCGAGATTTTTTCGTATTGACGGCAGGTGGAGTCCTAACGTGGACAGGTGTAGTTGAGATTTCTTCGATGATAGAATCTCCTTCAGGCTGATGAAAATAATCCCCAGCACGTCGCTAATGGATCAGTGGGTGGCTGCAAACAACCAGATTCAGTTGATGAACGTCGTTCCCCAAGCAGTGGTGCAGTTTATTTATGCGGTTGGCAAATTTCCGGGTTCTTAGTATTCAACCGTCTCGTACCACGAATGGTTGAAATCCGTTCGCTCTTCACCCAATCGGGTCCAAGTCGCTTGAATAGGGGCAGCTGTTGCACCCTAAAATTTGCTCAACCTTTTTCACTTGGTTTATGCATATAGAGTCATGTACATTGTTTAATCATCTGCATAGCATAGCATGGCAAATCATCCAACAGGGATCAAGCACTATTCTCATCTCTATGGGCCTATCAAGAGGTTATTATTCTAATTCAATCTCATTCAAGTCATCAGAAAGAATTTGCAAGCTGAGAAGTCAGTGGATCAAGCATTAAATCTATCTCCTATTTGAGGGTATCTGAAGATTATCAAAGAAATTGTGAGTTGTGGGCTGAGCATGGAGAGTATCTAGACATCATAGAGGACTTAGAAAGTCATTTGGAGAAGAAGACAAGTCCTTGATATGATCACAAGTATTGCAGTTGAAGACAGTCAACTAGGGTTTCATCTGGGGTCAACTCTAGGTCAACTCTAGGTCAATTGACTGATTGAAAGGCATTAAGGGCTATTGGAGAGATGTGGGATTCATCATTTGACATGTAGATTAGGATATGGTGATATGCCAAGAAGAATTCAAGAGAAATCAAGGAGAAGAGGAGTTTCTAAATTAGGGTTTCTGTATAAAATCCCCTAGTTTAGGTAAAATTTCCAAGCAAGATAAGTCAAAATGCAAGCTTCAAATGGATCCTTGGCCAACATGGAACTTGTAGAGGATCTCAAGACCTTTAATTTGAGTGGTGGAAGACACTAAGGGGATTTATAGAACTCAAGTTATGGTCCTTGCAAGTTACAGGTCATCTGAGGTATCTGAAATTTTGTCTGTGAAAGTGACTTGACTTCCAAGCAATTTTTACCCCTCAAGGAGATTTCAAATGAATTTCTGGTCAACACAAGAGTTGTTCCTCATTGTCTTAGATTTCTATAATGGTATAGTATGCCTTCATATGATTTGTGGAACTCTACTTATGGTCTTGGAAAGCAAAGGGTATTTTGGTCATTTGAGAATTACAGGTCATTTCAAGCATATGCCCAAAACGCATACAGGGAAGCTTCAAATGGAAAACTTTACAACATCAAACTTGTTCCAAATGACATTCTGAGTCTAGAAAAGTGACCATGAAAGATTGGAAAGATTCATAGCACAAGGTTTCAAAATTGTTGGATTTAATGAATAAAAATGACCTAAAAAATGAGATTTTTCATATTTTGGCCAAATGAGGTGACATTATAGGTTATTTTGAATGGAAAAACCATTTTGAGAACATTGGATGAAGTAGGATTTTGAGCTTGGTTCAAGTTTTGGAAGTTATTCAAGGTTACTTATCATGGAAGAAACATAAGTCAAATCCAAGGGAAATCACACATGGGAAGTTTCTCCAAGCTTCTAGGAGGTTCTAATGACATGTATATATTGAATGGAGAGGGTTCATGCCATGGTTGGTGATCACATTTACTCAAAACCACAAGTTTCACACACTTTCTCTCATTTTGCAAAAGCTTCTCAAACTCTCTCAAACTATCATCAATTTCCACCATTCTTGATCTGTTCTTCATCATCATCATCCAAGGATCAGAATTCACACATTCATTTGGCAAATTGAAGGAGGAATCGTGCCATTCATCATCATCATTCAAAGTGCAAGAATCTTGGAATTAGGAGATTCAAAGCCTTGGAGCATCATTGGTTGCATACAGAACTCATCTCCAAGTTCACTGATCAGTTTCAAATCACTGCAAGCATTGGATCAAGGAGTTCCATAGCTGTTTTCACCATTTTTGCACCAGGTTAGTTTTTCTTCGAATTGGCTGAATTAGCTAGAATCATAGATAGTTATTAGGTTAGAATGGTTAAGCATAGTTAGATGATTGATTTTGGTGAGTTTGAAGAAGTTCCATGAAGGTTGTTAATGGTGCATCAAAACTGTTGAAGCTTGTAACTCATAGGATAATGCATGATAATCTTGGATCCTTAGCTCAGATTGATCAGCATAAGGTGTAGATTAGGTTAGGGTAAAGATTGGAAAGAATTAAGATGGTTGGTGACAGGTGAAAATGGTGGAATCAGTGCTTTGCACCTATCAGGTTCGTTTCTTGGTTGAGTTTTAGAGGATGTTATTGTTATGGTTGTGTGGAGGGGAAGAAATGGAGCAACTTTGCTCTTTGCAGATTTTGCTTTCATGGAGAATTGAGGATGTATGGATGGATGGAAAGTCTGGTCCATAAGCTCGTGCATAGAGCTTCCATGGCTGAAACCCTAGCCATTTGGAGAAGAAACATGGTGTCCGTTGGATGGGGTCTTTCTCATTGACTGGAGATCTAATCGTGTGGCTGTGGTTTGAAGCTGAAAACGGAGGGAGATTCAAAAGCCTCAACGCACCGTTTCATTAAAGCTTTTCTGATGGGCCTCACAATCCTTTGCTTTTCACACCCTCCCAATCAGGCCCAAAACTAAAATGAACTAAAGTCTTTGCTATCTGCACCGTTTTTCGTTTTTTAATTTTTATTATGTTTTCTGACTTGCATTGGGCCTAGACGCGCTTGCTATGCGCGCCCCCCAGTCTGGGCCCATCTCATTCTTTTAACTGATTTCATTGCTTTTCTCACCCCCTCCCCCTTTAATTCATGTTTTTTGGTTTTTAATTTCCTTTATATTTTCATCATTTTATAAAAATCATATAAAAATGGAAAATCATTGTTTTTTAATGCTTGTTTTTTCTACATGTTCATAATTCTGTCTAGAAAAATATGGAAAAATAAAAATGGAATTTTATTTTTGTTTAATATTTTTCATGCATTTTTCTTGTAAATAGCTTTTTATTAAGTTTAGTTTGATACTTAAATTTGTTAATTTTTGTTCTAATAGTTGCTTTAACATTTGTAATCCCTTCTTTTTAGGTTGATTAGTTTAGACATGTATCTTGTATATACAATTTAGTTCACATTTTTAGGACTTAATTTTAGGTGATTAGTTTAGGTTAAAACAACATGAACAAAATTAGGGTTTAAGTGATGACTTAGGAGAATTGAATCATTTCCCTTAGGACTTAGAGATTGAATATTTTAGATATGGGACTATAGGGACTATGGGTAGTTGTTAGATCCCTTAGAAATCACTAGGATTCCCCTACTGCTATTGGTATATTACTGTCTATATTTGATTGATTGGTGTGGTGTGCCCTCTGGGGATTATTGTTTGTCTGTATGGGTATTGGGATTGTCTGGGGATTGGGAGAGCTGAAGACTTGTGATGATGAAGCCATTGGAGATCCAGAGACTGAAGTCCAACTTCCAGAGTTGAAGAGGAGATTCTTGCTAGCAGCTGATGAGGAGACTAGGGTTTAGGAGCTAGGCAGAGCTCTAGATTAGAAAGCTTGTTTCTCAAACATGGAATGCCTTGTCTGCATCCATCCTTTCCCTATGATTCAAAGTCTCTTTCAAATATCCACCTCCTTCCTTTGGAAGGATCAGTGAATGTATTTGAAAGATAGAACTTTTGAAGGAAAATTGTATGTATAATGTTAACAGTTAATGAACCACCCTTGGTAGGTAATTGACTGTCTAACATTCCTTCACTTCATCTTGTTGACTGATGTTCATCCCTGGAGATTGGAGACTTGAAGCAAAGCCATTGCAGATGGAAGACTGATGATCAAGACCTTGCTTGAAGGCTGTGGAGGTGGAGATTGAAGCTTGTAGCTGATTGGAGATTACTTGAAGATAGGTGTTGATGCAGAGCTGCTGTAGCTGTTTATTTTTGCTGTATTTCATTCTTGATGTATTGATTGGTTTCCTGGACTGTATTGTTTGCTGTTTAACCTGTTAGGTTGAAAGTGAATCCTGTTCACTTTTGCCTATTGTTTTCTAGGTTCGAGGTTGAGTGGGACTCCCTTGCCTCGCTTGTATTGCTGCATTCATGCATTTTACTGCTTTACTGTATATATCTGCTATTGTTTCTGTTTCTGTCAATTCCCTTAGGATCTCTGTTTCTCTCTGTGCAAGAGAGGAACATGATAGACATTAGGTCTTAACCCATGCATGATAACATTAGGTTAGTTTGATTCCCTTCGCAACCGTAGGTTAGAGTTCTGTCTCTTTCTTTCTCAAAACAAACAGAAAAATACAATAAGATTTCAAACACAACAAAAGACACTTCTTCCGTAAAAGACTGTGAACTCATCAAGACGGCATTTTTGTCCGCTTGGACCAGTAATCAGAAAAACCTTTTTCAGAAGGAATAAAATCAACCAAGACAGACTTGTGTTGTACGTGGCCCGAACTACGTTTGCTCTGATCTTTCATGCTGTATGAAAGTACGTAGGCATAGGATGCGATATCCTAGCGAGCAACCTTCCCCTCCTTTCCCGTAGGTAGGCGAACTACGTTGACTCTGATTTCTCGTTCCAGACGGGAATACGTAGGCATAAAGTGCGATACTTTGCCGAGTCATTTTATTTTCTCTTAACCCTTAACCCTTAGAGCAGATAGAATAATAATCCATACCCGAAAACAAGCGTGGATCCCGTCGAGTACGACGGACGTGAGGGGTGCTAATACCTTCCCCTTGCGTAACCGACTCCCGAATCCAGGTTTTGGTTGCGACGACCATACCTTTCCCGTGTTGTGCGAGGTTTACTCTGAGCGTTTCCTTTCCCTCCCGTGGGATAAATAACGCACGGTGGCGACTCTTCTGTCAGCCGGCGCCGATTTTCGCAGTAGCGACAGAGTGGCTAGGCAATAGGGGGTTGTTTGCTGCAAGTGTGCCAAAAAGTTTCTCTTTCTTCCATTATATGATTAAAATACTCCCACTTGCCTCCAAGTTGCAAGGTTTGCTAAACCTCCTTATTTTCTGCATTTCTTCTCTTCAAAACCTCTAAATATCAGATAGAAATAAGGTCCAAGGGCTGAGAATAGCTCAAGTGGTCAAATGATGAGTTTGTGAAAAATTGAAAGTGTCGGACTCAAGTGTTAAAACCTCATCTTGTTAAATTCATAACTCTCAGCTCATAAGGGCTATGGAGGAGTTCTAGTAAATTTTGGAAAGCCCTCGTGTAGCTCTACAACTTTCATGTTTTCATGAGTTTCAGATTCCCAAAGGAACTTGGTCAAGAAACCTCTCAAAGTTGCTAAAAAACAAGCCTAAAAGTGAAATAACTTAGAATTTTTCTAAGTTACTTTTCCCTCTTGTAATGAATTTGGTCATAACTCCAAATCTATGCATTTTATTCTCATGGACCACTTTGGGATTTTTGTAGGACTTGTCAAGAGCTTTCCAATGAGCTTTGAACCAACTCAATTGGATGTGTGGTTAAGGAGTTATGGTTTCAAAACCCTAATTCCCGACTTTTGCGATTACTCCTCAATCCTTGATCCAATGGTCATGAAATTTTATGGGTAGGTGAAATATGTCCTTAGGAACATTTTTGATTCAAATCTTGAGGTCAAATTCCTTATGAGTGAAGAGTTGACTTTTCGGTCAACCGAACGATCGATCGGTGACTACCAAGTCGACTGTTGATGCTCCGGGTCTTTTGAGGCTTTGAAACTTCTTGAGTAGACTTTACTAAGCCATATGAACTTTATGGACCATGATCCCACCATTGTAACACATTTTAAATCAAAAGTCAAACCACAGTTGACTTTTCCTCATCGAAAACCCTAATCGGGTATTCTGAACTGCCCTGTTCTTGATTCCTGGGTGATAACCTCAAATTGGATTCATACTCGATCCAATGGAATATTCTTGATGATGTCGAGACTTATATTAAGGAGAACCAATCCAAAACTTTGACTGATTAACCCTCGAAACCTCGATTTCGGCTGTACGGAACCCTGATTCATGTATCTTAACAAAGACAAACTTGAAACAGGTTAAGGTTAGATAATCAAATGAACATGATCCTAAAATGATGATGAAGATCTAAGGGGTCAAAATTTGGGGTATGATAGTAGGGAACTAGGCGTTCTCGACATCTCGGATTGTGTTTAGGAGTTTATTATTGCATGCTTTATATATATGTGCTTTTCTATGTCTTTATCTAACAAAATGAAGAAGAAACTAAGCCATATAGGAGGGCATCTATCATCGATCGTGGTTGAGGTAATATCCTTCCTCATTATCATATTTTCTTGATCACTTCATATGTGTAAGTTAGTGTACTAAGTTATGTATTATTATTGATGTTTATTGCATGATTGAGCATGTTTTATCCTTTTGAATGTGTGAAATATGTGTAAACTATCTATTTCTCTCTTTTTGATGCTTGTATGACTCAAAATGATGATTTTTGCTAAATTTTACTGGATGAGTCGACCTACACAGAACATCGGTCGACTCATAAAATGACAATTTTTCATGATTTAGAAGCGGGTCCGCTCAGGTCGACCCTTAGGTCGACTCAAACTTTGAACATCTCTTATTATCTATGTTTTCTCTGTATATGTCGACGCAAAGCCTATATGGGTCGACGCGTCACGCAATTTTCCTGAAAAATCTCTGTTTTGATGAAACGTTCAAAATGTTTGACCCATTTAATGCATTCACTCTTTCTATGTATTCAAACATCATCATTAGCATTTACATTGGTACTTTGCACCTACTCAAAGCTACTCTCTACATCTCCTCTTCCCAAAAACCCTTTCAAAACCTAATTTCATTATATATTCAAGGAGCCTAGTGAAGTTTCTCTTCAACACCAAAAACTCTATTTTACTATTCATCTTCTTCAAGAATTGCTCTTTTGGTTACACGAAGAGTAACGGGGAAAAGAACAACCAAGCTCCATCTGCTTAAGCTGGCACTTCAAGAGCTGCTCTACCGGTAACCGCTCTCTCTCTATTACCTCCCGAATACACTGAACTTTATGAGAAGAATATGAGCAAGAGATCAATTGTCAAAAAATTTGTTTATTATCGAAAAGCTGCTGAAAGAATGCACATCCAAGTGCTTCAACTTCTAGGTGCTCAGAATTTCAACAAGTTTTTGGAATGCGATAATAAATATAATAAGGACTTGGTCAAAATTTTATACACTGGTGTTCAAGGAAAATTCAGACATTTTGAGTTCAATACAATGATTGGAAATAATAAAGTGTATGTCAATGACTCTGTCTAGAAAAATCTTTTCAATATGTCTCCTATAACTACTGATCCGCTGATTAAGGTCATAGATACTCGAACCGTGGATGAATATGAGTCCAAGGAAGCCTTGAACTCCATGCTAAAGAAACCATATATTGACGACATTTTTGCTAGCGACCTTTTTCCAAAATTAGTTACAACTGGTAAGTTGAAACCGGTTGATAGAATTTTACAGTGGATTGTCTCTCACATTCTTCGACCCAAGAAAGGTTGTTATTCTTGGGTTGACCAAGCCGAGGTTCACTTGGTTTACATTCTGAAAAAGAAGATCAAAATTAATTGGCCTCACTATATTGCGAGTAGAATCTACTCTTTGAAAGACTCTGGCCGAGGGACCATACTGTCATATGGTTCTTTCATCTAATCTGTCCTTAATAATGCTAATGTAGTAGTACCCGATATCCCATACACAACCTTGACAACCAACCAAGAGTTTTGTCAAAAGACTCTAACTATGATGGTTTATATTTGGGATCCTCGCGACACACGCTACATATTTATTGTTAAGGCAACAAGTTATCGCCTATAGGAATCTGATGAGAGTGATGAAGACGAAGAAGAAGAAGAAGGAGAAGAGGGTGGAAATCCCACGGATACTAATGAACAGGATAACAGTGGTCGGCTAGATCAAACACCCCATTTGGAATCCGATGGAAACCAAGGATGGGGTGCCTGGAAACACACGAGTTGGACCATACTTGGTGAAAATTACATGCCTCAAATAACAAATTGGGATTATCAAGAGACACTTAATTAGAATTACGTGCCTTCATCACCTTCGAGTCCCCAACAGAACAATGAAGAACTCCTCGAAATGATGAGGAGCATGCAGCTCGTACAACAAAACTTTGTCACTGCCCAGGATGAGCAGTTCACAATTTGCAGAACCAACTTCAGGCTCACACAAATAACTTCAACTCGTTTGCAACAGAAGTGATGGATCGTTTTGGTAGCATGGTTGAATCTGCTGCAGGTCAAAATCATGCTCTCACTACCAGTTTCAACACTCTTAATAGAGCTATTCTAGAACTTACAGAGCGGATAGATGAGCAACAACTTCCTCCACCTCATGACTATCCATTTCACGGAAGGGGTCATCACTTTAGGGGGAGGAGGCCTTGAGGAGTCCTTATGTATCATTGTGCATGTTATTTCATATATTGTTCATTGTATTCTGGTGTTCATCTCTTCTTATGTTTGTTTGAATTATCAAGACATGAAGCTTTGTTAATCCTTAATATTTGTAATAGCACATACTTCTTTTGATCATTTTCGGTGTTATCTATTTATCCTTTTATATGTTTTCATTGACTTCATTATATATGAATGTTTGTTAATGCTATCCTGTTGCAAATTTGGTGAATATGTTTATCTCAATATACTATGTCTTTCGTTGACCTATATCTTCTTTCTTTTTGATGTTGTCAAAGAGGGAGAAGAGACCAAGCAAAAATAACAAATCACTTTACAAGACTGATCAAACATGCAAATCGTTTCTAGGTAAATGCATAGAGTAAGGGGGAGGATGATACTACACATTATGCTCAACTGTTTTTCTATTGTTTTGCCATCATCAAAAATGAGGAGTATGTGAGGGCAAAGTGTCTCATACTTGGTTATACTTATTTTAATGATGTCAAAATATATATAGTTAGAAAAGTGTACTTTGGACGGTATCATCGAGTCGCATATGCATCCGTTATTTTTCTAGTGTCAAACATTTGTCAAAATGTGTCTTGGTTTATATAGGAAAATCACTATATGTGTTCTATATGATTTTGATCATGTTTGTTGAGTTAGAGATGCATTAGGAACACTTAGAAGTAGCTAAAGATATCAAAATATGCATTTTTGCAAGTTCTGAGTCTTTGAGTCGACTCAAAGCTTGCTTAGGTCAACTCATGTAGAAGTTAATTTTCATGTTTTGCTCTCAGGAGAGCTTGTGTCGACCCTCCAATTGACTCATACTGTGTGCATTTATATTTGTCAAAACTGGGGTGCTTTGCATCGATGCATGGACCTGTTCCGGTCGACGCAAAAAGCATTTTTCTGCATAATCCTGAATACGGGAGAGCTCAGGTCGACCCCCCATTTTTCTTTAGGTCGACCGTTCACTCGTTTCTCATTAACTTTATGTTATGTTTACCATTCAAAGTGGCTGTTATGTTGGTTATTTGGTCATAGCCTTGCATATATATTGAGTTAGCTCATTCTACCAAAAAAACAAAAAGAAAAGTGAAAATATACACTGATTCGGTTCTCATCATCGTCATCCTCTTTCTTGCATTTTCTCAACAACTACACATAATTATTTTTGTTCTGCATTCTGCATCATCGAGGTGATAAACTCCAAGCATAGAATCGGTGTATCGGGGTTGGGTTTAGAAATCAGTGGGTTTTTCTTGAATAAAACCTTTAGTGTTATGTCCTCCAAGAATCTTGGATTTTGAGGGTTTTCCGTTAAATGGAGGATTGTGGAAGGAAGGTTTGGGTTCAAAGTGTTGGTGTTCGAAATCAGCTGAGCAAGATTTGAAGACCAGAGGGTTGTTCAAAGGTGGTGTCATAATCAGAGGTTTACTCATCACATTTAAAGAACTTGATTCATCTTGAATCAAGGGAAGAGAAGGCATAGGCTCAACATCAACGTTTGGGATTGAGAGTTTGAATTCTATTGCTTCTCTTGTAAAACTAATTTGCAACAGGTTATATATACAGGTCTCAATTCTATTTTTAAAATTGAGGGCAAATGTACCCCGAGCGAGGACGGCGAGGGATTTGCCTCAACAAATTGGTGTTATCTCTTTTTACTATTTTCATTGTTGAATTTTGAGTTTGTGTGAGAACATATTAGTTGAATAAAATTCTGGTGTCTGTTAGTGTTGAAACACTTTTAGAAACCTCATTACAATCCGTTTGGTTGTAATCGAAAATGCTTAGCAGTTCATTCACTTATTGAATTTTGCTTGGGGTGATTTGCACACCAAGTGTTCGACTAATTACGTGAATACACGTGTAACACCCCAAATTTATTAGAATATTTATTTAATTTTATTAAATATGAATATTCGTATTTTTGGTGATTTTCGGTGATTGGTGTGAATATTGAGAATTATGAATTTTGATTTATTTATTTAAATAATAGTATATAATATGAATATATTGGTATTATTATTAATTTAAATAAATATAAATGAATTAAGGGCAAAGTGGACTTTTGAGGAGGAGTTAGTGAGGGTGAAATTGGAAAGCCTATTTTAAGGCCCAAAGTTAGGATTAACAAAAAGGAATTTTGAGGGAATTAGGATTCATTCTTGTTAGACCGTGAAAAGAGAAGAAATAGAGGCCATAGCTCTGAGGAAGAGGATTGAGGCAAAGCTTCGTGAGGTTTCCAAGAATCAAGGGGAAAGGCTTAGAGTCGACAATTAAGGTATGAGGAGTATTACCTTCAGTGTTTTCAATATATGATTCAATGTATTTAAAGCTGATATAAAGATTTAGGAGGTTTTTGAGTTTGAGGAAATTAGGCCTTCATGGCAAAATCTGTTTTTGAGGTTGTTTAAGTATGAGGAGTATTACCTTCATTGTTTTCAATATATGATTCAATGTATTTAAAGCCGATTTAAGGATTTAAGAGGTTTTGAGTCTGAGGAAATTAGGCCTTCGTGGCCAAATTTATTTTTGAGGTTGTTTAACCCTGTAGGGTAAGTGATTGTGAGAACTATGATGACCTTGGGGTATTTGTAAGAATTTATGAGAATAATACATGATTGTATAATGAATTCCCATGAGTAATTGTGATGATTTATGATGTTGATTTCATGAGGCTTTGGTGATTTTATAATGACATGATTATTATGATGATTTTGATGAATGATGATGCACCTAATGAGTTTATTATGAGGATGATATTTATGTGTGTATCATGCATTCATATGCATTCCGGACTTCGGTCTAGTGTTTGATTCTTGTGGCTTCAATCCCATTGTGCGAATGTGAAGTATTTTGTTGTGCTTCGGTTCTTGTGTAGAATCGATCCTATTGATAGGGATATATGGAGGGTTGATGGCCCAGTGTCCATCGACCTTTGATGAATTGGTACCACATGCATGAGTCTTGTTGCATTTGCATTTATGTGACAATTTGTTGTAATTTATGATATTATGGCTTTTTGATGTTTCCTTGATGATTATGATGATGTTGAATATGAAAATGATGCTATTTTATATATTGATTCCTATATTGATTATTATGAATCCTTTTACTCGCCCTGCCTCTTTGAATGTTGCCTCCACGTGGGTAACGTGCAGATGACCAGGTTTAGCCATAGATGTCGTCGAGGACTATTCCGGTGAGAATAGGATATCAAACTATTAATTAGTTTGAATCACATCTTTGGTTCACAATTGGTCTTTGATTTATCCGAAGGAAAAAGGTCAAAGAAGGAAAAACCTAATTTTGCATCGTAAACAATACGGGGAGAGATCTAGGTAAGGGGTCGGTTAAGCTTAGGGAAGGTATTAGCACCCTAAACTTCTGTAGTACTCTACATGAACCTTTTGTTTAAAATTTACTATTTTGCTTGATTATTTGCTTAAGGATATATAATGAGCTAAAGGTTAGAAAGTGACAGAAAGACCTAAGGGTTAGTCCTAAGTTTACCCGGCAAGATTCGCATCTTGTGCCTACGTATCCTGGGTAGGGAATGGAATCAGAGTAATCGTAGTTCCCCTCGAAAGGGAGGTTAGAAACTTCTTGGTTGTGGTCAAGGTTCCAATGGGGAATAAGCGTTCTTAAGGAAGCGCTTACGTGGAGTGCGGTGACTCTTATTTCTATGTTGAAATTGAATTGAATTGAAAAAGGGTGAAATTAGGTATTCCACGGTAGGAAACCTAAAACGGAGTGCGACGACTCCTTGACCTAATGCTAGGATAAAGGGCATTTTAGTCCATGGCGGGACGCCTAAGCGATTAGGGTTTGAAAAAGTCAAGGGTGAGGACTATTGACTTGGCGGTCAAACGGCTAGACCTAATCCTTCGGAAGGGATTTAACGGTAAGCAATGTAAAATGATAAAACGACAGTATGAAATTGCGAGAAAGTGCGAAAACAATAAAGGAAATGCATCGCGACGATATACTCGCATAAATTACAAACCAAAAAACGGAAAGAATATGAAATAAAGGCGACGATGTCCTTGCATAAATTACAACCATAAAAAAATATATGGAATAAAGCGACGATAGCCTCGCATAATTACAACCAAAAAATTGAAATATGAATAAAAATCAGGAATTAGTAAGCAGAGAAAAACGAGAATTAAATGACTGTCAGATGAAAAGTGAAACGGCTAGATTATGAATTCTTTATTTTTTGAATTTTTATTTAAAAGGAATAATCTATTTTGAACTCTTATTTTAAACAAGGAATAGTTTTTTTTTTTTAATTTTATTAAAACGCAAAACAATTATTTTTAATTTTTAACAGAAAAGTCAATTAATTTTTTTTTTAAATGTTAGTAATTATGAAAAGTTTCAATTTCCTTTTACTTACATAATTTTAATTCTAAAAAGAAGTTTCATTTAATCTAAAAATTTATTTTATTATTTTTTATTATCAATGTGAAGTTTTTTTATTATTAAAACATATAACAAAACAAACTTATTCTTTATTTATAAAAATGGGTTTTTTTATTAGGAATTATTAAAAGTATTATTAACGGTTAGTTATTAAGAAGTTATCACTAACTATAAATTATATAAAAAAAAAGAGATATTTATTTAAGAAAACTTTAATTGTTAATTCAAAAAAAAAAGATTATACATTATACTAACTAAAAGAAATTTAACTAAGAGTTACTAACACTACTTTAATTATTAATTCATAATCAAATAAAGAAATAAAATAAATATAAATAAGAAAAACAAAACTGAAATAAATGGAAAGGGAGGGGAACACGCTGAAGCATCTAGGGTTATTTGTTAACCCTCTTCTTCCTCTCGCAAGATTGCGACAGCCATGGCTCTCTCATGGAGCTTTCTGCGAACCTTTTCCTCTTCCACTTCTTGTCCGTCTTTCTTTCTCTTCCTCTGATGATCTTGATGATTTTCTGCAAAAGAAACAAATAAAAAAAAAACCTCTGTTAGCCAGATTACTCACCCTCTTTTATGGATTTGAAGTGATCTGTGTTGATGGTGAACGATGATAAGGAGATGAGGCTTCGTCCTTCTGAGTTCTAGGTTTTTCTGAAAATGGGGATGATGGATACGTGAAAGTGCCTATGCCGCCGGTTTATTCTTGATGTTCTCGGGTTCCTCCTTTCGTCCCTTTTTGTTGATATTTCTCTTGTTCCCCTCTTTCATGAACTCTAAGGATGAACTTATATAGTTCTCCATTTGGGTTTGGATCCACAATTTTTTTGCTGAATTTGTTGCTGATAAGTTTGCAAATTTAACGGTTTATTTGTTGATTTTTTCTAGGAGATGCGGTTGAATTTGTTTTGGTTATTATTGAGCAGTTTGTTGCGTTTGGCATGCGGTTTTTTCAGGAATTTTTTTGGCTTAATGTTTGATCCGTTGACTTCAGGCATTCTTGGGAAATCTTGTTAGTGTTGTTTTTAGAAAAACCATTTTTCATGAAAAAATTGATTTTTTCCAAAAGTGCTTTTCCCCCAAAATCACTTTCCTTGAAAATCACTTTTTTATCTCTCTCTCAGAATAAACTGAACAGATTATTGCCGGTCTTGTGCCGAGGTCGGAAAATAAGTCGGGAGCTAGCTTCGACTTCGTTGTTGCCCTCCCGACGTACCCGATGATGAAATTAAACTGAGGGTATCGGATTACAACCAAAAACCATTTTTCTAACCAATAACAATTTCTGCTCTGTTGTTTTATCTTGCAGGTTCGGAAAAGTCGGAAATTCGAAGAAATCGGCCTTGAAGGCAGATTTAGAAAAGATAGGACCTTGTAGGAATTTAGGAATTTATTTTTGTAATTACTATTTTCTGTAACATTGTAATATTGTAAAAAATAGTATTTAATAAATACACTCAATTTTTGAGTTCCTTCTTGTACTTTGTAAGAAATATGAAGTAAATTCCAATTTCTGACAAACCAAACTCAATTCTCAATTCGATGTCTCCGATTAAATTTTCTAATAGTTCATCCGCTTAAGCTTAACCGACTAAATTCACTTAATTAAGCTGGTCCGACTAAATTACTCCCAAAATAATTAAATTCCTTTAATTAAATTTAAACGATTAAGTTCCTCTGATTGAACTCGACTGAATAAGCTTGTCCGATCAAATTTGTCTGATTATATCCATACCAATAAATTCATCCAATTCCATCATCCGGTTAAACTTATCCCAATAAATCAAATCTGACTAACTCCATCTGGTTAGAACTCGTATGATAATAAAGTCAGTGAATATAGCCTTGAACAGATAAGCAGCAAAATTTCCGTTAAACGACATAACAAACTGTCTTTTGTATTAAAAATTCAAAACACATCTTGACTGCTTTAACTCGGCAACCTGAATCAGCTCAACTAACAATTGTGGAATGGCAGAACGAACTGTCTTCAGCATTGGTGTCATTTTCCTTGCTATATCTTTAACACACCAAGCAAATCAGCACAAAGTTTGAACAAATGGTCCATTCATCTATCACTATCACGACACTTCAATAAATGACTCTTTTTCGAATCTAACCCCTCAGGTCTCAGAAAATTGAACAGGGGCAGCTGTTGCACCCCAAAATTTGCCCTCACAATACAAGACTTTGTGTTCCAAGAAGGTTCACAAGGTTCACAAAATTCACAATTGGTCAGAAGAGTTGACAATTCCCTCAGACAATGCACCTCCTAAGCAGTGCATCCAAAACTAGGGTTTTGACTTTAATCAGGCTAAATGGACTTCCAAGACTTCAAGTGAGCTTCATAACATCTTATATGTGTATAAGAACCCCCATGTCAAGTTTCAAGACTTTTCTCAAAAGTTTGCTCAGTCAGATGATCAGATAAGTCAAAAGCAGTCAATGCAGTTAAAAGGTCAAACTGAGGTCAACTGTGGTCAAACCAAAGTCAAACTTCATGATTTTTTTGCCAACATCAAAGAGAGGTTGGGTGAGAAATACTATCATAATAACTGTAATACCCCAAATTTTGCCCTAAGATTTGTCGTCGCATTTCATTGCATTTAATCAATTACTAACAAATTTGTGTAGTCGTTTGACTTTTTGCAGGTAAATATCATATGGCATGCATTTTTTTTCTAAAAAGTAAAAATGGCACAATTGGCAGGAGGACATGTGTAAGGAGTTATGAGTGTGAGAGGTTGAGAGTTCGAATCTCACCTTTGTCACTTTTTTTTGTTTTTTATTATTTTTACTCTAAATTTTTCTATCTTTCATTAAAAAAATAACAAAAATAGTTTTTTATTATTATTTAATTATTATTTTCGTATTTTAATTAAATCATTTTTTAAAATATTATTTTTTTCACTTTTTTCTAAATTATTCATAAAAATATCCAAAAAATCATAAAATAAAAAATATTGAAAAAAATTTTGTTCTTTTTATAATATTTTTTATTTTAGGAATCAATAGGATTATTAGTTTTTATTTTAAGTTTATTTTAATTATTTTAAATTATTTAAATTTTATTTTTTCTTAACTAATTATTTAGTTTGGGCTTTAAAATGGGCTTTAGGGACATTATTGACAATTTGGTGTTAACCCTAATTTGTTCCCTAT
The DNA here is from genome assembly GCA_963859935.3 of Lathyrus sativus. Classification (NCBI taxonomy): domain Eukaryota; kingdom Viridiplantae; phylum Streptophyta; class Magnoliopsida; order Fabales; family Fabaceae; genus Lathyrus; species Lathyrus sativus. The sequence goes on from OZ012740.1 coordinate 469,557,581, forward strand.
ATATACATGTGTTGCCTTGTTGGAAAAGGGGGAGAGGAGGAAAAAAACCTAAGAGGAGTGAGTGCCGTTTGCCGTTATTTAGTTTTCTTCTTCATCCATTACTATTGTTTCTTTTTCTTCATCGTGTACCGTTATTTCTTTTCCTTCATCTATTACTGTTGTTTCTTTTTCTTCATCTTTTACCGTTATTTCTTTTTCTTCATCTATTACCGTTATTTCTTTTTCTTTATCTATTACTGTTACGTTTATATATATATATAATTTTTAAATTGTTAGAGTTTATATATATAAGATTTTTGATCGAATTATGTCGATACGATGTTTGCACATTTGTGTGCATGACGCGTGACATTTGTGTTAGTTCGATCTGGTTGCGATGATCGCATTTTTGTGTGAGCAATAATACTATTTTTTGCTTAATTTCTTTTTCTTTGCGATAAATTTTGTTTCGTCCGATTTAGATCTGGTTGCGATGAGCGCATTTCTGCGTTAGCAACATTGTTGGGTTATTTGGCACATTTAAAATTCATTATTGCTTTATTATTATTATTATTATTATTATTATTATTATTATTATTATTATTATTATTATTATTATTATCATCATTATTTATTATTATTATCATTATTATCATTATTATTACCATTATTATTATTATTGTTATCATTAATTTATTAAAATTTGTTATAATATAAAAATTTGTTTTTTAAAATAAATAACATTAACATCTTTTCCAAATTAATATGAAAACCTATTATTTTTAAGAAAAACTTTTTTTTAGATAAATTTAAAATAATAACTAAAATCTTTTTTTTAAAATAATAACTAGAACCGTTATTTATTTTATTTTATTATTGTTCAATTCAAATTTCATTATCATATTGTATCTGCTCCTCTCATGTAACCTCGCGAACTTAACAATCGCTCTTTAAATTCTGCCTTTAAATTTCTGCTTGCATGGTTTAAATTATGACATTATCTCTCTGTTTGCATGATTCAATTATCTCACGCGTTTACTATTATTTCTGTCACATTGCACACATCCGAAGGTTAGGTCTAACTGTTTGGCCGCCGCGCCAATAGTCCGTAAAACTTCACACATTCAATTTCAAATCCTCAAAACTACAAACTACAAACCCTAATTTTCACAAATGCCTCGCCGCAGGCAAAATTACAATTTTACCCTTAGCATTAGGTCAAAGAGCCGCCGCGCTCATTTTAGGGTTTCCCGCCGTTGAATCCCTAATTTAACCCTAATTACAACTTAACATTTCAACGTAGAGATTTGGAGTTTCTACACTCCACGTAAGCGTGTCCTTAAGATGCGTTTATTCCCCTTGAGACCTTGACCACAGTCAAGAAGTTTCTAACCTCCCTATTGAGGGGAACTACGATTACTCTGATTCCACTCCCGTAAGGATACGTAGGCACAAGATGCGATGTCTTGCCGAGTAAACTTAGAATTAACCCCCTTTATTATTTATTATTGCTTATTTATATTTTATTTATCTTTGCTATTTAATTATTTTGCTTATTATTTTGTAATTGTTTCTTGGATGTAAAGTTGTTTAATTATTTAATTATTATTATGGTTAGTAATTAGGGAGTGTAACAACATGTATGTAATATTAAAATAAATTTAGATCACTTTTAAATAAAGATAATTAAAATAAACACGTCACACACGTAAGTCGATTTTAATCGCCGTCTCACTTCCTAAGGATATCCCTCAAGTTGCCTACGAATAATGGTTAAGTGGGGTGTATAAAGCAAGTCCCTCAAAAAGAAAATCATCAAAGTCCCTTATGGTTGCCTTTACGAATCGAGTCCCTTTCGAAAAATGATGATAGTCCCTCCAGTTTGCTTATTACACCCCACAATGGCCTTCAAAAATCCAATTGTCCCTCACATGTCCCTTAACATCCAAAGTAAGGACTACCTACTCCATTTTAGTAGGGATAGTCTTACTAAGGAAAGGATAAAGAATAAGAAAGACCTTAAAACATTAGGGTAGGCTACTCCTAGATACTTGCTCACTTCAAAACTTTTTCACACTTAAACAAATTTCCAACAAAATTTTCAAACAAGTTTTTTTCACATCCATACACGGATTATTATTAAACTATTCTGAAATTTTTTGCTATTCACACACTACACTTTCAAAACAATTCAAAAGTGAGCTTAAGTACCTAAGAGCCCATGGATAACCATGGATGAAAAGGGTGCTAACACCTTCCCTTTTCATAACCTACCCCCCGGACCCAAAATATTCTCTAAGGTCTTTCCTGTTCTTTTATAACCTTTCCTTATGGATAAAATAAAAGTCGGTGGCGACTCTTGCTATCCGCAACATTGTTCAAAGTCAGTTCTCCCACCGTGTTACAGAACTGGCGACTCTGCTGGGGATTTATTTAAGAGGGGTACCCTTAGGAATTAAGATCACTTTAAATTGTTTGCCTTGTTTGCTTTATTATTATATTGTTGGGGTGCTCTTATGTGTGAAAGGTCCTAACCCGGATCTAGTGTACCTTAGGTAAATGGCAATAGACCAAGGAAACTGTACGACGTATATCGATACGGTTGATCTGGTGGCCATAGTTAGTGCGACTTCTTGGTTGGTGCTTATATTCCTTAAGTCAAGTTGAGGATAATATTGAGGCTGCCATATGTTGTCAATGCACTAACTGACTTTTAGAACCCTAGTTAACTCATCTTGGCCTTTAGAAAGTAGTGAGGTAACCGGCTTTGGTGCAGACTGAAGTTGGTTGACACTCGATACTACGCTCATTGAGATCTTAAACTTGGAGGGTTTTGGTTGGCAAGTAAGTTGCCTTCTGAACAACCACCCTTGTGAATGATCAATGATATTGAGATCCCTTAGAACCTGGTTACTTTTGTAGGACAGGATGAACCATCTAACTTCAGGGGAGGGTACTTGCCTTTGAACCTCATGCAAGCCTTTAAACCTAGGGCTATGGTGTGACTTGTTTGTGTGTGCCACATGTTTGTGATTGAGCATGACATCATGACATCATCATGCATCATAAGCATATCATTTTCCCTAACCATTTCAAGGACCAAAGGATTTATCTTTGTTCTTTGTTGCAGGTCATGGCTTCTGCTCGTAGAAACACCATCAGGATCAACTTTGTAGGGATACCTGCTAAGCTCAAGGAGTTGGTTTCCCTAGTGCCTGATCATTCCTAGTTCAACAAGAGACATGGTCACTTATTGGATCTAGTTACTTCAGGGTTCAGTGAAGACATGATGAGTGTGTTGTTTCAGTTCTTTGACCCTAAGCACCATTGCTTTACATTTCCTGATTATCAGCTGGTTCCAACCATGGAGGAGTTCTCTAAACTTCTGGGTATACCTGTTCTTGATCAGAAGCCATTCACAGGCTTAGAGAAGGAGCTTAAACCAGAAGTTATTGCTGCAGCTCTACATCTGAAGAAGTCTGACATTGTTCTAGAGACGAGAAGTGGAGTTAAAGGTATTCTTGCCAAGGTATTAGTGGATAAAGCTCAAATGTTCTTGAAGGCTATGAGCTACGATGCTTTTGAGGAGATCTTAGCCTTATTGATTTATGGCTTAGTGTTGTTCCCCAATCCTGATCAGTTCATAGACGTTCATGCCATCAACATATTCCTGAGTCACAATCCAGTGCCTACCTTACTTGGAGACATCCTACATTCTCTTCACACCCGTACTACAAGGGCAAGAGGAACTTTGATGTGCTGCATACCTTTACTTTCTAGGTGGTTTATTTCTCACCTTCCTCGCTCAGTAATGAAGAATGAGCAAGGGTTCAGATGGTCCAAGAGGATCATGTCACTTTCTCACTCAGACATCCATTGGTGCTCCAGATCTATGGAGAATGTCACCATCATTGACCGTTGTGGGGAGTTTCCTAATGTGCCACTTCTAGGCATAAGAGGAGGCATCACCTACAACCCATCTCTAGCTTTACGACAGTTTGGTTACGCCCGGAGCGATGGTCCACATGACATGTTGATTCAGGGCATTGTGTTTGACTACGACAACGATCTTCAGGGTTACCGTCAGAGATTCATACGAGCTTGGGGAAAGGTAAACAGGATTGACAGCAAGACACTGGAGCCTAAGTACACCATTCCTATGGGGGCTTATCTCAGATGGGTACGATTTCGTGCTCAGACACTCATGATGCCATATCCTGCCATCCTACCAGTTACCATGGAACCTGTTGCTGAAGGAGACACAGCTTATACCATCCTTCACCCAGACATGCCTACTGATATGGAAGACTTGCAGAGATCATGGATCCAACTGAAAGAGCAAAGGGATACTTTCGAGGCTCATTACAAAGCAAGCCAAGCAAGGATCCTAGAGCTAACAAAGCTACTTCATGAGGAACAAAACCTCAACTCATATCTCAACACCAAGAGGAAACGTCCATGGGAGACTTAAAACCCCATCTCTTGTACTTATTTCGTTTTCATTTTTTGTAAGCCTAAAAGGCAAAACAAGTTATTACTAATAAAAAGTTACTTTCTTGTTTGTTTAAGCAAATTTAAATCCTGCGGTCCTTGAAAACATTGCATATGCATTCCCATATCATTGCATCACAGGTTTATAATTGTGCACAGGTTTCTCATCTTCTCGCTGTTTATTTCAGCAATGGCTCTTGAACAATCAGTTAAGGATCTCCAGGCACAGAATGCACAGTTCCAAGAGCTGATCCTGAACCTATCCAAGGGGCAGGATGAATTGAAGACACTGCTGGCCAAGAAGACTAAGAAAGCTAGAAGGTCTGCTGGGTTGCTCAACATGGGAAGAAGGTTCAAAGGTCCTGTCAGGACCAAGGAACAGGTTGAAGACTATGAATCTGAAGAATCTGAGCAGGAGAGAGGCAGTCTCCACAACACTATGGGGGACTCTGATTCTGAGGCTAACTACTACCATGAGCCTAACGAAGACAAATTCAAGATGCTGGTGGATAGAATGGATGCTATGGAATTACAGAAATCATCTGGGCTGGATTTTGAGGATTTGAGCTTGATATCTGGGGTGGTCATACCCATTGGATTCAAAGTTCCTACATTTGTTGTCTATGATGGGGTCTCTTGTCCCAAATTGCATCTGAGGTCTTATGTCAGAAGAATTCAACCCCACACTGCTGATAAAAAGTTGTGGATCCATTTCTTTTAAGAGAGTTTATCTGGAGCTCAGCTAGAGTGGTATTATCAGTTGGAGAGTGTCGACATCAGAGATTGGAATGACCTTGCTGAAGCTTTCTACAAGCAGTATCAATACAATGCTGACTTAGCCCCCACTCGCATGCAGCTTCAAAGCATGTCTATGGGTGCCAAAGAAAGCTTTAAGGAGTATGCTCAGAAGTGGAGAGACTTAGCTGGAAGAGTTCAACCCCCTTTGACTGATAGGGAGTTGGTTGATATGTTCATGTGTACGCTGAATGGTCCGCTTTACAGTCATCTCATTGGAAGCTCATCATCTGGCTTCACTGAGTTGATCATGACAGGAGAGCGAGTAGAGAATGGTATCAAGAGTGGTAAGATCCAAGTGGGCACTTCTTCATCCGGTGCTGCAAAGAAGCCTCCCACTGGGAAGAAAGAATCTAATGCTGTGTATGGTCAGCCTGATCGTAACAGAAGGCATCAGTCTGTTAGTGCAGTTCATATTTCAAATCCAACTCCTGCAACAACAGAGCAGCCTCAAGGCAACCAACAGAGGGCTAGAAGACAGTTCACGAAGATCAACATGTCAATGGCTCAGGCATTGCAGCACTTGTTGAAGGCTGAACTTATTACCCTGAGGGAGGCTCCTCAGAATCCCAATGTTACATCTCCCAAGTACAATCCCAATGCACGATGTGCATATCATTCAAACTGTCCAGGACATGATACTAATAACTGCTGGGTCTTGAAGAACAAAATTCAGGATATGATTGATGCTGGAGAAATTGAGTTTGATCCACCAGGTACTCCAAATGTAATTACAGCTCCAATGCCAAATCACGAGAAGACTGTCAACGCCATTGATGAAGATATTGATGAAGATCTGCATGTCTATTCAGTTATGGAGTTGAGCACACCATTGTCTGTTATCAAAAAGAGGTTAGTACAAGCTGGGATCTTTCCAGGTTGTCATGAAGATTGTCTATATTGTACCTATAAGCCGGATAGTTGCTTCATTTTGAGAGATGGGATTCAACGTCTCATGGATAAATATACTATAGTGTTTGAAAGAAGACCAGCATCTGTAGAAAGTATGGTGGATCATCTGACTCAGGGTAAGAAGATTGAAGAGGTTGACATGGTTGACAAAGTACCACTAAGAATCACTTCAAAGGGTCCCATTAAAATCACTCATCAGGGCCCAATCAAGATTACTGCTGAAGGTCCTGTGAAAGTTGTTGCTGAAGCCAGAGTAGCTCCTCTGATCATTACCACTCCCGGTCCTATTCCTTATACATCTGACAAAGCTGTGCCTTGGCACTATGGGTCTGATGTTTACATCCATGGTGTCAAGCAGGAGCCTTTACCTGATATGCCTGTTGACATTGATAATATTGCTGGATCTAGCAAGATCACTCGTAGTGGAAGAGTCTTCTCTCCTCCAGTTGCTTCTAAGAGTGCAGTTACTCCTGCTGTTACTTCCACCACTGATGCTCGGGGCAAGGGTCCTGTTATTGAGCCTGTATCTACTGATGTGCCAGCTGCTGATGACCTCTCTAAGCAGATGGAAGAAGTATTGAAAATCATTCGCAAGAGTGATTATGATATTGTTGATCAGCTGGGGCATACTCCCTCAAAGATTTCTATGCTCTCCCTGTTATTATGTTCTGAGGCTCATGCCAAGTCATTGATCAAGTTTCTAAAGATGGCTCATGTACCCAGTGCAATTTCTGTGGACCAGTTTGAGAATTGTGTTGCTCACCTGACCTATGACAACGGGTTAGGATTTTCTGATGCTGACTTGACCCCTGCCAAGAGGGATCATAACAGGGCCTTGCATATTTCAATTGAATGCAGGGGCACTACCCTGTCTCATGTGCTGATAGACAATGGTTCCTCTCTGAATGTGTTGCCTAAGGAAGTCCTGAACAAGCTGAGTCCTGAAGATACGGTATTGAAGCCCAGTAATATTGTGGTAAAGGCTTTTGATGGTTCTAGAAGGGTAGTGCATGGGGAAATTGATCTTCCAATCAAGGTTGGCTCTCAGGTGTTTACTGCTACATTCTATGTGATGGATATTCGTCCTTCGTACTCATGTCTGCTTGGTCGTCCCTGGATCCATGGGGCAGGTGCTGTGACCTCCACATTACATCAAAAGTTGAGATATCCGGTGAATGGAAAAGTTGTTACTGTCTTTGGAGAGGAAGAATACTTTGTCAGCCATGTAAACACTTTCAAGTATCTGGAAGTAGAAGGTGAATACATTGAAACTCCATGTCAGTCATTTGAAGTGGTTCCCTGGGCTGTTAAGGATTGTGTGACTCCTCCTGCTGTGAAGAAGGTTCCTGTGGTCATCAGAAACCCTCCAACAATGGCAATGGCCTCCCTCAATGATGCAAAAGCTGTGGTGGAAGAAGAGTCCCAGAAGGTTGTCCGTCGTGCTCGTGTTGTTCGTATCACCAATCAAGGGGTTATCAATGCTGTGGGAGATCAAGATGAAAACTACAACTTGGAGGCATGGACTTTTCCTACTGTGGGTGCTGGACTCAATAATTGGAAAGCTGAAGATGTTATCCCTATCTCCTTTAGTCAGGAGTAAATACTATTACTGTGTTATGTTTTTAAATTTGTAATTTCTGGAACAATTAAAACTTTCAAGCCATGTGCCTTACCCGGGGCACAATGGTGTGCTTGTTACGGGTTGTCATTTCATTTGCATACTGCATTCAGTAAAATCAGTGGACGTTTCGTTTTCGTAAATATTGTGTTCCTTGTCTTTCTTTTTCTTTTATTTTTATCAGCTATGTGTTCTTACACACACCCACGTCACTAAAATGCAGATCCTCATCCACTCTGGATCCAGTTGATAACAGTTCTACTATTGCCAATTACAATTTCGAGAATCCGATCTATCAAACTGAAGACGGAAACGAGGACGATTGTGAAATACCTGTAGAGCTTGCTAGGTTGTTACAACAAGAAGAGAAAGCTATACAGCCACATGAAGAGCCAGTCGAAGTTGTGAATCTGGGAACTGAAGAAAACAGAAAAGAGGTCAAGATAGGGGCTGATTTAGAGGACAGTGTCAAGAGCAGGTTGATTCAGATGCTACGTGACTATGTGGAGATCTTTGCTTGGTCTTATGAAGATATGCCAGGGTTGGATACAGACATTGTGGTTCACCGTTTGCCAGTGAAAGAAGATTGTCGTCCAAAGAAGCAGAAGGTTCGTCGTATGCGTCCTGAAATGTCAGAAAAGATCAAAGCAGAGGTAATGAAACAGTTCGATGCAGGGTTCTTGGCCGTAACTTCTTATCCTCAGTGGGTTGCAAATGTGGTACCAGTTCCTAAGAAAGATGGTAAGGTACGTATGTGTGTAGACTACAGAGATCTGAACAAGGCTAGCCCTAAAGATGACTTTCCACTTCCTCATATTGATATTCTGGTAGACAACACTGCTCAGCATAAGGTATTCTCTTTTATGGATGGTTTCTCTGGTTACAATCAAATCAAGATGGCACCTGAAGATATGGAGAAGACTACATTTGTGACACAGTGGGGCACCTTTTGCTATAAGGTAATGCCATTTGGTTTGAAGAATGCAGGGGCAACATATCAGCGTGCTATGGTGGCTTTGTTTCATGATATGATTCATCATGAGATAGAGGTATATGTGGATGATATGATAGCCAGGTCTCAGAATGAAGAACAACATCTTGATCATCTGCACAAGTTGTTTGAGAGGTTGAAGAAATACAGGTTGAGATTAAATCCAAACAAGTGTACTTTTGGAGTTAGATCTGGAAAGCTCCTGGGTTTCATTGTCAGTGGAAAAGGTATTGAAGTGGATCCTGCAAAAGTGAAAGCTATACGAGAGATGCCAGCTCCCCGTACTGAGAAGGAGGTTAGAGGTTTCTTGGGACGATTGAACTACATTGCAAGATTTATTTCCCAATTAACTACCATCTGTGAGCCAATCTTCAAGTTGTTGAAGAAAGATCAGGTGATGGAATGGAATGATGAGTGCCAGACTGCCTTTGATGAAATCAAGAGATATTTGCTAGAACCTCCAATTTTAATGCCACCAGTTGATGGAAGACCCTTGATTATGTATTTAACAGTATTAGACAACTCAATGGGGTGTGTATTGGGGCAACATGACGAGTCTGGTCGAAAAGAGCAGGCAATATACTACCTTAGCAAAAAGTTTACCGACTGTGAAACAAGATACTCACTGCTCGAGAAAACTTGCTGTGCTTTGGCATGGGCTGCTCGCCGACTAAGACAGTATATGTTGACCCATACTACCTTGTTGATTTCGAAGATGGATCCAATCAAGTACATATTTGAGAAACCTGCTCTCTCCGGAAGAATTGCAAGATGGCAAATGATCTTGACGGAATATGATATACAATATACTACTCAGAAGGCCATTAAGGGGAGTGTTGTTGCTGATCATTTGGCTCATCAAGCAGTAGATGATTACCAGTCAATGAATTTTGAGTTCCCTGATGAAGACATTATGTCTGTTACCAAAGAACCTGGACAATATGACGGACCTGAACAAGGATCCCGATGGACTATGGTTTTTGATGGTGCCTCCAATGCACATGGTAATGGTGTTGGTGTTGTGATTAGTTCCCCTGAAGGTTGTCATACCCCGATTACTGCCAGACTTTGTTTCTATTGTACCAATAACATGGCTGAGTATGAGGCATGTATCATGGGTATGCAAGTTGCTATTGATATGAAGATTCAGTTCCTTGAGGTGTATGGAGATTCAGCTCTGGTAGTAAGTCAGATTAAAGGAGATTGGGATACAAAGCATGATAATCTCATTCCTTACAGAGAACATGTGTTGTCTTTGATCCCACATTTCAAAGAGATTACTTTTGGACATATTCCACGAAGAGAGAATCAGTTGGCAGACGCATTGGCCACCATGGCATCTATGTTTGAGATAAGCTGGGATGATGAAGCTCCCAAGATTACCATTGATAGATTTGAGAAGCCTGCATACTGCAATGAGATTGACACTGAAGGGGCAAGTGGACTCCAACATATGAGGGACCATTTGTAGTCAAGACAGTGTTCTCAGGAGGTGCCATGATACTGACTAAAATGGATGGTGAAGACTTCCCACAACCTGTAAACGCAGACATAGTTAAAAAATACTACGCATAAAAAGAGACCCGCTAGGTTGACAGGCCTAGGCAAAAATAAGGGCATCCCGGCAAACCAAAAGGGTTTGGGCAAAAATTAGGGATATATATATAAAAAGATGTACACCCGGCAAGTCGAAAACCTGAAAAGGCGGCTTGGGCAAAAAAGGGTATCCCGGTGGATTGAAAACCTGAAAGGGTAATCCAGGCAAAAGTTAGGGATTAAAGCGTATGACTATGTCTCGTTTGGATCACTCATGAAATTGCAACCAGTTGTACTGCTTACTCAAGCTCAAACAGATGAAGCTCAATCCAATCGTTTCCGTCTCAACAGCAAGAAGATGAGATACTTGAGTGGCAATAGTAGAATTGAAACTCAATAGGATTATTTCCCACATAGCTGATTCTTTTTGTAAAACTTCATGACCAAATTCTCTTACTAGGGTTTATGTCTCCTTGTACAAACTTACCCGTGTATGGGTCACTTTTGATATAAATAAATTCCATCTTTTGAATCCAGATTCACTTTTACCCTATTTACATAAGCGAAACGTCCATTGGTTGTGTTTGAATGTATGTATGCCTTTGAATATGATTGATGTTTACCAGAAACGCATGTATGCTTTTAATATGATTGATGTTTACCAGAAATGCATGAAAATGCAGTAATAGTATTTACTAAGGACGAACGAGGGAAGGATTTCAACGAAGCTTCGCCGGTTCATCTTTACAAGACAGTTACAAACCATCAGTAGGACTAATCCATTTTCACAAAGTCTAATCTCCCCTGGAATTTATATCCATCTCTTTTATCCTCATACGGATATACGGGAAATTACTTTCCAATAAGGGCACGATGAACGAAGACGGGATGTTATACTTATCCTACTATCAAACGAAAACGAAGGTTATCTATACCCTACTATCCCCAACAACGGGAGGTTATCTATACCTTGTTATCCCCAACAACGGGAGGTTATCTATACCTTGTTATCCCCAGCAGACGGAGGGTTATATATTCTTCAACAACGAATCGGGATTTATTTTCCTTGGCCAGCAGTTGTTATACAAGGATATCCAGACACTTCCAGCAGTGTCATAGCATACATACATCATTTACATCATACCATAACATATATGTCTATAGTACATTACCTAAGTGCATCATGTCATACATGCATACATAAAGCATAAACTAATGTTGTTATACAGAATGCTACCTTGTTTTCAGGTTAATTATCCAACAAACAATCTTATGATTTTTGGGACTGCTTTATTGTAACCTCAGGGTTACTTTATCCTCCTGATGAGCTTCTTATTACTTTGGGACTGCTTTATTGTAACCTCAGGGTTATTTTATCCTCCTGATAGCCTCTCATGACTTCTAGACTGCTTTAGAGCTACTGATTGCTCTATCCTCCTGAAATCATCCTATTATTTCAAGACTGCTTTAGAGCTATTCATTGCTCTATCCTCATGAGGTCATATTACTACTTCAAGACTGCTTTAGAGCTATTCATTGCTCTATCCTCCTGAAGCCATCTAATTATTTCAAGACTGCTTTAGAGCTATCCATCGCTCTATCCTCCTGAAATCATTACTTCAAGACTGCTTTAGAGCTATTGATTGCTCTATCCTCCTGAAGACATATCACATTATTATTTCAAGACTGCTTTAGAGTTATCCATTGCTCTATCCTCCTGAAATTACATTATTATTTCAAGACTGCTTTAGAGCTATCCATTGCTCTATCCTCCTGAAATCATTACTTCAAGACTGCTTTAGAGCTATTGATTGCTCTATCCTCCTGAAGACATATCACATTATTATTTCAAGACTGCTTTAGAGCTGTTGATTGCTCTATCCTACTGAAGCCATTATTACTTCAAGACTGCTTTAGAGCTATTGATTGCTCTATCCTCCTGAGGTCAGATTTATCACTTCAAGACTGCTTTAGGGTTATCATTATTGATTGCTCTATCCTCATGAAGACATGCTGTTACATCAGTATTACTCCAGACTCCTGACAGTTCTCATTATACTACTGAAGAACTTTCCCCTAGTGGCATCTTTAAGCCCACTCAATCATGTTCAACCAACCATCAATATCACTCCATGCACTGGTGAGTGCAAATTTTTGGGCTTTTGTGTTCAATCCCCTTCAACCTTCCAGGTTACGACTGGCAAATATACCAATCTAACCCCTCAGGTCTCAGAAAATTGAACAGGGGCAGCTGTTGCACCCCAAAATTTGCCCTCACAATACAAGACTTTGTGTTCCAAGAAGGTTCACAAGGTTCACAAAATTCACAATTGGTCAGAAGAGTTGACAATTCCCTCAGACAATGCACCTCCTAAGCAGTGCATCCAAAACTAGGGTTTTGACTTTAATCAGGCTAAATGGACTTCCAAGACTTCAAGTGAGCTTCATAACATCTTATATGTGTATAAGAACCCCCATGTCAAGTTTCAAGACTTTTCTCAAAAGTTTGCTCAGTCAGATGATCAGATAAGTCAAAAGCAGTCAATGCAGTTAAAAGGTCAAACTGAGGTCAACTGTGGTCAAACCAAAGTCAAACTTCATGATTTTTTTTGCCAACATCAAAGAGAGGTTGGGTGAGAAATACTATCATAATAACTGTAATACCCCAAATTTTGCCCTAAGATTTGTCGTCGCATTTCATTGCATTTAATCAATTACTAACAAATTTGTGTAGTCGTTTGACTTTTTGCAGGTAAATATCATATGGCATGCATTTTTTTTCTAAAAAGTAAAAATGGCACAATTGGCAGGAGGACATGTGTAAGGAGTTATGAGTGTGAGAGGTTGAGAGTTCGAATCTCACCTTTGTCACTTTTTTTTGTTTTTTATTATTTTTACTCTAAATTTTTCTATCTTTCATTAAAAAAATAACAAAAATAGTTTTTTATTATTATTTAATTATTATTTTCGTATTTTAATTAAATCATTTTTTAAAATATTATTTTTTTCACTTTTTTCTAAATTATTCATAAAAATATCCAAAAAATCATAAAATAAAAAATATTGAAAAAAATTTTGTTCTTTTTATAATATTTTTTATTTTAGGAATCAATAGGATTATTAGTTTTTATTTTAAGTTTATTTTAATTATTTTAAATTATTTAAATTTTATTTTTTCTTAACTAATTATTTAGTTTGGGCTTTAAAATGGGCTTTAGGGACATTATTGACAATTTGGTGTTAACCCTAATTTGTTCCCTATATATACATGTGTTGCCTTGTTGGAAAAGGGGGAGAGGAGGAAAAAAACCTAAGAGGAGTGAGTGCCGTTTGCCGTTATTTAGTTTTCTTCTTCATCCATTACTATTGTTTCTTTTTCTTCATCGTGTACCGTTATTTCTTTTCCTTCATCTATTACTGTTGTTTCTTTTTCTTCATCTTTTACCGTTATTTCTTTTTCTTCATCTATTACCGTTATTTCTTTTTCTTTATCTATTACTGTTACGTTTATATATATATATAATTTTTAAATTGTTAGAGTTTATATATATAAGATTTTTGATCGAATTATGTCGATACGATGTTTGCACATTTGTGTGCATGACGCGTGACATTTGTGTTAGTTCGATCTGGTTGCGATGATCGCATTTTTGTGTGAGCAATAATACTATTTTTTGCTTAATTTCTTTTTCTTTGCGATAAATTTTGTTTCGTCCGATTTAGATCTGGTTGCGATGAGCGCATTTCTGCGTTAACAACATTGTTGGGTTATTTGGCACATTTAAAATTCATTATTGCTTTATTATTATTATTATTATTATTATTATTATTATTATTATTATTATTATTATTATTATTATTATCATTATTTATTATTATTATCATTATTATCATTATTATTACCATTATTATTATTATTGTTATCATTAATTTATTAAAATTTGTTATAATATAAAAATCTGTTTTTTTAAAATAAATAACATTAACATCTTTTCCAAATTAATATGAAAACCTATTATTTTTAAGAAAAACTTTTTTTTAGATAAATTTAAAATAATAACTAAAATCTTTTTTTTAAAATAATAGCTAGAACCGTTATTTATTTTATTTTATTATTGTTCAATTCAAATTTCATTATCATATTGTATCTGCTCCTCTCATGTAACCTCGCGAACTTAACAATCGCTCTTTAAATTCTGCCTTTAAATTTCTGCTTGCATGGTTTAAATTATGACATTATCTCTCTGTTTGCATGATTCAATTATCTCACGCGTTTACTATTATTTCTGTCACATTGCACACATCCGAAGGTTAGGTCTAACTGTTTGGCCGCCGCGCCAATAGTCCGTAAAACTTCACACATTCAATTTCAAATCCTCAAAACTACAAACTACAAACCCTAATTTTCACAAATGCCTCGCCGCAGGCAAAATTACAATTTTACCCTTAGCATTAGGTCAAAGAGCCGCCGCGCTCATTTTAGGGTTTCCCGCCGTTGAATCCCTAATTTAACCCTAATTACAACTTAACATTTCAACGTAGAGATTTGGAGTTTCTACACTCCACGTAAGCGTGTCCTTAAGATGCGTTTATTCCCCTTGAGACCTTGACCACAGTCAAGAAGTTTCTAACCTCCCTATTGAGGGGAACTACGATTACTCTGATTCCACTCCCGTAAGGATACGTAGGCACAAGATGCGATGTCTTGCCGAGTAAACTTAGAATTAACCCCCTTTATTATTTATTATTGCTTATTTATATTTTATTTATCTTTGCTATTTAATTATTTTGCTTATTATTTTGTAATTGTTTCTTGGATGTAAAGTTGTTTAATTATTTAATTATTATTATGGTTAGTAATTAGGGAGTGTAACAACATGTATGTAATATTAAAATAAATTTAGATCACTTTTAAATAAAGATAATTAAAATAAACACGTCACACACGTAAGTCGATTTTAATCGCCGTCTCACTTCCTAAGGATATCCCTCAAGTTGCCTACGAATAATGGTTAAGTGGGGTGTATAAAGCAAGTCCCTCAAAAAGAAAATCATCAAAGTCCCTTATGGTTGCCTTTACGAATCGAGTCCCTTTCGAAAAATGATGATAGTCCCTCCAGTTTGCTTATTACACCCCACAATGGCCTTCAAAAATCCAATTGTCCCTCACATGTCCCTTAACATCCAAAGTAAGGACTACCTACTCCATTTTAGTAGGGATAGTCTTACTAAGGAAAGGATAAAGAATAAGAAAGACCTTAAAACATTAGGGTAGGCTACTCCTAGATACTTGCTCACTTCAAAACTTTTTCACACTTAAACAAATTTCCAACAAAATTTTCAAACAAGTTTTTTTCACATCCATACACGGATTATTATTAAACTATTCTGAAATTTTTTGCTATTCACACACTACACTTTCAAAACAATTCAAAAGTGAGCTTAAGTACCTAAGAGCCCATGGATAACCATGGATGAAAAGGGTGCTAACACCTTCCCTTTTCATAACCTACCCCCCGGACCCAAAATATTCTCTAAGGTCTTTCCTGTTCTTTTATAACCTTTCCTTATGGATAAAATAAAAGTCGGTGGCGACTCTTGCTATCCGCAACATTGTTCAAAGTCAGTTCTCCCACCGTGTTACAATAACAAATCAACAGGTGATGAGACTTGAGTCATCAAGAGCATATTCTTCTGCTTCAATCATGACATCTTCAACAAACTGCGAGTCGAGGAAATCAATCCATCCCTCCACCCAAAGTCCAATCCGCATTGGCAACTACCAAAAGTTCGCCTTGCTAGCACCAACGTATTCAATCACCCGTCTGCAATCATGTGTATCATAAGCATCACATTCAACATCATAAGCATCATGAGCATCATATGCATACCCAAAACCAATCATACTTCCCCAGCACTTGCATCTCCGCGCATCAGCATTTGCAATGTATTTCCATTTGTTATGGAATATCATTACCAAATCAAGCATTCATATACGTGTAGGTTAAGATCCAGGATCAATTTCGAGATTTCCAAGGTGATCTTCAGCCCAGCCAGGGGCATCTTCTTCAAGACCATGAGTGTCCCTCACGAAGTTGTTCAACCTTTTGTTAATGAAGAGCTTAAAGACATCTTCTGCCCAATCAGAGGCATTTTATTCAAATTCGTAGGTGTTCCTCACGAGGTTGTATCAACCTTTTGTTGATCAAGACAAGATTTCAAGCAACCTCAGCCCAGTCAGGGGTATATTCTTCAAGTTCATGAGCGTTCCTCATGAAGTTATTTTAACTTTTGTTGATGAAGCTATGATCTCCAAGTAAATTAGTAGGCGTCCCTCATTGAGTTGTGTTCTCAACCTTTTGTTGTTGAAGTTGGCATCCCCAGCCCAACCAATGGTATTTCTTCAAGTTAGTGGGCATTCCTCATTGATTTGTTTCTCTTCAACCTTTTATTGACGGAGTTATCATCCTCAAATAAATTTCAACCTTCCCTCTTGGGTGTTCCCTAGTGAGTTTGGTTCCTTTCAACCTTTTGTTGACAAGGATGGTGTTTCTCGATGACTTTTGTGCTTCAACCTTTTGTTGATGTCCTCAAATAAGCCTCACTCATCATATCTCCAGAAAACTTAATCTTTTGTCAATTTCCTTACTATCATCCTTTTGGTGATAGCCAAACCTTGTTAATACAACCTGATTTGCATCCTTTTGGTATTGGTGACCATCAAAATTGGGAGGTTTCTATCATCCTTTTTGGTGGTAGTAACTTGTGTTGTTTGATCTTACCGTCATCCTTTTGGTGCAGGAAATTCACGAACCTTTGGTTTGTGAATCATCCTTTTAGTGAATGACAACCTTTGATTTTGTTTTGCTTGCTACTATCCTTTTGGTAGTAGTAAGTTGTGCATTTTCATCCTTTTGGAGAAGGGTCACTATGTGCGTGTGCTATCATCCTTTTAGTGATAGGTCGATCATCCTTTTGGTGCCAAATGGTGTGTGAGTCCTCTATCATCCTTTTGGTGATAGACCTGTCATCCTTTTTGTGTCGGGATTGTATGCGTGTGTTGCTCTATCATCCTTTTGGTGATGGATCTATCATCCTTTTGGTGTCAGACGTGCGTGAGTTTTCTATCATTCTTTTGGTGGTAGATCTGTCATCCTTTTGGTGTCAGAGGTGTGTTAACTATCATCCTTTTGGTGATAGGTCTGTCATCCTTTTGGTGCTAGATTCTGTGTGAGTTCTCTATCATCCTTTTGGTGATAGACCTGTCATCCTTTTGGTTTCGAGATTGTGTGTGCGTGTTTATGTCATCCTTTTCGTGATAGATCTGTCATCTTGTTGGTGTCGGAGGTATGCTTAATATCATCCTTTTGGTTATAGGCCGATCATCCTTTTGGTGCCAGATTCTGTGTGATTTCTCTATCATCCTTTTGGTGATAGGTTAGTCATCCTTTTGGTGTCAGATTATGTGTGAGTTCTCTATCATCCTTTTGGTTCCAGATTCTGTGTGAGTTTCTCCTCAATGGCACAAAGCATTTTCATCATAGGATCAGTCAATGGCCTTACCTGGGTCGACTAGGAATGTTTACTTGTGGAGGATCATCATTAGGCAGATGATTGTACAACGGGTTGGTCGTCACAGTAAAACCGGTTGGGGGATCAAAATTCTCCCTTACAACATGCTGAAGATTGTTCTCTGACATAGTGTCATACCCCAAATTTGTCCTACCTGTGTATATCTTTCGTCTATACATTCATCCACTAACTGTTATTCAGAAACCGGTTTTGCAGGAACTGCAAACAGTGTGATTATTCCTGCAAAACCAACGGACTAAGCAAACTGGTTAATGGTTAGTTACCATGCAATGCAAAATGAGATGAAATGCGAAATTAACCGACTAATATAAGGGAAAAATTTGGGGTATTACAGTTGCCCCTATTTAAATAGCTTCAGCGAATGATTTGAGCGACGAAGGCTCGAGAAACCATGGTGGAGGGATTTAAATACAGATAACCGAAAATTTTTCCCTTAGATTCAGTGAGATTCAATGCTATGGACAAAGAGAAACGAATTATAGTGCTAACAATGTTATGAATCTAATATGATGCGCATGATGGAATGATAAATGCAAGGATGCAGACGACACGATGACACAGGGGCCAGACACGACGAACGAACCACACTGGGGAAATACGACGCACTGGGGAAACAACACGACACTGAGGAATTCTAAAGTGATGGACAACCGGTGCGAGCACGACCAATTGTCACTTTTAGAAAGGGAATGGTAAGAACGGGATCCTCAATGGAGATGGCACCAACGAGACAGCCTCTAGTGGGGAATATCTAAGAGTAATTGTTCAACAGGTTCAGGCATGACCAGCTGATACTCTAGGATAAAAGATAAAAATGGATCTGCACGATTGTAGGATCAAGTAAACGTGAGCTTCTGAAAACTCTCCTCGTGACGGGATCGAATGGAATTTTCGGGAATCCTTAGAAAATATACAGGGTATAAATGGCTGTATGCCAAAATAAATGGACTTTAATGGGAAATGCCCTGATAAGCTTCTCGAGAGAGAACTATCACTTACCGTTGGAAGGGACTTATATGCCAAACTAGATAAGCTCTCAAATAAGGAGATTGTTGCTTATCTATGAATAATAGATGAAGAAAATTGATTGGTAAGCTCCACTGGAGGGACTGTCACTCATCTGATAAAATAAGCTTCCATGATCAAAACATGATTCAGCTTCTTCTTTTACTAAAGGATAAAATAAACTTCTTCATACTTCAAGGTCTGTGCTCCCCTGAATATGACTCAGTTTCTTCTTTTACTAAAGGATAAAATAAACTTCTTCATACTTTAAGGTTTGTGCTCCCCCGAATATGATTCAGTTTCTTCTTTTACTAAAGGATAAAATAAAATTCTTCATACTTCAAGGTCTGTGCTCCCCTGAATATGATTCAGTTCAAACCTCCCCCTTCGTCAAGATGAAAAGGAAATGGAAACCAGCTTCTCGATGGAGATGGCCACTTGCTGCAAGTCACGATGAAGATAGGATAAACTTCTCAGGTGAGAAATACCGCTTATTTGCAAGAGTAGCAATGATAAGCTTCTCGGATGAGAACTGCTCGTAGAGATTGTAAAATGTAAGGTAAGGTTGTAATGTAATGAAGGTTGTAATGAAAGTTGTACAATGATAGGCTTCTTGTACGAGAACTGTCGCATACCGATTGACTGTAATGATAAGCTTCTTGTACGAGAACTATCGCTAATCGGTTGAAAGATGCAATGACGAACTTCTTGGAAGAGAACAGTAGCTTATCGGTTGAAAGATGTAATGATGAGCTTCTTAGCAGAGAACAATAACTTATCGGTAAAGGCGTTGTAAGAAGCTCTTTTTGAAAGATAGTGCAAAATAAATGCACGTCCAGGTGGGTTCGGCGACCGACAGGATCAAAGTTCAATCTAGACTCGAACTAGAAATAAATCTGTCAAACAAGACTACATTAAGGAAATGAACTCAAATGGGGATTATCTCATCCTAGCACGGAGAGATAACTGAAATAACCATTGTCCACGAGGTTCGAGCTCTGTGGGGGAAACTGGAAAAGAGTAGGTATTTTATGCTTAGGGTTGACGATCTACTAGGAGAGAACGGACAAACCCGGTTACACGGCAGCAACGACAAAGGATGGCAACAAATAGCAAACCAATGTAGATGCGAATGTGTATGTCAATGTGTAGAGAAATGCGATGAATATGTTCATGCTTATGCTAACGCTCATGCATATGCTGACAAAACAGATGGGAGGATGAAACATGAGATGAAATAAACATCTTGACGGGAATACCCGACGACCTCTGCAACGGTACATCTATCACGGGATAGGAAAAGTTGATGGTAGAACTGAATCTTGCTTCAAAGTTCCAACTTCTCTGGGGAGAAAAGAATCCCCTTGAGGATACGGCATCATGACTTCCTCATGGGGATACGGCATCATGACTTCCTCATGGGGATACAACATAACTAGAGAGTACGATGTCGTGACTTCTCTGGAGGGATTGCTATCATGAATCATAAACAGCCAAAGAAAATCTTTGGATCAGAGACTTCTGGGGATAGAATAAATATCCGCTTCGTGGGGAAGATATGGAGTTAGGCAGCTTCATGGAGATAGCGTAGCAACTTCTTGGGAATAGTACATCAACCTTCTAGGGAGAATTCAACAAACATTCATGGGGAAAGTATCTTGACTTCTCAGGGAGAATATGGCAATCTCCTGGGGAATATTCCGGAGGAAGGTAAGGCAATTTCACGGAGGAATAGATAATTCCACTGAGAATGGATCCTCAAGAACATATATCACTTGGAGGATACCGGGGATATCGCTGCAGTCTTGAGAGTCACTAGAGATTTGTCGGGTGGATCCCACAAGTGTTGTCAGCTTAGAGTCTCGCTGGGGATTGCGTCAGCTTAAAGTCTCACTGGGGATTGTGCTGGTAATGATTTAAAAGTGCCTATGCAACAATGAGACTTACCTGGGAATGAAGAGATCCTTCAGATATTTCTGCAAGTCAAAGTAACTTTTATTTTCAAATGCATTTTCGAGAAAATAGTTTTAAAGTTTTGAAAAACACTTTTCACTTTCAAAATTTTATTAACAAAAGCAATTTGCATAATAAAAATGAAAATAGAGATAATGTGAACAAGGAAATCGAATCGCAAAAGGTAAATTTTATTGAAGAATGGTAGCTTGCTAAAGGCATGGCTCCATGGAAAATTACAATTTGAAATTGGCAATATGGGAAAGGTTACATTGAATCCAACGACCTACTGACCCTAATGACTAAGACTACTCGAACATCTTGCTTCTAACAAGAGCGATTAGACTGGAATGGATTTCTGTAAGATGTATCTGCAATGCTCGGTGTCATCCGATGCAGTGAAATGCCTTTGTCCCTAATTTTTTCCTGGACCGCCCTTTCGGGTTTTCAATCCACCGGGACGCTCATTTTTGCCTAAGCTGCCCTTTCGGGTTTTCAACTTAGCGAGCTATATTTTTTGCTTTTCCTTTAGGCATAATATTTTCGGACTGCATCGGAGTTCATAGGATGTGTGAGCTCTTCCCCATCCATCGTTGTAAGAATTAGCGATCCTCCGGAGAAGATCTTCTTAACAACAAATGGGACTTCGTAGCTGGGCATCCATTTCCCGTGCATGTCTTTGTAAACTGGCAAGATCTTCTTGAGTACAAGTTCTCCTTGGCGGAACTCACGGATTTGGACTTTCTTGTCGAAGGCTCTCTTCATCCGATTCTGATATAGCTGACCATGGCACATAGCTGTCAAGCGCATGTCGTCGATGAGATTCAGCTGATCAAATATGTCTTGAACCCAATCGGATTTATCTAGCTTGGCTTCCATAAACACTCTTAAGGAAGGTAATTCCACTTTGATGGGGAGAACTGCGTCCATTCCATATACCAATGAGAAAGGGGTTGCCCCTGTTGAAGTTTGCATTGTGGTTCTGTATCCATGCAAAGCGAAGGGTAACATCTCATGCCAATCCTTGTAAGTCTTGACCATCTTCTGCAGGATCTTCTTGATATTTTTATTTGCAACTTCAACAACTCCATTCATCTTAGGACGGTAAGGAGAAGAATTGTGGTGTGCAATCTTGAAGCTGTCACACAACTCTTTCATAGTCTTGTTATTCAGATTGGTACCATTGTCAATTATGATTTGGTTCAGAATTCCATAACGGCATATAATTTCCTTCTTGATGAAGCGGGAAACTACTTGTTTGGTCACGTTGGCGTAGGAAGCAGCTTCTACCCACTAGGTGAAGTAGTCGATAGCAACAAGGATGAATCGATGACCGTTGGAAGCTTTCGGCTCAATTGCCCCAATCATGTCAATGCCCCACATTGAGAAAGGCCACGGTGAAGTTAAAATGTTCAATGGCGCAGACGGTACATGCATCTTGTCAGCATAGATTTGGCACTTGTGACATTTCTTGGCGTATTGGATACAGTCGGATTCCATAGTTAACCAGTAATATCCAGCCCTCAAGATCTTCTTGGACATAGCATAACTGTTGGCATGAGTTCTAAAGGTTCCTTCGTGAATCTCTTGAAGTAACATGTCTGCTTCACGTCTGTCAACACATATGAGCAGAACCATGTCGTAGTTTTGTTTGTATAGCACTTCATTGCTGATGAAGAACTTGGATGCCAGTCTTCTCAAAGTCCTTTTGTTAAGATGAGTAGCATCAGTTGGATACTCTTGCGTGAGCAAATAATTCTTTATATCATGAAACCAAGGCTTTTCATCAGTCTCATCTTCTTCAATCACCTGACAGTAGAGAGGCTCAGTTTTACGTTTGATTTGAATGAGTGGCAATTCATTAACAAATCTGATCTTCCACATGGATGCTAGCATGGCTAAGGTGTCAGCAATATGATTCTCATATCTCGGAACATGTTTGAACTTGATCTCATCGAAGTATTTAATCAATTCAACAATGTAGGCTCTGTAAGGGATTAACTTCTCATGTTTGGTCTCTCATTTACCTGATAGATAACCTAAGCTGAATCTCCACTTATTTCGAGAAGTTTGATTCTGAGGTCAATAGCTGCTTCAAGGCCGAGAATGCATGCTTCATATTCGGCAATATTGTTCGTGCATTCGAAGTCTAACCTTGCTGTAAATGGGGTATAGCTTCCTTTTGGATTCATCAAAACGGCGCCTATGCCATGCCCACTGTAATTAGAGGAACCATAAAACATCATCTTCCACCAGAGACCCGGCTCAGGACCTTCATCAGGACCTGGCTCTTCGCAATCCTTCTTTATCAACATGATGTCTTCGTCAGGAAAGTCGAACTTGAGAGGCTCATAATCTTCAACTGGCTGGTCAGCCAGATAATCTGACAAGATAATTCCTTTGATAGCTTTCTGAGGTACATACTAGATGTCATATTCAGATAGCAACATGTGCCAACAGGCAAGTCTTCTAGTCTGCGCAGGCTTTTCAAAGATGTAGTTTATTGGATCCATCTTTGAAATCAACAAAGTAGTATGACAAATCATGTACTGCCTGAGATGCTTAGCAGCCCATGCTAGCGCATAACAAGTCTTCTCCAAAAGCGAATATCTGTTTTCACAATCGGTGAACTTCTTGCTCAAATAGTATATGGCATGTTCCTTCCTTCCAGTCTCATCATGTTGCCCAAGCACGCAACCCATAGACTTCTCAAGAACAGTAAGGTACATGAACAATGGCCATCCTAGAATAGGAGGAATTAAGATAGGAGGCTCTTGCAAGTAATCCTTGATCTTTTCAAACGCTCGCTGACAATTAGGATTCCAATCAACAGTCTGACCCTTACAGAGTAACTTGAATATTGGCTCACATGTAGCCGTCTTGTTAGAGATGAATCTGGAGATATAGTTCAAACGTCCGAGAAAACCTCTGACTTGTGTTTTAGTCTGCAGAGCAGGCATGTCTTGAATGGCTTGGACTTTATCAGGGTCTACCTCGATTCCTCGTTGGCTGACGATAAAACCAAGTAGGTTTCCAGATCTAACACCAAAGGTACACTTAGCAGGATTTAGTTTCAACTAGTACTTCCTGAGTCGTTCAAACATTTTCAACATATGATCCAAATGTTCCTCTTTGTTCTGAGATTTGGCAATCATATCATCCACATAAACTTCGACCTCTTTGTGCATCATGTCATGAAAGAGAGTCGTCATGGCGCGCTGATACGTTGCCCCTGCGTTCTTCAAATCGAAGGGCATAACTTTGTAACAGAAGGTTCCCCAAGGGGTAATGAATGTGGTCTTTTCTCTGTCGGCAGGATCCATCTTGATCTGATTGTAACCGAAGAAACCATCCATAAAGGAAAAGACTGCAAAACTAGCTGTATTGTCGACAAGTGTATCAATATGTGGTAGAGGGAAATTGTCTTTCGGACTAGCTTTGTTCAAATCCCTGTAATCTACACACATTCTGACTTTACCGTCCTTTTTGGGCACTGGAACAATGTTGGCAACCCAATCTGGATACTTTGCAACTGCAAGGACACCTGCATCCAGCTGTTTCTTCACCTCATCTCGAATCTTCAAAGCCATGTCAGGTCTCGTTCTTCGAAGTTTCTGCTTAACAGGCGAACATTCTGGCTTAAGTGGCAACTTGTGAACTACAATATCTATTTCTAAACCGGGCATATCTTGATACGACCACACAAACACATCAACATATCCTTTCAACAGCTTGACTAGTCTCTGCTTGACCTTATCCCCAAGTACTTCACCACCCTTGACCTCTTTCTTGTCTTTATCTATGCCAAGATTAACCAAATTTAACTGCTCCTTGTGCGGTTGAAGTTCTGTGTACTCGTACTCAACCAATTTTATCAGTTCGGCGGGTACTTCAAAATCTTCTTCATCCCCATCTCCAGCTTGATAAATGGGTGAATCCCAGTCAGGAGAGACAGGAGAGTCATTGGATTCAACAAGTTTTATAATGTCACTACATGTGGAAGGCTTATTTTATTAAATGCTCAAACAAAAATGCAAGAGAAACGAAAATGGTTTTTTTTTTGTAGTTTTTGAAAAGATTGCCAATTTCATTTTAAAAGGTGAAAACAAAAACGCTAATGAAACAAAGTGGAATTTGAACAAAATGCATTTATTAATAATTGTTTTAAAAAGTGGAAGGTGGCCCTACAAAGCGATCCAATAGCCTTGGGCAGAGCTACGGATGTGAAAACACAAATGAAAATGTTAAATTACTTTGAAATGGGAAAAATAACAGAAATCTCTATAGCCTCCCAGTTGCTCAAAGTTGCATCGCTCTTGAATACCAGGTTGCTCAGATCTTCGTCTTCATCATAGTCACTGATGGCATTAACTTGAAAACCACCGCTGAAAAACACTTCTTGAAAAATTTTCGGAAGCCCTTCAACAGTTGTAGCAGCTTTATCATGAGTTGGTCTGTAACCCAACCCGTGGCGACCAGTCTTGGTCTTGATGTTGATTACCTTCCCCAACCTTCAGGAATGCCCATGTCGATTGTTGATCTGATACTCTTCAAGGATACAAAGGATGGATTACTCTGGCCCTCCACAGTCTCTTCAACTTCCACTGAAATAGCATTGGTGATCTCAAGTGCTTGGAAAGAAGTTTCCAAAGCGTCTTCATCATCCTCAATATAACGGAATAAAGATAAATTACTGACCATCAAATCCTCCTCACCATGTATAATAACTAGCTTGTCTTCGACCACAAACTTCATCTTCTGATGCAAAGTTGAAGTCATTGCCCCAGCGGCATGGATCCAAGGTCTTCCGAGTAGACAACTGTAATTGGGATTGATATCCATGACTTGGAAAGTGATATTGAAAACATGCGGACCAATTAGAATCGGAAGTTCCACTTCTCCAATCACAGATCGGCGAGAACCATAAAAAGCCTTGGCAATCAAAGAAGTAGGTTTCACCATAGTCTCTTTATAAGCCAACTTGCTAAGAACTCTCTTAGGTAGGAATTTCAAAGAAGAACCGGTATCCACGAGCACCCTTGATAAGTTATCCTCCTGGCATTTCACTGATATATGCAAAGCACGGTTGTGATTCGGACCCTCTCTCGGTAGCTCTTCATTGCTGAAGCTGAGAGTATTACAAGCAGTAATATTGGCAATCACACTATCAAACTGACCAGTGTTAATATCCTGAGCGACATGAGCTTGATCAACACTTTCTATAAAGCATTTCGATGAGCAGGTGAATTCATCAACAGAGACAAGATAGAGATCTTGGAAGGAGTCTGATGAAGTTGATCAATAACTTTGTAATCACTTTTCTTAATGATCCTCAAAAACTCGACATCTTCATTATTGGCGATGGCCTATTTACCCTTGTCTTTGGCAGGCGCAGCAGTAGTGGTAGTTGTTTCCTTAGGCGAAGCCTCCTTGAAACGGGGAGTATAAATGCGACCACTGCGAGTCATCCCGCTTGCCCCAGCTATGTTGGTCACGGTTTCACTATCAGTCTTCACTTCTTCCCTCAGAATGACCTTCCCAGATTCTTTGTCAACCACAGTCACGTCAAATTTCTAGGGTACAGCTTTAGGATCATTGAAAGGAAACAAACTTGGCTTCTAAATAATTAGCGGCTTCGGCCGATCCACCGTAGGAGTAACAGGCTTCGATATATTAAACACTGGCTTGGTAGAGCTTGCCCTTGGCAGATTAAACACTGGCACCTTAACCTTTGGTTCTGGCAAGTTGAAGACAAGCTCAATCACAACAACTTCATCCTTCTTCACCTTGTTAACCACTTGTAGAAAACCGTTGTTGATCAAGTTTTGAACATCCTTCTGAACCACAACACAGCCCTTAGCACCTCTTTCACAACTTGCACAGTCAATATGAGAAACAGATACCAAACCAGCTTCGAACAGCTTGGAATGGAACACCCTGAGCGGAGTCTTGATCTGAGCTACATCAACAATAAAATTTTCGTAGGACAAATCATCAACGGAATTAACAGCCCCATGGTTAGGCAGAGGGTTGCTTTTGACATTTCGTTGAGGGTCGTCAAAGGATAAATCTTCTTTTCCATCAGATCTCTGACAATGTTCTTCAGAGCATAAAAATTTCCCAAATCGTGACCGGGCGCACCCTCATGAAATAAACAATGAGCGGCAGCATTGTAGTTGGCAGGAAAAGGATTGGGAGATGGACCCAAAGCTCGGGTAGTAATCAGACCTTATTGCACTAAGAACGGATACAACTCAGTGAACGTCATCGAAATAGAAGGACAAGGCTTGTATTGTCTCCAATTCGGAGCATTTTGACGAGGTGCCTGATTCCTCGGCTGTTGATTGGCAGGAGCGTTGGGTGCTTGTTGATAATTAGGAGGAGCCTGTTGATAGACCAGAGGTTGTTAAATAGGAGCCTGTTGCATAGGCTAATAAGCGGGAGCTTGTTGAGCTTGTTGATTAAAAGACGATGCAACAACAGCTACATACGAAGGTTGAGCATACTGAACCGGATATCCTTGAGGTTAAGCATACGGTTGTGGATGTTGATACTGTGTATTTCTTTGCTTACCTGAAGATACAACATTGCTCTCTCCTTCTTTTTTTTTGAGAATTGAAAGAAGACTTCCTCGCTTGGTCTTTTGAGCTTGAACTGCCAGAACCGCTTGTCATTTTTCCACTTTTCAGAGCCAATTCGACCTTTACCCCAACAGCAACAATGTCAGTGATGTTCGTAGTCACACTACCCACCATCCTCTCATAGAAATCGGGACGAACAGTGTCAACAAACCAATCAGCTAGTTCCTTATCAGTCAAAGGAGGTTCGACTTGTGAAGCAATCTCCCTCCACCTCTGAGCATATTCCTTAAATGTCTCAGAACTCCTCTGAGCCATACTCAACAATTGTCTTCTGTCGGGAGCCAGATCCATATTATGCTTGTAGTGCTTGATAAAAGCATCGGATAAATCCTAAAAAGACGTGATGCGAGACTGATCCAGAGTCAAGTACCATTTGGAGGAAGCACCCTTCAGACTGTCTTGGAAATAGTGAATCATCAATTTATCATTCCCCACGTAAGCAGCAACCCTACGGTAGTACATTATCATATGGCTCTTTGGACAAGTAGTCCCTTCATAATAGTCAAAGTTCGGAGTTTTAAACTTTGGTGGAATAACCAGACCGAAAACCAAATAGACATCTCTAGTCGCAGCACCAAAAATCTGATCCCCTTCCATATCCCTCAATCTTTTATCAATGGTAACCACTTCCTCACGAAGCCTCTCATGTTGCTCATATCCCTCATTATTATCATCAAGGATCTCATAAACAGGTTCATTAAGATAAGGTTGCACACGAGTGTGAACAGTAGCTGGTGCAAAAGTGGGAACCACTCGAGGAGGTTCGGAAGCCAAAGGCACAACTTGCTGAACTGGTTGCACAACAGGCACAACTTGTGGAACTGATGGAACAATAGGAGGTACGAAACCGGGTGGAAGACCATAAGGATATGCATTCTCAACGATAATGGCTGGTGGAGGATCTGCAATAGTAGCATTAATCTCAGAGACAACAGTAGGCTGAGTATCCATCCTTGCATTGATGACTTGGAGTAGCTCCATAATTTGTCCTACCCTTCCTCGGAGGTCTCCGAGTTCATTGTTGACACGATCCATCTTTTGAGCTTGTTCTTCCATCCTTTTTCGAGCTTGGGCTCTAGTGTTGTACCGATGCAGAGAACTCAGGGTGACGGAATTGGAAGGCGAGAAAACCAAGAATGAGAAACCGGGAGACAAATGCAATGCAGAAAATATGATGTTAGAATGAAGAATGCAGATGAAAGACTTTCGTGGAATTCAAACATTTACGAACATTGCGGGCTACCAAAGAAACTTTTATTTATTAATTTTAAAAAATGGATTACAAATAAATATTCTTAAAAGAAAGTCTTAACATAATAGCTAAATAAAAGCTAACAAAGCCCTAAGGAAGCATTGTCTGTAACTTCAAAGAGTGGGTGGAGAGTAGGAGGAAAATAAATCCTCGTAGATTTTTCTCTTCTTGTAGGAAAGTGCATCTTTGTTCTTGGCCTGAAGTTGCTTCTGAAGTTCGGCATTCTCACTGACGATAACCTAATATTTATTCTTCCATGCTTCTGCCTCATGTTGTGCTTTCTTCAAAGCGATCTTCAACGTTTCAGCTTTAGACATGAACACTAGAACAGGTTCCCTTCTCGAAGGTAAAGGGTCTTGGCGAGGATAAGGCATCTTCAACTTGATGGCTCGTTCTCTGACCCACTTAAAGTATGGTTCCATAGACACACAATTTGACCTTCCCAGACTTTCTCTACCTTTCTTATGCAAATGACACCAGGCAGATACAATCTAATCTTGAAGTTTTTTATTGTCTTTGAAGAAGATTTTCTCCACATGCACACTTTTAGGTGGTTCCTTCAATGGATATCCTAATTGTCGGCGAGCTAGAACTGGATTGTAACTGATCCCTCCATTAAAATTAAGTAAGGGGACGTTGGCAAAGTCTCCACAACCATCAATGGTCAATGTCCCATTATATACTCGGTTATACCAATCAATATCTGAGTGAGTTAGAGCCATAATCCTTTGTGACCAGAGTCCTTTGTCAAGATCCAAAAAAGGAGCAGACTTGGGCAAGTGCGAAATAAACCACTTATATAACAAAGGCACGCAACAGGTGATCATCCCTCCACCATGAAAGTTTTAGAGATGCATAGAATGATAAGTGTTACCCAATAACATCGGTACTGAATTGTTCTTCATGAAGATTTTGATGGCATTAAGGTCAACGAATCCTTCGAAACTCGGGAAGAGTAACACTCCATAGACAAGTAAGGCGAAGATTGCCTCAAATGTATCTATGCTCATATGATCAGCATAGTATCAAGCTTTCTTGATTAGGAAATTTGTAGGTAACCCAAAAGTTCCGCCTTTGGCGATCATATTGCCCTTGATGTCGGATACCTTCAAGCCTGTGGCTTTAGCAATGTCTTGCTCTTTAGGGTCCTTCTCCAAGAAGGGGAAAGGAGAGTCATCCAAAATAGGTAAGCCAACCAAACAAGAGTACTCTTCTAAAGTAGGCAATAGCTGATAGTCTGGGAAGGTAAAGCAATGATAATCAGGATCGTAGAACTGCAACAAAGTAGAAAGAAGTCCCTCGTCCATTTGGAGTCTCAATAAAGCCAACAGCTTCCCATACTTGTTATTGAATCCTTCCTGATCTTCAACCAACGCTCCTAACTTCCTTAGGTCATCCATGGTATCTTGCAATGTCCATAAGTAAAGTTGAATTCCGTGAAATCTAATGCGATATGATTCTTGATGGATGCAATGCACAAACACACACAAAGTCCTAGGTTAATGGAATAATGAATGGAGTTAAGGTCTACCCATCCCAAAAGGTATGTACTAAAGCTTAGTTGTACCTGCAAAACAAGGGTTCTAAAGCAGTGCCCAAAGTCATTAGTCCATCTTTCGGATCTTATCAATTTCCTGATTAACTCTGTGGTTAATAATATTCTCAAGAGAACCTCTTTTGAGTGTAGTATCGCATAGCAACTATTTTGGGAATACTCCCTTATAGTCCTCGCACTACGTCCTAGGTAAGGCCAAGGTGGTGTTAAGGTACTACGGTCCCCAATATCACAGGCTCCAATCAAAGATAGTAAGTGTTTTCACGAATACTCGTTCAACAAAATTACCTTTCAAAAGGGCCTCAACTGAGCGGTGATTCTCAAGTCAGCTTGGTCGGGAATCACTCCCTATAAGCTCGTCAAATATATCACCTCCTATAATAAGTTCACTCAAGTCCGGGTGTAGGACTTATCTCACAACAAAATAGATACCCCAAGCAAGGTACAACAAATATCTTATATACAAGCAAGCAAATAATAAGGCGAATAATAAGAAATAAACAAAGTAGGGGTAACCCTTAAAAGTTAGGCTTTCCCTAGTGAAGTCGCCATTTTCTGTTGCGGTGAGAATAGGATATCAAACTATTAATTAGTTTGAATCACATCTTTGGTTCACAACCGGTCTTTGATTTATCCGAAGGAAAAGGTCAAAGAAGGAAAAACCTAATTTTGCATCGTAAAAAATGCGGGGAGAGATCTAGGTAAGGGGTTGTGAAATTCTGGTATGCAGATTTCATATGTCCCAAGAACATTGATCTCTGCTCAACAAGGACGAGGACAGACCATGACCAATTTAAATTACTTTAAATTGTACCAATGTCATGACCAATGTCATGGCGTCTGTTGTGACATCAGCAAACAGACAGACTATTTATCTAACCATTTAAATTATGCAGAATTGTAAATGCTGAAAGATAAATAACATAATGAATTGTTTACCCAGTTCGGTGCAACCTCACCTACATCTGGAGGCTACCAAGCCAGGGAGGAAATTCACTATTAGTAGAATTAATTCAGAGTCAAACAAACCGTCTGCACTCCTCACTTAACACCTACCCAATGACACTTCAGCATAGAAACCACTAGACCAGAGTTTCCCACTCACTTCCCCTCAATCACTGTAGTGATAAACAATTCAATACAAAAACATACTTTAGAAGAAACTCTTCAAAGTCACAATACTTGATTTTGCTTAACAGCTTCAATCAAGGACAATACACTTTTGCTTAAAAGCTTTGAGTGACACAATGAACACAACAATTCATACACACTAAACCAATGTAATTATACAACAAATAAATGCTTGGCACATAAGGAATCCTAAGACTCCTAAACACACGTGAAGAACAGAGTTCTTCACTCATAAACATGTCTATCATAATGTATCCAAAGATACAAAGGGTGACTTACAAGGTCAAACACAATGGACTCTCAAAATCCTAAACCTTACTTCTACACTCAAGTTTTTCTTGTTGTGAGTGCTTGATTTCCCTTGCCTCTGCTCCTCCTTAAATATCAATGTAGACTGGGCTTGGACTAGTCACAAGTAACAAACATTAGGTTTAACAAAGTAAAACTAATTTCCACAATTCAAGGTGCTGTCAAATTAGGTCACAACTGCTTCATGTTATGTCCAACCCTGACTAGAATCTCACATGAGATAACTAAGGAGTCATAACAGGTTTCCTGAAGTATAGCCTGAGTTTCCTCTTGCAATATAACAGTAAACCTAAACACGTGCCTTGATGTCATACGTTTGAAGTCATAACATCCAACATGACATCCAACACACTTTGTTCTTAGCTGACTGTTGCACCCCAAAATTTGCCCAACCTTTCTTTACCTAGCTTGTGTTTCATTGCATACATATTAGCATTATCATCTGCATTGCATTGACATGTATGCATGAGATCAAGAGGTATGATTACCAACAAAGGGCTACACAAGGCTATGAAGCTATCTAAGAGGGTTATTCGAGTGTTTAAGGGTTGATATCCTCATCAGAGAAGTCAAAGATTCTCAGAAGAGTGGCTGAAGCCAAGTGTGTATATCTCCTAACTTGAGAGTTGTGGGGAAGTCATCAGATGATTCTGAAGCCATAGAGTTGGACCTTGAGATCTTGAGAGAGCTTTTTAGAAGTATTGAATATCATTTTGATGCCTAGACAGGTCATTATGCAAAGGATATGAAGATATAATCAAGATTGGTACAACTAGGGTTTCCTCTGGTCAACCCTAGGATAACTGATGATTTGAAGAAGGCTGAGACCTAATTCAAGAGCCATGTGATCATGGATTGATGTGTTGAGATGCCCAAGGGATGATTCCAAGGTCAACTTATCATGAATCAAGAGTGTGAGAAGTTGCTAGGCTAGGGTTGATATGCTTGACAGTGTAAAATCCCCTACTTTGGTGCCTATCTTCAAGACCAATTAACTCGAGATGTTATTTTCATCTCACCTTGACCCTAACATGATTGTTGTAGAGCATGATTGTAGCTTTAATTTGAGTACTAGAAGTCCTTGATTGGGTGTATAGAACTCAAGTTATGAGTCAGACAAGTTACAGGTCATCTGAGGCATGTGAATTTGGAGCTTGAAAGTTGCCCAACATGCATGAGATTTTTTCCCTAGATGGATGATTCCTATGAACTTTTGGTTAACATCGATGTTGTTCCTTGTCTTCTTAGCTTTCTAGAAAGTACTAGAAGTCCATGATTGGATTTGTAGAACTCAAGTTACAAGCTTTGCAAGATAAGGGAATTTTGGGAATTTGAAATTACACGTCATATTTGGTTATGGGTCCATTTCACTATCTTAGGCACCTCAAATGAAGATTTGTTCAACTTGAAAGTTGTTCAAAATGGTGTTTTTAGTCCAACCATGTCCCAAGCATCCATTGATATGGATTAAATATGGAAGAGTATGAAGAAATGTTGAAAAAAGATCATTAAAAGGCATTAATGAAGAAAAAATTCAAAATAAATCACAATGGTTCCAAACTTCACAAGTTTATGCATTTTCTGATTGGAAATGACATTTTAAAGAGATTGGCAATTTTACATTTGGGATTTGAGGCCTAATTCATGGACTTTAGGTAGATTACTTAGAATGGAAGTGACATAATCAATCTTGACCATAAGATCAATTCAAGCACTTAAACTGATCCATTCACATCCAAGGAGTATTGTGCAAGCTATTGAAGCAAAGTTCAAGCTGAAACAGAGCCAATACACGTGAGTTCCATCGTTGAACTTTGGAGGAAAATGAAATTTTGGATTCATCAATTTGGGTCATGATAGGGCCATGTTAGGATCCAAATGACTTCTATTTAAGTTCATAATCGTGTTCAGATCATTTTTGGGGAAGGAATTGGTGGAGAATTCAGTTGTGGTAGTTAGAGATTAAAGCTTCCAACTCAAATTCGATTTCTGCAATTCAGAGGGTTTCAAGAGGAATTAAGGATTCAGTTAGCACCAGGATCATTCATTGAAGGTTTCTGCAGCATTTGAAGCCAAGAATCACCCTGCAACTACTCCAATTTCAAGCTTTTTTCCAGGTTTTTATCTTTCACCATTGCTCTTGTTCTAGGCATGTTTAGACTGAAATTGGCATGTGGTTAGCTTGTAGTGATGACATAGATCGTTTTAGGATCATAATTGAGAAGTTTCGTGATGATTCATGATGAGAGTCAATTTCTGTATGGATTGATATTTGGCTGTTCTTGGAGAGTTAATGGAAATTAGATGGTGGTTTTTGATCCTTGAGAGGTGAGGAACATTTATGTGCAATCAATTTGGAGTTTCGTGACAATTTTGGAATTAAGTAATTTTCTGTTCATCATCGTTTTGAGAGATTCTTGAGGAATTAATAAAGTTGGAATAGATCATGATGATCAGTGAGAGATGACGAGAAGAACGATGTATTTTTCTTGGAGTTTGGTTAAGTTTGGTTGTAGAGCATGATTGCTCTCGCCGGAGAAGACGGTGGCGCTCTTCTCCGGCCACCGTGAACCAGTTCCCTCTCTTTGCCCAGTTTGAATTGAGGATGATGAAGGAGGATCGTTGGATCTGATGGAATTTGTTGACTGAGTCTCAACATCTGATGGACAAGGTTTAATTGAATTAGGGTTTGGTGAGGTGGCGTGACAAGGAGCGCAAGATCTGATTACTTTTTCATTGGATGGTTATGATTAGGGAGTACCATGGTCTTCAGTCAAACTTACCACACCTTGCCATTGATCAATACACACCATTTCATTTAATGAGCTGGCACGCGTGTAGCTGTTGGATTATTTGACTAGTACACAGATCCAGTGGTCTTGATGTTTTCTGAGTTTCTTTATTTCTTTAATTGTTTTTCTATTTTCTTTTAATTGATTTTTCTTGTTTAATTCATTTTAATTAGTTTTAATGATCAGAAAAATATGAGAAAAATATGTGGTTGATCCTTGTGGAATTCATGATTTTTCCATGCCTTTGAATTTTATTTTGATGCTGTTTTCAATTTAATGTCCATTTTTCTATTTTTAATAAATGATTAAAAATGCATAATATGACTAGTTTGATTGCTGATTTTATTGCTAGCTCATGATTTAGAATTTGATGTTGAAAATGTGCACGCTGGTTATAGACCCCTTGATAGGTTTGGTTGATTTTTGTTGTGATTTTTAGATGATTCTAAATAGGAGTTTGAGGTAGTTCTTTAGGAGCCTTCCTTAATGGATCCCCTTTAGTACACTCTTTGGATTTGGATTTTGTTTGAACCTTTTGATATAGGTTTGGCCCCTGGTTTTTGTACCATAGATTGTTAATCCATGTAGGATAATGTAGGATTTTCTTTAAGATTTGTAGAATTCATTTTCTATTAGTTCCCCATTTTACAAGTTGGTTATAGTTTAGGTGACCCTAACTAGCATAACTTCATAGATTAGTCTTGTAAGTGAACTTTAGGCTAATTCTAAGCTTCAAATCCCTTCCTTTAGGATAGAGCTTAGATAGATACCTCTTTTGAACTTTGATTAGGCCTTGATAGAGCCTTTGAATCCTTGGTTTAGGTGATCCTTAGAAGGTAATCATTGAGGTTCCATTAGATGTTCTAATTTGGTGGATGATTCTTCCTATAGGTTTAGCTTCCCTCAAAATTTTCCTTGCATAATTAGGATCCTCCTTGTGAGCATGTTTCCTCCTGTGGAGGAATTCATTGCATATTCATAAAGGAGTTGAGCCTATGCAAGCTTTCTAAGGAAATGGAGTTGGTTGAGTGCCTGTGGTAAGTTCCTGTGGACCTTACCTTGCTTCCCAACTTCATTCTCCTAATATTCTCTTATTCAATCCTTTTTAGGAACCTTCTTGGGGTAGCATAGTCCCTCCTGTGGGGGGAATGTTGTACATCTCCTGAAGGAGCCAAACCTCTAGGATTCTCCCAAATCTCTTTTAGTTGGTTGAGTGCCTGGGATAAGTTCCTGTGGACCTTACCCTTGCCTCCCAACTGTCAATTTCTTTCCTTAGGATAGAAGCCTTGTTTGTTTACTTGTGGAATGAATTCCTTATTTATCATAATTCCTTGCCTTCATTCATGATTGAGTGGTGTGTTGCATTAGGATAGTTCATGTTTAGGATAGTCTAAGTGTAGGTGCATGACTGCATTAAGAGGTTGAGTGAGTCTCCCTCTGCTTGTTTGCCTTAAGGGTTGAGGTGATCCTCTCCTTGCTTGTGTGTTGTTTTTCTTTTTCTAATTGACGTATTTGCATATAGAGGTTGAGTTGAGCTCCCTCTGCTTGTCTGTTTTGACTGTTTTTCTTTGCTTGATTGCTAAGAGGTTGAGTGAGTCTCCCTCTTCTTGTATTGCTGCATTGCATGTGCATCTTCACTGTTTTCTTTTGTTTACCTGTTAGCTGATGCTTTGTCTGTTTCTGTATCCCACTTGACATGATCCCCTAGGATTCTCACTTCCTTTGATAAGGAAGTGATGATTAGAACTTTAGGTTGAAACCTATGCATGATAACATCTAGGAGGTCCCTGTTTCAAAACTCAACCATAAGATGAATCCTTGGCATGACAACATTAGGACTTGATAGTTTCCCCTTAATTGTGTTTGTTCTCTTCTCATCTTCAAACAAATTAAAATAAAGTAATAAAGGTTAACTGATGTCGTACGTTACGAGCCTTAAGTTACTTAGGAAATGATTGTTGGAGGGTTTCCTTCCAAAAATCAGGATGTTTAGTATGGTACCCTTTGGGTGACATGCGACGCATTCACTCCTAGGTCATAGTCTCTAGTGTGATATTAGTTGCAAACATCCATAAAAAACATTTCTTCCGTAAAAGACAGAAAACAAACTGCAAACCTTTTTGCCCCGTGGGCCCATAAGTTAAGGAAAAATTTTCTGAAGAAAAGAGTGTCGTTAACTCTCAGTTCTACCGCAAACGGTAACGCACGAATCTCTGATGAGCAAGCTGCATACACGAAACTGCTGGAACTGTTTGTTAACCCTACTCAGAAAAACAGATGAATTTGAACTCCCGTAATCCGTATTATCCCGAACTACGTAAGCTCGGATCTCTCATATCTGTTGAGAGTACGTAGGCACAATACTGGCGTATTGGCGAACCACCTTCCCCCATCCGTTACCCGTAGTTAGCCGAACTATGTTGACTCTGATTTCTCGTTCTCTGACGAGAATACGTAGACACGAAGCGTGATGCTTTGCCGAGTCATTTTCTTTTCTTTTTCAGACCAGCCTTGATAGGTAGATAGTTAAACCAACCCGTCAGATAAACAAAACAAGCATGGATCCCATCGAGTACGATGGACGTGAGGGGTGCTAATACCTTCCCCTTGCGTAACCGACTCCCGAACCCAGACACGGTTGCGATGACCGTGTCTTATACCTTTTCGTCAGGTTTTTCCGATCGTTTCCTTTCCCTTTCTGTGGGATAAATAACGAAAGGTGGCGACTCTTCTGTTTTGCCGGCACCTTATTTTCGCAGTAGCGATAGCTGGCGACTCTGTTGGGGAGTACAATGGTTCCCTATGCGAGTCTTGCCTTGGTTTTTTCTTCCTAGCTGTCTGGGTCATCCCCAGCAGCTGGCGACTCTGCTGGGGAAACTAAGATGGTTCCCTATGCGAGTCTCGCCTAGGATTTTCTTCCTGGCTGTCTGGGTCATCCCCAGCAGCTGGCGACTCTGCTGGGGATCCAACGTCCCCTGTGCGAGTCAATCCTAGCGCTTGCGTGTTTACCTTGATGGGTTGTGTTTGTTTATCGCATTTTACTTTCCGCATTTTATTTTCAGTATGATATGATTATTATGCTGTTGTGGGAAGGGCTCTGATGAGTGATAAGCCAGACCCAGGCTTGAGTGTACCTAGCATTAGCTGTGGAAAGTAGTGGGCGTGTGCATGCTTTGCATGTACTAGTGTCTCACAAAATCCACGCTCAGACGAGATTCTCCCGGTTGACTTCTTTTCCGGCCCTTTGGGCCTGAGGGGTTGTTGGTTAGAGGTTTGTCGACTCTAGGGACCGATCATTTGGGATTCAACTAAGTGAGGCCGCTTCAAGAGATGATGATGCCACACCTTCCTGGGTATCGTATCATCTTTTCTTGAAAGTCTGTGACACTTAGGAACGCATAGGATGCCATACCTGTGTTAGTGGATTAGGTCCATACCTGTGAGCGGGGTCGGGTTATTGCAGGAAACCTTAACCTTCAGACAACCTGGTTTTCTTGATAGTAAATCAGTATTGTTGGTATCAGAGGGTTCTTATCATCAGAGATATGTTTTTTCTTGACAGAGCAGAATTATTGGTCCTCTTCAGGGTTTTATTGTCAAAGCAGTGTTGTGGTTATGTTGAAACAGAGCCTTGGTCTCCTCAACAACACTCTTGATCTCCTGTTGCATGATTGCATTTTGCATTTTTGCATACTCATTTGCATGTCATTAACGTGTGTCTGTGTTGCAAGTGCATATACTATCCCCCGGTTCCGGTAATCTTGCTCTTTGTTTGATAGCATGGAATCTTTGAAGAAGAATGTGGCTTACAAGCTCCCTACCCCAGATGTTACCTTGTTGTTTAGTTTGATTGCCTTGGCAGATGATACAGTGAAAGGGGAGTTCAGGAAATCGTATGGGAAGTTGCTCAGTCTGGTTCGTAAACCTTCGGTCTATGAGTTGAACGGGTTATATGTGTTGCTACAGTTCTATGACCCTCCGATGAGGGGCTTCACTTTTCCAGATTTTATTCTTGCGCCTACTTTGGAAGAGTATGCTGTGTTGTTGGGTGTACCGGTTAAGAATCAGATGTCGTTTGTTCACATGGATGCTAATCCTAATCTGGCTAACCTAGTTGTTGCCCTTCATCTAGATGCCTTAGAGCTGCTTCTGACCTCATGGAATGGAATTTCTGGTTTTTCTCTGCAGTTTCTTGTTGGGAAAGCCCAACAGTGTGCTAAAGACGGTTGTTGGATCGTATTCAACGCTATTCTCGCCCTCTGCATCTATGGGATCATCCTGTTTCCCAACATGTCTGACTTTATAGATTTGGACGCCTTCCATATCTTCGCTTCGGGAAATCCAATCCCCACCTTGCTTGGAGATCTATATCATTCTGTTCATTACAAGAATGAGAATAGAAGGGGTAAAAATGTGTCGTGTTGTGCGCCCTTATTCTACAGATGGTTTGATAGCCACATGCCCAAGAAGGGTCTCTTTGTTTCCTCTGCAGCCACAGCTGAGTGGTCTGAACGCCTGATGGGTTTATCAGCAGAGAGCATCGTTTGGTTTGATCGGGATATGCTAGGTACTGAAGTCATCTACAGCTGCAACAGTTTTCCTAATGTGCCCTTGATCGGAAGAAAAGGTTGTATTAACTACAATCCCTCATTACTTGTCAGACAGTTTGCGTACGCCTTGAGAGGCCCGCCAAAGGACGAGGAGGTGCAGGAATCTCTGTACCTCACAGGTCTCCTAGAGGGGGATATGTTAGCCAAGCTCAGGCATGCTTGGAATGACATCAGCAGACGAGGGAAAGCGTTGTTAGGTAATAGAAACAACCAGGCTTATGCTCCTTATGTGACTTAGATTCGAAGCAGGGCAGAAACAGTGGGGATGCCTTTTCCACCAGCTAAGCAAGATTGCCCTCAATTTGACGAAGAACCTACCACAATATCCATTCAGAAATACAATCAGGTATTAGCTGAGAAGGAAGAACTGAAAAAGACCAACGAGGAGTTGGAAAAAGAATTGGTACAACTTAGAAGTGAGAGAAACAAATTCGTCTACTCCTTCAAAAAACAGACAGAGCTAGTGAACCGGCTAGGCACAGACTTGACCAAACAGATGGCTGAACGTGAACGTTTAGGTTTGGATTTCAAGGCTGTCAATGATGTGCTTGCCACCAAGAAGCAGAACTTGGATGATGCATACCGGAGAATTTCCAAATTCAACCAGCAGTGGAATGCCACTATAGCCAGCAACAAAGAGCGGGAGGACAAGATGAAGCAACAGATCTCCCAGTTGAAGGCTCAAATGAAGGCCAGCGAGAATAAGTTTGATGATGAAAATACTCGTAGGTACGCCACTGAAGACAGGTTGAACAAGGCTATCGCGAACCTGAAGGATCGCAAGCAGACTTTTGAATCCAAGAAGCGCAGGTTAGAAGACTGTTTTGGCAAGGAAGAGTGGAAAGACTCCGTTGAAGGTCTTCAGTACACTGTCATACAGAGGGAGTCACTCGTCGAGGGGTTACTCACTCTGCCTGATCATCCCAGAACGAAGGGGTTGCTAGAAGAGTTTCGCGCCCTTGGCCGTACTTGACTGCTTTGTAACCCTTTGTATTTTTCTGATCATTGTTGTATGCTGACCATCACCAGGCTTGTTGGTCGAGGTCATGTTGTGGATTCTACCTGTACTCAGTGACATTGTATGCTGCCTTGATGAGCTCTATATAATATGAGATGTTATTTCCATGACTGGATCCAGACTTCTTATTCTCAGCACTGACACTCTGGCACTAGAATCGAGGGAGAAATCTCCCTAAGGCATATACACACGTTTGCATTTGCATGAATCATTTGCATAATAGGTACCTCAAGCTGTTTTTCTAACCCTCTGTTGATACAGGTTGTTACAGGATTGTCTCAGGTTGATCCGAGCAATGGAACAGGTTCAAGCGGAGCTGAGAGAGGTCTGAGGCCAGTTGAGGCAGGTTATGGGGGACATGCAAGTATTGCGCTGGAATCAGGAGGCGCTCAAAGAGGAGAATAACCAGCTGAAGAGTCAGGTGGGCTTGATGGCAGAAATGATGAAGAGCATACTCAGAAGAGGAAGTGATCAAGTACCCGAAGTTGCGGCCCGCGCGCTTGCTCCACAGGTGTCTGAAGAACCTGCACCTAGGCGTGATAGGCCTAAAGGGTCCTCTACACAACTTGAAGCTCAGAATGTTTCCCATTAGCGACCATGTTCGGTTCCGCAAGACAACCCCAGAAGACAGGGTCAAAAGAGGAGACTATCTGACAGAATCCTCAATCCAATCCCGATGGATTATGACCAGTTGTTATAACTCCTGCTCCAACTTCAGTTGGTTAAACCTCGAACGTT
Source organism: Lathyrus sativus (assembly GCA_963859935.3). Classification (NCBI taxonomy): domain Eukaryota; kingdom Viridiplantae; phylum Streptophyta; class Magnoliopsida; order Fabales; family Fabaceae; genus Lathyrus; species Lathyrus sativus. The sequence goes on from OZ012740.1 coordinate 469,598,500, forward strand.
GGCTCCAATGATTGGACAGCCACCACCTGACTGGGACGTGAACGCCCATTGTGAGTTCCACTCTGGAGCACCGGGGCACGATGTAACGAACTGTAGAGCTCTTAAGCATAAGGTTCAAGACATGATTGAGCCGAGAGCACTTGAATTCGTGCTGGGCGGCATGAAAGCATTAGGCATATTCATCCCTTATCATGCAAAAGAGATGGATGTCCCCATGATCTCAACTGAAGTTGAGAAAGATCAGGAATATATCCCGCGGTCTTTGAGTTCTGAATCGCCTTGCCCGCAACTTTTTCATGTTCCTGGGTCGAGCTTAAGGATGAAAGCCCCTGATCAGAGAGGATCCTCACTAGGTCAAACCTCGTCTCCAGATTGTTTCTGCCATGCAGAATCGGCAACCTCTCGCTCCGTGGTAGCAAAACTATCGGAGCCCGAATCAGAGTCGACCTCACAGCAGTCGCTCTTCTGATTGAGTTTGAAGACTTCAAAGGGTCGCTCCCCTCAGCAGCAAATAAGTGTGAAAGCCCAGTTCCCCGTAAGCTGGCAATATGCATTTTATCATGTCATTTCTTTACGTTTGTAGTTTCTTTCCGGTTAGAATTCAAATTTCGTTTATAAATCATGAATGTTTTTCAATTGATATTGATAATGAAATAAATATGCATGTTTTGAACTAATCCATTAGTGTTCACTCTATTGCTTTATTTTATTTCAAACACTTGTTTAAGTGGAATCCGGGGAGGATGACGAAATCCCATGATGCGTAAGCTTCCGATGCTATGCTTTTGAATAAAAATTTGTTGATGATGTACATGCATTGTTTCAAATCCCAAACACCGGAGATATAAGGAAGATAATCCCTTGTTAACCTCTTCGAGCCTAGTTGTAGGAGTTTCTTTCTGAAGAATGACAAACCCTCAATGTTAACCCGGGGCAGGGTAGGTGTCAGTTAATTTGACCAAGCGTTCAAATTACAAAAGGTGTGTCCGTTCGAGGATCAATCACACCGCTATAGGTCGTACCTAAAAAACCATGATGGTTAGACCTGGCCGATCAGGAGTGACACAGTCACAATCTCTTTAACAAGTCATACGAGTCGATGCCACACGATTTGTTCAAAAAAAAAAGAAAGAGAAAGAAAAAAGAGTCGAAAGGAAAAAGCCCGCTAAGTCGAATCTTGAAAGCAAGCGACTTAGGCAAAAATTAGGGTACCCCGCTAGACTTTAAAATCGAAGAAACTCAAAGGAGTTAGTCCAGGAAAAAGTTAGGGGAAAACGAAAAAACGAAAAAAAAAAAAAGCGAAAAAGGATTACGAAAGAAAAATTCCGCAAACAAGAACGAAATTGTATGGGTCCGGACGCCAAAAGACGAAAAGTGAGTGACTGTCACTTCGAAAAAGAATGATTTCTGGAACTATCACTCAACCTTTGAAAGGTGAACGCTAAGGTCGAATTAGCTGAACGTAGGATTGGAGAACATCACGGAGAATGGGTGGGTTAAAATGAATTTTGAGCCTTTATCCTTTCTTTCTTAAACCGTAAACCTGACCACGTTACAACCTGAAAAAGACCTAATTGAAATAGGTTTGTTTCGAAAGCATACTTTGGTAAAGATCGCATCGGAACTGACTCCTAGAAATAATTTCCATTACAGCGTTGTATTGATGTTGACATGTTGATGAATGATTTCATACACTTTACGTCATAAAATTTTTTTCCAGTGAACATGAATGGATTTTCAAAACCGCCATATGCATTGCATTTGATATGTCTTTTATGCAGAACAGTTTGGTTTACTAGCGAGTAAGCGCTTGAGAGCGGGAAAGTTTCCACGATGGAAATATTTGATCAGCACATAATGCAGAATGCCAGAATATTCTGGTGAAACGGGGCAAGCTATGTCAAATGATCACAGCATGGGAGTCCGCCATCCAGAAATAGTTAATCAGGGGAAATCAGGTCGAGATTTGATGAATCTCTTACAGCCAAGGATACTACTCCCCACAGATCTGCCCATGAGGGGCAAAGTCATGACAAGACTGGGGCAGGTCACCCCTAGAGCACCGAAGCTATCCTTATCCTGAAGGCGATTAACTCGAAGCACCTCCGTGAGGTCCAAAATGCTGAAGTCGTCGTATCAAACTGCCAGAGTACAGAGGTCTCAGGTTTCCTTTCGAAAGGATGTTATGAAGATCCCACAGGCTGGGGCAAAAGTTGAAAGCGAAGGAATCGTTCCTCCCTGTATTGGCAAAGATTGTCAAAAGTCGTTATAGATTCTGGGGCCAGCCATCTCGAGTTCGTTTCATGGCATGTGTTTCCAAGCAGGATGATTCCTTCTTCCCCAGCGAGTTCAGCAGTGTTTCCCCACAGAGTCTGAGCATGGGACCATGAGCATTCCCAAGCAGAGATAGATTCTCCTCAACCAGATGCATCCTAGGCAGGATCATCATCTCCCCAGCCGAGTCATACATTGAAGTGTATACTCGTTCCCAGCAGTGGGTCAACAGGAAGTTTTCCCGTAGAAGACCATTCGCAAGTGTTCAGCTCTCGATGATTCAGACTGAAGTCTTCAGCGGAATTGAAATTCCCCACAAAGTTGTATTCTCCCCGGCAGGTAAGAGTTGTTCCAGCGTCTGGTTGCCTATCCTCAGCCGAGTTTGCAGTCCCCCAAGAGAGCCGAGTCCTTGGAAGCCGTTCAGGGCATTATTGGTTTTTCCCCAGTAGAGTGTTGAATAGTTGATGCTGTATTTCCCCATCGGAGTCCGTATCTCCAGGAAAGTTTTAGCCGCGAAGGCCGTGCAGTTTATTTCTGCAATTGACATCGTTTTTCCTCAGCAGTTTATGGTTCGTATACCTAGTGGGGCGAGTGCAAGTTCTCGTAGAACTTCGTTCCCCCGCAGCAGTCGTCTGGAGTTCGTTTCCCCAGGTTGAGTCCAATTGAGATTGGTGTGACTTCTTCTCCTCGGCAGGATGATTCCTTCCTCTCCACCAGAGTGGTTCTTTCTCCTTGACAGGAGGATTTTCCCTTCAGCATTTATTTTGCTGATGGGGTCGTAACATTTTGCTTGATTGTATAACATTTACCCTAAAACGCGTAGCATTTCCACCGCGTGGAGCATTATGCTATTGTCAAACATATGCACATGAAACATGAGCTAGGTCATTACCGTTCTTGTTTTGCAGGTTTTCCTCCGCATAATGGTTTGCTCAAGATGATTCTTGAATTCCCCAGCAAAGTTGCTTGCTTAAGATGATTCTTAAAATCCCCAGTGAAGTCTCCAGAGTTGTTAGTTCAGAATGATTCTTGAAGTCCCCGGCAGAGTTATTTGTTCAAGATGATTCTTGAGTTCCTAAGAAGAGTTGTTTGCTCAGGATGATTCTTGAGTCCCTCAGAGGAGTTGTTTGTTCAGGATGATTCTTGAGTTCCTCGGCGGAGTTATTTGCTCAAGATGATTCTTGAAGTCCCCAGACGAGTTGTTGGTTCAAGATGATTCTTAGAGTCCCCGACAGAGTTGTTTGTTCAGGATGATTCTTGAATTCCTCAGCAGAGTTTATTCATCCAGGATGATTCCTGAAACCCTAAAGCAGAGTTACTTGATAGTTCTCCAGAATCCCCAGCGGAGATGTGTCATCCCCAGCAGGTTTCAAACAAAGAAGTTGAAATTTCCTTGAAGACTTGATGATTGAAGTCTGGCAATAGTGCCAAGTTCCCTGACTTACTGATGAAGTCCAACTACGATGTCGAAGTAGTTCTCCTAGCTGATGAGGAACGCCTGAGGGCAAAAGTTTAGATATCCCTATTGGTTCATGATTGATTAAGGATTATATTTCCTGACTTTCTGACGAAGTCCGGTTGACGCCCGAGAATTTCTTTGAATGCCCGACGGCATAATTATAGAGATTGTCAAAAAGTTCCTAATGACCTGATGAGTCCCAAGGAATTCTTCTGCTGCCGTGCCGCAGAGTGCCTAACGGCAATATCAGCTATGTATCGCCGGTTACCGAGTGACCAGTGGTCCCTTGATGACTTGAGGAAGAAGCTGCAGCGAAATCTGATAATCATCCCGACGAAGATTTGAGAGTAGCCCTTCACCAGTTACCGAGTAACCGGTGATCCCTTATTGACTTACTGATGAACTCCGACAAAGATATTGCCGACGTCCCTAGCGACGTGATGAGTCCATAGGTGACAATAAGGAATTCCACTGCTATGGCGCAGAATGCCTGACGGCAAAATCGACCATCCTTCACCAGTTACCGAGTAACCGGTGATCCCTTATTGACTTACTGATGAAGTCCGACAAAGATATTTTCGACGTCCCTAGCGACATGACGAGTCCATAGGTGACGATAAGGAATTCTTCTGCTGTGGCGCAAAATGCCTGACAGTAAAATTGGCCATCCTTCACTAGTTACCGAGTAACCGGTGATCCCTTATTGACTTACTGATGATGTTCGACAAAGATATTGTCGACGTCCCTAGCGACATGATGAGTCCATAGGTGACGATAAGGAATTCTTCTGCTGTGGCGTAGAATGCCTGACAGAAAAATTGACCATCCTTCACCAGTTACCGAGTAACTGGTGATCCCTTATAGACTTGCTGATAAAGTCCGACAAAGATACTGTCGACGTTCCTACGACATGATGAGTCCATAGGTGACGATAAGGAATTCTTCTGCTGTGGCGCAGAATGCCTGACGGTAAAATCGTCCATCCTTCTCCAGTTACCGAGTAACCGGTGATCCCTTATAGACTTACTGATGAAGTCCGACAAAGATATTGTCTACGTTCCTAGCGACATGATGAGTCCATAGGCGATGATAAGGAATTCTTCTATTGTGGCGCAGAATGCCTGACGGCATAATCGACCGTCCCACACCAGTTATCGTGTAACCGACGATCCCTTGATGACTTGAGGACATAGATGATCCTCCTGACGGAGATTAATGCTTCACCAGTTATCGTGTAACCGGTGATCCCTTGATGACTTGAGGACGAAGTTTTACAGCAAAATCAGACGATCATCCTGACGGAGATTTGAAGTGAATATCAGTTTCCGAAGAATTTGTCCCCATCAGAGCATCGTTTGCTGGTGCGGTTGGCGAATTTCTGTGTTTGTTGGTATTCAACCGTATTTTACCTTGATTGTTTGAGATTCGTTCGCTTCTCACCCAGTCAGGTCCAAGCCGTTTGAATAAGGGCAGCTGTTGCACCCTAAAATTTTCCCAACCTTTCTTTACCTAGCTTGTGTTTCATTGCATTCATATTAGCATTATCATCTGGATTGCATTGACATGTATGCAGGAGATCAAGAGGTATGATTACCAACAAAGGGCTACATAAGGCTATGAAGCTAGCTAAGAGGGTTATTCAAGTGTTTAAGGGTTGATATCCTCATCAGAGAAGTCAAAGATTCTCAGAAGAGTGGCTGAAGCCAAGTGTGTATATCTCCTAACTTGAGAGTTGTGGGAAGTCATCAAATGACTCTGAAGCCATAGAGTTGGACCTTGAGATCTTGAGAGAGTTTTTGAGTAGTATTGAAGATCATTTTGATGCCTAAACAGGTCATTATGCAAAGAATATGAAGATATAATCAAGATTGGTACAACTAGGGTTTCCTCTGGTCAACCCTAGGATAACTGATGATTTGAAGAAGGTTGAGACATAATTCAAGAGCCATTTGATCATGGATTGATGTGTTGAGATACCCAAGGGATAATTCCAAGGTCAACTTATCATGAATCAAGAGTGTGAGAAGTTGCTAGGCTAAGGTTGCTATGCTTGACAATGTAAAATCCCCTGGTTTGGTGCCTATCTTCAAGACCACTTAACTCAAGATGTGATTTTCATCTCACCTTGACCCTAACATGATTGTTGTAGATCATGATCTTAGCTTTAATTTGAGTACTAGAAGTCCTTGATAGGGTGAATAGAACTCAAGTTATGAGCCAGACAAGTTACAAATCATCTGAGGCATGTGAATTTGGAGCTTGAAAGTTTCCCAACTTGCATGAGGTTTTTGCCCTAGAAGGATGATTCCTTGTCTTCTTAGCTTTCTATAAAGTACTAGAAGTCCATGATTGAATTTGTAGAACTCAAGTTACAAGCTTTGCAAGATAAGGGTATTTTGGGAATTTGAAATTACGGGTAATATTTGGTTATAGGTCCATTTCACTATCTTAGGCACCTCAAATGAATATTTGTTCAACTTGAAAGTTGTTCAAAATGGTGTTTTTAGTCCAACCATATCCCAAGCATCCATTGATATGGATTAAATAAGGAAGAGTATGAAGAAATGTTGAAAAAAGATCATTAAAAGGCATTAATGAAGAAAAAATTCAAAATAAATCACAATTGTTCCAAACTTCACAAGTTTATGCATTTTCTGATTGGAAATGACATTTTAAAGAGGTTAGCAATTTTACATTTGGGATTTGAGGCCTAATTCATGGACTTTAGGTAGATTACTTAGAATGGAAGTGACATAATCAATCTTGACCATAAGATCAATTCAAGCACTTAAACTGATCCATTCACATCCAAGGAGTATTGTGCAAGCTATTGAAGCAAAGTTCAAGCTGAAACAGAGCCAATACACGTGAGTTCCATCGTTGAACTTTGGAGGAAAATGAAATTTTGGATTCATCAATTTGGGTCATGATAGGGCCATGTTAGGATCCAAATGACTTCTATTTAAGTTCATAATCGTGTTAAATCATTTTTGGGGAAGGAATTGGTGGAGAATTCAGTTGTGGTAGTTAGAGTTTAAAGCTTCCAACTCAAAATCGATTTCTGCAATTCAGAGGGTTTCAAGAGGAATTAAGGATTCAGTTAGCACCAGGATCATTCATTGAAGGTTTCTGCAACATTTGGAGCCAAGAATCACCCTGCAAGTACTCCAATTTCAAGCTTTTTTTCCAGGTTTTTATCTTTCATCATTGCTCTAGTTCTAGGCATGTTTAGACTGAAATTGGCATGTGGTTAGGTTGTAATGATGGCATAGATCATTTTAGGATCATAATTGAGAAGTTTCTTGATGATTCATGATGAGAGTCAATTTTTGTTTGGATTGATATCTGGTTGTTCTTAGAGAGTTAATGGAAATTAGATGGTGGTTTTTGATCCTTGAGAGGTGAGGAACATTTCTGTGCAATCAATTTGGAGTTTCGTGATAATTTTGGAATTAAGTAATTTTCTGTTCATCATCGTTTTGGGAGATTCTTGAGAAATTAATAAAATTGGAATAGATCATGATGATCAGTGAGAGATGATGAGAAGAACGATGTATTTTTCTTTGAGTTTGGTTAAGTTTGGTTGTAGAGCATGATTGCTCTCGCCGGAGAAGACGGTGGCGCTCTTCTCCGGCCACCGTGAACCAGTTCCCTCTCTTTGCCCAGTTTGAATTGAGGATGATGAAGGAGGATCATTGGATCTGATGGAATTTGTTGACTGGGCCTTAGCATCTGATGGACAAGGTTTAATTGAATTTGGGTTTGGTGAGGTGGCGTGACAAGGAACGCAAGATCTGATTACTTTTTCATTGGATGGTTATGATTAGGGAGTACCATGGTCTTCAGTCGAACTTACCACACCTTGCCATTGATCAATATGCACCGTTTCATTTAATGAGCTGGCACGTGCGTAGCTATTGGATTATTTGTCTAGTACACATATCCAGTGGTCCTGATATTTTCTGAGTTTCTTTATTTCTTTAATTGTTTTTCTATTTTCTTTTAATTGATTTTTCTTGTTTAATTCATTTTAATTAGTTTTAATGATCAGAAAAATATGAGAAAAATATGTGGTTGATCCTTGTGGAATTCCTGATTTTTCCATGCCTTTGAATTTTATTTCTATGTTGTTTTCAATTTAATGTCCATTTTTCTATTTTTAATAAATGATTAAAAATGCATAATATGACTAGTTTGATTGCTGATTTTATTGCTAGCTTATGATTTAGAATTTGATGTTGAAACTTTGCATGTTGGTTATAGACCCCTTGATAGGTTTGGTTGATTTTTTTTGTGATTTTTAGATGATTCTAAATAGGAGTTTGAGGTAGTTCTTTAGGAGCCTTCCTTGATGGATCCCCTTTAGTACACTCTTTGGATTTGGATTTTGTTTGAACCTTTTGATATAGGTTTGGCCCCTGGTTTTTGTACCATAGATTGTTAACCCATGTAGGATAATGTAGGATTTTCTTTAAGATTTTTAGAATTGATTTTCTATTAGTTCCCCATTTTACAAGTTGGTTATAGTTTAGGTGACCCTAACTAGCACAACTTCATAGATTAGTCTTGTAAGTGAACTTTAGGCTAATTCTAAGCTTCAAATCCCTTCCTTTAGGATAGAACTTAGATAGATACATCTTTAGAACATTGATTAGGCCTTGATAGAGCGTTGAATCCTTGGTTTAGGTGATCCTTAGAAGGTAATCATTGAGGTTCCATTAGATGTTCTAATTTGGTGGATGATTCTTCCTATAAGTTTAGCTTCCATCAAAATTTTCCTTGCGTAATTAGGATCCTCCTTGTGAGCATGTTTCCTCCTATGGAGGAATTCATTGCATATTCATAAAGGAGTTGAGCCTATGCAAGCTTTCTAAGGAAATGGAGTTGTTTGAGTGCCTGTGGTAAGTTCCTGTGGACCTTACCTTGCTTCCCATCTTCATTCTCCTAATATTCTCTTATTCAATCCTTTTTAGGAACCTTCTTGAGGTAGCATAGTCCCTCCTGTGGGGGGAATGTTTCACATCTCCTGAAGGAGCCAAACCTCTAGGATTCTCCCAAATCTCTTTTAGTTGGTTGAGTGCCTGGGATAAGTTCCTGTGGACCTTACCCTTGCCTCCCAACTGTCAATTTGTTTCCCTAGGATAGAAGCCTTGTTTGTTTACTTGTTGAATGAATTCCTTATTTGTCATAATTCCTTGCCTTCATTCATGATTGAGTGGTGTGTTGCATTAGGATAGTTCATGTTTAGGATAGTCTAAGTGTAGGTGCATGACTGCATTAAGAGGTTGAGTGAGTCTCCCTCCGCTTGTTTGCCTTAAGGGTTGAGGTGATCCTCCCCCTGCTTGTGTGTTGTTTTTCTTTTTCTAATTGACGTATTTGCATATAGAGGTTGAGTTGAGCTCCCTCTGCTTGTATGTTTTGACTGTTTTTCTTTGCTTGATTACTAAGAGGTTGACTGAGTCTCCCTCTGCTTGTATTGCTGCATTGCATGTGCATCTTTACTGTTTTCTTCTGTTTACCTATTAGCTGAAGCTTTGTCTGTTTCTGTATCCCACTTGACATGATCCCCTAGGAGTCTCACTTCCTTTGATAAGGAAGTCATGATTAGAACTTTAGGTTGAAACCTATGCATGATAACATCTAGGAGTTCCCTGTTTCAAAACTCAACCATAGGATGAATCCTTGGCATGACAACATTAGGACTTGATAGTTTCCCCTTAGTTGTGTCCGTTCTCTTCTCATCTTCAAACAAATTAAAATATAGTAATAAAGGTTAAATGATGTCGTACGTTACGAGCCAAAAGTTAATTAGGAAATGATTGTTGGAGGGTTTCCTTCCAATAATCAGGATGTTTAGTATGGTACCCTTTGGGTGACATGCGACACATTCACTCCTAGGTCATAGTCTCTAATGCAATATTAGTTGCAAACATCCATAAAAAAACATTTCTTCCGTAAAAGACAGAAAACAAACTACAAACCTTTTTGCCTCGTGGGTCCATAAGTCAAGGAAAACTTTTCTGAAGAAAAGAGTGTCGTTAACTCCCAGTTCTACCGCAAACGGTAACGCACGAGTCTCTGATGAGCAAGCTGCATACACCAAAATGCTGGAACTGTTTGTTAACCCTACTCGGAAAAACAGATGAATCTGAACTCCCGTAATCCGTATTATCCCGAACTACGTAAGCCCTGATCTCTCATATCTGTTGAGAGTACGTAGGTACAATACTGACGTATTGACGAGCCACCTTCCCCCATCCGTTACCTGTAGTTAGCCGAACTACGTTGACTCTGATTTCTCATTCTCTGATGAGAATACATAGGCACGAAGCGTGATGCTTTGTCGAGTCATTTTCTTTTCTTTTTTCAGACCAGCCTTGATAGGTAGATAGTTAAACCAACCCGTCAGATAAACACAACAAGCATGGATCCCATCGAGTACGATGGACGTGAGGGGTGCTAATACCTTCCCCTTGCGTAACCGACTTCCGAACCCAGACATGGTTGCGATGACCTTGTCTTATACCTTTTCATCAGGTTTTTCCAATCGTTTCCTTTCCCTTTCTGTGGGATAAATAACGAAAGGTGGCGACTCTTCTGTTTTTTCGGCACCTTATATTCGCAGTAGCGACACTGACCAAACTCACCCTGCTGAACACTTCTGCAGAATCTTCTTCATAACAGTAGAAACAAGCATATTATAGTTTCCTAAAAAGTCTCAGAGATCCTTTTTATGAACACCAATTAAATCTACACTTTGTTCCTAATAAATCTCTTTGGCCTACACATACTGATGAGGTATATCCAAAGCACTTCTGTCAAGTGATATAAAACAACAGCTCCTGCTGTACCAGACACTGATGTCATGACATTGTTGATGACATCCTAATTACAACACATGACAGCAGTATTGTCATCAGCTCCTGTTGTACCGGACAGCGATGTCATGACATTGGTAATGACATCCTGATTAAAACACATGATAGGAGTTCTGTCACCACAGCAGATGGATGTCACGACATTCAGCATGACATTCACATAACAACAGTTTTGTCACCACAGCAGATGGATGTCACGACATTCAGCATGACATTCAGATTAAAACACACCACAGCAGTTCTGTCACCACAACATATGGAGATGTTATAACATTCTGCTTAATCATCAGTGCAGAATCATGTTTTACCAAAATTTAGCCAATCATAGAACCATCGACAATCATAGATTCATGGAACTAACAATCTCCCCCTTTGGCAAATTTTGGCTAAAACAACCAAACAACTTATCAGGGCACAGAAGTAGTTTTCTCAAACTCACACACTATCATGCTCCCCCTTAATAGTTGCATTCAGCAAGCAACTACACAATCTGCACTTTGGTTAGTGTTGCAGTGAGAATCGTGATACCAAGCTATTGATTAACTTGAATCTTAATTCTTAAATTCACAACCGGACTTTAATTTATCCAAAAAGGAAAGGTTTAAAGAAAGAAAAACCTATTAAAATGCAAAGCAAAAGGCAAGGCCTAAAGCTAAGCAAAGAAAGATCTAAAGGTTCGGGGTTGGTTATGCCTAGGGTAGGTATTTCACATCCTAAACATCTGTAGTACTCTACAGGAACCTCTTGTTAATATTTGTGTTTGCTAAAGTTTGCTTGCTAAAGGAAATGTGCTAAGGGTAAAGATATAAAGTATATACAAAGTTTGGTAAATTTTGCTCGCAAAGACATCGCATCTCGTGCCTACGTATCCTGACGGGAATGGAATCAGAGCAACCGTAGTTCCCCTGGTGGGGTAAGGAACTCTTGACTATGGTCAAGGTTCCAAAGGGAATGTAAGCATTCATAGGGAAGTACTTACATGGAGTTCGGCGACTCCTAAATCTATATTGAGATGGTTGTAGTAGAGAATGTCCACGGCGGGACGTTAAACATGAGTACGGCGACTCAGATCCTAAGGTTAGGATAAAGGGATAAAGGATTTCCACGGCGGGACGCTAAATAGAGCACGGCGACTCAAATCCTAAGGTTAGGATAAAGGGGTAAAGGTAAAGGATATCATATGTAAACACAATGTCACAATAATGTAAACAAAAGGTTCAAAACCTTATGGGGATAATCAATAGTTTTAAAGGTGAGCCACTTAAATGCGTACAAGCAAAGTTGAAATTCAAACTTAAATGCACAAGGGAGACAACAATCCAAGCTCATGTCATCTTCAAATAAAACTCAAAGAGGAATAAAATCAAAGTTTTGGAAATGACGGAATGCGAGGTAGGAGGGTGAAAACCCTAAAATGATTTACGATTTTCCCATAATGAAAAGTGTTTCTAAAATAAGAATTTTAGAATTCTTTAATCATCATATGAAAATACACATTAAAACAAGAATTTGGAAAAAAGAATCAATTTAAAATGAGTAAAAATGAAGAAGTTATGATAAATTTGAAAGTTAAATGAAATTTAAATGAAATAAATAAACCAAGTGCTAAAAATTAAAGAAATGCTCACACCAAGGATTGAACCCACGTCTGGTTGTTTCAAGGTCAAAACTCTAACCACATCAACCAAAGCGTGCACATGAAAGTTAATGGAAAAGATAACTTAAATATTAAAAGTGCTAAAAAACAATAAAATGCTAAAAAAGTGTCCTCACTGAGGATCGAACCAAGGACAATGCGCATGATAGGATACTTAAGGGCAAGGTGACAACCACTAGGGTGGCGATACATCCAATGTATCAAGCCACCCCATGTTAACATATACTTAACAAGCGCGTATTGCTGGGAAAATGCAAGGTAAAACCAAGTGAAAAAGCCGAATACGATTCAATTCTAACTTGTTCAAATCTTAACCAAATTTAGCAAAATAAAAGTCAAACATGCTTGAAATTTCACAAGGAAGAGGGTGGTGCAATCCAATTTTTGAAATAATGCACACAAAATAAATTTCGAATGAAAATGCATTTGAAAGCTTTGAGATGCATTTGAAGATCCATGGTTTAAAGCAGGTGGATTTAAAAGCAAGTAAGGGTCTGCACATGTTTGAAATGCGGTATGGGATAGTCCCAACAGGAAAAGTTGTTCAAAAAGCCACAGAGAAGAATTATGGTATGTGAGTTGCTAAAGAACATGATTTGAACAACCAAAACATAATGGCCAACTTAGACAAATGCAAGTCAATCAAGAGTCAAAGCAACAACCGTTATCAACAAACTGAGAATAACTAAACCAAACTTTGCTTAATAAGAGATCAGAGATTTGGGGGGTACTGTCTAGATCATGACAGTAGGCTTTGATCAAGAAAGTAATGATATTGTTGATATAAGTAAACCAAGCAAGACCTTTGGTGCTAACAAGCAGCTCATGGCAGAAAATCAAACATGACTCATCAGTCAAAACAAACACAAAGCAAGACATAATAGCTGACCAACATCAATGTAGACATGTTCATCACAATTGGCATTGGTATAAAACTGGACATACCTAAACCACAACATGTCATGGACTTGCAAAGTTAATTTGGCAACAACAAAAGTTATCAAGCAGTACAGCAGCATCTTGACAGACAAGGCTTCCAACAAACAGCATAGATGAATTCAAAATCAAGCCTTTACAAAGATGAATTCTTGACATCAAATTCAAAACAAACATGGCAATGTTGATCATCATAGATCAAGATGTGTTTCAACAGTATCTAGGTGAATCACTTCAAAATTGGCCATGATCATGCTAAACAACAAGCAGTCCTTCAAAAATAGTTGAGATGCATTTTGGAAATCAGAGAATGAAATGGTTGCAATCCAGTTCAAAAACAGGTATGCACATGTCTTAAATATGATATGGATCAAGTTTTAACCAAAAGATGATTCAAAATGTCATTAGAACAAAAGAAAGCACATGAGTTGCAAATTAATGAATCGGGAGTTGAAAATAAACACGGCAGAAGAGTCACAACATCAAACAAGGAAGATCCAACATGACATCATCATCTAAGAACCTCTAAACCACTCTGTTAGCAAAAGACTTAGCATTGTGATCTATGATGCTTACAAGCAATTCATGACAGGAAATTAAACATGACTCACCAGTCAAGGTAATACACAAAGCCACACATACATGTTTTAAAACAGTTGAAAGCTTGCACATGCTCCACATACATAGTACATGAGGTTTAGACATCAAAATGTCTTGAAAACATGGTGGAGGGGAAAATGACCAGTGAAACTGCAACTGTTATTCATGTTTGTCAAGACAAAAATCAAGCAAATCTGGCCAGGTAAGCAAACATATTTTGATCAGGGATGTCAAGTCATGGCAGACTCACTTATGGCACAAGACATGATAAAACAAGACATACAAGACCTAAATATGTTCAAAAAAGTTGGGTGCAGAACAAAGGCATGTTTAAATCAGTTGGTACCACACAAAAGATAGGTATGAACAGATCAATGCAACAAGTCTTAAACCTCAAAGCCAAGGATCTCAAAAATATACATGATGAATTCTTAACTATCATGCCTTTGTAAAGACAGGACACACACACATCTCCACTTACAAATCATGATTAACAACCCTACCAACTCAGATCAAACAATAGAATTTTATTCTAGACAGAAACAACAGACAACTAGTTATGAACATATGCAAAAAGTTTCTCAACCCAACATCTTAACCTATGTGCAATGAGTTTCAAGCTATATAAATTTGAAAAGCCAAAGGAAGCTCCAGAGATGAAATCAGGCTGACAAACTCTCCAGCAAGTGTTAGATGGTGAGCATTGATAGTTGAGAAAAACATAAGTGCAAGCAGTGAATTATGTACAAGTTGGACAGTTGACTCCAACATGGAAAACAACAACCAGTTCTTGGTATTTCATCCATTGATGAATTCCAAACATGATGTTTTGACAGGGATGGAGTCATAACAATGATTTAAGAAAAGCAAAAAAAAAAAAAATCAAAGCACAGATCAAAGCCAAATGTGGTTTCAAGAAAACTAATGAGCTTTGCTATTGCAAAGTGCAAGAGAGAACAATGACAGTCCAAGGTCTTGTACTAGTAATAGTTAATTTGTCTTGGTATTTCAATCAATATTTATTGATGAATTCCAATTACAACTCAACAAAACTAAAAAAGGTCTTGTGATGTAAAAACATGATTAAGGAGGCTTTGGTTGAAAACAGAAATAACAACCTTTCTTAATCCAAACTATTGCAGGCTAAGAACTCCAAACCACATGAATGGTTATAGACCAAACTAAAATCTGCTGTTGCCAAAGACTGACAAACCTCAAAGCAGTAGTTGGCAGCTAGCTTTTGGTGTTTCAATCAATGTCCATTGATGAATTCCAACCATAGCTCTAACAACATGTTGAAAACAAGATAAAAACAAACCAAACAAAAGTGTTCTTCCTAATAGATACAAACACACATATTGATCACCATCCTCAGTTCCAAACAGAAGTCCTCAACTGAAAATCACATCATGACCAAACCTTTAATGATGAGAAACTAGAAGAAAGACAAACCACCGGTTATAGTGAGCTGACAAACTCAAACCTCAAGGACAACAACAAGACAAAACTTAAACCATGATGAATTGGTTCAGCAGTAAGGCATTATGCCTTAAACTAATGTCCTCCTCAAGACCAACCAGCAAATACAAACCTAATGTGGCATTGTTGATCATCATAGGCTAATCTGTCTTTCAACAAACCTTGTGAATCATTTCAACATAATTATGTCAAACAAACTAAATCCTAGCATAGAACCCTAAGGACAGCCACACACCAATCCAATAAAAGACAGGCCCAATGCAAAATGCTAAATAAATTAAACAGATCCGGCTAGGAGAAAGTCAAGGATAAACAACAATTCTAAACATGCCCTCAAGGGTTGACACAATTTTTTGACTGCAATCCCTCTAATGACAGAAACTACTTCATGCTAACAAATATAACAAAAACCTAGCATTTAAACTAAATCCTAGCAGCAACTAACATGACAATGTACAAACCAATCTCAACCACAAAACAGTATATGGCAATGCATACTAGTGAATGAGTTCAAAATAACACACCTCTTGTAGTCCTCATTATGCTAGCAGCCAAGAAAACCAGAGATCCTTCCCTTTTGAGCACACTTATGAAGGTTACTTCCTCTTGAAGAAATAAGCAAACTTAATGGCCAGTTGGAGCAAATGAGATTCTAGCTGTTGTTTGAGACTATGAATAGCTAATACAACATAAACATGAAGTGTCTAAAGTGCCAAAATGATGGAAATGGATCTATGTAGTGATTTGGCATGAAATGTGCATAAAGTCAAACTTAAGTGGTGTGAAAGTTGACTTTTTGACTCATATGTTTTTTGAGGAAACCAATGCTGGGAACAGCTTCAAATGATCATTTTAAGGGTGTGTATATGTCTTTAGTGGTTGTTTTGTGTTTAGAACAAGGACTGGTGTGAAAACTACAAAGTGGTAAAAATGGTGATTTTTGTGAATTTCTTCACATTCAAGCAAAGAGGGAAAGAAGAGAGCTGTGAGTTTATGGTTCTATTGGATAGCTATGGTGTGGTTTTAAGAGTGGAGTGAAACCTCTTTTTATAGGCCAAGGAAGGGTTTGGGGCAGATTTGTCCAAGTGGTATTCAAGGTGTTTTTTTAGTGAAAATCTCATGAATCCATGTAATGGTTTTGGTTCTGCTGACTTAGCTTGCTTGTAAGGAGTTTTGCCCTCAAAAGCTAGCTAGAAATGAGATGTGACAAGTGACATTTGAGTGAGCAAGACCCTCTACCTACTACAGCCACCAATACTCTCTCTCATGGTGTAACGTTTTTTGCATTTTTCCCATTAAACTAATGTGTCTTGTCTAGTATTTGAGATTTGCTTGGATTCTTGTCTGATTTAGTCCAAATTGAAATCTAATACATCTCATAAGAGGTCAATCCATGGTTAGATATGAAGTTCATAGTTGGAAATCAAGTTCATGTTGGGTTTTGGCAAGTTGACAAACTAGTGCACAGGCCTAACTTTCTCACTTCATAACTCTCAGCTCACAAGGGCTATGGAAGAGTTCTAGTACTCTTTGGAAATCCCTAATAGAGATCTACAACTTTCATGCTTTCATGATCTTCAGATTCCAAGTGGAAATAGGTCAAAAATTCCCTCAAAGTTGGCTGAAAATATGCCTAAAAAGGCCAGCAACTTAGAATTTCTCTAAGTGTTTTCTCCCTCTTGTGATAATTTTGGCCATAACTCCAAATCTATGCAGTTTTTGCACATGGACATATGTGAGAATTTTGTAGGAATTGTCAAGACCTTTCCAACAAGCTTTGAACCACATCATTTGGATGTGTGGTTAGGGAGTTATGGTCTGGTCCCTTTCAAAATCCTAATTCCCGATTTTTGTGATTACTCCCCAACCTTTGATCCAATGATCATGAAACTTCATGGGTAGGTGTAATATGTCATTAGGAACATTTTTGCTTCCCACCATGAGGTCAAAGTCCTTATGGTTGAAGAGTTGACTTTTCGGTCAACGAAACGATCGATCGATGACAATCGGATCGACTGTTGTTGTTCTGGGTCTTTTGAGGCCTTGGAACTTCTTGAGGGGAATTCCCTAAGACATATGAGCTTAATGGACCATACTTCCATCATCGAAACACCTTTTAAATCAAAAGTCAAACCACAGTTGACTTTTCCTGATCAAAAACCCTAATCGGGGATCCTGAACTGCACTGTTCCTGATCTTTGTGTGACAACCTCAAATTGGACTCATGCTTGACCCAATGGAGTATTATTGATGGTGTCGAGACTTTCTTCATGGATAATCAATCCAAGGCATTGACTGATTAAACCGTCGAAACCTCGATTTCCGAGTGTACGGAACCCTGGTTCACTTGTAACTTAACAAAGAAAAACTTGAAGTAGGTTAAGGTTAAATAATCAAATGAAAATGATCCTAGAATGATGATGAATATCTAAGGGGTCAAAATTTGGGGTGCAACAGTTAGCAGTAGATAGGTACAGTAGATACCAACACTTTACTCACCCTTGGTTTAGTCAAAATTTGACAAACATTGGAGTAAATGTACATACTACTTAGTTGTCATACTGCACATGGTATCCAAGTTTGACATTTCTTGATCTCTAATTAAAGGACTGCACCAACAATCATGGACAATGACTTAACCTCCTTGCTGAACTCACTCAGCCAGTGTAAAATCAGTCCTGAACCATAGCTCCTTGAGAGTACACCCTGAATCAGTCTTGAATCTTGAGTTCTTGCCTTGTCTGAAGCTGCACATTCAGGAATGACACTTTTTACATCACCAATTTAAGGATAATCAATTAAATACTTGCCAAGTAGCAATTTATTTTAAATCCCCAATTTGAGACACAAAAATATTCTGTAGAGAAATAAATTCTCCCAAACAAAAACCAATGTTGTTTCCTAGGTCATTCATAAGGAGTAAGCACAGTCCTAGTTCAAACCAACACAAGTAATGCAGCTAAGTACACAGCTCCCCCTGTCATGCACAATTAGCACTTCCCCTAAAAGAGAGAACCCAAACACATGAAGAATCACTGCAACTTTACACCCTTTGATTCACAAACCACACTATAACAAGTATCAGAAGTAGTTGCAGGATAGACATAGCTTTCTGTGAGATTCCTCAGATTTCAGCTTTGAAAGACAGAAAAAATCTCCAAGATGTCAGAGTGAATGTCCTTCCTTATGCACAAGATTAAGGCTGATGGTGTCTTGATCTTCATCTTGACCTGTCAAACAAGACAAAACAGTTGGATAGAGGCTCAAAACCCTGGTTTGATCCATTGATACCCAATGACAGAATAAAATATATTGTCAGGTTCACCATGAGCTAGAGCAGTAACATAATGTCACAACATTTGGTATGACATTCCATCCTCCTAGAGGTAAATAATCATAAACTGCTTGAGACCACAAACAATCTTGAAACTGTACTATTGCAGCAACAAACCCTAGAAGTATAACTCCCCATATCAAGGATAAATAGTGCTCATTTCCAGAAGCACGTGAATGGAAAACTTAAGACTCATCTTCATGTCTTCAAGAGCTCACTCTTTGTTCAACATACCTGTTGAACACATTCACCTACTGCTTGAACCACAACCAAATAGTACACCCATCAAACAGAAGCTCTCCCCCTATCTTCTATAACAGCTGCTCCAAGATCACCACATTATGTCTCAAGACCAACTCCATGCTTAAACAGTGAGAAGGCACTAAACTGATCCACCTCTTCCTAGAGTTACTTGTAGCAAAAGAACCCTTTCTCCACAAGTATTTTGACCTCAGCCTAAGATAGACATTCCATAATCCAAGACATTCTTTACCTCATCATTCTCCTGTATGATAGGGTTAGAACACTTCTGATTCAACTAGGGACTTCATCACATCAGAATGCAATCAACCAATGATCCACTCCAGTCTTGTACAATCCCTTCACATCATACTCCAAAACAGTCTTTTTACCTCATCATTCTCCCGTATGACAAGATAGAGTACTTCTTAGTCAAGATGTGAATCACAAGTTCCACAACAGATCTTCAAGACCAGCAAACAAAATGATGTTCTGACATTAGTTAGGACATCCTAACATATCACAGAGGCAACATCCAATGGTTTTTGATATGCTCACAACTGGACTTACTACTGCCTAGTAATCCAAATGAAGATCTTCAGAGAACACAGCTCCACCAGCTTGATCAAATACAACTCCAAAAGAGGGTAATCTTCCATACGTAACTTAGGGCTTCTACCACAAGCTCCAATATATGAATGGAACCAGAACCTTCTTTGGTCTTCAAACAACTACCCTTCTGCACAAGAGTAATTTAAGCACACTTCTTTAAATAACCAAATGACACTGTTTGGTTACTCAGCTGCTTCAAGAGCTCTAGAAACTCTTCCGATCCACCAAGAAAACTTGATCTTCAAGTTACATGTCCTACTTGCTCCATAGCAAGGCATCTTAGATACACCAAGACTTGGACCTGTAACATCTACTTCTTCTCACAGCTCTTGCAAACTGAATGAAATAGTATCAATTCCATTCATGCCCGAGAAGATCAACCTATCTTACAATGATGTGCCACAACATCAATTAAGGCCCTGAAGTTTGCTTGATGTCACAACATCTGATAAGACATCCTGCTGATGAGTTCAGGCTTTCATTCTGCCACTTAGAATAACCTTATCACTCTATCAGAACAAGAGTTCCATGTTCACAGAGACTAGATTAAGGATATTGAGTAGACACCCTTTATTCTGCTCTATAGTATCATAACAAATACCTTGAAATGCATTTGCTAAAAAAAACTCCTCTTTAGAGAAACCAAACGTGCCAAGACTTGATTCTTTAGGGAGGAAGGATCAAAAAAATCTTTACAAAAGGAATCCCGCTTTCCTTAAGTAGAGACTTCTTCAGAAAATCAGAGATAACTGCCACTTATCCTTGACTTCCAAGATGAGCAAGGTCACATGCTCCTATGTACTTAGATCAGAAACAACCTGACCCAAGCAATGCTATCACCAGCACCATATTCTAGATAAGTTTCTTGCCAGGAAACTTTCTAGATACATATCAGAAGCTTCTAGTAGAGACTAGAACACACCTGCTGCACTCCAATAGACTGATCCAAGAAGAATGTCCATCTTTACTTCCACCAGCACTACATTCTAGTCTTAGTTTCTTGCCAGGAAACTTACTAGAATAAAGTCAGATCCTACCACACATGTGTATGGTAACAAGATCATTAGCTATATCTCCTTTGATCTAGTGATTCACTCCTTGAAACAAAAAAATTCTGCACAATTTCTGCTGATGGAATGTCTCAACATCTAGTTGAACATCAGATCCTCAACCAGGTCAAGGGCTTGATACTTGTGCTACAACTGATGAAACAACTTGATCATCAACTAAGGATAATCCATTAAATATTTGAGGATATCTCAAATAGCAATGAATCTTAAATCCTTATAATAGATCCTTCTCTGAACTTCATGGATAATCAATTACATACGTGTGTAGTCCACAAATAGCAATTGATCTTAAATCCATACAGCTTCAGGAATACCAAGGCTGAAACATCAAGGATGACACCCTTGACTCAACCTGCCTATGACTTCCTCCTACTAATAAAGGCTTTGCAAGTCATGAGTGGTGAAAATAAATCACCTCCCACTTATCTTCTCTAAGTCAAGATTCAGCAATCTGTAAGACAAAAATTAGAGCAGCATAACCAAATCAGCATCAAGCAGGATCGACAGCTTGCCAGACCATACAGAGCAGCAGCAAACACCATCTTCCAACCATCTACACACTTACCACAATCATACATCAAGCTGAATATAGGGAAATCTTCTCCAAGGACTACCAAAAGAACATCTTCAACAAGCCCTAAACAAGTTGTCAGAACATTCAACAGGTCATTGAAGCTCCTATATCAGAGGGCACATCAGCAGATACATAGAATTCTTCACCCACTCCTCATTTGGCAGAATCAGCACAATAGTCGCAGCTTCTCCTTGTTTAAACTACCAGAAAGTATCTCCCAAGATCTCATTCAGAATAGATCGGATGCCTGCTCTGATACCAATTGAAATTCTGGTTTGTAGATCTCATATGTCCCAAGAACATTGATCTCTACTAAACAAGGACGAGGACAGAACCATGACCAATTTAAATTACTTTAAATTGTACCAATGTCATGACCAATATCATGGCATCTGTTGTGACATCAGCAGACGGACAAACTATTTATTTAACCATTTAAATTATGCAGAATTGTAAATTCTGAAAGATAAATAACACAATGAATTGTTTACCTAGTTCGGTGCAACTTCACCTACATCTGCGGGCTACCAAGCCAGGGAGGAAATTCACTATTAGTAGAATTAATTCAGAGTCAAACAACCCGTTTGCACTCCTCACTTAAGACCTACCCAATGACACTTCATCCTAAAGACCACTAGACCAGAGTTTCCCACTCACTCCCCCTCAATCACCGCAGTGATAAACAATTCAATACAAAAATAGACTTTAGAAGACACTCTTCAAAGTCACAATACTTGATTTTTCTTAACAGCTTCAATCAAGGACAATACACTCTTGCTTAAAAGCTTTGAGTGACACAATGAACACAACAGTTCATACAAACTAAACCAATGTAATTATACAACAGACAATTGCTTGGCACACAAGGAATCCTAAGACTCTTAAACACACGTGAAGAACAGAGTTCTTCACTCACAAACATGTCTACCACAATGTATCCAAAGATACAAAGGGTGACTTACAAGGTCACACACAATGGACTCTCAAAATACTAAACCTTACTTCTACACTCAAGTTTTTCTTGTTGTGAGTGCTTGATTTCCCTTGCTGTAACGCCCATTTTTAATAATTGGGTTTTCCCGTGTTATTTGATTTTCGGTGCATTATGTGGGGAAATTGTTTGAGGAATTAAATCCCATAATATTAGAAAAATATGATTAATAATAATAATATGATGATTAATAGTGTTGATACTACTATTATTAATATTATTGTTGTTATTATTATATTTAAAAATATTATTGGGGTTAATTTTGGAATTAAGAAATGAGGAGTAATATTATTATTTGGAATTAAAAGAAATGAGAGTTGTTTATTTGGATGAGAAATAAAAGAGAATTTGGGGGTATTGAGGGCATAGTTGGCAATTGAAAGAAAATAGAGAAGGAAAGAACACGTGAAGAGGAGGAACACGGTTCAGCCAGGAAGAGGGAGATCAGGAGTTGAAACTTGAGCAAGGGGATCATCAAGACTATCAATTCGTGTGGATTTGTAAAGGTTCATCATCATCAGAATTACTTCGAGGTAAGGGGGGGATTGATCGGTTAAATTCGGTATTGCATGAAAAATTGGTAAAACGGGGAATTCCCTAAACCCCATAGATGAATGATGAAATTATGTTGTTGCATGTTGTTGATTTCTGTTGTAATTGTGATTATTGTGTTTGAGTTCATTGCATGTGCTATGGAATGGTTGTTTGATGATTTTGGGTTTCCGGTAAATTCGAAGTTAATGCTAGGAGTTGAAGAATTGAGTAGAACTGAGGATTTATCGAGTATGACCTAGGATAATCAGTGTAGTCTTGTGGGATAGTACTTACTGGTATAGTGTAGGATTTCATGGGATTTAATCGGAAGAAATCAGAGTGTGGGGCTGTTTCTGAACAACAGTTTTTCTGCAGAATTCGCGTGCATTCGCTGGGCGAATGGGGGCGAGACTTCGCCAGGTGAACTGGGCAGCGAATGCTTCCTTTTGCTTCTATTTGGCTTCACTAGGGGTTTCTCCGGGCGAGTCCCAACGAGTGTTCGCTGCGGGGCTTCGTCAGGCGAGTGGCAGCGAGCATGACAACATTTTATGGTTTTTATGTTGTGATGTTCTGTTTCTTGCGTGGTTAGACCCTTGTTGGTTGTGAGCGAGTACGTGGTTATCGTGGATCGGTTGAGAGCACGAAGGTGATGTAGGGAGCGTGTGCTTGAATATTCATTGATATGAACGATTGAACCGAAGTACGCTATGATGCCCAAATTAGCTATGTATCCTTCGATTAGGAATGAATACGTGTGATACGGGAGTGTGATTCTCGTGGTAATTGTATAACCGAATAAGTGACCTGATATACGTTATGAGTGTATGTGATATTGTAAGAAACTCTTGAGATGTGGTTGTATGAGATTCAGGTGATAGGTGGCGAGCATAGTGTCGTACCTTGAAAAATACGATCCTCGCGATGGACGCGGAAAATACGTTCGAAACAGAGTCGCCACCGAACTTTATTCATTCCAATGATAGAATAGGAAAATATCGATAAAACCTTTAAAGAGATAAGAACATGGTCATCGCAACCAAATTTTAGGTTCGGGAGTTGATTACATGAGGGGAAGGTAGTAGCGCCCCTCATGTCCGTTGTACTCAACGGGAACCTCTTGATTCGATTCGAGAGTAAAGTTAGCTACGCTTGTTTGTTTTCTTCTAAAGATTTCTCCTATAGGGGGAATGGATGGTTTAGGATAGGGTGCTCGCCAAGGATTAGGGCCCTTGTGCCTACGTATCTTCACTTGTAAGAAGTGGAAAATCAGAGCATTCGTAGTTTGTGGGACTACGGGAAAAGAGGGGATTGTGCTCGCCAAGATCATCGCAATCTTGTGCCTACGTATTCTCATTGATAAATGAGAAATCAGAGCAGTCGTAGTTCGGCTAAGTACGGTAAAAGGTTTGGAAAATGAACGAGAGTTTAGATCGCATTCTAACTGCTAAACATTGGTTTGTCTGCTCGCTAGAGGAGGCTGAAGCACTAGTTTGTTATGCGCGGAAGAATGGACTAAACAATGTTCTTTGGTAAAAGGTATTTGGATTGGAAATCGCACGAGGGCGAGGAATTTAGTGTTTAAGAAAGATTCAATCGCACGGGGGCGAGAAAGGGGTGTTGGGTTGAATATGTAATTTGATGGAGAATGACGGATATTCGATAAACGAGACATTGGCCTCGCAATCAATTAATCGGGATATTATTGGAATGCTAGATCCCAATAACACCTTTTTCATTCGAATAATTATGAAATTGTATTGGAATGGACAACGAAGATATTTGTCCAAATAATTAGGGCACCTATTTTATAGACGAAAGGTCGAGCAACCCACAACCTAAAGCGTACGCCCCAAGAGCGGTTACTCAAGAATTCAAGGAGTGCGAGACTCCAAGAACTCAGTTCTTTCGCAATTTACTTAAGAAAATAGTTTGGATTTGACGTATGGTTTAGAAACATACTAGGGTTTAGACTCGATCGCATGGAGGTAAGGAACGAGGTTAGACGAGTTGGAAATTTAGGAGGAATGACGATTGTTCGATAAGCGAGGCGTCGGCCTCGTAACCAATTAGTCGGGATATCGTTGGAATGTTAGATCCCAACGACATCTTTTTCATCCCATTAATTACGAAATATATTTGTTGGACAGTGAATACTTGTCCAGATATTTAAAGGAGGTATTTTAGAAAAGAAAGTTCGAATGACACATCATTCAAGGCGTACGCCTCAATAGTAGTCATTCTCGAACTAGGCGTACTTTCGTGATTTAATTTAGAAAAAGTAATTTGAATGGATTAGCGTACTCGGACTAGGCATGCTCGGTATTCTAGGAATGTATGATCAAAAGGATCACAACCCAAGATGTGCACCTTGAGAGCAATCCTTCGAAAATTCAAGGAAGGCGAGATCCAAGAATTCAATCGTTTTGAAATTTGATTAAGAAGAATAGTTTAATTTAATTAAGAAAAATAGTTTTAATTTTCATATATAAAATTAATTAATCAATTGCTTATAAAAAGATTTTGAGAAAAAGCTAATTATAATTAATTGTTTTGAAAAATGTTTAATATCTTAAAAAAAGATTTTAACTTAATTAATAAAATATAATTTTCTAATATTCAAAATATTATTTGATAATAATTTTGAAATATATATCTTTTAAAAGAATAATAATTGGAACTTATTATAAAAATATCTAATTAATAAAATTGATTTAAAAATATCTTTTAGAAGCTTTAATTGAATTGAGTGAAAACAGTTTTGAAAATCGAAAAATGGAACAACCGTAACTCAAGGGCGTGCGCCTCGAGAACAGTTGTTCAAGGACTCAAGGGATGCTAGACCCCAAGACCCCACTACTTTCGATAAATTAATTAGAAAAATATTTGTAATAAAATCAAACTAACTCATCATAAATTTATATTCGCAAATCCAAATTAAACCAAAATAAATATAATGATTCTTGGGTCTAGTATACATGTTTTGGACCACTTAATATCTTATTCTAATTGTAATTTATGCAATTATATAAAAGAACAAATCAATAAAAGGATACTGATGGGGAAGTAGCCGCCTCCACATTCCGGCATTTTATACTCCCTGAAACCTTAATGTTGCTCAAAATTTATGTTTAGGAATTAGCATATTTGAAGAATCTATCACCGAGCATGAATCGAACGAAATACAATCTACCATATTAAAATTGTACAACTACATACAAACAATAATTATTTGCATGATTTCAAGCCCACAATCGCAAAAGAATCGAAACAGATCCGTAATTGGAACACGACAGGCATGCGATATAATCAAACGGGAACCGACATTAATGTCATAGCAACACATAGAAGCAAACATAATGAGAAACAAAGCAAGTTATAAGCATTCACATAATCAAATTAACACAACCTCATGCAATCAAAGTCGAACTAACATTGACTCTATAATAACGATGGACTTCAGAAACAGCAACTGCCAAACATAATTATATTCACCACTTTGTAATCTAACACATCATTATTCTATTTTTTTTTAAAAATGTGATTGGATTTGAGAATTTTAAAACAATAAATCATACAATCTGAGGAAACAATTCAAAAGGTTACCACCATGTAGTGGCAATGTCGAATATGCTTCGCTTCTAACATCCGAATTGGAACAGGTCTGAGCGAGTTGGAGCTGGTTTTAAATAATTATTGCTTCAAATTCCTTTCAATCTTGTGGCGGCAATTAAACCTTCAATGATCTAAGTGAGCCCCCAAATAACCTGGCCGATAGGCTTCACCTGCAATGTTTGAAAACGCGAGCCACGTACCGTACGGTAACACCAGCCTAACGTTACTAAGCTCGTCAAACCTGCGTGCTCCGCAATGTTGTGATCGCGCACCGAAATCAAATGCAACCTGCAGCAATCAACTAATAGGCGCAAACATTAATTTGTCATCAACATTAGTGTTGTGATCGCGCACCGAAATCAAATGCAACCTGCAGCAATCAACTAATAGGCGCAAACATCAATCTGTTATCAACATTACAAATTGAACCATCGAATAACAAAGTATTACAACATCATTAAGTAAAACAAATGAAAACAACTTGAAATTGGCTCAGAACCTCACCCAGCTGCAGCGGAAGTCAAAATGTATATGAAAACATGACTCATAATATTGAAAATAAGGCCAGTACAGCAGAGTCAAAGCATAAAATTTGCGGTGTCATGATGATTCCACATATTGACCAAATATGTTTTTGAAATACCAATTTATCAACAACACCAAAAGATATTCTCTGCTAAACAATTACTGACATAAGAATGAAAATAAGATATCATAAACCAACAATTCAATATGCAGCAAGTCGCCAGCACGCAATGCGTTTATCGTAATTAATTTGAAGCAAGAGTTTAACACCTTGACACACAAATCATGTCAAATCAGCACAACACCCAGACCTGATAGGAATGACCATATCAACAAAGACACAACTATCTTCCAGCAGTACTTAACAAATTAAAGTAATCCACTAAACAATCATCTTACACACTCAGAACCCAGGAAATAAACTTAAGTTATTTACATGATCTATATATTCTAACAAACCAGGGATAAAATGTATGTAGTTGACACTAAATTTTAACTTCTAAACAATAACAAATTACGAGTTAGATTAGAGCGTTACCAAACGGAGAGTTATTGTCAAAGAAAGCTATGAACTTTGTTTCTGCTTTTGTTATGTCTTGAGGAAAAGAGTTGGTTGTCGTTGCAAAAAACGTAAGTCGTTCCTACGTTGAGGTTGTTGTTGTTTGAAACCACGAGCTATTGTTGAAACCTTAATGGCTTACGGAGTCGTTGTCGGAGTTGTCGCAACTCGGCAACGTTGGCAATGAAGAGAGGTTGATCTCGATTGAGACATGGGTTTTCGCTGCTACAAACTACTCTGTTGTTGATGAACTGCTGTTGTACCGCAATATCAAGTAGTGTTGTTGCATCTTATTGGTGTCACGAGCAGGAAGTAAGGTTAAGTAGTTTCTGGGTTGTTTGCCGCAAGGTTCACATCAAATCATAGTTGGGACTTCCTTGGTTGCTGCGACTAAGGAACTTTAATGTCGCCACCGCGAAACATGAGTCATTGCTGCCTTGAGTTGTCGCTGCAAGAGTAAGCTTTGAGTTGAGTTGTGAGCTGCAAAATGTTGTCACTTAAAACGAGCTGAGAATCTGCTGAGTTTCTTGTTGTTCCAAAATAGTGTCATCGAGTTGCGGCGACTATGGTGGAGCTTCCTACTTGAAGACGACACTAATGCTCATAGAAGTAACTGGACAATAACCCTGCATATAGAATTGAAACACAAACCAACAGAAATAACAACTTCCCACAAGAATCAACCGGAAATCACTCAGTAAAATAACAAACCGCAACTCATTTAGAAGGCCATAGATACCAGCTTTGGAACTGAGCCTGTCGATAACGTAACACATCCATGTTATATTGCTATTATCGTTGATGTCGTTGTCAGAGTCGTTGAGCTGAAGAGCTATTGAACTGGTGTGGTCTTCATTGTCACTTGCATACTCATTCAAAACACCAAAGAGTCCAGATCGGAGATTCACCTTGTTTAGCTCTCATTACAATAAGTCACGGCGGCAAATCAAACTCATTACGATGTCGAACTCATTGTCGATAAAAGGTTATATCATTGCCACTTTCTTGCTTTCAACACCAAGGACGCCGTTTCTCGGAGGTGAGGAATCAGTGGCCACCTCTTCAATATGCAAAGTTCGCGACAGAAGCTTCTTGAGTCTGAATCCTAGATTAAACTTCACACCTGCATAATAGCCAAATCACAGACAAAAACAATGAACTCCTCGCAAAACTGAAATAGGAAAATGAGTTAGGTTATCAAAATCGTTGTTGCTGTGGTGGCGTCGTGGTCACTGAGCCGTTATC
This sequence comes from Lathyrus sativus, assembly GCA_963859935.3. Taxonomy (NCBI): domain Eukaryota; kingdom Viridiplantae; phylum Streptophyta; class Magnoliopsida; order Fabales; family Fabaceae; genus Lathyrus; species Lathyrus sativus. The sequence continues at coordinate 469,627,079 of OZ012740.1, forward strand.
GCAAGCTAAAAACCATTGAGCTGAAGGTCGGTGGCTAAAAGTTGGATAGCTCGCTCGAAGCTCGTCGTTGTTTTCATCACGTCCTCTCCTCTGATGTTGTTGTCGTTTCGCTCAAACCAGAGGTAAAATGATGGTGGTGCGGTGATGCGAAGGAGGGTGAAGGTTTAATGATGGTGAGTGAAAACAACGGAAATGGTGGTGAGAGTGAAGGACGACGAAGAGAGAGAGGTGAAGTGAGGGTTTAGGGAGATGGAATTGGCGGCTAGGGTTGCCCTTCAAAATTGAGGATCCAGCGCCGATTTTGGGCTTTTTGAGGGTGATGAACAGTGATCAAATTAGGGTTAGAAAGGGGGCGGCCGTTTAGGGTTCTTTAGGGATAGTGAACAATAGATTAATTAGGGTTCTCCCTTTTCTCTAGGGTATCCGTGAATAGTAGCTGACCCTTCCCTTATAACAAGAAAGCTGAGCCATTCTCAGCATAGGCCCAATGGGCCTCGTTCATTTCCACTTCCAATTCTTTCTCTTTTTTTTTTAATTTTTCTTTTCTTAATTTTACTAATCACTTACTTCTTAATTAATCCATGACTATTAATAATTAAAAATAATGCTAATAAAACTATATATTAATATAAACATGAAATATATATAAACTAACATTAGTATAAATATAGAAAATATTAACAATAATTATTAAAATAAGTATTAACAATTAACAATTAAATAAATGTTAAAAATATGAAAACAAGCTAAAATTTATAAAAACGAAAAAAGATAATTACTAAAATATTATTAGTAACAAAAAAAATTTAAGAAAATATTATTCACAAAAATGTTCTTAGGCCACGTGTCACGCTCTTATTGGGCTAAAAAGTGAAAATGCTTATTTTTGTTGAAAAAATACGCTACGTTGGACAAGCAATGCGAAATTTAAAAATAAAGTCAAACAAATGAAAATTTTGAAAAAGGTAGGACAAATTTGGGGTATGACAGATGCCCCTATCTAATTGCCTTGAACCTGAGAGAATGAACTGCTGCATGGCATTCATTTTTAGGGTGGAAGTCAATTAGATACATAAAGACCCCGAAATTTGTCCGACAAGGGAAAAAGTGTTGGTGCAAGAAGATATAGAAATAACAGGAGGGGAAAATATCACAAGAAACTCTTAAAATAAACTCTGCTTGGGGAGAAACAAAAGCAACAGCTGCTGGGAATTATCATTATCAACTGCATGGTTGAAGAATGACTTGCTGGGGAATAGAAATTCTATGAGCACGTGCGGCGTATCAACTTTGTTCAAAGAAATACTGCCGACTTTGATGGAGGGCTGACAAAGATGCTTGTCGAACTGATCCTGGATCCTGTTACGCTATGCCGATGGGGACATCAATGCTATGCGTTTATGTGATACACGAATATGCAACTAAAATGCAACTACCATGGAATGCAAGATGTATATGAGAATGCAAATGATTGAAATGCAATGCGCATGAGAATACAACCGGGTAACGGACTTTGTTAAGGCTTTATTTCTAGTTTAAGACTAGATGCAACAAGGTGAAAAGATTTACGGGGTATACTGGCACATCAACTTGGGGGTTGAAAAAAAAGCAAATATACCATCGACTTGGGGGTCGGGGATAAATCAGAACAACAAGTCAGCTTGAGGGTTGAAGAAGAATAGCAAATATTGACTCGGGGGTCGAGAAAAAATAAAGGCAACATCGACTCGGGGGTCGGAAAAAAAAATAAAAAAAAAGTAAATATCGACTCGGAGGTCGAGAAAATAAAATATCAACGCAGGGGTTGAAGAAAGGTAAATATCGACTCGGGGGCCGAAGGTAAAGGAAAATATCGACTTGGGGGTCAAGAAAAACAAAATATCAACGCGGGGGTTGAGAACATAAAGAACAATATCAACTTGGGAGTTGAAGAAAGGTAAATATCGACTCGGGGGTCGAGAAAAACAAGACAATGTCGACTCGAGGGTCGGAAAAAACAAAATATCAACGCGGGGGTTGAAGGAGGAAAAGGCAAATATCGACTCGGGGGTCGAGAAAATAAAGACATATCAACTCGGGGATTGAAAGAGGAAATGATCATGCTATGTATGCGTATGATACATGTCAATTATATGATGCATATGTGAAAGCAAGTAGGAGATTGGTTTTATGAAGGTGCCAACAATGGTGGACTTTGGTAGTTGCCAATAAAGGATTGGACTTTAAGAGATGCCAAGTGGGGTTGGACTTTTAATGGTTGCCAATACAAATTGGACTTTAGGAGATGCCAAGCGGGGTTGGACTTTTAAGGGTTGCCAATGCAAATGGACTTTTTGAGTTTTAAGGGATGCCAACAGAAGTGGACTTTATTTGGTAGTTGCCAATATGAATTGGACTTTTAGGAGGGGTGCCAAGCAGGGTTGGACTTTATTTGGTGAAAGTATTTGACTTCCCGACACTCGGTATCTGATAATGATATGTTCAGAAGACAGATGTGGATGTTCTTGGTGCCCCAAGTTATATCCTTGCAGAAGTTGGATGCTTATTCCTGGGAGAACCTTAACTTATAGCCAATGTACCATGATAGCTTGCAAATTATGAGCGTAGCGAAGTAACCAAATCACGTTGAATATGCGAGCATGGCGACTTAACCAATGCTTGTTGATCATGCTTTCCTCTGTCCCAAGGCTTTTGACGCTTATTGTGAACTCAACAGTTACTAGCGTCTGGCACGGTCTACTTGACCAACTTGATAGCAAGGAGGGAAACTGCTCCTGTTCAACTAGTCTGCCCCAATCTGCTGGGTATTTGATAGTTTTTCTTAAAGTTTTATACCATGACATGGTCTACGATGATTGCCCCAGTGTCTTAGATTTTGCAAAAATATGCCCCTGTTTGAAACTCGGAAGAACTTGCCCCAGTCTGTAGGGTTATGAGAAATTCTTGATTCAGGTCAACACCAATGAGTGATCGAGTTCCTCTTTGATTGCTCTTTTGTTGGAATTTCCATAATGCCAAGTACTGACTTGCAGTTAAAAATGTTCATTCAAAGATGGTAATTTTAATGCGACATTTATGCAAAATTTGAAAGGATCATTTATTAGAATGATGTGACAGTGTGTGACGAGTTGGACCACTAATACAAATGCAATGCTGATATAATTGGTGTGAAAGATATAACAAGAATATGACACCAATACATAAGATTAGCAAATATGTAGGAGTCAGTTTACGCAGCCTTGCTGTAGTGTGCCTTCAGAATAAAATTATGCCTCAATTAGGTCTTTTGAGGGTTGTATCGTGGTCTGGTTCACGATTTATGAAACAAAGGATATTAGGCTCAAATTATGATTTATACCCACCCCTTCTTCGTGAGGATCTCCATACATACGTTCAGTTAATTCTGCAAAAGTTTACCTTGACGGTGTAAGCTAGACGATTCAAGGTTCGCTCGAGATGGCAGTCACCTTATTTTGCTCTTTGATGGATGTCAGTGCCCCTTGATTTGGGTAGCCACTGAGTCTTATTCTGTTTTTGTTAAGGATTTGAAGACCTCTTTTGATTTTTCTTTTGATCCCTAACTTTTGCATGGACTGGTTCTATTCATCAAGTCCATCGGGATTGCCTTGATTTTTGCCTAAGTCTCCTTTTGAGGTGCTTGACTTAGCAGGCTTTTATCTTTTTTGGAATTTTGTTGGAGAATTGTGACTACCAAGTCATTGGTATTTGATGAAAAACCGTCATGTCTTTTGGATTTTTGCTTTGTGATTCGAGTGCGTAACTAGGTTAACTGAACACTACCCATGCCCCAGGTTAAGTGTAAGGGTTTAGAAATCCGAAGGAAACTCCTACTTCTAGGCTCAAAGTGGTTGACTAGGGACTAACTCCTTATCTCTCCGGTGTTTGGGGATTTGAAACAATGTCAGTACATCATCGGCGAGATTTTATCCGAAAGCATACCACAGTAATTATGGGTATTTTGTTTTCGTCATCCTCCCTCAAATCTTTGCTAAACAGCAGTGCGATAAAGGAAGTGGAGTGAAAAAAAAGTTGTGATTTTTTGCAATAAGTGAGAAAATATGAGTGAATACAAATGAATTTGATCAAAAACATGCATAATTATCACATTAATAATACCATTAATAAGAAACAATGTCTAAAAGCAAGTAGCATTATAACATAAAAGAAACTACAAATGCGTAAAAACAATATGGAAATTGCCAGTATTGAGGAACTGGACTTTTCTCTCTTGCAACACAGTTGAGCTACCCTTCTTGCTCATCGAGACCAGTATGATAACCTTCTTCATATCTATTCTCTGCAGCTTCTTCCATGTCATGGACTGATGAACTCGCTGAAGTTTTGATGTTGATATGAAGCCCTTGAGGTGTGAACGAGATTAGCTTGGACTCAATCAGATCTTGAACCTTATTCTTGAACTGTTTGCAATCTTCGGTCGAATGCCCCATGGCATCAGCATGGTAGCCGCATCGTGCATTGGTGTCAAAGCCTGGTGGATATGGTGGGATCACAGGATCTAAGCTCTTTGGCACTATCAGCCCACTACTAATCAAGCATGGTAGCACGTGATTGCATGGCATTGGTAATGGATCAAAGTGTCTCTTTGGTCTTTGATTATAGTAATGTCGTCGTTGCGGAGCATGTTGATGTGCAACCTGCTGTTGATAATGGGGACCTCTATTGATAGGAGGATATTGACCATGTGAAGAGACCGGAGTCCCACAGGTAGACCCATAGGATTGCTGACTTTTCCCAATTGAGATGCGTGGGTACGGAGGATAAGGTTTCAAGGATGGAACTTGTAGAGTGTCCCAGATTGTATTAATTTCATCCTCTTCTTCCTCTTGGTAGCTAACAACTGATTCACCTTCACTAGCTGGGATGTTCGAGACGTCTCAGACCTTTCCTTTCTTAAGATGGCTCTCGATGCGTTCTCCTACTGAAACCAAGTCAGAGAAATCGGATGTCCCATTTCCCATCATCTTTTCCAAATATGGGCTTTGCAACGAATTTATGAACATGTCAACCAATTCTCTATCTAAGAGTGGTGGTTGAATGCAAGCAGCTACCTCTTTCCATCTCTGAGCATATCCTCTAAAGGACTCGTTTTCCTCTTGAGATAAGCTTTGCAACTGTGTGCGGTTGGGAGCCACATCAAGATTATATTGGTATTGCTTCACAAAGGCGTTGGCTAAGTCCGACCATGACTGGATATGGCTACTCTCTAGCTGCATGTACCAACTCAGTGATGCCCCACTCACACTGTCTTGGAAACAGTGAATCATGAGTTTGTCACTGTGAGCATATGAGGTCATTTTTCTGTAAAACATTACCAAATGTTGCTTTGGACAACTATCTCCTTTGTATTTCTCAAAACTTGGCATTTTGAACTTTGGAGGTATTACAAGTCCGGGTACCAAACACAGGTCCAAGGCATTCAGCTCAGAAGCATCACCCCCCTTCATGGCCTCAATTTTCTCTTCCAACACACGACATCTTTCAGCAAACTCAACATCCTGAGGTCGTTCATTATTCACCACCAGGCTTTCCCCTTGGGAATTCGGCGCAGTGAATGCAAAGCTATGGTATTCAACAGCATTATGAGATGAGGCATGCTCATCACGAATAGTGTGACGCTCTTGTATAACCTGATCTTCAACAAGAATCCGCACAGGTCGAGGTATGTCGTTCTCGGTGGCTATAGGTCGTTGAGGATTGTTCTCTCTCCTTGTCAAGGCTAACATAACTTCCACAAGTTGGTCCAACTGGTTCTTAATCAAGTCAACATCTGCTCTTGACACAAACTGGTTCTGTTCTTCTGAGCTCATGATTCTTCCCAAAGTTGCTTCAAGTCCGATACGGGTGTCGAGAAATCAACTGCGGATTATGGACAAAGGATGGATGAGCTTTCTGGTTTTGGGAAAATATGCAATGCAAATGAAATGCAAATGTGATGATATGCAAATGCAATGCAGGCACAAACGAGATCCAGGATAACATAAGCAGGTCAAAGCTCCCTAACCGGTAGGTTATACTAGGCAAGTTCTAGATTCTTTACCCATAGACCCACTCACGGGATAGCTTCTATGTTGATGGATAAGGTTCCTAGGATCATTGACACCAATCGAATCAACATCATGCAACAGGCTAGTTGTACTATGACGGTAATATGAAAAGGTCTCTCCTGAGCGGAGTCCTCATGCTAGGCACAAAAGGAGCGAGCCCTCGGAGATTAACACTACACGACCACCAATATAGGAACTGGTTCTAAGAGTGGTTCCCAGAGTCACGGACCCTTCATGAACCAAGTTGTGTAACAGGCTAGCTGCGTTACAACAAGATCTACGAAAAGGTCTACTCTTAGGGGAAGCTTTCATGCTAGGCACACAAGGAGCGAGTCCTTGGGGACTAACACTAATTACTTCCAAATCTAAACTAAGTATTCTCTCTTCTTTTTTTCAAAGCTCGGGTGTAGAGCTTTACTTGTGATATTATCCCCAAATCCAGCAGGCAAATATAATAAACAGTATACAATAGAAAGAGAAAGCAATAAATAAACAATAGAGAAAATCATCATAAAGAAAACAGTTAAGCGAAGTTAGCACTCTCAAATCGAGTCAAGTTAGGCTTGACTCTCTCTTGCATAGGGCAATTATAATCCCCAGCAGAGTCGCCATCTGTCGTACCTCGAAAAATACGATCCTCGCGATGGACGCGGAAAATACGTTCGAAACAGAGTCGCCACCGAACTTTATTCATTCCACGGATGGAATAGGAAAATATCAATAAAACCTTTAAAGAGATAAGAACATGGTCATCGCAACCAATATTCTAGGTTCGGGAGTCGGTTACATGAGGGGAAGGTATTAGCACCCCTCATGTCCGTTGTACTCAACGGGAACCTCTTAATTCGATTCGAGAGTAAAGTTAGCTACGCTTGTTAGTTTTCTTCTAAGGTTTCTCCTATAGGGGGAAATGGATGGGGTGATGATGAAGAAGGATGGCAAGGAAGGGAATTGCAGTGATAATGGGATACGGCGGAAAAAATGATGGAGAAATGGGGGTTCCGGCGGCTGGTGTTTTGTGAAGATGAGGAAGAAAATGGGTTAGTGGTATTGAAGATGATAATGGTGAGAAATGAGATGGAAGGGTGAAGGTTGCGGCTAGGGCTTTGCAATTGGGTTTCTCCCCCATGATGATGAAGAGTAACACCCGTTTTATACCAAATTCTTCTAAACCTAATTTCCCAAAAACACCTTCCTCACCGTGGTTTTTTAATTTTCACTTTCTATTTTTTTTTTCATTTTTCTGAATAATAATTAATAATCAATTCTAACTCTATTATATTTTCTAATTATTATATTAACTATTACTCAATTAAACTCTAATCTAATTTCTAATATAAATCTTAATTAATATTTTAACTCTATTTTTTTTTAAAATCTATTTTTTAAAATTAAAATTTTAAGTTCTAATTTAAACCTATTCTAATTATATTAATATTATCTAAAAATAAAATGACAAAACCAAAATAATGATAAATACACAAAAAAAATGCCACGTGGCGCACTCTTATTGGGCAAAAAGGTGAAAAAGTTTATTTTGCTCATTTTTGCTGAAAAATACGCTACGTTGTACAAGTGAGGTAAATTAAAAACAAAGTCGGGCAAGTAAAAATTTTGAAAAAGGTAGGACAAATTTGGGGTATAACACATAGCAGAACTTTGTTTTCCCTGGAACTATGTGCAGCTGTGATTGCTGAGCATGGCTAGTCTGAAGTACCGTGATGATTTATGGGTGTTGGGTGTATGTTGGGTGTTAGAGGGCTATGTGGCCGGCGTTTAACGCATTCGACGTGATCAATGGATTTTGTGGTATAATTATATGTGTGTGCTATAAGTTGTATGACCGTGGATCAGTGGGATTGATATACCTTATATGCATAGTGTGTGATATGTTGTAGTGATGTGTTGTGGTGAGTGGATCCGTAGGATCGATACGCTTTATGTGCGTTGCGTTTACATACTGTAGTAGGAGGACTGGATCAGTAGGATCGTTACGCCTTGTGCGCGTGGTATCGACATGTTGTGTGCGAGATATGAGGATCAGTATGATCATTACGCCTTGAGTGCGTTGTGGTTGGTGTGTTGTGGCGAGTGGATCCGTGAGGATTAGTACGCTTATTATACGTTGCACTTATATGCGGCTATGTGATATATTTGGGTCCGAAGGACCGACGTGCCTTGTGTGCATTCTATGTGATAAGTTGTGTGGTGAGTGGATCAGTGGGATCGACACGCCTTGAGTGTGTTGTGGTGATATGTTGTGATGAGAGGCTCCTTAGGATCGATACGCTTTATATGCGTCGTGTTTATGTGTTGTTGTGATGATTGGGTCAGTAGGATATGTTGTGTGGTGAGTTGATCGGTAGGATCGATGCACTTTGTGTGCTTGTGTATGTATGCATATTATGATGCGATGGACCAGTGAGGTTGTGTGCACTGTGTGTGCTGTGTGTTTATGCATAGTGTCTTGCATAGCGTGTGGACGTGAGGCCTGTGTGGCTCACGTGCTCCAAATGAGGAGCGTGTGGACGCAGTGTATGATTCACTGGCGTGCTCCATTGGGGAGCGTGGACGGGTTTTGGATCGTTGCTCGGATGGAGTGTATGCGACCACCCGTGTCCCAAGTGGGGGAGGTTGATGATTTGATTATATGGGCTCAGGAGGAGCGTGGTAGGGATACATCGTTGCTCGGGGGAGTGTATGCGATCTATCCTGAGTTGAGTCGGCACCGCAAGATTGTTGAGTCGAGTGCATGTGTTGCATTGTGGTTTGTGCGTGTGTGATTGTAAATAAGGTGACAGTAGGTCCAGATATGTTGTATGTGAAATAATGATTTATTGTCTTCTGCCTTTTATTTCATGTATGTTTATACCATTATTATTTTATCGTGATTCTCACCCCTCTGTTGTTGTTATGGTCTGTGCTTCTTCGGAAGTACAGACAATCCAGGTGTTTAGCTAGCTTGGATTGTGGCGTCGTCGTAGGATTGCTCTGATACATAACATCGGGGCTTTTTGGGGAGTTATTGTTTATTGTTGATTATGTGTGCCCCTATGGCGTATCTGGTTCTGTGGGATATGTGTTGATGTATGACAACTATATATTTTGGGCAGATGGCCTTAAACGTTGTATATGACATGATATGCATGTGATATGTTTATATGAATGGAAATAGTATATTTTCTCCGCTGCATATTTTGACTATGAATCATTTAATGAGAACTTGGTGGAAATTGTGACATCCTGTTGTGGGAGATACTCTGATATGTGTTTGTTTTAATCATTTTATTTTATTTTGGGAAACAGGGTGTTACACTTCTGCTCCTCCTTAAATATCAATGCAGACTGGGCTTGGGCAGGTCACAAGTAACAAACATTAGGTTTAAAAAAGTAAAACTATATTTCACAATTCAAGGTGCTGTCAAATTAGGTCACAGCTGCTTCATGTTATGTCCAGCCCTGACTAGAATCTTGCCTGAGATAATAAGGAGTCATAACAGGTTTCCCGAAGTATAACTTGAGTTTCCTCTTGAAATATAGTAGTAAACCTAAACACGCGCCCTGATGTCATACGTTTGAAGTCATAACATCCAGCATGACATCCAACACACTTTGTTCTTAGCTGACCAAACTCACCCTGCTGAACACTCCTGCAGAATCTTCTTCATACCAGTAGAAACAAGCATATTATAGTTTCCTAAAAAGTCTCAGAGATTCTTTTTATGAACACCAATTGAATCTGCACTTTGTTCCTAATAAATCTCTTTGGCCTGCACATACTGATAAAGTATATCCAAAGCACTTCTTTCAAGTGATATAAAACAGCAGCTCCTGTTGTACCAGACACCGATGTCATGACATTGGTGATGACATCTTGATTACAACACATGACAGCAGTACTATCATCAGCTCTTGCTGTACCATACAGTGATGTTATGACATTGGTAATGACATCCTGATTAAAACACATGACAGCAGTTCTGTCACCACAGCAGATGGATGTCACGACATTCAGCATGACATTCAGATTAAAACACACCACAGCATATGGAGATGTTATAACATCCTACTTAATCATCAGTGCAGAATCATGTTTTACCAAAATTTAGCCAATCATAGAACCATGGACAATCATAGAATCATGAAACTAACTCGTTGGTTAAGCTTGGGGAATGTATTAGTATCCTAAACTTTTATAGTACTCTACAGGAACCTTTTGTTTAATATTTACTATTTTGCTTGATTATTTACTTAAGGGTATATACTAAGATAAAGGTTAGAAAGCAACAAAAAGACCTAAGGGTTAGTCCTAAGTTTACTCGGCAAGATTCGCATCTTGTACCTACGTATCCTGGGTAGGGAATGAAATCAGAGTAATCGTAGTTCCCCTTGAAAGGGGGGTTTGAAACTTCTTGACTATGGGCAAGGTTTCAATGGGGAATAAGTGTTCTTAAGGAAGCGCTTACGGGGAGTTCAGAGACTCCTATTTCTACGTTGAAATTGAATTGAATTGAAAAAGGGTGAAATTAGGTATTCTACGGCAGGAAACCTAAAACGGAGTGCGGCGACTCCTTAACCTAATGCTAGGGTAAAGGGAATTTTAGTCCATGGCGGGACGCCTAAGCGATTAGGGTTTGAAAAAGTCAAGGGTGAGGACTATTGACTCGGCAGTCAAATGGCTAGACCTAATCCTTCGGAAGGGATTTAACGGTAAGCAATTGTTAGATGCCAAATTTCACTTATTTGATCTATCAAATGTTGACATTTTTCAATCATTTTCGTCAATTAAGTGTTGAAAACCACTCTTGTTTTGGTTGGTTTGCAACATTATGAGAAAATCTCTTGGTACCTTTGATTTGTGTGTTATTGTGCAGGAATTAGGCACAAAACAAGTGAAAAGAAAGACACAAGAAATAGGCAAGGAAACCAAGACAATATGCAAAAACCACCAAAATGCTGTCATGCTCGCTAGCTAGCGAACAGGTAGCGAACGAGCCCATAATTGGACAGATCTGAAAGTACCAAAAGTTCGCGTTCGCTAGCTATTCGCTAGGCGAACGTGACAGATCCTGAATGTGTATTTAAGTGATTTTCTTGCTTTTTTAGGTCGTAACTTGTATTTTTTCCATTCTAGACATCAGAACTTATTTTTCTTCATTTCTTCTAGAGAGAGAAACACAAAACCATAAGGGGGAGGAGGTAAGATCTTCGATCTCTTGTTGAGTTTTGGATTGTAATCTTTTGATACCTTATGTATTTCATCTAATTTATGTTTGTGAACTTATTTTGGATTCTCTATTGATTAAATATCTTTGATTATGTATTTGTGGGTCTTGACAAAACCTTTTCACATCTTTGATCTCAGATTTTCTTCTATCAATGAATAAACTTTTGACCTGTGTTTTGAAGTTGATATTCATTTTATCTTCTATGGTGTTGTGTTGATTAAGTAGCATGGCTAGCATGGGTAGGATCAATATGATACTGTGTGGGTATGTGATAATAGTGATGAAGAATGTTGTTCATAACCATTTGGTTGGATTAGATGAATACATGTAAAAAGGGTTAAGCGTGTGTACGTATTCTGGTCATTGTATTTTATATGAAACAATTGTTTATCTAATATGGGTTTCATTCTTGTTTACCTGTTAATCTTAGATTTGAACCGTGATAGAGATATACTCTTCAGATCTGGATCTAGGATGATTACCAGTTAGGTCCTAAACGCTAGAGATAGATTTAGGCTTAGTATTTGTGTGAGTATCAGATCTTAATGCTCTGCGTTGTGTTTTTGTTGGGTGAGAGATCACCAATGAGACAACGCGGTTGTTCTCTTGACGCCGCGTTAGAGATAAGTTTTGTCGTGAGTGATACGTAAGGACATTAGACGAATGATTGCATTGTGTTTAATTTGATCAGAAGAATGCATGTGTTATCAATTAATGAAATCCAATCCCAACAAGGTTCCATTTATATTTCAGTCTTTATTTTATATTTTCTGTTTTTATTTATGGTTCCTTGAACCTTTTAAACCAAAACTTTTGAACAATAAGTTTAGAAATGTAGAAATCGTTGAACGGCGTTCAGATCGGACTAATCCCTATGGAGACGACAAAATTGGGTACTTAATATTTTTTGCTTGCTGCTTTACCGCTCCAACAAAATGGCGCCGTTGCCAGGGATTGGTGTTGAGATTTTGAAGTGCATTGCAACGGTTCTATATTTTTAAACTTTGTATATATTATATATTTGTTTCTTTTTATGTTTTTTCTAGTGTGTTCACGAATGACGAAAACTCCTTCTAGAGTGGTTGCTATCGGTATAAAAGTATTCAATGAAGCTTCGACCGAGTTTGGATGGCAGTGATAGTATGAAACAAGTGAATGTTGTCAAGGTACATGTTTTCCTTTGTTTAGAATTTTAGAATGCTTAAGAACTTAAGTCTTTTTGCAAATGAAATTTGTTCTTTTGGCAACTCGTTTGAATGATTGTTTCACTTAGGACCAAAAACCACAATTTGTGAGAAAGCTTCCATTGTTTACTAAATGCTGGATTTCTGATAAACTTTGTTGATTCATATGATTCATGCTTTATCTTGTTATCATTGTGAATTTGTGGAAGCATTAGAAATGATCAAGGCACTTGTTTATATTGAGCACAACCATGTCCAAATGCAACTTACCTGTGAGTAGAGAGAATTCATTAACCCCTTTGAGCCTAATCAATGTGAATCTCATTCTTAATTTTGAGAGATTCTAAAATTTTTCTTGAACCCGTGAATTTGTTTTAATTGTCTTCTTTGCCATAAAAAGCTAAGAGCATTCACTTGAGGGTTGATTAAAAGTTAAGTTGGGGCGAATGAAAAAGGAAGATAGTAGGTTGTTACAACTTTTGAAAAATTCAAGCAAGCACCAAAATAATTGTGTGAATATGAAAAAAGAAAAGAAAAAAAAGGAGAAAAGAAAAGGAATGCTTGCTTGGAAAAGAAAAAAATAGTGAAAGAATAAGTTGTGAAATAAGAGTTGAGAAGATTTGCAGTCGAAAAACAAATGGAATGAAGTTGAGGTGTGTAAATAACGTGTTCGGTAAATGTCTCTTTTGCATCGACAATTTCGTTTCAATGGCCTTAGAAATGTCCCTTGTTTGTAAACCCGACTAAGCTACAACCTTAAAGACCTTAGTGATCTTCTTGCTTCCATATTTTTTCTTTTGATTGTTAGATTTTGTATGAATTGAATTGATATTTGCATTGTTTATTAATTGAGTGAAATTGTCCCCGCAGTTGCAAACGCGTAATTTCTTCAATCCTTATTCGAAGAGGAGAGATAGGGTGATTCATTCATGAAAAACATAGTTGTTGATTGATACATGGATTTATATTTTCTTTAAGAAGTTAGTTCTTGTGCATTGTTTGATTCTAAACATTTGAAACCATGGCTTGTTCGCATCATTTGTGTTTGAGCCAATTTTATCCATTCTTGGGTGAATCTTAGTCTTGAGAAAATCCTCTTATTGCGAAATGAGAGGCATACTTTGCTTGAGGACAAGCAAAAAGCTAGTTGGGGAGAGTTGTTAGATGCCAAATTTCACTTATTTGATCTATCAAATGTTGGCATTTTTCACTCATTTTCGTCAATTAAGTGTTGAAAACCACTCTTGTTTTGGTTGGTTTGCAACATTATGAGAAAATCTCTTGGTACCTTTGATTTGTGTGTTATTGTGCAGGAATTAGGCACAAAACAAGTGAAAACAAAGACACAAGAAATGGGCAAGGAAACCAAGACAACATGCAAAAACCACCAAAATGATGTCATGCTCGCTAGCTAGCGAACAGGTAGAGAACGAGCCCATAATTGGACAGATATGAAAGTACCAAAAGTTCGCGTTCGCTAGGCGAACGTGACAGATAAGTGATTTTCTTACTTTTTTAGGTCATAACTTGTATTTTTTCCATTCTAGACATCAGAACTTGTTTTTCTTCATTTCTTCTAGAGAGAAAAACACAAAACCCTAAGGGGGAGGAGGTAAGATCTTCGATCTCTTCTTGGGGTTTAGATTGTAATCTTTTGATACCTTATGTATTTCATCTAATTTATGTTTGTGAACTTATTTTGGATTCTCTATTGATTGAATATCTTTGATTATGTATTTGTGGGTCTTGATAAAACCTTTTCACATCTTTGATCTCAGATTTTCTTCTATCAATGAACAAACTTTTGACATGGTTTTGAAGTTGATATTCATTTTATCTTCTATGGTATTGTGTTGATTAAGTAGCATGGCAAGCATGGGTAGGATCAATATGATATTGTGTGGGTATGTAATAATAGTGATGAACAATGTTGTTCATAACCATTTGGCAGATTAGATGAATACATGTAAAAAGAGTTAAGTGTGTGTACGTATTCTAATCATTGTATTTTATATGAAATAATTGTTTATCTGATATGGGTTTCATTCTTGTTTACCTGTTAATCTTAGATTTGAAATGTGATAGAGATATACTCTTCAGATCTGGATCTAGAATGATTACCGGTTAGGTCCTAAACGCTAGAGATAGATTTAGGCTTAGCATTTGTGTGATTATCAGATCTTAATGCTCTGTGTTGTGTTTTTGTTGGGTGAGAGATCACCAATGAGACAACACGGTTGTTCTCTCGACGCCGCGTTAGAGATAAGCTTTGTCGTGAGTGATACGTAAGGATATTAGACGAATGATTGCGTTGTGTTTAATTTGATCAGAAGAATGCATCTGTTATCAATTGATGAAATCCAATCCCAACAAGGTTCCGTTTATATTTCAGTCTTTATTTTATATTTTCTGTTTTTATTTATGGTTCCTTGAACCTTTTAAACCAAAAATTTTAAAAAATAAGTTTAGAAATGTAGAAATCGTTGAACAGCGTTCAGATCGCACTAATCCCTGTGGAGACGACAAAACTGGGTACTTAATATTTTTTGCTTGCTACTTTACCGCTCCAACAGCAATGTAAAATGATAAAACGACAGTATGAAATTGCGAGAAATTGCAAAAACAATAAAGGAAATGCATCGCGACGATATACTCGCATAAATTACAAACCAAAAAACGGAAAGAATATAAAATAAAGGCGACGATGTCCTCGCGTAAACTACAACCATAAAAAATATATGGAATAAAGCGACGATAGCCTCGCATAATTACAACCGAAAAATTGAAATATGAACAAAAATCATGAATTAGTAAGTAGAGCCAAATGAGAATGAAATGACTGTCAGATGAAAAGTGAAACGGCTAGATTATGAATTCTTTATTTTTTGAATTTTTATTTAAAAGGAATAATCTATTTTGAACTTTTATTTTAAACAAGGAATAGTTTTTTTTTTAATTTTATTAAAACGCAAAACAATTATTTTTAATTTTTAACAGAAAAGTCAATTAATTTTTTTTTTTTAAATGTTAGTAATTATGAAATGTTTCAATTTCCGTTTACTTACAGAATTTTAATTCTAAAGAAAAGTTTCATTTAATCTATAATTTATTTTATTATTTTTTATTATCAATGTGAAGTTTTTTTATTATTAAAACAAAAAACAAAACGGACTTATTCTTTATTTATAAAAATGGGTTTTTTATTAGGAATTATTAAAAGTATTATTAACTGTTAGTTATTAAGAAGTTATCACTAACTATAAATTATATATATATATATATAAAAAAAGAAATATTTATTTAAGAAAACTTTAATTGTTAATTAAAAAAAAAGATTATACATTATACTAACTAAAAGAAATTTAACTAAGAGTTACTAACACTACTTTAATTATTAATTCATAATCAAATAAAGAAATAAAATAAATATAAATAAGAAAAACAAAACTGAAATAAATGGAAAGGGAGGGGGACACGCTGAAGCATCTAGGGTTATTTGTTAACCCTCTTCTTCCTCTCGCAAGATTGCGGCAGCCATGGCTCTCTCATGGAGCTTTCTGCGAACCTTTTCCTCTTCCACTTCTTGTCCGTCTTTCTTTTTCTTCCTCTGATGATCTTGATGATTTTCTGCAAAAGAAACAAATAAAAAAAAAACCTCTGTTAGCCAGATTACTCACCCTCTTTTATGGATTTGAAGTGATCTGTGTTGATGGTGAATGATGATGAGGAGACGAGGCTTCGTCCTTCTGAGTTGTGGGTTATTCTAAAAATGGGGATGGTGGATACGTGAAAGTGCTTACGCCGCCGATTTATTCTTGATGTTCTCGGGTTCCTCCTTTCGTCCCTTTTTGCTGATATTTCTCTCGGTCCCCTTTTTGATGAACTCCGAGGATGAACTTATATAGTTCTCCATTTGGGTTTGGATCTACAATTTTTTTGCTGAATTTGTTGCTGATAAGTTTGCAAATTTAACGGTTTAGTTGCTGATTTTTTCTAGGAGATGCGGTTGAATTTGTTTTGGTTATTGTTGAGCAGTTTGTTGCGTTTGGCATGCAGTTTTTTCAGGAATTTTGTTGGCTTGTTGTTTGATCCATTGACTTCAGAAATTCTTGGGAAATCTTGTTAGTGTTGTGTTTGGAAAAACCATTTTTCATGAAAAAATAACTTTTTCCAAAAGTGCTTTTTTCCCAAAATCACTTTCCTTGAAAATCACTTTTTTATCTCTCTCTCGGAATAAACTGAATAGATTATTGTCGGTCTTGTGCCGAGGTCGGAAAATAAGTCGGGAGCTGGCTTCGACTTCGTCGTTGCCCTCCCGACGTACCCGATGATGAAATTAAACTGAGGGTTTCAGATTACAACCAAAAACCATTTTTCTAACCAATAACAATTTTTGCTCTGTTGTTTTATCTTGCAGGTTCGGAAAAGTCAGAAATTTGAAGAAATCGGCCTTGAAGACAGATTTAGAAAATATAGGACCTTGTAGGAATTTAGAAATTTATTTTTGTAATTACTATTTTTTGTAACATTGTAATATTGTAAAAAAATAGTATTTAATAAATAAACTCAATTTTTGAATTCCTTCTTGTACTTTGTAAGAAATATGAAGTAAATTCCAATTTCCAACAAACCGAACTCAATTCTCAATTCGACGTCTCCGATTAAATTTTCCAATAGTTCATCTGCTTAAGCTTAACCGAATAAATTCACTTAATTAAACTGGTCCGACTAAATTACTCCCAAAATAATTAAGTTCCTTTAATTAAATTTAAACGATTAAGTTCCTCTGATTGAACTCGATTGAATAAGCTTGTCCGATCAAATTTGTCTGATTATATCCATACCAATAAATTCATCCGGTTAAACTTATCCCAGTAAATCAAATCTGACTAACTCCATCTGGTTAGAACTCGTCTGCTAATAAAGTCAATGAATATAGCCTTGAACAGATAATCAGCGAAATTTCTGTTAAACGGCAGAACGAACTGTCTTTTGTATTAAAAATTCAAAACGCATCTTGACTGCTTTAACTCGGCAACCTGAATTAGCTCAACTAACAGTTATGGAACGGAAGAACGAACTGTCTTCAGCATTGGTGTCATTTTCCTTGCTATATCTTTCACACACTAAGCAAATTAGCACAGCGTCTGAACAAATGGTTCATTCATATCTTATTATCACGACACTTCAATAAATGACTCTTTTTCGAAACTCGCATAAGTATTGCATTAAAATTACCATTTGTGAATGTGAAATTTTAACTGCAAATCAGTGCTAGACATTAAAGACACTCCAACAAGGGGCAATCAAAGAGGGACTTGAACTTTCAATGGCTGACACGAAGCAAGGCTACCTCAAAACCCACAGGCTAGGGCAAATCTTTCAACTGCTAAATCAGGGGCAAGTCATCTCAAAGCACATCAAAGCTCAGCTTCCATAGATCAGAACTGGTTAATCAAGGACATACCATTACCATGTTCAGACTGGGGCAAGACCAAGTCATCTTGACCATCAAGCAGAGTTGTGATCTTCTCTGAAGCAAATTCATAACAAATCAACAGGGGATCAGACTTGAGTCATCAAGAGCATATTCTTCTGCTTCAATCATGGTATCTTCAAAGAACTGCGTGTCGAGGAAATCAATCAATCTATCCACCCAAAGTCCAATCCGCATTGGCAACTACCAAAAGTCCGCCTTGCTAGCACCAACGTATTCAATCACCCGTTGTAATACCCTAATTTTTACCCCTAAGATCCCACATTTCATTTGCATATCATTCCACAAACAAGATCATTCTTTTTGATTCTCTCAGGTCCCTTGTTGTTTCTTACTTGCTTTATGTTTGTTTCTGTTTACTAACATCTAACCAAAATAACAAAAATATTTTTCAATTTGTTTGTTTCTTCTTCTTCTCTGTGTGTTTAGGGTTTTGCAAGGAGATTGATGGTAATGACGTTCACTCAAGTCTAAATCAGATGGAAGTTTGACCTCATCTTGGTCAAACTATCAAAAGTTTGCTTCAACTATAAGTTACCCATGGTGGGCTATTTTCTCAGACAATGTGTTTGTTCAAGGACAAGTTGTCCTGTATCAGAATTCATCAAGCTTTCAAACATTGTTCTATGAGAAGTTTGGTTCGGATTATCATGATCAGGGTTCATCAATCTAGATTGTGTTCATTTGTGGATTTATTTTCCCAGATATTAACTCAGACGTACTGTAAGTGATTCAGTTTTAATCGAAGATTCAGAGTTTTGTCTGTACAAGTCAAGTTTGGTGGATGTTCAATCAAGATGTTTGTTTTGGAATGCAAGTACAAAGTGTTCATTCAAGTGTGTCATTTCCAAGTGATTCTAAAGCATGATTGAGGGTATTGATCTTTGGGTTCATCATGACATCACTTTCTTAAGAATTTGTTTTATTCAAGAATTTGATTCAAGATAAATTTAGAAGAGACATGCATATGGCTTACTCGGAATGCAAGTTACTTGAAAATGTAAGGCATTCATCATCACTAATATTTCCCAAATTCAAAGTTGTCAAGGTTTCATTAAGACAAGACAATTGTCAAAGTTCAAAGTCCAAATACAAATGCCCAAATGCAGTATGGCAGAGGAAAGTGCTTTATTAGATGCAGAAATTGGAGGTTTCATACACCTACTCTATCATCCTAGTTTGCTTAGTGGGCGCTTCTGTCCAGACGCTTCACCTTCTGGTGCCGCAGGAATGCTCCGATGTCCTGCTGAGGTTCTCGGGCAAGTCCATGTTGCTACACGAGTACGACCTGTAGATGCCTTGTGGGCTGTGGCTTATGGAGGCCCATTGTCTTTGCTTCCCTTAGTAGTAAGTAATATACAAGAGGACACTCTTGAACCACATCAAAGGAATTTTTTCTGTGTCAGTAGCAACTACATCTCTTGCTGCTCCGATATTCCGAATTATATCCACGGCTATTCAGTATTCAAGGAACAGTGAGGAGTTGAGTCATTGCAGAGGGCCTGCAGTTCTTTCAAAGATTCTACATTATCTCCTCCAAACCCTATCTTCACTTGGTATTGGAAGAGATAACGGTGTAGGTGATGAATAACTTGTTGCAGCTGTTGGTGCAGTTTTTGGGTTTTTATATGTTATCTTCAATACTTTGCCACTTGAAAGGATTATGACTATGCTCGCCGACAGAACTGACCTTGTTCCCATTTATGAAACGGTGCCAGGAGAAAAATGGTCATCTTTCTCTGAGCAGTTATCATACCTCTCAGGGGATGCCCCTGGTTGGCTGTTACCTCTTGCTGTATTCTGTCCTGTCTACAAGCATATGCTTAGGATAGTTGATAATGAGGAATTTTATGAGCAGGAGGAACCCCTATCACAGAAGGATATCAGCAGCCTCATCATTCTGTTGAAGCAGGCTTTGTGGCAGCTACTGTGGCTAAATCATACCTCATATACTAATTCGGCTAGATATATTCTGGTTAGGACAAGCAGTAAAAAGCTGTCTATTGAAGTCGTTCAACAGAGGGTTAGCATAGTCGTCTCTGAGCTCCTGTCCCAGCTCCAAGATTGGAACAACAGACGCCAATTTACATCCCCCAGTGACTTCCATGCTGATGGGGTGAATGACTTTTTTATCTCTCAGGCTGTTATAGAAAATGCGCGAGCAAATGAAATTTTAACGCAGCCCACACTCTCTGATACTACGTTCTTCTTATTCCGCTTCTTCCTCTCGTTACGTTTCCGCGAACTAGGGTTTTGATTCGAAACCACATCATCATCATCACCATCATCAATAAGAAGCAAAAATGCATTCCAGTCACTTGCTTATCAAAGAACTGATTTGGATGATCTCAATACTCGAGCCATCCAAATACAACTTTTTTCCTGCAATGACGAAGATTGTTGGTACCCTGGGACCTAAATCTCGTTCCGTGGATGTTATTTCTTCTTGCCTCAAAGCTGGAATGTCTGTGGCTCGTTTTGATTTCTCTTGGGGTGGTGCTGAGTATCACCAGGAGACTTAGGAAAATTTGAAGACTGCTATCAAAACTACTAAGAAGCTCTGTGCTGTTATGTTGGACACAATGGGTGCCGAAATGCAGGTTGTTAATAAAAATGAGACAGCGATTTCACTTCAGGCTGATAGTCAGGTTGTTCTAACTCCTGACCAGGGACAAGAAGCTTCTTCAGATATACTGCCTATCAATTTTAATGGACTGGCCAAGTCAGTGAAGACAGGAGACACCATTTTCGTTGGTCAATACTTGTTCACGGGAAGTGAAACTACTTCTGTTTGGCTAGAGGTAGTGGAAGTTACAGGGCAGGATGTTGTTTGTACTATAAAAAATTTAGCAACATTAGCTGGGGCATTGTTTACCTTGCATGCATCTCAAATTCATATTGATTTGCCTACCCTCACTGAGAAAGACAAGGAGGTTATAAGCACTTGGGGTGTAAAAAACAAAATTGATTTTCTATCATTGTCATATACTAGGCATGCTGAAGATGTTCGCCAGGCACGTGAATTCCTTTCTACATTAGGTGATCTCAGCCAAACTCAAATTTTTGCAAAGATTGAAAATGTTGAGGGATTGACCCATTTTGATGAGATTCTACAAGAAGCAGATGGTATTATCCTTTCCCGTGGGAATTTGGGTATTGATCTTCCACCAGAGAAGGTATTTTACTTCCAAAAGTCCGCCCTTTACAAGTGTAATATGGCTGGGAAGCCTGATGTGCTCACACGTGTTGTGGATAGCATGACTGACAACTTGAGACCAACTCGTGCGGAAGCCACTGATGTTGCCAACGCTGTTTTAGATGGTAGTGATGCAATTCTTTTGGGTGCTGAGACTTTACGCGGGTTATACCCTGTCGAGACTATTTCTACAGTTGGCAAGATTTGTGCAGAAGCTGAGAAAGTTTTCAATCAAGACCTTTATTTTAAGAGGACAGTGAAACATGTTGAAGAACCCATGACCCATTTGGAATCCATAGCATCCTCAGCGGTACGTGCAACTATTAAGGGGAAGGCTTCTGTTATCATTTGCTTTACTTCATCTGGAAGGGCTGCAAGATTGATAGCAAAGTACAGGCCAACGATGTCGGTTGTCTCCGTTGTGATACCCAGGCTTAAGACAAATCAGCTAAAATGAAGCTTTAGTGGAGCTTTTGAGGCAAGGCAGTCACTCATTGTAAGAGGTCTCTTTCCCATGCTTGCTGATCCTCGACATCCTGCTGAATCAACAAGTGCCAGTAATGAGTCTATTCTGAAGGTAGCACTTGATCATGGAAAAACATCAGGAGTCATCAAGCCACATGATAGAGTTGTTATTTTCCAAAAAAGTCGGTGATGCATCTGTTGTTAAGATTATCGAGCTTGAAGATTAAGAGATTCACACCGTTAACGTCTTTTTGTCTTTTTGGTTGGTCATCACCAAGTTTTGAGAGGAGCAGATTTGAAGTTATCTCCACTAGGTTTTGGTGGCTAGTTATTATATACAGTTTTATATACTGAGAATGAAGATGAGGTTTCAACCCTGTACTATTTGCATACTATCTATGATGATGAGGTGAATTCGCGGCCTGATGAGAAGAATGAGGGAAGCATAATAGTTGAAATTAAGCTCAAAGAGTTGGAGCAGAAATCAACTAAAGTTAGTAATGAGTGGAGTATTGTTCCAGGGCGAGGAAGGCGTCTGACTTTGGCTTCGCTGCAGCCGGGAGGGACTATTACTTTTGAACATCAGAATCTGCAAGGATTGAATAGGTCACTTACTGGTTCAGTGACAACTAGCAACTTCTTGAATCCTCAGGATGATCTTGCATTTAAAATGGAGTATGCACATCCATATTTGGATGGTGTAGATGATCCACGGAACCGAACTCTCCGTGTAAGCTGCTTCAATAGCCGAAAGCTGAGTCCAGTATTCACTGGAGGGCCGGGGGTGGATGAAGTGCCTTCAATATGAGTTGACCGTGCTGGTGTAAAAGCTAATATCACTGAGAATTTTTCTCGTCAGAGTAAATTCACTTATGGATTGGTAATGGAAGAGATAATAACACGTGATGAAAGCAACCACATCTGTTCCAATGGTCAAAGAGTATTACCTAATGGAGCAATTAGTTCAGATGGACCTCCAACCACCCTTAGTGGTACTGGTATCGATAGGATGGCGTTTTTGCAGGCTAATATTACGCGGGATAACACAAGGTTTGTGAATGGAACTATAGTTGGAAGCAGGAACATGTTCCGGGTAGATCAAGGCCTTGGCATTAACAGCAATTTCCCATTCTTTAACCGTCAAAATTAACTGCGACTCAGTTTCTCCCATTGATTGCTGTGGAGGAAGGTGCCGGTAAACCACCACCTCCAGTACTTGTTCTCCATGGCCACTATGGTGGCTGTGTAGGTGACCTTCCAAGTTATGATGCTTTTACTCTCGGGGGTCCCTATTCTGTTAGGGGTTACAACATGGGTGAGATTGGAGCAGCCAAAAACATCCTCGAGCTGGCAGCTGAGATACGTATACATATTAAAGGTACGCACGTGTATGCCTTCGCAGAACATGGCACTGATCTAGGAAGTTCAAAAGATGTCAAAGGATATTGCAGACATGTGGTTGATACTAGGACAGGGTCTAAGGAAAGTGTGTTTAGACCAGAGAGAGGAGGTTAGAAATCATGCTTTGTTATCTTTGCAGAAGTGCTTGACAGGGGCAGATGACATTTATCTCCCATATGGTAAGTGGCTAGACTGTTTCGATCTTGTGATCTTCACCGTGCTTGATGATCTTCTTGAGATTTCACAGGGACTTGCTTCAAAGATCCTTCCTCCACCTATATCAAGAACCGATTTTGACAATACTTGCTCGAAGACAGTTGCTCAGGGAAGAATCTGTATATGATATTGGTAACATGTCTTTAGCTGGCGAAGTTAGCTCTAAAGAAACTGAAGATAGAACCAAGGGGGCATCTCTGGTTAATCTGTTTGCTGAAACATCAAAGGCCATTGATAACTATTTTTCATATCTTCATTATATCGGCAATCTCACTTCTGTTGCACAGCAACATGATAAAAGCATCAATCTGGCAGAAGATAGCAGTGGAAGATTCATCATCAATTGAAGACATTCTGCAGATGTTGACTACATTGGAATGTGCTACAAAAAGGGAGTATTTGGCTTCAGAATATGAAATTACCAGTGAGCTGTTAGGTTCTGTTTGCTCTTCTGAATGTCATCCTAATGATATCATTCGTGGTGAAAGGATACCTATGCTTCCATAGGTGCCATGTACAACTGCTGCTGTGACTCTAAGGCTCCCAGAACCTGATGCAAAAGCTGTGAAGCCACTCGAAGATTTGTTCACCACGCTCAACAAACACATCCAAGTTTCCGCCTTCACCAATGCCGTCAAACTCACAGATCAGATTCTCGCATTTGCACCTGATGACGAAGACGCTCTCCGATGCAAGGTCGTCGCGCTAATCAAAGACGATCGATTTGATGACGTTATCTCCGCTATTCAATCTTCCAAAACTCCTCCTGAGGATTTTCATTTCCTTAAGGCATACTGTTTATACAAACAAAACAAGCTGAAATAAAATCTACAGAACTCAAAGTCAGAAGATTCTTCCGACCGAAGGATGTATCAAGTGAGAAAACATACTGCTCTGATGTACAAGAGGTGTATTTCAGTGATGAAACATATACGATCTCTGTTCAATCTGTAGAAGGTAAATGTGAAGTCAGGAAAAAGATTGATATCCCTGAAGGAAGTGCCCCTGGAGCCTTCCACAATGTCTTTTTCTGTGAACTCCTGTATGATCCTGCCACAGGATCACTCAAAAAGTTGCCAGGTGGTTTTTTTTTTCGGAAGGCAGGATTGTGTTTCCGAGATCGATTCTAGGAATTGCAGAGTTAGGGAATGGTCTGTTGATTTTTCCACCGCTTGTGTTAATCTTGATAGTTCTAAAATACCGGTTGATAATCTCTCACAGAGGAGTCATTCAAATGGGATTGACAGCCAGGAGAAAGTGCTGATGTGGACAGTAATCTATATACAAAAGCTTGGATTGACACAGCTGGTGATGGGGTAGTAAAAGATCATCTTGCCATAGAGAGATGGCAATCTCAAGCAGCTGAAGTTGATTCTTATTTTTCTGATCAATCAATCATTTGAAGATGAAGATACTTCAGTTTTCTGCTTGGAGTTACTGGTAGCAATCACTCTGAATAACCGAGATAGAATTGAACTTCTTTGGCCGGATGTGTATGAGCATATTTCCAATATTGTACAATCGACCGTGATGCCTTGTGCACAGGTAGAGAAGGTTGTTTTTGGACTGTTAAGAATTTGCCATCGCTTACTTCCTTACAAAGAGAACATTACCGATGAACTTTTGAGGTCACTGCAACTTGTCCTGAAGCTTGACGCTCGGGTCGCCGACACATACTATGAACAGATTACGCAGGAAGTTAGTAACCTTGTGAAGGCAAATGCTTCTCATATTAGATCTTAGTTAGGTTGGCAAACAATAACATCACTACTTTCCATCACTGCTAGGCATATTGAAGCATATGAGGCTGGGTTTGATACACTTCTTTTCATTATGTCAGATGGTTGTACCTTCAAGTCATGTATTGAGAAAAATAATCCACGTCAGATAATTGAAATTGAGGTGAAATAAAAAAAAAAAGAATAACATGTCAGCTACAAAGAAAAATCAAAACGACATGAAAAAAATATCACAACAAGTCACGCACAACTTGCAACAACCAAAACGCACAGAAAATACACAAACGGCAACCATTTTTCACTCACTCTCAATCTATAAATACAACACATACCTCATTCATTTCTTCAAGCTTGAAAAGCCAGAAAACTTCTGCAGAAATATCACCCCAACCTCTAATTTTCTTCAAGCTTCAATCCTCTTCATCTCTCATACTTTCTTCGTTCATCAAAAACCATTTCATACTATATTCACTCTTCACTTTTTTTCTTCCAAATTAACCTCAAACAGAGACCAATTTCGAACTACAATTCATTCAGAAGAAGAAGAGAAGCAAGAAGAAGTTTGGATTGATTGTTGCTCCTGAGTTTGAAGGTAGTTTGAGCTTCACCGTCATTTCCGATCCGTTACTTTTTGTTGTGTTTCTTTGAATTGTTGGTGCTATTGCGAAGAGCTCTTGATTCCGATCACAACCGTGCTGGTTTCGCATCCCGCCGCTTTGATTTGAGTAAGCGTTGAAGCTCCCATGGCCGTGAGCAGTGTCGTGAGAGCTTGAAGAAGAAGTTGTATTCTGTTCTCTCTCTTTTCTTTCCTTTTCATTTATTTTTATTTCAATTTTCTTTTCTATTTTTTAATTTCTCTTTTTTTTTTTTTTTGATTTGTACGTGGAGCTTTCCACTTTTTCTTTTTCTTTTTTTTTACTAGTTTTATTAATAATATTCTTTTAAAAAAAAAAAAAGTTCTTAAAAAAATCATTTAAAAATATTTTGATTTGGATTAATTGTTGGTTGTTTTGGATCTTAAATTTTGATAAAATTTCATCAATATCAATGGACTTTGGGTGTCGATTTTATCCACCAAGAGAGGTGATTGATATTGATGATAATTTAATCGATTTAAGATTCAAATTGTGGTTTCTTTTTAATTTTCTTTCTTCTTCTTTTTATTTTTGATCGATGAAATCTATGGATCATAGATTGTTGATTATCAAGGTTGTTTAATCTTCATTATTTCAAATCTATGGATGAATAATCATTGAGATAATTCTCCGTACTTTGGAATAGTGATAGATTACCTTTGATTAATTGATTAAAAATCTTGATTATGATGAGATCACTACCTCTTTTCTTTTTGTGTGGCATGTTTTAGGAGAGTGATTTACATATCACTTCTCTAACATGTATTAACACTAACATTTTATTGACCGGCCTCAGATAGTCGTGGTTTCTACATAAACCCGATTATGATTGCTTAACATAGCGCTAAATTGTCCCTTAATCGGAAAATGATCATTCGTGGCTCAAACTTACGTTTAAAAGTCCAAGTATGTTTAGTTGCTTGTCTTAACTCCAATACCTATGAAAATCATTGTTAGGAGGCTTTGATTCTATCAATCCTCTAATGAATTTTCATTAATCTTGGTCTAAGTGCAAGAATTAATCATCATTGATCATATGTTCTAACCACTAACCACTAATTCACTAACAATATCCTTGTTTAATTTTGTTTATATTCTCTTCTTACTCTTTATTTTTTACTTTTATGCTTCCATTTTATCATTACATATCATATCCTTGTTTATGTTTATGTCATTTTTCTTTTGTCCATTTGGACCATACTTTGTTCAAAACACTAATAAAAGATAAAACATCTAAAAAATTTGGTGCTATTAATTTTGTGGT
Organism: Lathyrus sativus; assembly: GCA_963859935.3. NCBI lineage: Eukaryota > Viridiplantae > Streptophyta > Magnoliopsida > Fabales > Fabaceae > Lathyrus > Lathyrus sativus. The sequence goes on from OZ012740.1 coordinate 469,653,990, forward strand.
TATACTCTTGGACCATTCTTAGACCTTGGACTTCATGGACATTTTGGACTTAGAATTAGGGTTCTCATTCCTATGCTTGGAGTATTGTGGATCTTAGCCTTTATTTGGCTCGCTCATTAGCTTATGCTTTAAATCGGATGGAATTCTTTTTGCTTGCTTTGGAGTGTGCTACAAGTCGGTGAGGTCTTTCTTACCTCTAGCTCTTATTTTGATTTTTAGGATAGTCACTTCATCTCCTCCCCTTCTTAAATTTTCAAAACTTTCTCCCTTTTTCAAAACCTTCTTGGTTTCAAACTTCAAAACCGCTTTCGCAATAAAACCTTGACTTTCGTCAAGTGATTTTTAAACTTTGTTTTTCTTAAATAAAAGTCAATCAATGTTAATCATGTTTTGACCAATTTCAAAAGACATAAAAAATACAAAAACTCATCAACTCTTTTTGTGCCTTTATGCACTTTTTCACTTTAAAACTTTTTTTCATAAAGTTTAGACATGATTCATTTCTATAGTTGAGATGTAAATCTCCTATTCCTCATATTATTAAGACTTTGACATTTTCCATGTTGATGTTGAGTGATAGTCTTGTTGATAATCCAAGCAAATCCTCCATCTTTATGTGACGCAAATGTTGTCTTAATACTCGTGGGTGGATAGTCGCAGTTTTCTCCTTGAAATGACGACTTGTTTGAACATCTAAAATCAATCAAAACCAACAAAATTTTGTCATTTGTACCACGAACTACGGGGTTTTGATTCCATATTGCACTTTATGGGTACGTAGGCATGAGACGATAAGTCTCTCCAAACACAAAAATATAAAAAATAATTCTCTTCTCATCTCCCCAATCTCTTTTCAAACAAACCATTTTCAAACCAAAAAGCGTAAATATTTCAAAGGGCTCCTATAGAGTACTATAGACGTTTTGGGTGCTAACACCTTCCCATTGCGTAACCAACCCCCTTACCCCGATCTCTGTCTCGTGTTCTTATTTTAGAACTCTTTGGTTTTGTTCGCTCTTTTTCCTTTCCTTTATTTGGATAAAATAAAAGTGCGGTGGCGACTCTTGTTTTCTTTGAGTTAAGTTAATCAATAACTTACACTCACGATTTTTACCGCTACAGAAAAGTGGCGACTCTGCTGGGGACTCCAACGGTTCCTAGTGGGTTTCGCCTACTTTGATTTATTTATCGCTTTCTGTTTGACTTGTTCGTTATTGATTGTTCTGTTTTGGTGCCTGGTAATTTGTGTGGTGAGATAAGTCCTAACCCGGACTTGAGTGCACTTATGATAGGAGGGTGGTATAGTCTTGTTGGCTTACGTGGAGTAGTCCTTACTAAGCTGACTTGAGATCCCCCGCTCGGTGGAGGCCCCTTTGGAAATTACTGATGTCTTACGAGTAATCGTAATTGATATTACTTTTTCCGACTGGGAGCCTGAGAAGCTGAGGACCTTAGAACCCTTTAACCCATCTTGGCCTTATTAGGACGTGGTGCGGTGGCTGTTCAGGTGTAGACTTGAATTAGTCGTTACGCGATACCACACTCAGACGAGTTTCTCTTGAGAATATTGTTGGCCGACGAGTAGTCGTTTAAGCCGATAATATCCAAAAGATGGAATTATGACTCTGGGAACTTTTTAGAACCTTGTTCTACAGGTGATGATATAACCATAGTACATACCATTGTGGGTTGGTTGGTTCTTACCTTTGGCTCCATGCTCGTGCCGAACCTTTGAACCTGTGTGCTTTGTATGTCTTGTTTGTGGGTGTTGCATCTTGCACTCATGCATTCATGAGCATTGTGTTTCAGTTGGTTTTCAAGGAACTCAGAGATTTCTTTTTGTAAATATCGCAAAATTTTTTTTAGAACCATGGATATTGAAAGGAGTAACACTAAGAAGTACATTTTCACGAGTTTTGACTTACAAGAGTTGAGAAATGTTGTTTAGGAAACTGTTGATTACTCTGAGGACTGATGTTGAAAAAGGGATTCTTAATACCTTGGTTCAGTTCTATGATCTGTTGCATCGTTGATTTACTTTCCCAGATTATCATCTATTGCCAACTTTAGAGGAGTATGCCTATCTTATGGGTGTGTAAGTCTTCATTGAGTTTCTTGAGCGACTTGTCATGAAGAGATCAAGGGATCCAGAGGATTTATTTTCCTCTAGCATATCATCATCTGCTCATCTTCCTACCTCCGGTTCTTGGAAGGGTGTTGTGAATCGACTCGTGAAAGAGAAAGACACCATGAAGATCAGCTACGTAAGATAAATCAAGAGGCTTCGCAAGAAGTATCAGCTCAGAGTTGGGTCGTTTTCAGACACGATTCCTTAGAACTAGATTTCATTCTCTCTTGTGTTGTAAGATTAATGAAACTGTACTTCAAAGTTGTAATTCTTTCAATATTAATGAAATGAGATTTTTGGTATATCCAGTGTGTTATCTTAATGTAATGTTTGCAAACTGCTTTATAGTTCCTTGAAAACTTGCCTTTGCATTTGCACATCAAGCATCATTCTGCATTGTATCTTGCCTTTCCCGGGTATCTTATTTACTTCCCGTTCTTGGTCTTTGTTCAGACAAGTTGTCGCATCACTACAATACTCGAGCTAAAGATGGATCAGTTGCAACAAGAGAATCGCGAGCTTCGCGAGGAATTGGCTACTTTGAAGGATGGTATGGAAAGGATCTCTACTTTGGTTGAAACTCTGGTTGTTGCTCAGAATCAACATTTTCCTCATATTTCTCAGACTCCACTACAAAAGACTGTGATTTCTGAAATCATTTCAACACTCATTTCTGTGGCTCCCATTAGCGCTTCCAGTCATGTTACCAAGATGTGTCTCGAAGAAGGTGTCCAGAAAGGATGGTTGACCAAAGGAAATGGTTCTTCTAGCAATTCTAAGAAGTTCGGAAATGGTTTTTCCGAGAAGAAAGAACAAGCTGCTAATGCTATTTCGCAAGAAAAGCGTAGAAGATCTCGTAAAAAAAGTAAGCAACAACAGACACAACAAAAGATTGATCAGCAAAGTTGTGTTCAAAAGCAAATGCAATTTGATCCGATTCCGATGTCGTATGCAGAATTATTTCCTGTCTTGATACAGAAGAATCTTGTGAAGACCAGGTCTCCTCCTGCTGTTCCAAAAGATATTCCATGGTGGTATAAACCAGAGGCTCGTTGTGCTTTCCATCAGGATGCACCAGGGCATGGTCTTGAAGATTGTTTTCCTTTGAAACATGAAGTGCAAAGACTAGTGCAAAAAGGAATTTTGTTTCTCAAAGGCACAAACGTCCAAGTCAATCTGCTACCTAAACATGGTAATGTCGCTGTAGTTGAGATGCATACTGCAACTCCGAATCATTTCAAAGAAACTCAAGTTCGTCCGCCACTTTTTGAGAAAGAATTTTTCAAAATCCAAGATGGTTCGAATGGTCAAACTAGTGGAGAAAATTTTGTTAGTGATTCTCAAGTGGGAGAAAATGTTGAGGTTGATGCAATTCAGAATTCTCCTCAGATTCTGCAAAATCCAGTCCTGAATAAGCCAAAAGGAGAGACTCGCCAATTTGATTCAATCCCAATGACTTACAGTCAATTATGGTCTTATTTTTCTCGAAACTCGGTAGTGACGCCCAGAAAAACCAGAGTCATGAAGTCTCGCCCTCATTGGTACAATCCAAATATCAGTTGTGAGTTTCATGATGGGGTAATGTGGCATCCGATTGAGGAGTGCAAGGTTTTCCAAGAAATGGTTCAAGAGATGATTGACGATGAGGTGTTGACTTTCGAAGGAAGAAGCCCATTCTTGAATGGAGCGCCTTTATGTTGATAAAATCTAAAACTCGAGGAAATTCATATTGCCAGTGTTAGTGGAGTGACATGTAGCGGTCGTGCATTTGCTTCTGTTTCTCCAAAGAAAGTTGAGGATATTCTTTCAAGCTCGGATTGAGATGGTCTCCTCAGATCATTAGTTCATTTACTGCAATTTTATTTGTAATCTCTCATGTTTGTTAATGCTTTGTTTGCTTGTAGAAACTTGTTCGATTTTGAATATTAATCATAATACAATGAGTATGTTTGTCTTGAAGAAATCCATTCGCATTCGCTCATAAATTTTTTTTTTCCTGCATTTGCAATACCGACTTCTTGTTTGAACTCTTGGAGGGAGGATGATGAGGTGAAAACGCAAAATTTCTGGTTATATGCTTTTGAATAAGACCCTGCTGATGATGTAAGGCATTGTTTCAAATTCCCAAACACCGGAGATATAAGGAAGATAATCCCTTGTTAACCCTTTTGAGCCTCGAAGTAGGAGTTTCCTTTCTAAATGGAAAAAACCTCACATTTTAACCTGGGGCAGGGTAGTCTTCAGTTAAATTGACCAAATGTTCAAATTTCCAAAAGGAGTGTGTATTTAAGGACCAACCATGATGGTTATCTAAAAGAAAGAGACAATCACAACCCTTTTAACAAGTCAGATAAGTCAATATCATGTGATTTGTTCAAAAGAAAAATAAAAAGCCCGCTAAGTCGTACAACTTGAAAACAAGTGACTTAGGCAAAAATTAGGGCATCCCGCTGGACATCAAAAATTCAAAAGAATTGGTCCAGGCAAAAATTAGAAAAAAAAACGTGAAAAGCGAAAAGAAAGGATTACAATGAAAAATCCTGAACAAATCTATGTGACTACAAAAAGGGGTGACTGTTATTCCTTGAAAAGCCTTATTGGCTCTTAAACCATCATTTTTATCAGTTCCTCAACCATCAAAATCCTTTGAGGAATGAACAGTTGTGTCAAATTAGCTGAATATAGGATTGAAGTACATCACGGAGAATGGGTGGGTGCAGAAAAACTTTGAGCCTAAATATCCTTTTTTCTGAAAACCGTGAACTAGACCACACTAAAACCCTCGAAAGACCTAATTGAAGTAGGGTTTATTTTGAAAGCATACTTTAACGAAATAGCGTTCCTGACTCCCATGAGTTGTGCTAAAAGACTTTTGTTGGTATTGCATGTGCATTCAAAAATCAATGTCACATCTTAACTAGTGATTCGTTCACAAGTTTTTTGCGACATGTTTTCAGTAAAAAAAAAACTTCAAGATAAACATAGGTAATTGCATTAGAATTATCATTCTCATAATTAAGCTTTTCTGCTTGCATACATTTATTTGACATCATGGAAGCTTACGTAAGCGTATCAGTGATGAACATAATCTCTTGAAGTATGGAAATCTGATGAGTAATTGGCAAATCGTTTCAAGGAATGATCATATCCAGGGGCATGTTTCTTGAAGACTTCGTTGAGCTTGAGCAAGTTTGTTTTCCCAGTTGATGCTTTCGCAGGGGCAAAGCTTGAGTACTCCATCAGTAAAAGAATATGCCGACTACAGTTAATCTGGGGAAGTTACGTCGAGATTCGACGAATCTCTCAGAGTTTGAAGATATTGGGGCAGATTATCTCAAGTCCTTATAAATTCGACATTCTCCCAATTAGAGTTTGTCCTTGCTGGTGTTCTCCTCGATACAGTCTGTTGACAATCTCTCAAGCAGAGTTTGGTCTTATTGATGCATTTCTCAGTTGGGCACTAGTTCAAGCATTTTAAACTTGGATTCCCCCTGCAAAGTCTTGATTCAGATTTCTTCAGTTTGAGCATGGTTCTTCTTCCCTAACCTGTTTATGATCAAGCATATTTAAGTGTGAATGTGATTGTTGGATCCCATCATGTTCTGTGATAAAACTTGAAGAGGAATCCCTGACAGGTTCCTACCTCCTCCGTTATGGTCTGTTTCACTTATGGCCAATCTGAATCATATTTCCTTTCTAAGAAGTATTGATATAGCAGTCAACTGTTGGGTTTTCTCTCACTCTGTGTTGAGCTTTAAAATCCCCTGCAGGTTGACTTTTTGCTATGATGTTAACTTCTTAATTATCCCCGCAATTCCAAGTTTTTCTCTCAAGGTTGTTAGTACCCAGAGTATCATCCTTGTTGATCCCGTGCAGAGGATATGCATTTATCACTACTGGTTGTGAAAGGTAGGATATGACCTTCATCAGGTTCTTATTCTCCTCAGTAGAGTTTGTTGATGTTCTCCTCAGTAGAGTTATTTCTTGCTCCTCTGGTAGAATTTATTGGCAGCTCCCCAGCAGAGTTGTGTTGATGTTTCCTCATTTGAGCTATATCGAGGTCTCTTCAATAGGGTTTGCTGATATTTCCTTAGCAGAGTTTTGTTCCTATGGATGACCAGACAAGTATTGATCAGTTTTCCACAGCGAAGTCGTGATTCAAATCTTCTCCAGATGAGTATGTTTCCTTCATCCAGCCAGGTTATGATCAGACAGTTGAGTAGTTTGAGGACCACCTCTCCTTGATGTTATTGCCCATTGTTGCACCCTAAAATTTGACCAACCAGTTCTCCTATCTGACTCGTGGGTTAAATTCATATTCGCAGCTCAGACATGCGATTTTTGTGCAAACGGAGGATATCAGAGTTTACAGCTTGATTTTCGTCTATCAGATATGGCAGATCCAGTCCAGATCACCAGGGTTTTATTTTCGGGAAATTGTGTGCTCCTCGGTGATTTTTAGCTTGCACAGTGATTTTGATGATATTCTGAGGCCCGGGGATCTCTGTTCGATTCGATCTGGTCTCGTGCGCTCTTTTATGGGGGTCATGTGCATTCATCTGCATTTTTAGGGTTTAATAGACTTTTGCGGATTTTTAATAGGCTTTATAGATTTTTCTGGAATTTAAATAGAGTTTTTGTATTTTTTAATAGCTTAAATCTCTTTTTAGAATTTTATAGATTTTTTAATAGATTTTTAGAATATAAATAAGATTTTAAAAAAGTTTTATCTCTTTTAGAATAATATAGTTTTTTCTTTTAATAATAGTTTAGAATTTTATATGAATTTTAAAGTAGATTTTTTTTAGAATATAGGTTTAATTGTGTTTAGATAATATAGAAAATAATATAGTTTTTCTTTTTAATAATAGATTTTAATAGATATTAAATAATATTAGAATTTTAATAGAGAATTAGTAGAAGTTTAGAGTTAATTAGATCTTAATTGTTTTTTTAGATTTAATTAGGATAATATAGAATTAATTAGATTTTTAATCACTTTTTAGAGTTTAATTAGGTTAATTGATTTTTTTTTTTTTTAGGTTTAATTAGGATAATATAGAATTAATTAGAGCTTTAATCAGTTTTTAGAGTTGATTAGGAAATTAGTTTAATTAGGTGTTAATTTTGTTTTAGGATTAGTCTTAAGTAGATAATTAGGATTATTAGTCTTAATCAGATATTAATCAGTTTTTCTTTTTTTGGGGTTTTTATTCATTTTTCGTATGGGCCCAGGGGGTGTTTTTTGTGAGGCCCAGTTCTCATCAGTTGCAATTCAGCAAGTCCAGAAAAAAGCCCAGCAAAGGTCCAAGAAAGTCCAGCGAAGACCAGAAGCTTCTGGAAGCTTCCAGCGAACTCCAGTGGTATAAAAGCACGCCACGTGTGGAAAGGAGAGAGGGCCCACGTTACACTCAGAAACTCCTCCAATCCACGCCACGCGTCCCACCCAGCTGTCCTCCATTCTCTCTCTCTCTGTGCATGCGCGCCATTTGTCACCGTCCAGCGTTCACCGGATCTTCACCAGAAAACCACCGGCGGCCATGCATCAGCCGTAACTTCCCACCGCCGGTGACCCCCAACGTCTTCCGGCCATCGTCCAACCCGCCGGAGCTACTTTTTTGCCCAGAATCCTCATATCTTCTTCTTTCTCCCCAGATCTCCTCCGTCCACCTTCATCAATAACTCACCGGAAACTTCATCCGTCGCCGGAAACTTCAAAGAAATTCCAGAAAACCTTCAAACCTTCATAGACCTTCATCAATTTCCCAGAAAAATCTTCAAAGAACGTCATTGTTCTTCACGTTTCCCAACAACCTTCACGATCCATCTGCCCTCCAGAATCATCATCTTCATCTGTTCTTACGCTTTTTCACAGATCTCCAAGAACTCGTTGAGTTCTTCGTTGCTTGTCCAGAAACATTCGAGCGATCTCCAGCGACGCCTTCAACCAAGATCTTAAATCATCCTTCGAGGACCTTCAACGTACCCAGTTCATCTTCAAGTATCTTCCGGTTGGGTGATCTTCAGGAATCTACGAGGTTTTCTCCAGAAATCTTCAAGATCTCCGCGAGCTCCTTCAACATTCTTCAGTTCCAGGATCTTCGTCGTCTTCTCCATTTCTCCAGGTTTGTTCATCCTCCTTTCGATTTGTTTACTCGTGCGTGGTTAGGGTTTAGTTGAATCTTTGTTGATATGATTATAGCATGAACTGTTGAAGCTTGATTTCGATCTGGGAGTGTTAGATGAAGGTTGATTTCATGTGTGATAGTTGATTAAGGTGTAGTTTTCGTTCAGGATGTGTGAGGGTTTGAGATTGTTTTGAGAGTCTTCGAGAGTTGCAGAGGGGAGATTTGGGGATGAACGCAGTTAGGGTTAGGATGATGAACAGTAGCCAGACTTGTGAGAAGAAGAGGGTTTTGTTAGTCAGTTGAGATTGGGTTAGGGTTGGAGTTGGGTTTAGGCCCAAGTTTGAGTTTACGAACTCACCCCCTCAATTACTCGTATCCCCCTCCTGGGCAGCTAGGCTGATGGCTGTGGATTGGGCCTTATGCCCAAATTGCTTTTCGCACCCCACTCGTTTGAGCCCATTGAGATATGAACTGTAAAAGCTGCTAACGGCACCCCCCTCACGTTTTTTCTGTTTGTTTGATTTCTGATCACCTGGGCCCTGCGCCCATTTACTTTTAGCACCCCCATCTTCAGGGCCCAATATATAAATAACTAGATTACCTTGCTGTTTGAACCCCCTCCCCCATTTTCTTTTATTTTGTTTTTCTTTTATACTTTCATGTTTGTAAATAATTCATAATAAAATGTAAATAGGTGATTTTTTAATTCTTCTTTTTTTAGCCATTTCATCATAATTCCTAGAAAATTAAATAAAAATAAAAATGTCATTTTATTTTTGTTTGTTATCTTTTGTATATTTTCCATTTTAATTGATGTTTTTTTAATATTTTCAATGCATGCATATCATTAGAAAATTCATGAAAAATAGTAGATTTAGTCAAATAATTCCGTTCTTTTTTCTGTAGACTCGTAATTCAGTGTAGAATTTTATAGTATAAAAACATTAGCTTAATCATGCATTTTCATTTTAATTGCATTTTTCCACTGCTATTGATGTTGAATAAATGGGTTTGTGGACATGCCTGTGTTGCTGATTTTAGTTCTTTCATCTGGTGTTGAATTTTGTTCTGATTTTTCAGTATGTTACCCTAGAGCCACGTAGGTCTCCCATTAGATTTTTGATAGATTTTTGTAGGGTGTCCTGATGTGATTTGTCTGAGCCTGAAGATAGGAGAAGTCTTGATGACTTCTGACTTTGAAGTTCAACTATGGTTGAACTTCAAAGATAGTCTCTTGTGGTTTGTTGGCCTGTGGGTTCTTCTTGAAGGTGGAAGCTGATTGGAGGTCCTGTTGGAGCTTGCAAGGATGTAGTGGATTGAGGCTTAGGCTAGAAGTTTGTTGTCTGTTTGTGAGGTTCGAGATCCTGAAGTTTGAAGGGAGTTTATGGTACTTTCCTGAGGAAGGTACTATGAATGACTTCCATTCTTTTTTCTCACCTCTTTCTTAAGTATCCAATGATGTTGGAGCCGACTTGTGAGTTTAATTTCTCCTGAGGAGGAATATAAACTGATCACATGTTGTTGAGCCACATGGGATACGATCCCTAAGTGTCAGCCTCCTAGTACTTTCCTGAGGAAGGTCCTATGGGTCTATTCACTTAGTTCCATTAGTTTATCTAGGATTTCTTAAGTATCCAGTGATGTCGGAGCCGACTTGTGAGTTTAATTTCTCCTGAGGAGGAATGTAAACTGATCACAGTTGTTGAGCCACGTAGGATACGATTCCTAAGTGTCAGCCTCCTAGTACTTTCCTGAGGAAGGTCCTATGAGTCTGCTCACTTAGTTCCCTTAGTGCATATAGGTTTTCTCAAGTATCCCGTGATGCCGGAGCCTTCATGTGAGTTTAATTTCTCCTGAGGAGGAATGTAAACTAATCACAGTTGTCGAGCCGCATAGGATATGACTCCTGAGTAGTAACCTCCTGGTACTTTCCTGAGGAAGGCACTATGAGCTTGCCTGCTTAGCTTCCTTTCTCTGGTAAGCTTGTTCTGAAGCTTGGAGACTGGGATTGATTCCTCTTGCTTAAGGTTTTGGTTAGAGGTGTTGCTTAGATCTTTGCTTAGGGTGTTGTATAGAGTTTTGTTTAGAGATAGATTAGGAGCTTGTTTCAGGTTTGTTAGAGGCCCTGCTCAGGGTTAGTCTCTTTGTATTGTTTGACTTGCGTGATGTTATGTTGCATTAGACTTAGGTATTCATCTAGATAGTTCTGAATAGGTGCATCTTAGAAGTAGACTTTGTGTGCATGAGAAGTTGAGGTGGTCCTCCTTCTGCTTGTTTGTTATTGCGTGGCTTTGCTTGTTGGTATTTGGTAGAGCTGAGCTCCCTTGCCTCTGTGGTTTGCGGCCTTTGCGCCTTGTTTGTTTAGTTGTTGCATTCATGCATATTTTCAGTATTCCTTTACGTTGCAGTTTCTTGTTTGTAGTTTAGTCCTGTTGCCATGATCCCTTAGGAGCTCTGACTTCTCCGCTGCGGAGTTGTTATGATAGACATTAGGATGGTCAACCAGGTGTGATAGCAGTAGGTAGATTCCCCTGTTTCTCAGCTATAGTTCTAGGGTTTCCCTTTCCTTTCTGTAGGAGCTTTTGAGTAGCTTGATCCGTAGTTAGCTGAACTACAGCTGCTCTGATTCTTCGTTCCAGACGAAGATATGTAGGCATAGGATGCGATATCCTAGCGAGCACACTAACGATTAACTTTAGTTCTCTCGCGGCTGTGCGATCGAGACTTTCCCGCTAACGACTAACTGTTATCCCTTTCTCTTGCCTGAGTGCATTTGAGACCAGATTGTATTCGTAGGTTCCCGAGCCTTTAGGACCAGTTGTTTTCTCACTGCTGTGTGAGAGCCCCTGTTTACCCGTAGTTAGCCGAACTACGTTTGCTCTGATCTTTCATACCAGATGAAAGTACGTAGGCACAGGACGCGATGCCCTGGCGAGCAACCTTTCCCCCGTTTAGACGTAGGAAGTCGAACTACGTTGACTCTGACTTTCCCATTGCACGAGGGAATACGTAGGCCCAGAACACCGTATGTTCTGTCGAGTCCTGTCCTTTTATTTTCTTTTCAGACCAGCCATTAGCGTAGATAGATAACACACCCTTTTACCTATAAACACCAAGCGTGGATCCCATCGAGTACGATGGACGTGAGGGGTGCTAATACCTTCCCCTTGCGTAACCGACTCCCGAACCCAGGCTATGGTTGCGATGACCATACTTTTTCCCCGTTTTTTGCGAGGTTTACTTCGAGCGTTTCCTTTCCCGCTCTGAGGGATAAATAACGCACGGTGGCGACTCTCCTGTCAAGCCGGCGCCGATTTTCGCAGTAGCGACACCCATGCGGAGATTTGTCTTTAATGATTCCTAGTAGAGGTTATGCATATTTACTTTGGATTATTCCACAAGTAGAGAACAATGTTGCTTACTTCTAAGAAGTGTTGACATAGCAGTCACCTGTCGGGTTTTCTCTCACCTTGTGATTGTGTGTTGATTTAAAATCCCCCACAGTTGGATGTTTTGCTATGATGTTAACTTCTTATTCCCCAGGCAGAGTTGGAAAATTTGTGTTGCTTTGTTTTCTCCAACAGTTTTTTTCCTCAAAGCGGAGTTCATATTGTTGTTCCCTCTTGTTGAATTATTGAGGTTTGAAGATTGATCTTTGGGTCTCCTCCCCAAGCGGTATCTCCATTTCCTCAGTGAGGTTTGAGCCTTGTAGTAGGATTTATTTTCCTTTGATGGCTCTTGTGTATCTCTTGCAGGGTTTCTGTTACTAATCCCCAGCATGATCTCCAATGATATCTCTAATTTGCTGAGATAAGCCGAGTATTTCAGTGGTGTTGTGATGTTTTGTTCACCCTCTGTTTGCCTTTTTTGTCTGTTTTGTCAGTATATTCATACTCATATGCATTGCATGCACATTCATTTTGGTTTAGCATAGCATGTTTTTGTTGCATTGTGCATCTTGCATTTTTTTGGTGTTTCCCTTTCGCCGGTGTTGTTATCCCCGCGGAGTGCGTGTGTCCTCTCTCCATTAGAGTGTCCACCCTTAAGCAGAAAATACCTATCCTTTCTAATTCCCCACTGAGTTTATGTCTCGTGGAAGATGTTTGTTTAGCTTTCCTCCCCAGCTTTTATCTGGATGGAATTCTTCCCCATTTGAGTTATTTCCTCATGGGGTCGAGTCTTGTTTGACCGTTTCTCTCCAGTTTGTTCCTGGATTGAACTTTGGTCTCTTGCAGCGGTTATTTTGGTTTTCCCTTGGCTGTGAAACCTGGATGATGAGAAGGTATTTTTGAGGATTTACTTTCCTCGGAAGGAATCTGTTATTGATTCCCATCAGAAGATGAAGATTTTCCCCAATGGTGTTTTGATAACACTCTCTTGGTGATTGCTTGTGTGAATTCATGTGACAGTCTCTTTATTTGAGCAACTTGTATGTCTCTAACAAGATAAAACTCACCCCAACAAATGGTTGTCTCTTTATTTGAGAAGTTTGTTGTGTGATTTGAGCTGCCTATTGGCTGGTAGCAGGTATTTCTTGTGAGTTCATTACCTAAAAATTTTGCTACCTAGTAATGGGTATCCGGTAATGTTTCTTCACCCTTTTGAGTATTTTGCTCATCCTTTTTGGTCAGTTATTGACATATTTTCTACCCAGTAATCGGTAGTCGGTAATCTTTCCTTGTGAGTTCGTTACCCAAATTTTTATACCTAGTACTGGGTATCCGGTAATGTTTCTTCACCTTTTGAGTATATTGCCTTTATTGTGCTATCTATTGGTTGGTAGTCGGTAATATTTTCACCCCCTTTGGTTTATTACGCTTATTTTCTACTCAGTAACCAGTAGTTTTACCTGTTCTCTTTGGATCGACTATATTCGCCCAGTAACCGGCAGTTGGTATCTCTTTCCCTGTTGAGGCGTTTCCTTTCCTTTATCGGAATAGGATTTTGTTTTTTGTTGTGGAGTCTCTTTCCTTCTCTTTCTCCAGTGTTTGTTTTACTCCTGTGGCATTTTCTCCCCACAGAGGTCTTGTGTTTGCATACCATTAGCATAATCATATCATTTTGTGGTCTCTTAGGGCCAAAAAATTGGGTTTATTGTTATATTTAAGTCTCTTCTATCTAGTCGAGACAAAGATGTCAATCTTCATATCTCCGGATAGAAGAATCTTAAATAGGGGCAGCTGTAATACCCTAATTTTTACCCCTAAGATCCCACATTTCATTTGCATATCATTCCACAAACAAGATCATTCTTTTTGATTCTCTCAGGTCCCTTGTTGTTTCTTACTTGCTTTATGTTTGTTTCTGTTTACTAACATCTAACCAAAATAACAAAAATATTTTTCAATTTGTTTGTTTCTTCTTCTTCTCTGTGTGTTTAGGGTTTTGCAAGGAGATTGATGGTAATGACGTTCACTCAAGTCTAAATCAGATGGAAGTTTGACCTCATCTTGGTCAAACTATCAAAAGTTTGCTTCAACTATAAGTTACCCATGGTGGGCTATTTTCTCAGACAATGTGTTTGTTCAAGGACAAGTTGTCCTGTATCAGAATTCATCAAGCTTTCAAACATTGTTCTATGAGAAGTTTGGTTCGGATTATCATGATCAGGGTTCATCAATCTAGATTGTGTTCATTTGTGGATTTATTTTCCCAGATATTAACTCAGACGTACTGTAAGTGATTCAGTTTTAATCGAAGATTCAGAGTTTTGTCTGTACAAGTCAAGTTTGGTGGATGTTCAATCAAGATGTTTGTTTTGGAATGCAAGTACAAAGTGTTCATTCAAGTGTGTCATTTCCAAGTGATTCTAAAGCATGATTGAGGGTATTGATCTTTGGGTTCATCATGACATCACTTTCTTAAGAATTTGTTTTATTCAAGAATTTGATTCAAGATAAATTTAGAAGAGACATGCATATGGCTTACTCGGAATGCAAGTTACTTGAAAATGTAAGGCATTCATCATCACTAATATTTCCCAAATTCAAAGTTGTCAAGGTTTCATTAAGACAAGACAATTGTCAAAGTTCAAAGTCCAAATACAAATGCCCAAATGCAGTATGGCAGAGGAAAGTGCTTTATTAGATGCAGAAATTGGAGGTTTCATACACCTACTCTATCATCCTAGTTTGCTTAGTGGGCGCTTCTGTCCAGACGCTTCACCTTCTGGTGCCGCAGGAATGCTCCGATGTCCTGCTGAGGTTCTCGGGCAAGTCCATGTTGCTACACGAGTACGACCTGTAGATGCCTTGTGGGCTGTGGCTTATGGAGGCCCATTGTCTTTGCTTCCCTTAGTAGTAAGTAATATACAAGAGGACACTCTTGAACCACATCAAAGGAATTTTTTCTGTGTCAGTAGCAACTACATCTCTTGCTGCTCCGATATTCCGAATTATATCCACGGCTATTCAGTATTCAAGGAACAGTGAGGAGTTGAGTCATTGCAGAGGGCCTGCAGTTCTTTCAAAGATTCTACATTATCTCCTCCAAACCCTATCTTCACTTGGTATTGGAAGAGATAACGGTGTAGGTGATGAATAACTTGTTGCAGCTGTTGGTGCAGTTTTTGGGTTTTTATATGTTATCTTCAATACTTTGCCACTTGAAAGGATTATGACTATGCTCGCCGACAGAACTGACCTTGTTCCCATTTATGAAACGGTGCCAGGAGAAAAATGGTCATCTTTCTCTGAGCAGTTATCATACCTCTCAGGGGATGCCCCTGGTTGGCTGTTACCTCTTGATGTATTTTGTCCTGTCTACAAGCATATGCTTAGGATAGTTGATAATGAGGAATTTTATGAGCAGGAGGAACCCCTATCACAGAAGGATATCAGCAGCCTCATCATTCTGTTGAAGCAGGCTTTGTGGCAGCTACTGTGGCTAAATCATACCTCATATACTAATTCGGCTAGATATATTCTGGTTAGGACAAGCAGTAAAAAGCTGTCTATTGAAGTCGTTCAACAGAGGGTTAGCATAGTCGTCTCTGAGCTCCTGTCCCAGCTCCAAGATTGGAACAACAGACGCCAATTTACATCCCCCAGTGACTTCCATGCTGATGGGGTGAATGACTTTTTTATCTCTCAGGCTGTTATAGAAAATGCGCGAGCAAATGAAATTTTAACGCAGCCCACACTCTCTGATACTACGTTCTTCTTATTCCGCTTCTTCCTCTCGTTACGTTTCCGCGAACTAGGGTTTTGATTCGAAACCACATCATCATCATCACCATCATCAATAAGAAGCAAAAATGCATTCCAGTCACTTGCTTATCAAAGAACTGATTTGGATGATCTCAATACTCGAGCCATCCAAATACAACTTTTTTCCTGCAATGACGAAGATTGTTGGTACCCTGGGACCTAAATCTCGTTCCGTGGATGTTATTTCTTCTTGCCTCAAAGCTGGAATGTCTGTGGCTCGTTTTGATTTCTCTTGGGGTGGTGCTGAGTATCACCAGGAGACTTAGGAAAATTTGAAGACTGCTATCAAAACTACTAAGAAGCTCTGTGCTGTTATGTTGGACACAATGGGTGCCGAAATGCAGGTTGTTAATAAAAATGAGACAGCGATTTCACTTCAGGCTGATAGTCAGGTTGTTCTAACTCCTGACCAGGGACAAGAAGCTTCTTCAGATATACTGCCTATCAATTTTAATGGACTGGCCAAGTCAGTGAAGACAGGAGACACCATTTTCGTTGGTCAATACTTGTTCACGGGAAGTGAAACTACTTCTGTTTGGCTAGAGGTAGTGGAAGTTACAGGGCAGGATGTTGTTTGTACTATAAAAAATTTAGCAACATTAGCTGGGGCATTGTTTACCTTGCATGCATCTCAAATTCATATTGATTTGCCTACCCTCACTGAGAAAGACAAGGAGGTTATAAGCACTTGGGGTGTAAAAAACAAAATTGATTTTCTATCATTGTCATATACTAGGCATGCTGAAGATGTTCGCCAGGCACGTGAATTCCTTTCTACATTAGGTGATCTCAGCCAAACTCAAATTTTTGCAAAGATTGAAAATGTTGAGGGATTGACCCATTTTGATGAGATTCTACAAGAAGCAGATGGTATTATCCTTTCCCGTGGGAATTTGGGTATTGATCTTCCACCAGAGAAGGTATTTTACTTCCAAAAGTCCGCCCTTTACAAGTGTAATATGGCTGGGAAGCCTGATGTGCTCACACGTGTTGTGGATAGCATGACTGACAACTTGAGACCAACTCGTGCGGAAGCCACTGATGTTGCCAACGCTGTTTTAGATGGTAGTGATGCAATTCTTTTGGGTGCTGAGACTTTACGCGGGTTATACCCTGTCGAGACTATTTCTACAGTTGGCAAGATTTGTGCAGAAGCTGAGAAAGTTTTCAATCAAGACCTTTATTTTAAGAGGACAGTGAAACATGTTGAAGAACCCATGACCCATTTGGAATCCATAGCATCCTCAGCGGTACGTGCAACTATTAAGGGGAAGGCTTCTGTTATCATTTGCTTTACTTCATCTGGAAGGGCTGCAAGATTGATAGCAAAGTACAGGCCAACGATGTCGGTTGTCTCCGTTGTGATACCCAGGCTTAAGACAAATCAGCTAAAATGAAGCTTTAGTGGAGCTTTTGAGGCAAGGCAGTCACTCATTGTAAGAGGTCTCTTTCCCATGCTTGCTGATCCTCGACATCCTGCTGAATCAACAAGTGCCAGTAATGAGTCTATTCTGAAGGTAGCACTTGATCATGGAAAAACATCAGGAGTCATCAAGCCACATGATAGAGTTGTTATTTTCCAAAAAAGTCGGTGATGCATCTGTTGTTAAGATTATCGAGCTTGAAGATTAAGAGATTCACACCGTTAACGTCTTTTTGTCTTTTTGGTTGGTCATCACCAAGTTTTGAGAGGAGCAGATTTGAAGTTATCTCCACTAGGTTTTGGTGGCTAGTTATTATATACAGTTTTATATACTGAGAATGAAGATGAGGTTTCAACCCTGTACTATTTGCATACTATCTATGATGATGAGGTGAATTCGCGGCCTGATGAGAAGAATGAGGGAAGCATAATAGTTGAAATTAAGCTCAAAGAGTTGGAGCAGAAATCAACTAAAGTTAGTAATGAGTGGAGTATTGTTCCAGGGCGAGGAAGGCGTCTGACTTTGGCTTCGCTGCAGCCGGGAGGGACTATTACTTTTGAACATCAGAATCTGCAAGGATTGAATAGGTCACTTACTGGTTCAGTGACAACTAGCAACTTCTTGAATCCTCAGGATGATCTTGCATTTAAAATGGAGTATGCACATCCATATTTGGATGGTGTAGATGATCCACGGAACCGAACTCTCCGTGTAAGCTGCTTCAATAGCCGAAAGCTGAGTCCAGTATTCACTGGAGGGCCGGGGGTGGATGAAGTGCCTTCAATATGAGTTGACCGTGCTGGTGTAAAAGCTAATATCACTGAGAATTTTTCTCGTCAGAGTAAATTCACTTATGGATTGGTAATGGAAGAGATAATAACACGTGATGAAAGCAACCACATCTGTTCCAATGGTCAAAGAGTATTACCTAATGGAGCAATTAGTTCAGATGGACCTCCAACCACCCTTAGTGGTACTGGTATCGATAGGATGGCGTTTTTGCAGGCTAATATTACGCGGGATAACACAAGGTTTGTGAATGGAACTATAGTTGGAAGCAGGAACATGTTCCGGGTAGATCAAGGCCTTGGCATTAACAGCAATTTCCCATTCTTTAACCGTCAAAATTAACTGCGACTCAGTTTCTCCCATTGATTGCTGTGGAGGAAGGTGCCGGTAAACCACCACCTCCAGTACTTGTTCTCCATGGCCACTATGGTGGCTGTGTAGGTGACCTTCCAAGTTATGATGCTTTTACTCTCGGGGGTCCCTATTCTGTTAGGGGTTACAACATGGGTGAGATTGGAGCAGCCAAAAACATCCTCGAGCTGGCAGCTGAGATACGTATACATATTAAAGGTACGCACGTGTATGCCTTCGCAGAACATGGCACTGATCTAGGAAGTTCAAAAGATGTCAAAGGATATTGCAGACATGTGGTTGATACTAGGACAGGGTCTAAGGAAAGTGTGTTTAGACCAGAGAGAGGAGGTTAGAAATCATGCTTTGTTATCTTTGCAGAAGTGCTTGACAGGGGCAGATGACATTTATCTCCCATATGGTAAGTGGCTAGACTGTTTCGATCTTGTGATCTTCACCGTGCTTGATGATCTTCTTGAGATTTCACAGGGACTTGCTTCAAAGATCCTTCCTCCACCTATATCAAGAACCGATTTTGACAATACTTGCTCGAAGACAGTTGCTCAGGGAAGAATCTGTATATGATATTGGTAACATGTCTTTAGCTGGCGAAGTTAGCTCTAAAGAAACTGAAGATAGAACCAAGGGGGCATCTCTGGTTAATCTGTTTGCTGAAACATCAAAGGCCATTGATAACTATTTTTCATATCTTCATTATATCGGCAATCTCACTTCTGTTGCACAGCAACATGATAAAAGCATCAATCTGGCAGAAGATAGCAGTGGAAGATTCATCATCAATTGAAGACATTCTGCAGATGTTGACTACATTGGAATGTGCTACAAAAAGGGAGTATTTGGCTTCAGAATATGAAATTACCAGTGAGCTGTTAGGTTCTGTTTGCTCTTCTGAATGTCATCCTAATGATATCATTCGTGGTGAAAGGATACCTATGCTTCCATAGGTGCCATGTACAACTGCTGCTGTGACTCTAAGGCTCCCAGAACCTGATGCAAAAGCTGTGAAGCCACTCGAAGATTTGTTCACCACGCTCAACAAACACATCCAAGTTTCCGCCTTCACCAATGCCGTCAAACTCACAGATCAGATTCTCGCATTTGCACCTGATGACGAAGACGCTCTCCGATGCAAGGTCGTCGCGCTAATCAAAGACGATCGATTTGATGACGTTATCTCCGCTATTCAATCTTCCAAAACTCCTCCTGAGGATTTTCATTTCCTTAAGGCATACTGTTTATACAAACAAAACAAGCTGAAATAAAATCTACAGAACTCAAAGTCAGAAGATTCTTCCGACCGAAGGATGTATCAAGTGAGAAAGCATACTGCTCTGATGTACAAGAGGTGTATTTCAGTGATGAAACATATACGATCTCTGTTCAATCTGTAGAAGGTAAATGTGAAGTCAGGAAAAAGATTGATATCCCTGAAGGAAGTGCCCCTGGAGCCTTCCACAATGTCTTTTTCTGTGAACTCCTGTATGATCCTGCCACAGGATCACTCAAAAAGTTGCCAGGTGGTTTTTTTTTTCGGAAGGCAGGATTGTGTTTCCGAGATCGATTCTAGGAATTGCAGAGTTAGGGAATGGTCTGTTGATTTTTCCACCGCTTGTGTTAATCTTGATAGTTCTAAAATACCGGTTGATAATCTCTCACAGAGGAGTCATTCAAATGGGATTGACAGCCAGGAGAAAGTGCTGATGTGGACAGTAATCTATATACAAAAGCTTGGATTGACACAGCTGGTGATGGGGTAGTAAAAGATCATCTTGCCATAGAGAGATGGCAATCTCAAGCAGCTGAAGTTGATTCTTATTTTTCTGATCAAATCAATCATTTGAAGATGAAGATACTTCAGTTTTCTGCTTGGAGTTACTGGTAGCAATCACTCTGAATAACCGAGATAGAATTGAACTTCTTTGGCCGGATGTGTATGAGCATATTTCCAATATTGTACAATCGACCGTGATGCCTTGTGCACAGGTAGAGAAGGTTGTTTTTGGACTGTTAAGAATTTGCCATCGCTTACTTCCTTACAAAGAGAACATTACCGATGAACTTTTGAGGTCACTGCAACTTGTCCTGAAGCTTGACGCTCGGGTCGCCGACACATACTATGAACAGATTACGCAGGAAGTTAGTAACCTTGTGAAGGCAAATGCTTCTCATATTAGATCTTAGTTAGGTTGGCAAACAATAACATCACTACTTTCCATCACTGCTAGGCATATTGAAGCATATGAGGCTGGGTTTGATACACTTCTTTTCATTATGTCAGATGGTTGTACCTTCAAGTCATGTATTGAGAAAAATAATCCACGTCAGATAATTGAAATTGAGGTGAAATAAAAAAAAAAAGAATAACATGTCAGCTACAAAGAAAAATCAAAACGACATGAAAAAAATATCACAACAAGTCACGCACAACTTGCAACAACCAAAACGCACAGAAAATACACAAACGGCAACCATTTTTCACTCACTCTCAATCTATAAATACAACACATACCTCATTCATTTCTTCAAGCTTGAAAAGCCAGAAAACTTCTGCAGAAATATCACCCCAACCTCTAATTTTCTTCAAGCTTCAATCCTCTTCATCTCTCATACTTTCTTCGTTCATCAAAAACCATTTCATACTATATTCACTCTTCACTTTTTTTCTTCCAAATTAACCTCAAACAGAGACCAATTTCGAACTACAATTCATTCAGAAGAAGAAGAGAAGCAAGAAGAAGTTTGGATTGATTGTTGCTCCTGAGTTTGAAGGTAGTTTGAGCTTCACCGTCATTTCTGATCCGTTACTTTTTGTTGTGTTTCTTTGAATTGTTGGTGCTATTGCGAAGAGCTCTTGATTCCGATCACAACCGTGCTGGTTTCGCATCCCGCCGCTTTGATTTGAGTAAGCGTTGAAGCTCCCATGGCCGTGAGCAGTGTCGTGAGAGCTTGAAGAAGAAGTTGTATTCTGTTCTCTCTCTTTTCTTTCCTTTTCATTTATTTTTATTTCAATTTTCTTTTCTATTTTTTAATTTCTCTTCTTTTTTTTTTTTGATTTGTACGTGGAGCTTTCCACTTTTTCTTTTTCTTTTTTTTTTACTAGTTTTATTAATAATATTCTTTTAAAAAAAAAAAGAAGTTCTTAAAAAAATCATTTAAAAATATTTTGATTTGGATTAATTGTTGGTTGTTTTGGATCTTAAATTTTGATAAAATTTCATCAATATCAATGGACTTTGGGTGTCGATTTTATCCACCAAGAGAGGTGATTGATATTGATGATAATTTAATCGATTTAAGATTCAAATTGTGGTTTCTTTTTAATTTTCTTTCTTCTTCTTTTTATTTTTGATCGATGAAATCTATGGATCATAGATTGTTGATTATCAAGGTTGTTTAATCTTCATTATTTCAAATCTATGGATGAATAATCATTGAGATAATTCTCCGTACTTTGGAATAGTGATAGATTACCTTTGATTAATTGATTAAAAATCTTGATTATGATGAGATCACTACCTCTTTTCTTTTTGTGTGGCATGTTTTAGGAGAGTGATTTACATATCACTTCTCTAACATGTATTAACACTAACATTTTATTGACCGGCCTCAGATAGTCGTGGTTTCTACATAAACCCGATTACGATTGCTTAACATAGCGCTAAATTGTCCCTTAATCGGAAAATGATCATTCGTGGCTCAAACTTACGTTTAAAAGTCCAAGTATGTTTAGTTGCTTGTCTTAACTCCAATACCTATGAAAATCATTGTTAGGAGGCTTTGATTCTATCAATCCTCTAATGAATTTTCATTAATCTTGGTCTAAGTGCAAGAATTAATCATCATTGATCATATGTTCTAACCACTAACCACTAATTCACTAACAATATCCTTGTTTAATTTTGTTTATATTCTCTTCTTACTCTTTATTTTTTACTTTTATGCTTCCATTTTATCATTACATATCATATCCTTGTTTATGTTTATGTCATTTTTCTTTTGTCCATTTGGACCATACTTTGTTCAAAACACTAATAAAAGATAAAACATCTAAAAAATTTGGTGCTATTAATTTTGTGGTTATACTCTTGGACCATTCTTAGACCTTGGACTTCATGGACATTTTGGACTTAGAATTAGGGTTCTCATTCCTATGCTTGGAGTATTGTGGATCTTAGCCTTTATTTGGCTCGCTCATTAGCTTATGCTTTAAATCGGATGGAATTCTTTTTGCTTGCTTTGGAGTGTGCTACAAGTCGGTTAGGTCTTTCTTACCTCTAGCTCTTATTTTGATTTTTAGGATAGTCACTTCATCTCCTCCCCTTCTTAAATTTTCAAAACTTTCTCCCTTTTTCAAAACCTTCTTGGTTTCAAACTTCAAAACCGCTTTCGCAATAAAACCTTGACTTTCGTCAAGTGATTTTTAAACTTTGTTTTTCTTAAATAAAAGTCAATCAATGTTAATCATGTTTTGACCAATTTCAAAAGACATAAAAAATACAAAAACTCATCAACTCTTTTTGTGCCTTTATGCACTTTTTCACTTTAAAACTTTTTTTCATAAAGTTTAGACATGATTCATTTCTATAGTTGAGATGTAAATCTCCTATTCCCCATATTATTAAGACTTTGACATTTTCCATGTTGATGTTGAGTGATAGTCTTGTTGATAATCCAAGCAAATCCTCCATCTTTATGTGACGCAAATGTTGTCTTAATACTCGTGGGTGGATAGTCGCAGTTTTCTCCTTGAAATGACGACTTGTTTGAACATCTAAAATCAATCAAAACCAACAAAATTTTGTCATTTGTACCACGAACTACGGGGTTTTGATTCCATATTGCACTTTATGGGTACGTAGGCATGAGACGATAAGTCTCTCCAAACACAAAAATATAAAAAATAATTCTCTTCTCATCTCCCCAATCTCTTTTCAAACAAACCATTTTCAAACCAAAAAGCGTAAATATTTCAAAGGGCTCCTATAGAGTACTATAGACGTTTTGGGTGCTAACACCTTCCCATTGCGTAACCAACCCCCTTACCCCGATCTCTGTCTCGTGTTCTTATTTTAGAACTCTTTGGTTTTGTTCGCTCTTTTTCCTTTCCTTTATTTGGATAAAATAAAAGTGCGGTGGCGACTCTTGTTTTCTTTGAGTTAAGTTAATCAATAACTTACACTCACGATTTTTACCGCTACACCCGTCTGCAATCATGTGTATCATAAGCACCACCTTCAACATCATAAGCATCATGAGCATCATATGCATACCCAAAACCAATCATACTTCCCCAACACTTGCATCTACGTGCATCATCATTTGCATTGTATTTCCATTCGTTATGGAATATCATTAACAAATCAAGCATTCATATACGTGTAGGTTAAGATCCAGTATCAATTTAGAGATTTCCAAGGTGATCTTCAGCCCAGCCAGGGGCATCTTCTTCAAGACCGTGAGTGTCCCTCACGAAGTTGTTCAACCTTTTGTTAATGAAGAGCTCAAAGACATATTCTTCCTAATCAAAAGAATTTTATTCAAATCCGTGGGTGTTCCTCACGAGGTTGTATCAACCTTTTGTTGATCAAGACAAGATTTCAAGCAACCTCAGCCCAGCCAAGGGCCTATTCTTCAAGTTCATGAGCGTTCCTCATGAAGTTATTTTAACTTTTGTTGATGAAGTTATGATCTCCAAGAAAATTAATGGGCGTTCCTCATTGAGTTGTGTTCTCAACCTTTTGTTGTTGAAGTTGGCATCCACAGCCCAACCAATGGTATTTCTTTGAGTTAGTAGGTATTCCTCATTGATCTGTTTATCTTCAACCTTTTATTGACGGAGTTTTGAGAAAAAGAAGAAAGTCCTGATGGCCACATGGGATGACTCAGATGCTTCTGAAGCCTCATCAGAGTCAGAGGACGAATGTGCAAATATGGCACTAATGGCTGACATGGAGGAGCACGAGGAAACATCTGAATCTGGATCAGAATCAGATTTAGAAGAGGTATTTTCTGATCTTATCAGAGCTGAGCTAATTGAAAGCTTATCAGATGAAATCAGAAATTGCTGAGCTAAAAGAAAATAATTTTCAAATAAAAACTGATTTAGAAAAAGCTCAACAAAAGTCTGATTCAGATACTATGTCTTGCTCCAAAAATATTTTAGAAGAGTACGCCTATAGTTTTCAGAGGTTCCTGTCCAGAGGCCTAGATAGAAGCAAAATGGCTTCCATGATCTATGGTGTTAGCAGGAATAACAGAAAAGGAGTTGGATGTGAATCACCCTCTGGGAAGGATTTAAATCCAAAACCTATTGATAAGCTGATCATCAATTATACTCCTCTGTACACTCATTTTAAATATGGTCACCTAAATGACATAAAGCACACACGTATAAATCAGATCACAAAAAGTTTTATTAAACCAAAACCTCGTCAGAACACAAAATTTTTTAAGGGACAGAAGTTCAGGCAGAACTTCAGACCAACTAACCCCAGGGGACCCAAAAAGATATGGGTACCTAAGGATAAAATAATTTTTGTTGCAGATGTCCTTAGCAGCAAAGTTAAGACACCAGTCATGGTACCTGGACTCTGGCTGCTCACGACATATGACGGGAAGAAGGTCTATGTTCCAAAGCCTGGAACTTAGATCTGGAGGAGACGTGAAATTTGGAGGAAACCAAAAGGGCAAAATCATTGGCTCTGGAACAATTGGTAATGGTAACCTCCCTTGTATCTCTAATGTTCTGCTTGTTGAAGGATTAACTCATAACTTATTGTCCACAAGTCAATTAAGTGACAATGGTTATGATATAATCTTTAATCAAAAATGTTGTAAAGCTGTTAGTCAGAAAGATGCTTCAATCCTCTTTAATGGGAAAAGGAAGAACAACATTTATACGATAAATCTTTCAGAACTGAAAAATCAAAATGTTAAATGCCTTATGTATGTTAATGATGAGCAATGGGTCTGGCATAGAAGATTGGGTCATGTTAGCATGAGACGTATATCTCAGATTAACAAGCTCAATCTGGTCAGAGGACTTCCTAAGTTTAAGTTCAACTCAAATGCTCTTTGTGAAGCATGTCAGAAAGGAAAATTTTCAAAATCTTCTTTCAAATCTAAAAATGTGGTTTCTACCTCTATACCATTAGAGCTACTTCATATTGATCTGTTTGGACCAGTGAAAATTGCATCCATCAGAGGCAAGAGGTATGGATTAGTCATAGTTGATGACTACAACAGATGGACATGGGTAAAATTCCTAAAACACAAGGATGAGTCACACTCTATATTCTTTGACTTATGCAATCAAATTCAAAATGCAAAGAATTTTAATATTGTCAAGGTCAGAAGTGATCATGGTGGTGAATTTGAAAATAAATTTTTTGAAAAATATTTTAAAGAAAATGGCATTGCACATGATTTCTCTTGTCCTAGAACTCCTTAACAGAATGGAGTTGTAGAACAAAAGAATAGAACATTGTAAGAAATGGCCAGAACCATGATCAATGAGACTAATATGGCAAAACATTTTTGGGAAAAAGCAATTAATACAGCGTGCTATATTCAGAACAGAGTGTCTGTAGACCTCTTCTGGAAAAGACTCCTTATGAATTGTGGAGGAATAGAAATCCCAACGTTTCTTATTTCCATCCTTTTGGATGTGTTTGTTTTATTCTGAATCCTAAGGATAATCTGAACAAGTTTTACTCTAAAGCACAAAAGTGTTTTATGATTGGATATTCTGAACGCTCTAAAGGCTACAGAGTATACAATACTGAGACACAGATTGTCGAAGAATCAATTCATGTCAGATTTGATGATAAGCTTGGCAATCAAAACCCAAAGCAGTATGAAATTTATGTAGATAGAGAAGTTCTTTTCACAGACTCTGAAGAATCAGAGGCAGACAAAGTTCAAGCAAAAGAACAAGAAGCAACGCCAGATGCTACTCCAT
The DNA here is from genome assembly GCA_963859935.3 of Lathyrus sativus. Lineage (NCBI taxonomy): Eukaryota > Viridiplantae > Streptophyta > Magnoliopsida > Fabales > Fabaceae > Lathyrus > Lathyrus sativus. Next base: position 469,679,999 of record OZ012740.1, read on the forward strand.
TGGCTGCTCATCTACAAAGCTTAACTATTTCTGAAGAACCAACTGTTAAAGGATCCTCCAGAATCAAATCTTCGCATCCAGAGGAAATGATTATTGGAAAGAAGGATGATCCCATCAAAACAAGATCCTTTCTCAAATCATCTAGGACATCATTGTTTGGTTTGGTGTCAATTATTGAACCTACCTCTGTGGATGAAGCTCTACAAGACAACGAGTGGATACTTGCTATGCAAGAGGAGCTAAATTAATTCACAAGGAATGATGTCTGGGATCTGGTTCCAAGACCAAAAGGATTTAATATCACTGGAACGAAATGGGTTTACAGAAACAAGCTAAATGAGCAAGGAGAAGTCACCAGAAACAAAGCTAGACTGGTTGCTGAAGGCTAAAGTTGACAAGAAGGTATTGATTACACAGAGACATATGCTCCTGTGGCAAGGTTAGAATCTATACGTTTGCTTATTTCTTTTGTTACACAGAATAACATCACTCTTTATCAGATGGATGTTAAAAGTGCTTTCTTAAATGGCATAATAGAAGAAGAAGTTTATGTTCATCAACCTCCTGGATTTGAATATGAAAAATTTCCAGAACATGTTTTTAAATTAAAGAAATCACTCTATGGCCTAAAACAAGCTCCCAGAGCTTGGTATGAGAGGCTGAGAAATGTTCTTCTGGAAAATAATTTTATCAGAGGAAAGGTTGATACTACTCTTTTCTGTAAATCAATTAAGAAATACATTTTAATCTGTCAAATTTATGTAGATGATATTATTTTTGGAACAACAAATATTACACTTGGAAAGGAGTTTGCTGAGTCTATGCAAGCAGAATTTGAAATGAGCATGATGGAAGAATTAAGATTCTTTCTGGGAATTCAAGTCAATCAAACTCCAGAAGGCACCTACATACATCTGACAAAGTATGTGAAGGAGCTTCTGAAGAAGTTCAACATGACAGAGAGTAAGTTAGCTAAGACTCCAATGCATCCAACTAGCACTCTAGGAAAAGAAGAGGTAAGTAAAAAGGTAGATCAGAAGCTGTACAGAGGTATGATTGGCTCTCTTCTATATTTGACTGCTTCTAGGCCTGATATTCTTTTCAGTGTTTGTCGTTGTGCTAGATTCCAATCAGATCCTAGAGAATCTCACTTAACAACTGTTAAGAGAATTTTGAGGTATCTGAAAGGTACTACTAACGTGGGTTTGTGTTACAGAAGATCTGATGAATTTAAATTAGTTGGCTTCTGTGATGCTGATTATGCTGGAGACAGAGTTGAATGTAAAAGTACTTCTAGAAGCTGTCATTTTCTGGGAGGTAATTTGATCTCATGGTACAGCAAGAAGAAACTCACAATATCACTTTCAACTACAGAAGCAGAATATATTGATGTTGCTGGTTATAATACTCAAATGCTCTATATGAAAAGTCAGCTGGAAGACTATCAGATATATGAGAGTAACATTTCTATCTTTTGTGATAATACTTCTGCTATTTGCCTATCTAAAAACCCTATTTTACATTCTAAGGCAAAGCATATAGAAATTAAACATCATTTCATCAGAGACTATATTCAGAAGGGAATTTTAAGTTTAAATTTTGTTGATACAGACCATCAATGGGCTGATATTTTTACAAAACCCCTTGCTGAAGATAGATTTAAATTTATTATGAAGAATATTAGTATGGATTTTTGTCCAGAATAAAATTATTATTCAGAAGCAAATTTATTCAGATGAAAAATGATTAATGTCTATACTCTGAAGTGTTGTATCTGTAATATCTTTTGTTACCTTATTTATTTTATGAAACTCTGAAGTAACAAGGTTCAGAGGATCTAAACGCTAGCTAACGATTCATTTCCTAAAGAGTTTCAGAGACACTTAAATATCAAACACGAGTCACATGAAATCTGTAAAGGTGGAGTGTACAAAGTGAGGCACCGTTTGAGGTACTACTTGAATTATTGCAATTCTCGTTTTCCCCCCCACTTTTGTCAAATCTCATTAAATGCTTGAAATCTTTATTTTTATTCTTTTTAATTAATGTGATTAATTGCTAAGTGTTATTTGCGTTTTTGTGCCCTAATTTTATCTCTATATATTCCACGATCTCACACTTCTCACACTTTCACTCTCTCTCAAACACTATATGTATTTTGGCCTTCTCCATTGTTTTCTCTTATCCGCTAAACCTAAAAGAAGATCAGTTCATCTCACAAGTTCTGCTATGGCAACTTCATCATCTTCGTCTCAAAAGTTAGCTTCAACAATGGCTGGGGTATCTTCATCAGAAATGGGTATTGTTTCATACAAAGAACCAGAGAGAACTCTTCTTGCACCTATTGAGAAATTAGAAGTTCTTTGCGAGTTTATGGTGGATTTTGAATGTACTGCAAAGAACGGCTTTGATCTTTGTTCAACTGTATCTTCTCAAGGATGGGTGAAGAATTTTGATAGATTGATTGGTCTAGTCTTTCCTCACTTGATTAAGGAATTCTGGATACATGCAAAGGTTTACCAAAAGTTCATCTCATCATCTGTTTTGGGAAAAGATATCATAATCACTGAAGAGATGATTCGTAAACTAATAGGGTATGAAGAAGTATATGGTGTTACTCATCTTCCTGTAGGACGTGTAGACATGGATGAAGTCTACCGAGAAGTTTTCACTTCTGGGCTGCCTTCAAGCAAGATCAAGGATCTGAAGATGCACTACAAGATCCGGGCAAAGATCTTTCTGGGCTGCATTCACCACAGAAAAGCTTCTAACTCTCCAGACTACATCAATGTGGAGCAACTGTATTTTATGTACTGTTTGGGAAATAATATCAAGGTGGATTTGCCACATCTGCTATTTACTCATCTGTGGAACCATGTGAACATGTCCAGAGAAGTTATTAAAACCAAACATTAGAAGATCAGGGATTGAATCCTCATGGGAAGATTGATCTCTGATGTACTCACTGAGAATGGGTTGGTAGCTCATCTGACTGAGGCTGGTCTGATAGAAGAATTAGTTCCAATACTTGGGAAGCCTCTAGATGGCAAAAGCCTTCAAAGGATGAAGTTGGTGGAACAACTTTGTTCTGATCCATTTAAGGTAAACTCAGCTGAAGTACGCGGAAGAAGAGTCCTAATGGATGACTTTCCATTGTTTATTGCAGAGGAGCCCAAGAAAGCTCTGCTTCATTACATTGCTTCTTGTCTGGCAGATGGCACTCCTATGCCACCTGATCTGGTAAAAGGAGCATCTGAACCTGCTTTAGAAGTGATTGAGAAGAAGAGAAGGAAGAAGAGCAAGGTTTCAGAAGAAGGTTCTACACGCACTAAGAGGAAATCCTCTGAAGAAGACTCTTCTGTGAAGGCTAAACGTTTCAAGAAGTCAGGTAACCTTTCTACTGGTTTATCTCCAATTTTGGAAACAGTAACAGAAATTCCAACATTTCAACCTCCTCCTCCCTATGACCCTATTCCTACCCCCTCTCCTCAACACACCACTTCTGAACACATTTCATATGAAAATGTTCATGACTCTATTCCCTCTCCTCAACCACAACCACAAACATCTCAACACCTATCACAACCCTCTGAACCTCAACCATCTGAACCTCAACCATCTGAACCTCAACCCTCTGAACCACAACCCTCTGAACCTAATCCTTCTGAACCTCATCCATCTGACCCTGAACCTGAAATTCTTGATGTTATTCCTCTTATGACTGTTCACCCTATTCCATCTGAATCATCTGAATCATTTGATTCATCTGATTCTTCTTCAAGTCTTTCAAATGCCACATCACCCACTTATAACTCTCCTAACCATCCTCATAAAATTCGCTCTCCTACTCCCATTCCATCTCACCCACAAGCTAAAACTTCATTTTCTGCTGAACCTTCTTTCTCATACACCCTTAGGAAATCATTCGTAGAGGCCTATCTGAAACCAAAACCTAAATCTAGACCAGATGTTGGAACTATGTTATCCAATTTTGAAACAGAGATATAATTATGGTTCGCTAATGTTAGGAAGAAGTGCCTCCACAACATGAATCCTAATGTTTCTGAAGAACTTTGGGATGCATTTAGAAGAAGATTCAATTCAGTGACTCTGAATCTTAAGGAAGCGTGCTCTGAAGATGCACAAGAAATATTTTCTGAAGCCTTGAAACTTACTCTGCTAAGTGTCAGAAGAACCCCTATTCTGTGTTTGGAAAACACACCTGCTGCAGTTGTGTGTTCTTCTCCTGAAAAATCGGATGCACTTCAGTCTGCTGAAGTTACTCTAGAAGCTCTGGTTACTAAAGAAACTCTTGTCTCTGATCAGCCATCTATTAGGATTTTAGAAAATGCATCTAACTCTGTAATTATTCAAGATTTAACAGATGAGAAAGCTTCTGAAGAAGTGAAAGTCTCTGGAGACGTGAAAGAAAAGCTTGTTCAGCAAGAGGCTACCACTAGTGAAATCAAGGCATGGATGGTAAAGCAAGAACAGACTACAGAAGAAATCAAGGACTGGATGACTAAGCAAGAAGAATCAACATCTGAGATCAAGACTTGGATGGCAAAGCAAGAAAAGGCAACTTTTGAGATAACTGATCTTCTGGAGATTTTAGCATCTCGTTCCACTTAATTGTCTTGTTTGTGCACTTCTGTGATAATTGTTTGTTTTTGGATATTTTCTGAGCTTATATATATAAGTGATTGTTCCTTCTGTTTTATATCTTATATTTGTTTTCTTACTCTAAAATTTTTTGTCTTAAATGATTTTTTTTAAAATCACTTTTTGATATAATGAAAACGGGGAGAAAATTGAAATTTTGATAGTTCACATAAACAAATACTAAATGGCAACTCAGACATTTTAAAATATATCTAATCATATATTTAGTGTTTCAGAGCTATAACTATTCATCTGACAAATTTCATAGAAGTAACTCTGAACAATCTCTGAGAGTCCACAAGCTTGATCTGACTCTGAAAAGAATACAAGTGCTGAAAGGGAATTATTTATTTTTTTCTAGCAGTATTCATTTCAGGGGGAGATTCATAATCTCAGGGGGAGATATATATTTTTTCTTGTTTTGAACAAAATTTGGTATAGTTTTTGTCATCATCAAAAAGGGGGAGATTGTTAGAACACAGATTGGTTCTTAATATATCTCAATGTTTTGATGATAACATTAATGAAATTTTGTATAGAGAAAATATATACTCTAATTTTGTTCAAGTGTTTTTGTTTCAGATATCAAATAAATATTCATCTGAAGACAAAAAAGAATTCCTCTGAACATTATATAACACAAAGCTCTGAGCGTAGAAAGCGCAGCACATAAGACTCTGAGCAAAGCTACAGAAGACTCTGAAGCGCTACCTACAGAAGACTTTGAGCGTAGAGTATAAAGATTCAGTATATTTAGAAGACTCTGTGAGAACACAACGCTGCAACCTACAGAGGCTCTGAGAATCAAGTCAACTCTGATCATTCATTCACGCTAAGCACTTTGCTGCAAAACTCTAGATAGAGTGACTCTGATAAAGAAGAACATGGAACATCATCATAGGATCTGATGCAAGATCATTTTTCATATTTGTTCATTTGAAAAGATATTGTTCAAGAAGATTCGTTGCTAAACCCAATGTCTACCAACGGCACTATTCCTCATTCGTGTATGGCACATGAATTTAGACAAAAAGGATATGTCTGAACATTCCTCTTCTGTGAAGGAAAAGTCAAAGAAGACAAAAGGCAACAGTTGCACGTTCTTTCAGAAATGGATGTGAAGTCTATTTAAGCAAGTCTTCAACATCATTTCAAGATTGAAGGAATACAAAACAATCAAAGAACATATTCAAACAACTTTCTTCAACAAACATACTTGTTTTATTTGTTCTTCATTTTGTGTAAAAATCACAGTTGTGATAATAGCTTTTTAGAAGCACTTAAACACATTGTATTTCATCCTTGTAAAAGTCCTTGAGAGACCAAGTTGTGGTCAGGATTCTTGAGAAGACTAAGACAGTTTGTCTTAGTGATATCACTGTAATCAGGTTTTGATTTAGTGGATTAAGTCCTTGTTTGAGAAAGGCAAAATCACCTTGGCCGGGTGGACTGGAGTAGTTTGAGTTCAAACGAACCAGGATAAAATAACTTGTCGTTTTCTATTATCATAGTTATTTTTGAAACCCTTATTCAACCCCCCCCCCCCCCTCCCCCCTTCTAAGTGTTTTTCCTACCTTCAAAAAGTTTATAATTAAAAAATAAAATAAAAAGTTAGCGCCTGAGTTTAGAGATGTCACCACGGTGTTTGAAAGAACCGTGGTGACTTGGACGTTGTTGTTTGCGTGTTTTGTAGTAGTGTAGGTTATTTAATATTATATACTTTTTCTGCCAGTATATACTACCAATATGGTGTAGGTAGTAAAATTTGTTTATATAACTTCTTCAATTTTTCCTTCAATTTCTGGTATGTCCCTGAATTTAATTTAGTGCTGTTATTTTTCTACAATTATATATTTATGTGTTCTTTTGCTAGTGCAGGGATGTTTGGGAAATAGTTGAATTCCTCCCTTCTCACTATTGATTCTTATGCACAATTCTTTTGTTGTAAGTGTCATACCCCAAAATTTTCCTACCTATACTATTTTCATCAATGCATCCATCCACTAACCATTATTCAGAAAACTAAAAAATATGTTACTTTCCAGTCAGCTATGTGTAGGAAGTATTGAGTGAGAATCAATAATCAGGCAAGAAAATGTCGCATGATCAAGGTTTGGTTTTGTTCGATTCAAGCAGTGGGTTTGAGCTTTCAATCATAGTTTATGCCAATTCAAGTCAGTTGGTGTATGTTTCAGGTTATCAGGCTGTGCCTAACTCAGATGCTTCAGGGTTAAGGATCACCAAAGACCAGTTCATTTGTAATTAGAATTTTGAGCAAGGTAGTTCACATCTCAAGCTGTTATCTAATGATTTAGAGGATTTTACTTCTCATTTGGTTTATGGTGAAGGGATCATTTTCATCAGTGCAAGCGACAAAGTCTGAAATTTGATTCAGTGGTGGACTCATGTAAATTTATGATTCTGATTGATTTCAGATTCGAGATGGATTCATGTGTTGTTTCATTTGTCGAGAACCAACCAGGGTTATTTCATTCTCAAGTAAAAAGGCAAGAATTTTGGGATTTAATTCTCTTGGAATATCAAGTTCTAGTGATCATGTTTTTAATTGATTTAATGGCAAGATCAAAGGTTAGTTCAAACATGGAAGTGTGAATTCAAGATTATAGAAAAATCTTACAAGAGGCATTGGATCACATCATTCTACAAAAAAAAGGTTTTACAAAGTTCCATATCAAAAGTCAAGTTACCAAAGGCCCATTATACACAAAACATATACTCATACCAAAATATAAAAAATATCTACAAAAAAATTGATATTGTTTATAAGCCCATCCTTTACAAAAAATACAAGAAAAAATATACAAAGGATGAAAATTCTCAAAGGTTACACGGCCTATGTAGTGGTTTCACAATTAGCCACAAGGTTCCTGCCAAAGCCAAGTTCTTCACGTGAAATGTTAGGCCTCCACAATCCCAAGCCGCGAGTTCCGCATAAGCAGTACGCAAGAAAACAAATTCCAAAACGAAGTGTACATGCTGTAACAGCCCAATTTTCAATAACTGATTAATGGTACTAGTTAATTGGTTTGTATGATTTAAGTGAATTATTGGATTTAACTGATTTATTCTATTTGGTACAATAATTTGGACTTACTAGATATTCTCTAATTGAGAATGAGACGGGATATTTTATGAGGAAATAAATTGGAGAGAAATAGAAGGGAAGGATATATGAAGGGAAGCGGAACGAAAATGTAAAATAGAAAACATGAAAGAAAAGTGGAGGAAGAAGAGAAAGTAGAAGGAGAAAGAAGGGAAAGCTTGGAAAGCTCAAGAACGACTTCTAGCTCCCGATTAATCGAGGTAAGGGTGTGAAGTATTGTTATCTTACCAATGTATGTGATTATGTATGGATTTCTTGGATTTGTTTGGTTGTTCTTCCTCATCTTCCATTCTAGGGCACAATGAGTTTAATTGGTAGAAACCGAGTTTTAACGGTTAAAAATGAGGATAAGTGGTGGAGTTTAGTCGAGGGATGTTGGGCTAAGGCTACCGAGACGAGTTAGGATGGAATCGGTTGGATTTCGATGAGTTTCGGAGTTTTGGACAGTGGGGATTTCTGAGTTCGCAGACCCTCGCTAGCACGTTCGCTAGGCGAGCAGGTCACAAGCATTCGCTGGGCATTCGCTATGGCGAGCCAGTAGCGAACGGTCCCAGACTTGGGCAGAATGGTTTTGGGTGTTCTTCGCTGGTAGCGAAGGGGGTAGCGAGCATTCGCTGGGCATTCGCTGTGGCGAGTGGGGTAGCGAATCAAGTCAGTGGCTTCTGTTTTCCTTCGCGAGCTTGTTCGCTAGGCGAACAGGTAGCGAGCAAGGTGGCGAGCATGACAGGATGTGATTTTCTTGTGTGTTCCATCTGAGGTCGGTTTTCCGACTCATATATGATTAACCCTATCTCATGAGGCGATGATTATTGTTGTGATATGTTATACTGTGGGTAGCCTTATGACGTGAATACTATATTATGAATTGATTGTGAAATGTAGCCTTGGGAAATATATAGTAAATTGTTAATATGAATAAGAATGCATGATGATTTGTGATTGGGTTATTGCCGTTTGGCACGATATTTGGAATGCATGGGAACATTGTGAATATGTGTGCATTGTTTGTGATTGTATGTGAATAATGCATGGGAGCATATCGAGAATATGTGTGCATTTCTTGGTGATAGTATTGAATTGGGAATACTTGATAATATGAATATGTTGTATGTGCAATCGTGTTTTAATTCTTGAAGTGATGAATTATTTGAATGCATGGGATTAAGACGAGTGAACGGTCTTAAGTGCATTTCGTTGTTGATTGCATATGCATCATTTAGTCAAGAGGCAATGTTTGCTAGTTTCGTGGAGACTAGTGACTTGTCCCAAACCTATAAGGGTGGGGTTGAAAGCTTAGGGAACGGGCTTTTGTTGTTATCGGTCTAGAAGGGTGGACCCGGTTTAAGTGTAAAAACCGATAAAAGATAACAAGTGTTGGTACCACATTGCATGAGTTGCATTGCGTCGCATTGAGTCTTATGGCATGGTTATATGATAGGTTGTGTGAAAGTATGCATATGTATATGCTTATGTGGAAATATGAGAATTATGGATATGTTTGATGATTGTCCATATTTGTTTGTATATATATGCTTTATGAAGTATAGTAAGAATTGTGAAAATATGCGTATATGTATGACTTGTGTAAATGAGCATTGTGAATACATGATTATTGTATGAAAGTGTGCATATGGATGTGTGCATGATGAAAAATGCTTGAGTGATTATCCATATTTGTATACACTCATGTTGCAATGTATATGATGATTATAATGAATTGTGGTGAGAAAATGGGGAATATATGTATTCTGTAATTGTGCATTTATATATGATTATATGCATTGTTATTATGATAATATTTCTCACCTATCTGCTGGAATGATGTCCTACATGGCATCGTGCAGGTACCAAGGAGTAGTATTGCTCGTAGTTACAAAGTCGCTATTGGTGTAGCTGTTTAGTGAGTTAATTATATTGGGTCGAGTCATGCTCTGGTCATGTAACACTGGGATCGCTTGGTTTAGGTTGTAGTGATGTACTATGTGTTTATATTATTGAGATATTGCGATGTTGGCCTCAGTGCCTAAGTGATGTTGATTTATGTGATAAACACAAATATTTCTTTTATAAAAACAAATGTGATATAAATGAATCTGCTGCTACATGCGAAAGAAAATGAAATTTTGTAAAGTATGATTATTTAATTCAGTGTTAAGGAGCATGACAGGTGGTTTTACGTAATTTGAAAGTGTATGTGTGACGCCCTTGTGAAGGCATGTTAATTTTACTCTGATTATGCTTATATTTTCCATGGGGTTTAGAAGGGTGTTACATTAATGGTATCAGAGCAGGTCGGTCCATTCGGCCAAGTTGTCTAATGTTGTTTGTTCCCTTGTATGCGACATGTGTGTGAAAACACTGTCGGTACGCGTTTGCTGTTCTAAACCTTGTCTGCAGGAGTGGGAGTGATCCAAGTGGGGGAGAAAGTTGTGCTTCTTCAGGATGCTGCAAGTGTGTGGTTGAACGCTCCTATAGTTTGGTAAAGATGGTTTATGCCCCATCATAATTTCGGCTGTTTATTGACAAATTGAGGAACTGATCACCCTTAATCTCTTGTTGATAGTAGTTGGGATTGTGTTGGATGGGATAGTTGTGTCTTGCAAGCTTAGATGGCGGGAGAAGTGAATGGTTTGGAGTAAGGCCAAGTACTTGAGAGTTTTGTGTATTAACGAAAGTGGAAAGTTGGCGGTTTAACGATCAGTCGTGATTGCCTTCAAGTTGTCCTGACGAAGTAGTGATACACAGTCAGGGCGTGAAGTGAAGTTGTGATTGACTTAGTTACGGAAACTAGTCCGATATTGAGAGCTCCATGTTATATGTCTAATTGGTTAGCCAAGGAATTAAATTGATGGAATAATTTTTAGACTTGTGTCTGTGTGTGTTACGCAACAGTTTATGAGGTCGAGTATATAAAGGGTGGATGGTGATTTCTGGTGATTGTTAAAGGGAGTAAGAGGTGGAATACAATCTTGGTATGATTAGGCCTCTAAGTATTTCAAGAGTTGAAGATGTTTAAATGGTCTTATGAGTATGGGAATGTTGTTTTCGTATTTTTTCGTAATGAGAGAACCGTAACTCGGAATGACGCAGGATTAGAAGCGTTGGAAGTTGCTACAATGCTCTATGTGATGGTGGAGTAGTAACATGGAATTAAGTTGTTTCTTGATGGAGTACGTTTGGATGTTGTAGTAAGTACGGGAAGTGTGGTTTGTGTTTCCGCCATAGACTCACGAATTGAGTGTCCGTTTGACATGGGATTTTCCATACTTAATTGAGTGGGTGAATAGTTGTCTAGCCGATGATATTTGGATATTCAAGGAGTATAGAGGATCATGTTGAGCATCGGAGACTTGAGTTATCGGTATTTGAGAAAGAGTAGTGATATACCACTGGAAAGAAGTTTAAAGAGTTCTTGGGAGAAGCTGTCAATAACTCGTGTATTGGTTGGCCAAATTTGACAGAACTACTTATTGTGTTTCATGATGTTTGGTTGATATGATTGAGGGATATTTTAAGTATAACATCAGCAAATTTTGGTTATGCTTTAAGGCAACTCAAGATACATAAGGGGATTATCTGACAAGTAGTTTGGAGTTGGTTGTAGTGTGTCTGTGCCGGAGTTTGGAGACCTCAATTGTTTAGTTGAGATTTGAAATGATTGCTAACCTTAAAAGCTTAAGTTGTTTGTATAATTGGGACTTTTGAAGGAATGTGGTTTTGGTTGAATTACCATTTGGGTGAGACGACGTGGTGGCTGAGATATCAAATGGGAAATTCTTGTATATACTGATGACGATGGTATTGAGCTGGAATTGAGGAAGCAAATTCGGGATATGAGTTTAGTATGTGAAGAGACTTCTTATGGAATTGAGCTTTGTATGTTGAGACTGACTATTGGTATTCCCGATGGGATCCGAGGGAGTCGGAATTCATTTGAGTTTAATAGATTGATTGAATTTCATGGATAAAAGTCGAAGAATTGATCTTCGGGTTGATGGAAATGGTACCATGAGTGTCGTGATAAAGTTTGTGTTTCCAATAGTGGGAGTTGGATAAGAGTACCCCTGGGAGGAGGACGTTGAGATAAATTGGGTATCCATCCAGGTACTGTGAGGGTATGACCGAATTTGAGGAATCATCTTGGTAACCATAGATGGAGAGAGAAGTGGTCAAGGTTGTATATGTTGATTAGACTTGTTGAAGGTTGAAGTGTGAACATCAGAAACTACTGAACCTGATACAACTGTTGAATATTTCTGAGTGGCATGGGATAGTATCCCCATGAATCTTGTGACGAGTTTTTCTGGGGAATTGATAGGGTATGATTCGATTTGGATGGTTAGGAATGGATTAACAAGAGTAACTCGTTACTTACCAGTAAGGATGAATCGTTATGTTAGATGGGAATCTGAGTTCTTCATTGAGATTTTGGAAAGGTTTGTAGGTACTTATGGGTGCCATGTGGTTGTTGAGCTCTGACTAGCGTCCGTGGGAGAAATAGACAGACAAAGAGGATTACCCAGTGTGTAGAGAAATTGTTGGAAAAGCTTGTGTGATTGGACCAAGGTGGATCGTGGGATAAGTTAATCGTCGTTGATTGAGTTTATCTACGACAATTGTTATCATTATAATATCGGAATGACATCGTATGAGGCTTTGTTTGGTAACGGGTGTAAGGCTCCTTTGAGTTGATGTGTGTCCGGCGGGAGCGTTGTACTCGGACCTGAGATTGTGCGAGAGTCGTATCCAGAGTTATTCAAGTCGGATAACATTTTCGAGGACGAAAATTCCTAAAGTGGGGGAGAGTTGTAACAACCCAATTTTCAATAATTGATTAATGGTACTAGTTAATTGGTTTGTATGATTTGAGTGAATTATTGGATTTAACTGATTTATTCTATTTGGTAGAATAATGTGGACTTACTAGATATTCTCTATTGAGAATGAGACGGGATATTTTATGAGGAAATAAATTGGAGAGAAATAGAAGGGAAGGATATATGAAGGGAAGCGGAAAGAAAATGTAAAATAGAAAACATGAAAGAAAAGTGGAGGAAGAAGAGAAAGTAGAAGGAGAAAGAAGGGAAAGCTTGGAAAGCTCAAGAACGACTTCTAGCTCTCGATTAATCGAGGTAAGGGTGTGAAGTATTGTTATCTTACCAATGTATGTGATTATGTATGGATTTCTTGGATTTGTTTGGTTGTTCTTCCTCATCTTCCATTCTAGGGCACAATGAGTTTAACGGTTAAAAATGAGGATAAGTGGTGGAGTTTAGTCGAGGGATGTTGGGCTAAGGCTACCGAGACGAGTTGGGATGGAATAGGTTGGATTTCGATGAGTTTCGGAGTTTTGGACAGTGGGGATTTATGAGTTCGCAGACCCTTGCTAGCACGTTCGCTAGGCGAGCAGGTCCCGAGCATTCGCTAAGCATTCGCTGTGGAGAGCCAGTAGCGAACGGTCCCAGACTTGGGAAGAATGGTTTTGGGTGTTCTTCGCTGGTGGCGAAAGGGGTAGCGAGCATTCGCTGTGGCGAGTGGGGTAGCGAATCAAGTCAGTGGCTTCTGTTTGCCTTCGCGAGCTTGTTTGCTAGGCAAACAGGTAACGAGCACTCGCTAGAGGCTCGCGTAGCGAGCAAGGTGGCGAGCATGACAGAATGTGATTTTCTTGTGTCTTCCATCTGAGGTCAGTTTTCTGACTCGTATATGATTAACCCTATCGCACGAGGCGATGATTATTGTTGTGATATGTTATATTGTGGGTAGGCTTATGGCGTGAATACTAGATTATGAATTGATTGTGAAATGTAGCCTTGGGCAATATATAATACATTGTTAATATGAATAAGAATGCGTGATGATTTGTGATTGGGTTATTGCCGTTTGGCACGATATTTGGAATGCATGGGAACATTATGAATATGTGTGCATTGTTTTTTATTGTATGTGAATAATGCATGGGAACATATCGGGAATATGTGTGCATTGCTTGGTGATAGTATTGAATTGGGAATACTTGATAATATGAATATGTTGTGTGTGCAATCGTGTTATAATTCTTGAAGTGATAAATTATTTGAATGCATGGGATTAAGACGAGTGAACGGTCTTAAGTGAATTTCGTTGTTGATTGCATATGCATCATTTAGTCAAGAGGAAATGTTTGCTAGTTTCGTGGAGACTAGTGACTTGTCCCAAACCTATAAGGGTGGGTTTGAAAGCTTAGGGAACGAGCTTTTGTTGTTATCGGTCTAGAAGGGTGGACCCGGTTTAAGTGTAAAAACCGAAAAAAGATAACAAGTGTTGGTACCACATTGCATGAGTTGCATTGTGTCGCATTGAGTCTTATGGCATGATTATATGATGGATTTTGTGAAAGTATGCATATGTATATGCTTATGTGGAAAGATGAGAATTATGGATATGTTTGATGATTGTCCATATTTGTTTGTATATATATGCTTTATGAAGTATAGTGAGAATTGTGAAAATATGCGTATATGTACGACTTGTGTAAATGAGCATTGTGAATACATGATTATTGTATGAAAGTGTGCATATGGATGTGTGCATGATGAAAAATACTTGAGTGATAATCCATATTTGTATACACTCATGTTGCAATGTATATGATGATTATAATGAATTGTGGTGAGAAAATTTGGAATATATGTATTCAGTAATTGTGCATTTATATATGATTATATGCATTGTTATTATGATAATATTTCTCACCCATCTGCTGGAATGATGTCCTACATGACATCGTGCATGTACTAAGGAGTAGTATTACTTGTAGTTACGAAGTCGCTATTGGTGTAGCTGTTTAGTGAGTTAATTATGTTGGGTCGAGTCATGCTCTGGTCATGTAACACTGGGATCGCTTGGTTTAGGTTGTAGTGATGTACTATGTGTTTATATTATTGAGATATTGTGATGTTGGCCTCAGTGCCTAAGTGATGTTGATTTATGTGATAAACACAAATATTTCTTTTATAAAAACAAATGTGATATAAATGAAGTTGCTGCTACATGCGAAAGAAAATGAAATTTTGTAAAGTATGATTATTTAATTCAGTGTTAAGGAGCATGACAGGTGGTTTTACGTAATTTGGAAGTGTATGTATGACGCCCTTGTGAAGGCATGTTAATTTTACTCTGATTATGCTTATATTTTCCATGGGGTTTAGAAGGGTGTTACATTAATGGTATCAGAGAAGGTCGGTCCATCCGGCCAAGTTGTCTAATGTTGTTTGTTCCCTTGTATGCGACATGTGTGTGAAAACACTGTCGGTACGCGTTTGCTGTTCTAAACCTTGTCTGCAGGAGTGGGAGTGATCCAAGTGGGGGAGAAAGTTGTGCTTTTTCAGGATGCTGCAAGTGTGTGGTTGAACGCTCCTATAGTTTGGTAAAGATGGTTTATGCCCCATCATAATTTCGGCTGTTTATTGACAAATTGAGGAACTGATCACCCTTAATCTCTTGTTGATAGTAGTTGGGATTGTGTTGGATGGGATAGACGTGTCTTGCAAGCTTAGATGGTGTGAGAAGTGAATGGTTTGGAGTAAGGCCAAGTACTTGGGAGTTTTGTGTATTAACAAAAGTGGAAAGTTGGCGGTTTACCGATCAGTCGTGATTTCCTTCAAGTTGTCCTGACGAAGTAGTGATACACAGTCAGGGCGTGAAGTGGAGTTGTGATCGACTTAGTTACGGAAACTAGTCCGATATTGAGAGCTCCATATTATATGTCTAATTGGTTAGCCAAGGAATTAAATTGATGGAATAATTTTTAGACTTGTGTCTGTGTGTGTTACGCAACAGTTTATGAGGTCGAGTATATAAAGGGTGGATGGTGATTTCTGGTGATTGTTAAAGGGAGTAAGAGGTGGAATACAATCTTGGTATGATTAGGCGTCTAAGTATTTCAAGAGTTGAAGATGTTTAAATGGTCTTCTGAGTATGGGAATGTTGTTTTCATATTTTGTCGTAATGAGAGAACCGTAACTCGGAATGACGCAGGATTAGAAGCGTTGGAAGTTGCTACAATGCTCTATGTGATGGTGGAGTAGTAACATGGAATTAACTTGTTTCTTGATGGAGTACATTTGGATGTTGTAGTAAGTACGGGAAGTGTGGTTTGTGTTTCCGCCATAGACTCACGAATTGAGTGTCCGTTTGACATAGGATTTTCCATACTTAATTGAGTGGGTGAATAGTTGTCTAGCCGATGATATTTGGATATTCAAGGAGTATAGAGGATCATGTTGAGCATCGGAGACTTGAGTTATCGGTATTTGAGAAAGAGTAGTGATATACCACTGGAAAGAAGTTTAAAGAGTTCTTGGGAGAAGCTGTCAATAACTCGTGTATTGGTTGGCCAAATTTGACAGAACTACTTGTTGTGTTTCATGATGTTTGGTTGATATGATTGAGGGATATTTTAAGTATAACATCAGCAAATTTTGGTTATGCTTTAAGGCAACTCAAGATACATAAGGGGATTATCTGACAAGTAGTTTGGAGTTGGTTGTAGTGTGTCTGTGCCGGAGTTTGGAGACCTCAATTGTTTAGTTGAGATTTGAAATGATTGCTAACCTTAAGAGCTTAAGTTGTTTGTATAATTGGGACTTTTGAAGGAATGTGGTTTTGGTTGAATTACCATTTAGGTGAGACGACGTGGTGGCTGAGATATCAAATGGGAAATTCCTGTATATACTGATGACGATGGTATTGAGCTGGAACTAAGGAAGAAAATTCGGGATATGAGTTTAGTATGTGAAGAGACTTCTTATGGAATTGAGCTTTGTATGTTGAGATTGACTATTGGTATTCCCGATGGGATTCGAGGGAGTCGGAATTCATTTGAGTTTAATAGAATGATTGAATTTCATGGATAAAAGTCGAAGAATCGATCTTCAGATTGATGGAAATGTTACCATGAGTGTCGTGATAAAGTTTGTGTTTCCAATAGTGGGAGTTGGATAAGAGTACCCTGGGAGGAGGACGTTGAGATAAATTGAGTATCCATCCAGGTACTGTGAGGGTATGACTGAATTTGAGGAATCATCTTGGTAACCATAGATGGAGAGAGATGTGGTCAAAGTTGTATATGTTGATTAGACTTGTTGAAGGTTGAAGTGTGAACATCAAAAACTACTGAACCTGATACAACTGTTGAATATTTCTGAGTGGCATGGGATAGTATCCCCATGAATCTTGTGACGAGTTTTTCCGGGGAATTGATAGGGTATGATTCGATTTGGATGGTTAGGAATGGATTAACAAGAGTAACTCGTTACTTACCAGTAAGGATGAATCGTTATGATAGATGGGAATCTGAGTTCTTCATTGAGATTTTGGAAAGGTTTGTAGGGACTTATGGGTGCCATGTGGTTGTTGAGCTCTGACTAGCGTCCGTGGGAGAAATAGACAGACAAAGAGGATTACCCAGTGTGTAGAGAAATTGTTGGAAAAGCTTGTGTGATTGGACCAAGGTGGATCGTGGGATAAGTTAATCGTCGTTGATTGAGTTTATCTACGACAATTGTTATCATTATAATATCGGAATGACATCGTATGAGGCTTTGTTTGGTAACGGGTGTAAGGCTCCTTTGAGTTGATGTGTGTCCGGCGGGAGCGTTGTACTCGGACCTGAGATTGTGCGAGAGTCGTATCCAGAGTTATTAAAGTCGGATAACATTTTCGAGGACGAAAATTCCTAAAGTGGGGAAGAGTTGTAACAGCCCAATTTTCAATAATTGATTAATGGTACTAGTTAATTGGTTTGTATGATTTGAGTGAATTATTGGATTTAACTGATTTATTCTATTTGGTAGAATAATGTGGACTTACTAGATATTCTCTATTGAGAATGAGACGGGATATTTTATGAGGAAATAAATTGGAGAGAAATAGAAGGGAAGGATATATGAAGGGAAGCGGAAAGAAAATATAAAATAGAAAACATGAAAGAAAAGTGGAGGAAGAAGAGAAAGTAGAAGGAGAAAGAAGGGAAAGCTTGGAAAGCTCAAGAACGACTTCTAGCTCCCGATTAATCGAGGTAAGGGTGTGAAGTATTGTTATCTTACCAATGTATGTGATTATGTATGGATTTCTTGGATTTGTTTGGTTGTTCTTCCTCATCTTCCATTCTAGGGCACAATGAGTTTAACGGTTAAAAATGAGGATAAGTGGTGGAGTTTAGTCGAGGGATGTTGGGCTAAGGCTACCGAGACGAGTTGGGATGGAATAGGTTGGATTTCGATGAGTTTCGGAGTTTTGGACAGTGGGGATTTATGAGTTCGCAGACCCTTGCTAGCACGTTCGCTAGGCGAGCAGGTCCCGAGCATTCGCTAGGCATTCGCTGTGGCGAGCCAGTAGCGAACGGTCCCAGACTTGGGAAGAATGGTTTTGGGTGTTCTTCGTTGGTGGCGAAAGGGGTAGCGAGCATTCGCTGTGGCGAGTGGGGTAGCGAATCAAGTCAGTGGCTTCTGTTTGCCTTCGCGAGCTTGTTCGCTAAGCGAACAGGTAACGAGCACTCGCTAGAGGCTCGCGTAGCGAGCATGGTGGCGAGCATGACGGGATGTGATTTTCTTGTGTGTTCCATCTAAGGTCAGTTTTTTGACTCGTATATGATTAACCCTATCGCACTAGGCGATGATTATTGTTGTGATATGTTATATTGTGGGTAGCCTTATGGCGTGAATACTAGATTATGAATTGATTGTGAAATGTAGCCTTGGGCAATATATAATACATTGTTAATATGAATAAGAATGCGTGATGATTTGTGATTGGGTTATTGCCGTTTGGCACGATATTTGGAATGCATGGGAACATTGTGAATATGTGTGCATTGTTTTTTATTGTATGTGAATAATGCATGGGAACATATCGGGAATATGTGTGCATTGCTTGGTGATAGTATTGAATTGGATATACTTGATAATATGAATATGTTGTGTGTGCAATCGTGTTATAATTCTTGAAGTGATAAATTATTTGAATGCATGGGATTAAGACGAGTGAACGGTCTTAAGTGCATTTCGTTGTTGATTGCATATGCATCATTTAGTCAAGAGGCAATGTTTGCTAGTTTCATGGAGACTAGTGACTTGTCCCAAACCTATAAGGGTGGGTTTGAAAGCTTAGGGAACGGGCTTTTGTTGTTATCGGTCTAGAAGGGTGTACCCGGTTTAAGTGTAAAAACCAAAAAAAGATAACAAGTGTTGGTACCACATTGCATGAGTTGCATTGCGTCGCATTGAGTCTTATGGCATGATTATATGATGGATTGTGTGAAAGTATGCATATGTATATGCTTATGTGGAAAGATGAGAATTATGGATATGTTTGATGATTGTCCATATTTGTTTGTATATATATGCTTTGTGAAGTATAGTGAGAATTGTGAAAATATGCGTATATGTATGACTTGTGTAAATGAGCATTGTGAATACATGATTATTGTATGAAAGTGTGCATATGGATGTGTGCATGATGAAAAATGCTTGAGTGCTTATCCATATTTGTATACACTCATGTTGCAATGTATATGATGATTATAATGAATTGTGGTGAGAAAATGTGGAATATATGTATTCTGTAATTGTGCATTTATATATGATTATATGCATTGTTATTATGATAATATTTCTCACCCATCTGCTGGAATGATGTCCTACATGACATCGTGCATGTACTAAGGAGTAGTATTGCTTGTAGTTACGAAGTCGCTATTGGTGTAGCTGTTTAGTGAGTTAATTATGTTGGGTCGAGTCATGCTCTGGTCATGTAACATTGGGATCGCTTGGTTTAGGTTGTAGTGATGTACTATGTGTTTATATTATTGAGATATTGTGATGTTGGCCTCAGTGCCTAAGTGATGTTGATTTATGTGACAAACACAAATATTTCTTTTATAAAAACAAATGTGATATAAATGAATCTGCTGCTACATGCGAAAGAAAATGAAATTTTGTAAAGTATGATTATTTAATTCAGTGTTAAGGAGCATGACAGGTGGTTTTACGTAATTTGGAAGTGTATGTGTGACGCCCTTGTGAAGGCATGTTAATTTTACTCTGATTATGCTTATATTTTCCATGGGGTTTAGAAGGGTGTTACATTAATGGTATCAGAGCAGGTCGGTCCATCCGGCCAAGTTGTCTAATGTTGTTTGTTCCCTTGTATGCGACATGTGTGTGAAAACACTGTCGGTACGCGTTTGCTGTTCTAAACCTTGTCTGCAGGAGTGGGAGTGATCCAAGTGGGGGAGAAAGTTGTGCTTCTCCAAGATGCTGCAAGTGTGTGGTTGAACACTCCTATAGTTTGGTAAAGATGGTTTATGCCCCATCATAATTTTGGTTGTTTATTGACAGATTGAGGAACTGATCACCCTTAATCTCTTGTTGATAGTAGTTGGGATTGTGTTGGATGGGATAGACGTGTCTTGCAAGCTTAGATGGCGTGAGAAGTGAATGGTTTGGAGTAAGGCCAAGTACTTGGAAGTTTTGTGTATTACCGAAAGTGGAAAGTTGGCGGTTTACCGATCAGTCGTGATTGCCTTCAAGTTGTCCTGACGAAGTAGTGATACACAGTCAGGGGGTGAAGTGGAGTTGTGATCGACTTAGTTACGGAAACTAGTCTGATATTGAGAGCTCCATGTTATATGTCTAATTGGTTAGCCAAGGAATTAAATTGATGGAATAATTTTTAGACTTGTGTCTGTGTGTGTTACGCAACAGTTTATGAGGTCGAGTATATAAAGGGTGGATGGTGATTTCTGGTGATTGTTAAAGAGAGTAAGAGGTGGAATACAATCTTGGTATGATTAGGCCTCTAAGTATTTCAAGAGTTGAAGATGTGTAAATGGTCTTCTGAGTATGGGAATGTTGTTTTTGTATTTTGTCGTAATGAGAGAACCGTAACTCGGAATGACGCAGGATTAGAAGCGTTGGAAGTTGCTACAATGCTCTATGTAATGGTGGAGTAGTAACATGGAATTAAGTTGTTTCTTGATGGAGTATGTTTGGATGTTGTAGTAAGTACGGGAAGTGTGGTTTGTGTTTCCGCCATAGACTCACGAATTGAGTGTCCGTTTGACATGGGGTTTTCCATACTTAATTGAGTGGGTGAATAGTTGTCTAGCCGATGATATTTGGATATTCAAGGAGTATAGAGGATCATGTTGAGCATCGGAGACTTGAGTTATCGGTATTTGAGAAAGAGTAGTGATATACCACCGGAAAGAAGTTTAAAGAGTTCTTGGGAGAAGCTGTCAATAACTCGTGTATTGGTTGGCCAAATTTGACAGAACTACTTCTTGTGTTTCGTGATGTTTGGTTGATATGATTGAGGGATATTTTAAGTATAACATCAGCAAATTTTGGTTATGCTTTAAGGCAACTCAAGATACATAAGGGGATTATCTGACAAGTAGTTTGGAGTTGGTTGTAGTCTGTCTGTGCCGGAGTTTGGAGACCTCAATTGTTTAGTTGAGATTTGAAATGATTGCTAACCTTAAGAGCTTAAGTTGTTTGTATAATTGGGACTTTTGAAGGAATGTGCTTTTGGTTGAATTACCATTTGGGTGAGACGACGTGGTGGCTGAGATATCAAATGGGAAATTCCCGTATATACTGATGACGATGGTATTGATCTGGAACTGAGGAAGCAAATTCGGGATATGAGTTTAGTATGTGAAGAGACTTCTTATGGAATTGAGCTTTGTATGTTGAGACTGACTATTGGTATTCCTGATGGGATCCGAGGGAGTCAGAATTCATTTGAGTTTAATAGAATGATTGAATTTCATGGATAAAAGTCGAAGAATTGATCTTCGGATTGATGGAAATGGTACCATGAGTGTCGTGATAAGGTTTGTGTTTCCAATAGTGGGAGTTGGATAAGAGTACCCTGGGAGGAGGACATTGAGATAAATTGAGTATCCATCCAGGAACTGTGAGGGTATGACCGAATTTGAGGAATCATCTTGGTAACCATAGATGGAGAGAGAAGTGGTCAAAGTTGTATATGTTGATTAGACTTGTTGAAGGTTGAAGTGTGAACATCAGAAACTACTGAACTTGATACAACTGTTGAATATTTTTGAGTGGCATGGGATAGTATCCCCATGAATCTTGTGACGAGTTTTTCTGGGGAATTGATAGGGTATGATTTGATTTGGATGGTTAGGAATGGATTAACAAGAGTAACTCGTTACTTACCAGTAAGGATGAATCGTTATGTTAGATGGGAATCTGAGTTCTTCATTGAGATTTTGGAAAGGTTTGTAGGTACTTCTGGGTGCCATGTGGTTGTTGAGCTCTGACTAGCGTCCGTGGGAGAAATAGACAGACAAAGAGGATTACCCAGTGTGTAGAGAAATTGTTGGAAAAGCTTGTGTGATTGGACCAAGGTGGATCGTGGGATAAGTTAATCGTCGTTGATTGAGTTTATCTACGACAATTGTTATCATTATAATATCGGAATGACATCGTATGAGGCTTTGTTTGGTAACGGGTGTAAGGCTCCTTTGAGTTGATGTGTGTCCGGCTGGAGCGTTGTACTCGGACCTGAGATTGTGCGAGAGTCGTATCCAGAGTTATTAAAGTCGGATAACATTTTCGAGGACGAAAATTCCTAAAGTGGGGAAGAGTTGTAACAGCCCAATTTTCAATAATTGATTAATGGTACTAGTTAATTGGTTTGTATGATTTGAGTGAATTATTGGATTTAACTGATTTATTCTATTTGGTAGAATAATGTGGACTTACTAGATATTCTCTATTGAGAATGAGACGGGATATTTTATGAGGAAATAAATTGGAGAGAAATAGAAGGGAAGGATATATGAAGGGAAGCGGAAAGAAAATATAAAATAGAAAACATGAAAGAAAAGTGGAGGAAGAAGAGAAAGTAGAAGGAGAAAGAAGGGAAAGCTTGGAAAGCTCAAGAACGACTTCTAGCTCCCGATTAATCGAGGTAAGGGTGTGAAGTATTGTTATCTTACCAATGTATGTGATTATGTATGGATTTCTTGGATTTGTTTGGTTGTTCTTCCTCATCTTCCATTCTAGGGCACAATGAGTTTAACGGTTAAAAATGAGGATAAGTGGTGGAGTTTAGTCGAGGGATGTTGGGCTAAGGCTACCGAGACGAGTTGGGATGGAATAGGTTGGATTTCGATGAGTTTCGGAGTTTTGGACAGTGGGGATTTATGAGTTCGCAGACCCTTGCTAGCACGTTCGCTAGGCGAGCAGGTCCCGAGCATTCGCTAGGCATTCGCTGTGGCGAGCCAGTAGCGAACGGTCCCAGACTTGGGAAGAATGGTTTTGGGTATTCTTCGTTGGTGGCGAAAGGGGTAGCGAGCATTCGCTGTGGCGAGTGGGGTAGCGAATCAAGTCAGTGGCTTCTGTTTGCCTTCGCGAGCTTGTTCGCTAAGCGAACAGGTAACGAGCACTCGCTAGAGGCTCGCGTAGCGAGCATGGTGGCGAGCATGACGGGATGTGATTTTCTTGTGTGTTCCATCTAAGGTCAGTTTTTTGACTCGTATATGATTAACCCTATCGCACTAGGCGATGATTATTGTTGTGATATGTTATATTGTGGGTAGCCTTATGGCGTGAATACTAGATTATGAATTGATTGTGAAATGTAGCCTTGGGCAATATATAATACATTGTTAATATGAATAAGAATGCGTGATGATTTGTGATTGGGTTATTGCCGTTTGGCACGATATTTGGAATGCATGGGAACATTGTGAATATGTGTGCATTGTTTTTTATTGTATGTGAATAATGCATGGGAACATATCGGGAATATGTGTGCATTGCTTGGTGATAGTATTGAATTGGATATACTTGATAATATGAATATGTTGTGTGTGCAATCGTGTTATAATTCTTGAAGTGATAAATTATTTGAATGCATGGGATTAAGACGAGTGAACGGTCTTAAGTGCATTTCGTTGTTGATTGCATATGCATCATTTAGTCAAGAGGCAATGTTTGCTAGTTTCATGGAGACTAGTGACTTGTCCCAAACCTATAAGGGTGGGTTTGAAAGCTTAGGGAACGGGCTTTTGTTGTTATCGGTCTAGAAGGGTGTACCCGGTTTAAGTGTAAAAACCAAAAAAAGATAACAAGTGTTGGTACCACATTGCATGAGTTGCATTGCGTCGCATTGAGTCTTATGGCATGATTATATGATGGATTGTGTGAAAGTATGCATATGTATATGCTTATGTGGAAAGATGAGAATTATGGATATGTTTGATGATTGTCCATATTTGTTTGTATATATATGCTTTGTGAAGTATAGTGAGAATTGTGAAAATATGCGTATATGTATGACTTGTGTAAATGAGCATTGTGAATACATGATTATTGTATGAAAGTGTGCATATGGATGTGTGCATGATGAAAAATGCTTGAGTGCTTATCCATATTTGTATACACTCATGTTGCAATGTATATGATGATTATAATGAATTGTGGTGAGAAAATGTGGAATATATGTATTCTGTAATTGTGCATTTATATATGATTATATGCATTGTTATTATGATAATATTTC
Source organism: Lathyrus sativus (assembly GCA_963859935.3). Taxonomy (NCBI): domain Eukaryota; kingdom Viridiplantae; phylum Streptophyta; class Magnoliopsida; order Fabales; family Fabaceae; genus Lathyrus; species Lathyrus sativus. Next base: position 469,704,363 of record OZ012740.1, read on the forward strand.
TCACCCATCTGCTGGAATGATGTCCTACATGACATCGTGCATGTACTAAGGAGTAGTATTGCTTGTAGTTACGAAGTCGCTATTGGTGTAGCTGTTTAGTGAGTTAATTATGTTGGGTCGAGTCATGCTCTGGTCATGTAACATTGGGATCGCTTGGTTTAGGTTGTAGTGATGTACTATGTGTTTATATTATTGAGATATTGTGATGTTGGCCTCAGTGCCTAAGTGATGTTGATTTATGTGACAAACACAAATATTTCTTTTATAAAAACAAATGTGATATAAATGAATCTGCTGCTACATGCGAAAGAAAATGAAATTTTGTAAAGTATGATTATTTAATTCAGTGTTAAGGAGCATGACAGGTGGTTTTACGTAATTTGGAAGTGTATGTGTGACGCCCTTGTGAAGGCATGTTAATTTTACTCTGATTATGCTTATATTTTCCATGGGGTTTAGAAGGGTGTTACATTAATGGTATCAGAGCAGGTCGGTCCATCCGGCCAAGTTGTCTAATGTTGTTTGTTCCCTTGTATGCGACATGTGTGTGAAAACACTGTCGGTACGCGTTTGCTGTTCTAAACCTTGTCTGCAGGAGTGGGAGTGATCCAAGTGGGGGAGAAAGTTGTGCTTCTCCAAGATGCTGCAAGTGTGTGGTTGAACACTCCTATAGTTTGGTAAAGATGGTTTATGCCCCATCATAATTTTGGTTGTTTATTGACAGATTGAGGAACTGATCACCCTTAATCTCTTGTTGATAGTAGTTGGGATTGTGTTGGATGGGATAGACGTGTCTTGCAAGCTTAGATGGCGTGAGAAGTGAATGGTTTGGAGTAAGGCCAAGTACTTGGAAGTTTTGTGTATTACCGAAAGTGGAAAGTTGGCGGTTTACCGATCAGTCGTGATTGCCTTCAAGTTGTCCTGACGAAGTAGTGATACACAGTCAGGGGGTGAAGTGGAGTTGTGATCGACTTAGTTACGGAAACTAGTCTGATATTGAGAGCTCCATGTTATATGTCTAATTGGTTAGCCAAGGAATTAAATTGATGGAATAATTTTTAGACTTGTGTCTGTGTGTGTTACGCAACAGTTTATGAGGTCGAGTATATAAAGGGTGGATGGTGATTTCTGGTGATTGTTAAAGAGAGTAAGAGGTGGAATACAATCTTGGTATGATTAGGCCTCTAAGTATTTCAAGAGTTGAAGATGTGTAAATGGTCTTCTGAGTATGGGAATGTTGTTTTTGTATTTTGTCGTAATGAGAGAACCGTAACTCGGAATGACGCAGGATTAGAAGCGTTGGAAGTTGCTACAATGCTCTATGTAATGGTGGAGTAGTAACATGGAATTAAGTTGTTTCTTGATGGAGTATGTTTGGATGTTGTAGTAAGTACGGGAAGTGTGGTTTGTGTTTCCGCCATAGACTCACGAATTGAGTGTCCGTTTGACATGGGGTTTTCCATACTTAATTGAGTGGGTGAATAGTTGTCTAGCCGATGATATTTGGATATTCAAGGAGTATAGAGGATCATGTTGAGCATCGGAGACTTGAGTTATCGGTATTTGAGAAAGAGTAGTGATATACCACCGGAAAGAAGTTTAAAGAGTTCTTGGGAGAAGCTGTCAATAACTCGTGTATTGGTTGGCCAAATTTGACAGAACTACTTCTTGTGTTTCGTGATGTTTGGTTGATATGATTGAGGGATATTTTAAGTATAACATCAGCAAATTTTGGTTATGCTTTAAGGCAACTCAAGATACATAAGGGGATTATCTGACAAGTAGTTTGGAGTTGGTTGTAGTCTGTCTGTGCCGGAGTTTGGAGACCTCAATTGTTTAGTTGAGATTTGAAATGATTGCTAACCTTAAGAGCTTAAGTTGTTTGTATAATTGGGACTTTTGAAGGAATGTGCTTTTGGTTGAATTACCATTTGGGTGAGACGACGTGGTGGCTGAGATATCAAATGGGAAATTCCCGTATATACTGATGACGATGGTATTGATCTGGAACTGAGGAAGCAAATTCGGGATATGAGTTTAGTATGTGAAGAGACTTCTTATGGAATTGAGCTTTGTATGTTGAGACTGACTATTGGTATTCCTGATGGGATCCGAGGGAGTCAGAATTCATTTGAGTTTAATAGAATGATTGAATTTCATGGATAAAAGTCGAAGAATTGATCTTCGGATTGATGGAAATGGTACCATGAGTGTCGTGATAAGGTTTGTGTTTCCAATAGTGGGAGTTGGATAAGAGTACCCTGGGAGGAGGACATTGAGATAAATTGAGTATCCATCCAGGAACTGTGAGGGTATGACCGAATTTGAGGAATCATCTTGGTAACCATAGATGGAGAGAGAAGTGGTCAAAGTTGTATATGTTGATTAGACTTGTTGAAGGTTGAAGTGTGAACATCAGAAACTACTGAACTTGATACAACTGTTGAATATTTTTGAGTGGCATGGGATAGTATCCCCATGAATCTTGTGACGAGTTTTTCTGGGGAATTGATAGGGTATGATTTGATTTGGATGGTTAGGAATGGATTAACAAGAGTAACTCGTTACTTACCAGTAAGGATGAATCGTTATGTTAGATGGGAATCTGAGTTCTTCATTGAGATTTTGGAAAGGTTTGTAGGTACTTCTGGGTGCCATGTGGTTGTTGAGCTCTGACTAGCGTCCGTGGGAGAAATAGACAGACAAAGAGGATTACCCAGTGTGTAGAGAAATTCTTGGAAAAGCTTATGTGATTGGACCAAGGTGGATCGTGGGATAAGTTAATCGTCGTTGATTGAGTTTATCTACGACAATTGCTATCATTATAATATCGGAATGACATCGTATGAGGCTTTGTTTGGTAATGGGTGTAAGGCTCCTTTGAGTTGATGTGTGTCCGGCTGGAGCGTTGTACTCGGACCTGAGATTGTGCGAGAGTCGTATCCAGAGTTATTCGAGTCGAATAACATTTTCGAGGACGAAAATTTCTAAAGTGGGGGAGAGTTGTAACAGCCCAATTTTCAATAATTGATTAATGGTACTAGTTAATTGGTTTGTATGATTTGAGTGAATTATTGGATTTAACTGATTTATTCTATTTGGTAGAATAATGTGGACTTACTAGATATTCTCCATAGAGAATGAGACGGGATATTTTATGAGGAAACAAATTGGAGAGAAATAGAAGGGAAGGATATATGAAGGGAAGCGGAACGAAAATGTAAAATAGAAAACATGAAAGAAAATTGGAGGAAGAAGAGAAAGTAGAAGGAGAAAGAAGGGAAAGCTTGGAAAGCTCAAGAACGACTTCTAGCTCCCGATTAATCGAGGTAAGGGTGTGAAGTATTGTTATCTTACCAATGTATGTGATTATGTATGGATTTCTTGGATTTGTTTGGTTGTTCTTCCTCATATTGCATTCTAGGGCACAATGAGTTTAACGGTTAAAAATGAGGATAAGTGGTGGAGTTTAGTCGAGGGATATTGGGCTAAGGCTACCGAGTCAAGTTGGGATGGAATAGGTTGGATTTCGATGAGTTTGGAGTTTTGGATAATGGGGATTTATGAGTTCGCAGACCCTTGCTAGCACGTTCGCTAGGCGAGCAGGTCCCGAGCATTCGCTAGGCATTCGCTGTGGCGAGCCAGTAGCGAACGGTCCCAGACTTGGGCAGAATGGTTTTGGGTGTTCTTCGCTGGTAGCAAAAGGGGTAGCGAGCATTCTCTGGGCATTCGCTGTAGCGAGTGGGGTAGCGAATCAAGTCAGTGGCTTCTGTTTGCCTTCGCGAGCTTGTTCGCTAGGCGAACAGGTAACGAGCACTCGCTAGAGGCTCGCGTAGCGAGCAAGGTGGCGAGCAAGACAGGATGTGATTTTCTTGTGTGTTCCATCTGAGGTCAGTTTTCTGACTCGTATATGATTAACCCTATCGCACGAGGCGATGATTATTGTTGTGATATTTTATACTGTGGGTAGCCTTATGGCGTGAATACTAGATTATGAATTAATTGTGAAATGTAGCCTTGGGCAATACATAATACATTGTTAATATGAATAAGAATGCGTGATGATTTGTGATTGGGTTATTGCCGTTTGGCACGATATTTGGAATGCATGCGAACATTGTGAATATGTGTGCATTGTTTTTGATTGTATGTGAATAATGCATGGGAACATATCGAGAATATGTGTGCATTGCTTGGTGATAGTATTGAATTGGGAATACTTGATAATATGAATATGTTGTGTATGCAATCGTGTTATAATTCTTGAAGTGATGAATTATTTGATTGCATGGGATTAAGACGAGTGAACGGTCTTAAGTGCATTTTGTTGTTGATTGCATATGCATCATTTAGTCAAGAGGCAATGTTTGCTAGTTTTGTGGAGACTAATGACTTGTCCCAAACCTATAAGGGTGGGTTTGAAAGCTTAGGGAACGGGCTTTTGTTGTTATCGATCTAGAAGGGTGGACCCTGTTTAAGTGTAAAAATCGAAAAAAGATAACAAGTGTTGGTACCACATTGCTTGATTTGCATTGTGTCGCATTGAGTCTTATGGCATGATTATATGATGGATTGTGTGAAAGTATGCATATGTATATGCTTATGTGTAAAGATGAGAATTATGGATATGTTTGATGATTGTCCATATTTGTTTGTATATATATGCTTTATGAAGTATAGTGAGAATTGTGAAAATATGCGTATATGTATGACTTGTGTAAATGAGCATTGTGAATACATGATTATTGTATGAAAGTGTGTATATGGATGTGTGCATGATGAAAAATGCTTGAGTGATTATCCATATTTGTTTACACTCATGTTGCAATGTATATGATGATTATAATGAATTGCGGTGAGAAAATGTGGAATATATGTATTTTGTAATTGTGCATTTATATATAATTATATGCATTGTTATTATGATAATATTTCTCACCCTTCTGCTGGAATGATGTCCTATATGACATCGTGCAGGTACCAAGAAATAGTATTGCTTGTAGTTACGATGTCGCTATTGGTGTAGCTGTTTAGTGAGTTAATTATGTTGGGTCGAGTCATGCTCTGGTCATGTAACACTGGGATCGCTTGGTTTACGTTGTAGTGATGTACTATGTGTTCATATTATTGAGATATTGTGATGTTGACCTCAGTGCCTAAGTGATGTTGATTTCTGTGATAAACACAAATATTTGTTTTATAAAAAGAAATGTGATATAAATGAATTCGCTGCTACATGCGAAAGAAAATGAAATTTTGTAAATATGATTATTTAATTCAGTGTTAAGGAGCATGACAGGTGGTTGTTAGTAATTTGGAAGTGTATGTGTGACGCCCTTGTGAAGGCATGTTAATTTTACTCTGATTATGCTTATATTTTCCATGGGGTTTAGAAGGGTGTTACACGTGCAACCTGCATAAAAGGAACTCAATTGAAAAAAGAGAAAGAAACCATGTCAACCCCATTCGCAGCAAGACCTGCAATCCACAGCAAACAGATTTCACACGCGGTGGCCATGTATCGCAAACGACAAAGGGGATTCCAGGAGTTCTTCACACAATACGGCTCCAACAAGGACGACTCACGTTGTTTTGTTTCTTTCTTCTTCTGTTTTCCACCCTTTCACTCTGATAAAAGGGAGCTCTCTGGTTTTCTTGAAAGGGAGGGACAACCTATAATCTGGACGGATCCCCCAAAACCATATCTTGTTACAGCTGAAAAATACGCAGCACAACTCCATACATAACCACACATCCATTCTCATAGGCACCTCACAACAACCCGTTTTAAAAGAAAAAAAAACAACTTTTGTCTGCACGAGAGAGAGGCCCAAATCAAAACCACAAATAATAATTCTCAATATACCTCCAACATTTTCAACCGAGATCCTATTCTGGATCCTTCAACAAAAAAAACAGAGCTTTCACAAAACCTCCATAACCTTCCACTCCTTCTCAACAAAAACCTTGACCTTTATTGCCAAAAATCTCATTTCTCTCTTCATCATCAAAAGCTGAAAAAGCGATTCCAGAAAACCCCAAGAGTTATTTTTCTTCAAACCAAAACCAAAAATGAAAACCCAATAAAAGATTTCCTAAAAAAACACCACCTCCATCAATCTTCTTAAATCCTCAAACTTTTTCCTCCTCATCAACCGAACCAACACCAAACCAATTCTTCCTTAATATTCACCAAGCCTGACCCAGAATTTCCCCAAAATCTTCACAAAAACCCAAAACTGGACCTGGAAACAATACGGAAAGAGAGGATTCGAGCAAATCAAATCAACTCGAGATTTCAAACAAATCAGAAATTTTGAGATGAGGCGATGAATTGAGAAATTAAAGTGAATGGATTTGAGACAAACATAAATCGAGCGCAGCAAGGTCGGTGGAATTTGAGACGGAAACCACAGGAAAGAAGAAGGTTGTTGACCGAGTTGTTTGGGTCCTTCTTCATTTTTCCTCTTTTGTTCATTTTTAATGTCTTGTTTTAAAATGAAAGAAGAATAGTGAACTGATGCTGCGGCTTTTCAATTTTAGGTTTTTTTTCTTTTTAAGTTTTTTTTTACTTTTTTCTAAAAAATGGTGAAGCATGTCCTTTTTCTCTGTTGGGTTTTAATTGACCGCTTGGGGTTGATTGGGCTCTTAGGCCCGTGTCTCATTTCCCCATTCTTCTTGATTAGTTTTTTTTATATTTTATTTTACTCATCTGTCATACCCGAAATTTTACCCTTAGATTATTAGGTTCATTTCGCATTGCATTGTAACTAGCAGCTAACCGGTTTGCCCAGTGTGTTGGTTTTTGCAGGAAAATTACACTGTGTGCGATTTAATTTATGCAGGGCAAAAGGGTCATTAATTTACAGTCTGCTGACAATTTATGAAGCCAAGTCGTCATCAGGAATTCCTCAAACAATTAGGGTTTCAATATCCGAGTCATGTGATTTTATTTGAGAATGAGCTGAATTTTACGACAATATGGATGTTAGTTTCCTCGTGACGTGGTACTTGTTATTCGAGAATCGAGATTTAGTCGTCGGTTGAAGTTGTAAAATGCAGTTTTCTGCCTAAACCATATGGAGCTGAGTGCGTTGCAATATAAGTGGATTTGGGTTAAATCGGTGCGAGAATTTGCTTCGAGGAATTTATTCTAACAGACGCACGATTTCCTTTTTTCTGCTAGTGACCAGTCAATTTTAAAGGAATGGTGGAATTTCGGTTCGCGTTGAATTTATAATGAATATCAATTGGGTTGATCACGGGCATCAGTTGAATCGATTCCAGTTGCAACGACATGTTATTCAAGATACGGTCTGGATGTTAAATGCGGAAGAAAATTCATTAAAAAATGGATTTCTCTGTTTATCTGTTTAAGAGAAATATTCACCAATTTTTATTAGCGAGTGCGAATCAATGTGCAGGGGATTATGTGGAACTCAGAAGTTACGTTGGATGTAATTCAATGCTAAGTTGTGCAAGACGTTTAGCTGTCAAATTTGGATGTTGAACGTCAAAGTTTATTCAAATGAGTTTGTTCAGATGAATTTAATCGGAGAATAGAAATTCAATTTTTTAAAAATTGAATTTATTTATTCAAATTCTATACACTTTTTATTACAATATGCTTAAAATTACAAATCAATTTCCTAAATCCTAATTGTCCTAAAATGTTTATAAGAGTTATTCAGGCCGATCTTCGCGTCGAATCTTCGAACCTGCAAAGTATAGAACGACATGAAAATAATCATCAACTGGTTCAAACTAATTTTATCAAAAATGGGTTTGTTTGTTGATGAGATACCCTCAGTAATTTTTCATCATCGGGTACGTCGGGAGGGGCAACAAATAAATGCCACTGCATCCCCCGACTTTACTTTCTGACCCCGACACAAATCCGGCAATGATATGTCCAATTTATTCAAGGAGAGAGAAAAAGTACTTTTGGAAAAAGTGCTTTTTGGAAAAAGTGATTTTTTTGGAAAAAGTGATTTTTCTTGTTTTAGCCAAACAAGACTTAGGACATCCAAAATTCATAGAAATCAAATGGATATCCAAATCCATCAAGAAAAATGGATATCCAAATCCAAAGTGAAAAATCCATGGATATCCAAAATGGAGAAAAACCCATATCCAGTTCAAACGCAACAACAACATTTCGCAAGTTTCTGCTCCAAAACAAGATCAAAACAAACTTTCTCAAATTTCTGCTCCAAAACAGATCAAAATCAAACAACAAATCCTGAAAAAAAAATCCAACAACAAAGCCATGAAAATCGTAACAATATGAAGGATCCAGACCCAAACAAATCATATATAAACAGCAACATGAACATCATCATGATCATAAGGAGCAAGAACAGAATAACAGCAAAATCAACATCAGCGAGGGGCATCAAAGGAGTTCCAAAGAACACCAAAGCCACCATTACCTCGATTGCCTCAGATTTACATCATCACCAGCAAGCAACGAACCAAAACAGCCGACAACCATCATCAATAAGCCTCACAAGAAAAAAAATTGTAAGATTTCAAGTTCATTATGAGATTTCGTTGTTGTTTGTTGTAGGATAGAAAGAAGAAAAGCGCCAGAAGGAAGAAGACAAAGCTCAACCATGGAGGGAGTAGGCCGCCGCAAGGAGAAGATGGAAAGGGACATCAAACCCTAAAATCTGTTTCAGCAAAGTTGGCCCCTTTCCCCATTTATATTTTGTCATATTCATTTTTCTTTTCTTAATTTTAACTTCAGATTTTATTTGTTAATTTACTTATTAGTTTTATAATAAAGACATGAGTTCTATTTAGTTTTATAATTAAAATTTAATTTTAAAACCTAACTTGTAATGAAAACCAATTTTTAAAACTAAAATTAAAGTCAATTTTTTTTAAACTTAAAATTAGCACTAATTTAAAACTAAAGTTAACACCAACTTATAAAACTTAAAATTAAAACCAATTTAAAAAAGGGGAACTTAATTTTTAAAACTTAAATTTAAAACTTAAATTTAAAACTTAATTAAAATTTAATTTGAAATTTAATTTCTTAGTTAAAATATTTAATGTCATAAGTTAAAACTAACATTTTATTGTAATTATTAGTTTATTAATACATTTTTTTTCTTTTTTATTTCTAATTAAAATTCCCCATTTTGTAAATATTAAGTTCTGACACTTAAAATAAATTAATTTCCAAACTTTTGAAAAAATTAACTTTTAAGTTTAAAAATTCTTTTTATAAATTAAAGTTTCTAAAATAATTATCACCATTTTTCTTAAAAACAATTAATTTCAAAACTTTTTCTTAAAACATGTTTAACCAAATTATCAAACATTTCACTTTCAGTTTCAAATTGAGTTGTCACCTAATTGCGGATTTGATCCCTAACTTTGCCATTTAATTTTGTCTAATGCCTATGATGTTCCTTTCATATTTCTCTTTTGTACATGTTTAATAACCTCGTATCTTTCTGTATTCTATTTTTTATGGTTGTAATTTATGCGAGGACATCGTCGCTTTTGTTCCGTTATTATTCTTACATACTTTCTCATATTTCAATCTCGTTGCTTAATTATTTTCCATTGCATTGTGTACCGTTAATTCCCTTCCGAAGGATAGGTCCAGCCGTTGACTGCCGCGTCATTAGTCCTTAACCCTTACATCCTTCACCTTTTAAACCTAGAAACTATGAGTCGCCGCGCTCATACTTTTAGGCGTCCCGCCGTGGACAATTTTACCCTTTACCCTAGCATTAGGATAAGGAGTTTCCGCACTTCATATTAGGTTTTCCACCGTGGAATACCTGTCTTACCCATTTTAATTCAACTCTTTACAACGTGAGATAAGAGTCGTCGCACTCCACGTAAGCGCTTCCTTATAAATGTTTACATTCCTTTGGAACCTTGACCAGAGTCAAGAAGTTCCTTACCTCCCTTTCTCTTTAACCTCTAACCCTTAGCATATACCGTTAAGAAGATAATTATAGCGAAATGATAACATTAAAACAAGAGGTTCCTGTAGAGTACTACAGAAAGTTAGGGTGCTAATACCTTCCCTAAGCTTAACCAACCCCCGAACCTTAAATCTCTTCCCGCATTGTGTTTACGATGCAAATTAGGTTTTTCCTTTCTTTAACCTTTCCTTCGGATAAATCAAAGACCGGTTGTGAATTAAAGATGTGATTCAAATTAATTAATAATTTGATATCCTATTCTCACCGCAACATCATCGTTGGGCTTTGCTAAAGCCCATGTTGGTACTAGTCAGACTCTTCAATTATTTCTGCACCCTCTTGTTCTTATTTTATTTTGATAGTTTTTTTTAAGTTTTTTTTATTATTATTTGAAGTGTTTCTCATTTATTTTATATTTTATTTCTTCTTCGTTTTTTTCGATTTTGTTTTATTTTTTTTCGAAATAATGAAGTCTCCGATTCGTAAACATTAGCTCCCGAGGTTGTTGAAACCTTCATTATTTCAAATCTATAGAAAATGACCATTTGGGTCATTTTCTCTACTTTGGGATCGTGAGAGGTTCCATTCAATTAGTTAACATAAATTTTGCGATTAAGACGAGGTTTAGCCTTACTTTCAAATTTCATCTTGTTTTTATTAAATTTTTTGATCTATGAAGTCTTCTGATTCGTAAACGTCGATTTGTCGAAGTTGATAACCTTCACAATGTCAAACATATAGAAAATGACCATTTGGGATAATTTTCCCTACTTTGGGATCGTGATAGGCTACCTTCGATTAGCCGACGCGAGTTTATGATTAAATACGAGATCCCGCCCCTGTTGAACTTTTTCATTTTACTAATTATTAACCTTCGACTTTAATCTTTGTTAATATCCCATTGTTTATATTCCCACACATATTTTTCTTTTTACATTTTCTGTTGATATTATCTCATCTATTATCTTGTGCATATTATCATCATTGTCCATATTTCATCTTGTCATACTACATACTCTGTCATCTAACCCATTTCGTGTTTATTTCATTCAATATACCAAAATACGATAAAATTATCGAAACCCTAAAAACTCAAATTTGGTGGACTGTTGATCATTATCCTAGGCATTGAAATTTAGGTCTTGTACATAAATCCTAATTTGGATATTTTTTCTGAACTCTTTCCCGTTTGCTTAACTTAGGACACCTCGCACACACACGGCTTTCTCTTGGGCTACCTGACGATGAGACCATTTATTTCTCACAATCCCTTGTATTTTGTATGTATCCCTCTCCCTTTACCATGTAATAGCTTAGTTATTTTCATGCTTGCTTGCTAATTGCTAAGAAAGATAAAAAGGAATTAGGTTAGAACATGTTTTCAAAACAAAGAACAAATAAGACTTGATCCAACGTCAAGCCACTTTTAAAACCCTTTTCAAATTGAACCACCTTAGGGTTTCACCTCTCTTCTTTTGTATGTTTTCATCCCTTGTAAGTCGATTTCTTCGCGCATCGCCATCAACCTACCATGCTCTATTCACCACCTTCACTTTCCAAAACTTCCTTTCAAAACTTTTCTACTCGAGTCTAAAAACCTTGGTCTTGCGCCAAGCGCCTTTTCAAAACTCTTTTTCCTAATAAATCTTGAATGGTTGTGGAGTGGTTAGGCGTAGGCCTTCTCCTATCCCAAGTGCTTGACATTACCTTTAGGGTTCACTGTCGTAAAGCACTTACCATTCAAGATCAAAAACATTTTAATAAGAGAATGAAGTTCTCTTTGTGTTGAAATAAAGAGAGAGGATTGAGTGCAGACTTCTTCCTCTCCGAGTATTAGGGTACTCACAGTAGAGTGTGTGGTCTCGATACTCGTCTTTCAATACGAAGATGTAAATATATTCACCACAACATTTCATAATAATTCTTTTAAGATAAAGAATGGGGTACTACACGCAAGGGGTTACTATCCCAGGACCTATTTTACTCCCTAAAAACAACTTTCACAAACCAATTGTGACACCTTGCCTCGAATGGCGAAAATTAATCTTTTCAAAAGGATATGTTACGTCCGTTCTACTGCAAACAGGTAACGCCTAAGACTCCACAAGCAAGTTGCAATACACCTAACTGCTAGAATGTGCACGTTAGCATCATCCACAAAAACACCAGTTAACCGTAGGCCGAACTACGACTGCTCTGATTCTTCACTTCTTTTAAGTGAAGATACGTAGGCACAAGGGCCCCAATCCTTGTCGAGCATACTTCTATCTTTTATCCGTAGTTCCCCGAACTAAGTTGACTCTGACTTTCTCATATCTGTTGAGAATACGTAGGCCTAGGACCGCGAAGTCCTACCGAGTCTCTTCTCCCCCGTTATCTCTCATTTCTCTGTTTCTAACCTCTCTTCCCTTGGAACACTCTTAGAAAGTAATAACCTTTAGCAAATATCATCACACATAGGCAAACAAATGATTCCCATCGAGTACGATGGATACGAGGGGTGCTAATACCTTCCCTTTGCATAACCGGCTTACAAACCCTTTCTCTTGGTTGCGAGACCATCTTATCCGTTTCATCTTATGGTTTTCTCGATGTTTTCTCTTCCCCTATGGGATAAATAAAGTTCGATGGCGACTCTTCTGTTTTTCCGTTCTCGCCTCCCCGTCGTTGCATTTTTCGAGTAGCGGCAGTAAGGTAATTGCATCTTAACATTTACTATTTTCTATTGGTTTCTGGTGAAATTTCATTCTCTGTGTATGGATTGGTAGGATTTAGTAACCTATTACACTTGATTGAGGATCAAAATATGAAGAGATGGGATTGAACTTTTAAAAACAAGGGAAGAGGAGAATTTTAATTTCTTTATACAAATCATCAATATTCAGGATTATCAATCCTCACTTCATTAATACTAATCATCTCACAAACCGTTCGACCTTGGATTAGTTATCGATTGCCACATTCCTCTCCCCACTAACTGGATTGTCGGCCTCCGTATAATAGAATTTGATTTTTCTAGAGTGCTTTAATTTGTTTGCTATCTTCTTCTAGAACGCTTTATTGTTTCATTTCTCCAACTTCTCTCTTATTTGTACTAGCTGACAACTTCCTTACAATAGCTCTCCCTTTAAAATCAACCTTGTCAGCAAGGTTGAAGTTAGGATAGTCATATTGGCATACTCCTCTCCTCGTCGGTAGCTTCAGTTTCCCCCATGTGTTTCCACCAAATATGAACTTCTTTGACTGCTTGCTTTCCTTGAATGATCTCACTGGACTGTAAAAATTCCATAGGCTCCATATTAGTTATTACATTGTCTCTTAAACAGTTTCAGCTGGGATATGTGAAAAACTGGGTATATTCTTGATTCTTCGGGAAGTTAGAGCTCTTATTCTACCATCCCGATCTTGGAAATAATTGGAAATAGACCAAAATAGTGCATACCAAGTTTTTGATGCCTCCTTAAAATGTTAGACTTGGTTTGTATGCTGATGGCTTCTCCCCTTTTAGCCAATCTGCAAAACCATATTCTTGTTGGCCAGTAATTGTCACACCATATAACCTACCTCCTGAGCTATGTATGATGATGCCTTATATGTTCTTGACCTCGATCATTCCAGATCCAAACAACCCAAAATGTAAAATTGACGTGTACTTGCAACTGTTGATGGATGAATTGCAACAATTGTAGAGTGATGGTGTAGTAATATATGATGCATCAAAGAGGCAAAATTTTCTATTGAGAGCTGCACTAATGTGGACAATAAATGATTTTCCTGCCTATGGGATGTTGTCTGGGTGGAGTACTGCATGAATATTTTCTTGTCCAGTATGCAAAGTAGGTTTAAAAGATTTCTCATTGGAAAAAGGAAAAAAGAGATATTGGCTTGATTGCCACCGTCAATTTTTACCTCAGGATCACGCTTTTAGAAGAAATAAGGTTGCGTTTTACAAATATAAAATTGAGACGAGGGAGCCTCCTCCAAGGTTAAGTGGTGAACAAGTGTGGAAAGAGGGTTGTGGGCTTCCTAAGGTAACTAACATGCGGAATTGCATTGTTCCTAGCCGTGAAATTTCACACAATTGGACCAAAAGAAGCATATCTTGGGACATGCCTTATTGGAGACACAACTTATTGAGGCACAATCTTGATGTTATGTATATAGAGAAGAATGTTTTTGAAAATGTTTTTCATACCGTTAGGGACAACAAAGAGAAAACTAAGGACAACAAAAATGTAAGATTGGACTTAAAAAGTATTGTCATAGAAGAGAGTTGTTGCTGAAAAAAATTCTAAGGGGAGCTATATGAAACCCAAAGCCAAATATTATTTGTGAAATGAAAGGATGTGTGTGAATGGATGAAAGGATTGAAGATGTCTGGTGGTTATGCTTCTAATTTGGGTAGATGTGTAGATTCAAAGAAAGAAAAAAAACTCTTTGGTATGAAAAGCCATGATTGCCATATTTTATGGAATGTCTACTTCCATTAGCTTTTAGTGCTCTCCCCGAATCAATATGAAAGACCTTAACCGAGCTTAGTCAATTTTTTAGAGACTTGTGTTCAACAGTGTTACGATAAGATCACTTATTACAAACAGAAAAAAAATTCCTTTGATATTACATAAGATGAAGCATATACTTCCACCCACATTATTTGACTCTATGGAGCACTTGCTAATTCATTTCGCTGATGAAGCTAAGATGGTTTGACCGGTTCAATATCGTTGGATGTATCCGTTTGAAAGATTTTTAAATAAAATTTAAAAATTAGTAAAAAAAACAGAAGAAATGTGGAAGGGTGTATCTGTGAAGCATATTTGGTGCAAGAGACGTCCTATTTCAATTCTCATTTTTTTTTCCTTCTGCTCAATACTCAATTGTTATTGGCATAAATAAGGGGATTCATCAAGACCATATGCAACCAAATTTGTCTATCTTTGAACATTTGAATTGGCAAACAACACGAAAATATTGTGAAAGGTGGCTCGACGATAGAGAAATGGCAGCTGCCCAACTACACATTCTCTTAAATTACAAAGCCTTAAAGACTTGAGATGCGAATACATTGTCAATACAAGATTGTAGAAGTTCGTAAAGGGAGAAAATATAGGAAATTTGATCCTTTTATTTCTCCAAAAGCTGGAACTCAAGTTTATTATTCCCCTTATCCTGGGCGCCCAAGAGATAAGGTTGATTGGTAGGTAGCTATAAAGACAAAGCTAAGAGAGGTTGTTGATGATAGACACACATTAGAGGTTGTTTTTCAAGATCAAGAGTCACAAGTTAATGCAACAATTGAAGATGACCCAATTGATTACCTATAAGATGATAAAATTGATGGTGAAGAGGCTAGTTTGTCAATGATGCAAGAAAATAAAGATGAAAAGGATTCCAATAACGATGGTGAAGATGAAGATTAATGGAAAGATTAATAGAGGGGGTGGTTTTTTGAGGGTCTATAATAAAAGAAAAAAAGGATGTTGCAAGAGATACAAACAAATCTTAATCAATTAGTTTTCTATTATTAGTTAGACACTAGTTTTCATAACATTTCATTTATTGTATCATGTTGTTTGGTATTTAAATGTTTATGTTGACCATCTTCCACTAAATGTGGTTCCTTCTGTTACCATTTTCCAAGTAGATTTGTTATTAAATTTTTTTATGAAATTTTTCTGGTGTAGAGGGACTTCCCGCCTGAGAAAAATGTCTTTCCCTTACAATAATTTAAGGTGTGCCAGCGCGAGTTCATAATAATACTATTAGTGGTTATTGTTATGGATACTACTTACGGTGAGAGATCAAAAACACTTTTAAGGTTCATTTTCTGACAAAGGATTTTTTTAATTCCTCTACACATACTTTGAATGATATCTTTATGGTTAAACTGAAACATTGTACAGAACTATAGCAACATGTCATTGCTAAAACATGGATCAATTAGTTGTTATTAAAACAAAGCGGATTGCTTGAGTTGAGTCAGAGATTTCAACAGTTTAGGTTAGAATAGGACCCTTTAACTTATTATTAAAACATGGATGTATACCTCAACTCATGTTATACTTTAGTACCAAAAACTTTGTCTTTCTTTAGTGGTCCTGTTTTTATTTATTTTTCACAGAATAGTAGTGGATGCAATAGCCTTATTGCCAATAAAATGATAAACTGGTTTGACCTAAAGAACGTTATAAATGATACTTGGATCCATACCTCTTGTATCATGATGGCAAATAGTTAATGCATTAGATTTAGTTCCATCAAAATCCACTAATGGGACCATGTAAGTTGTTTTCGCATTAACTCGGTGGCAATTGATGGTAGAGAATATTTGGGATTTGCTTACAAGAACTGCATTTTATGAACTGTTTCAACTTGATAGCTATTGATTTTGTTGCAGTCTAATTATAAATATTATTTGGTAAAGTCAAGATAGGTTATATATATTATCTTAAAACTTATATATTTAATAAATTTTTAGAAGTGTCATTTTATTGTTTTATGTGATTGAACTTGATAGCTAAGGATTTTTTAATGACTTGATATTCTTATTTTTTGTTAGTGCGGTTAACTTCTACAGAAAACATACATGTGACTCTTATTTTTTATTAGTACTGTTAACTTCTATGTAGTTAATTCAGTTAATTGAATCTGATATGTTATTGTTGTCATTTTTTGTTACTAATATTATTTTGATTTTGCACTCTTATTTTTTTTAAGTTTTTCATTTCTTTAAATTCTTGCAAGATGAAGCCACTTAAAAATTTTAAGAAGAGTT
This sequence comes from Lathyrus sativus, assembly GCA_963859935.3. Taxonomy (NCBI): domain Eukaryota; kingdom Viridiplantae; phylum Streptophyta; class Magnoliopsida; order Fabales; family Fabaceae; genus Lathyrus; species Lathyrus sativus. Next base: position 469,721,088 of record OZ012740.1, read on the forward strand.
GTGAAAAAAGTTATATATCTACTCAACATGAAGTCATCCAACTCCAACTTATTTTTCATCTTATTCACCTCAACTTACTCAACTTTAACTCACTCAATCTCAACCTCAACCTATTTTTCATCTCATTCAACCTCAACTCACTCAATATGAAACTCAACCTCAACCCCAACCTATTCCTCATCTTATTCAACCTCAACTTACTCAACCTCAACTCACTCAATCTCAACCCCAAATTATTCCTCATCTCATTCAACCTTAACATACTCACTCAATATGAAACTCAACCTCAACCCTAACCTATTCCTTCTCTCATTCAACCTCAACTCACTCAATACCAAACTCAAACTTGACTCACTCAATATCAAACTCAACCTCAACTCCAACTTATTCCTCATCTCACTCAACCTCAACTCACCTAATATCAAACTCAACCTCAACCCCAACCTATTCCACATCCAAGTCGGCCTCAACTCACTCAACTCTGACCACAACCATAATCTATTCTACATTCAATTCGGTCTCAACTTACTCAAACACCGTCTAGATCTATATCTCAATCCCATCATTCTCAAACCAACATAATCAACCTTGGTCACGGCCTAAACCCACCCAATCTTGCACTGAACCTTCTCAATCTCAACCTAATCAACCTTGTCCTCAATCCACCCAATCTCACCTTTTACAAACTCAATTCCACAATCAACATCAACCTCAATCATAGCCTAACCCCACCCAATCTTGCACTCTACCTTATCAACCTCAATCTTGACCCATCCCTTCTCAACCCAATCAACCTCAATCTCAATATTGATCTCGACCCATCCCTTCTCAATTTATGGTCGTTGAAGCCCCATCTTCATCTAGCCATGCTAGTGGAGACACCGTCGGAACTAAAATCCCAATACTTCTTGAAGTGATGGATGAGTCTCTTACTCGTATATAATATCTAATAAAAAAGATACTTTATTTTATATGCAACATTACTTTCGTCATTTAAGTCAATATTTGTTTGTTTAAAATGCCTCTTTTTCATATTTGATCATCACAAATTGGTAGTTTCAGAAACTGCACACATCATACGTACTCATTTGAACGAGGGGAGACCGTCATGGAAGAAATTATCAAAAGAGCAACGAGATTCTTTCTTTGACATGTTTAAAGTAATTAAATATAAAGATGGGGCTTCATGTTAGAAGCATATTGAAACAAGTAAGTAATTCATTCATGTTTTTTTGATACAACAAAAGTTTACATGGCCACCCAAACACAAGGTTACAATGTGACACAACTTTGAAAAAAGAAGTGCAGCTAAGATGTCGCAATTAATGTAAGATGTTCAGAGAGATTTAGAATATAGGCCGGAATGGATGGGAGAGGAGGTGTGGAAGCAATTACCGATATATTGGAATTTCTCCAAGTTCAAGAAAATATCGGTAAAAAATAAAAGAAATCAGTGCTCTATGGATGGTGCATCTCTTCACACTAAAGGAACTATTTCTCATCATTTGCATTGGAAAAGAATAATATTATAATTTTTCTTAAATTTCATAAAGTAGTATTTTTAATAAATGGCACTATTCTTTTGTAATGGATAGAAAAGAGAAAAGGTTATCGATCCAGCGTCGACTGAGTTTTATTTTCGCACACATCAAAAAAAAAATCAAAGTTGAGTGGAAGTTCACGTTGAATATGCATACGTAAGTACTCCGAATCAACTCTATCGTTATAGAATTACTTTTGACTCTTTTAAAATCCAACTCATAGAACAATTAAAACTCTAAACACATACTTATGACTGCATGACATGTGATGTGCAGAATTTTCTATGTAACGTACTTTTGAATGGCTATGTTTCTCTCTGTTTGAACTGAAATGAATATTAAAATTTGTCCCCAATAGTTTCTATGAAAGTAGAGGGTTAGGAAAATGAAATTGGATTTACAGAATTTAATTTTAGGTGTATACTATCGTGAAATTGAAAAGTAATCAAGTTGGTTTTCATGTGTGTTTTTCCCTCTTTTAGATGATTTATGTGTGAATGATCAATATTGATGCTTGTGTGATAAATTGTTTATAGACATTCATATGATTGTCATCCATTGATTGTAAAAATGTCAAAGACACCACTTAGTATAGTAAAATTTAAGGAACTCATTGTTGGAACTACTGTACTTTGATTAATTACTAAGAAATTTATAACAATCTAAAGGAACTGATTATTTTATGAGATTGAATGTATTTGTAGCATGGACTTTGCTTCTTAGTTATATTTAATTACATGGATGAAGATACAAACCAAGTTTTGACAGATTTCACTTTTAATTGTTCATCTTCATATAGCAGTGGTAGCAATGTTTTCTTGTATATATCTGGTTTTAAAAGAGGAAAATAGGAAATAACAAATTAATGGGTGAATTCTATCAACCAGAATATGGATTTTCTTGAATAATCTTCTGACCTTCAATCTGCTATCTCAGAAGAAGAAAAAATTTAATGTTACAACACACAGTAGAACCATTTGGCTGGAGTTTTATTATAATAATGTTCACATATGTTAACACATTCTCCTAATAGTTGCTCTCAATCTCCTATATAAACTACTAATAGCTAAGATACAATTATGTTGGAGATCAATGATGGTTAATTGATAGGTTGGTTAACTTCTTGAATATGAAATTCCACGTGTTTCTTCATTTTGAGCCTTTGACTTTAATCTTTGATCTTCAATTGACCATGTTATGCATTGTGAATAAAAATAGTTCATCAAAAACTCATTAAATGCAATTAAACATTTGTCGGACAATTGTAAGTGGTTTTTATGTGTTTAGAGTTTCTTTTTGATTCATATAAAGTTTATTGTTATGTCTGTAAAATTTTAATTCTTTGTTATGATTTTTAAATATTCTTTTAGAATGAATTTGAACGGAAAAAGTTAGAGATTTTATCTCAGTATTCAACTCTTTCAAGAGAAGATGAAGTTGATAGTCAACCTATGTCGCATGATTTGAATAGATGAGTGCAGTTGTATGGAAAGAAGAAAGGGAGGGTATTTGGTCTTGGAACCGTCGTTGTCAAGTCTTTGGTTCTATTATCAACTCAACCAAATATTTTGAGTAACTCTCAAGAGGTTGATGATTTGAGAAGTCAAGTCCATGCTCTTAATGCATCATTGCAAAGACAAGAGCAAGAGAAGATGGAGATGAAACAACAATTGCAATGACAAAAAAAAAGAGATGATTGAAACGAACAATAAACTTTCATTGTAAATGAATTATTTAGGATTTGTTGCATCTTCTTCTCATCCACCCCAAGCTAATAATGAAACTGATAATCCAAATGAAGATGGTGTTGATGAATCAGATGAACACATTAGTGAACACATTAACAGTGAATTTTAATTTGGATTGTTTTTTCTTGTTAACTTATTTGAAATTTGAATTATTTTTTCATATTAACTTGGTTGGACAAGTGATTATTAGAAGCTTGATTAATTGTGTTATTTTTAGTAATATAACTCTATAAGTATTTGTTATTGACTTTTAGCAACTTGGTTGCTTTAAAAATTTAAATGTAATTAGTTTTGAATTGTCTTATTCAAATTAGATTTTTATTTTTATAACATGAATTATAATGTTTTAAAAATGAATTAAACATAATTAATAATTAAATTAATAATTTGAGAAAGAAATGACCTGCGGATTTTAAATTTGCTGTGACTTTTCCTTCGAAAATTTCAATTACATATGGCTTTGTCACGATCTGCGATTTTAGATTTTTCCTGTGGATATTTTATGTGGTTTTACCTGCCAAAATAATTATCCCATAAAAGTTTTAGTTCGGAACAGAAAATGGCAGGAAAAACTGCAGGTAACAAGTTCTCTGCAGAAATTTTGTCAAGACTCGTAGGTAAATGCGTAGGAAATCAGAGTATTTTTAATAATGAATCAATTTAAATGCTATTTTTTTAAGTCATTTATTTATTAATATCAACAACTTATTTGCATTAATACATTCATATAAATAAATGATGTTACCATGGATTTAATTCTAAACTACCAATTTATACTCAATTAACTCAATTAGTACATATCAGTTGAACTACCCTATCCATCCATCAATTTAATTAGTTTTATTTTTACAAAATCGAGTATAAAATCGGTTATATCTATAACCAAATTTTATAATTGATTATGGACTTTATAACTGGTTTTAAAGTTCATTTCCTGCTTTTTAATTTAAACTTTATTTTAAAGGGAAAAAATCCAATTTAAAAACTGAATATTAATTTTTTCAAGTTAGAAACCAGTTTTAAGATCCAGGTATTAAAAATGAATTTTATACATAAAAATATTTTATTTATATTCTTAAAGAATAAATATTGTAAAAATCCTAGCATAGATTTAAGACATATTTTTAATACATCTAAAAGAAATCATAATCAAAATTCTTTTGTGTATTAATATAAATTATAATACATTTCATCAAAAAGTATTTTCAGCTAGTTCATTGAATTAGGAAAACAAAACCTTAAAACTCAAAAAGTATTGTTTTTACTAGTAAAAACCTAATCAACAATTCAAGCAATGAGAAGAAAATACATATTATTTGAAAATGATTAAACCTCTCAATAATTTGTGAAATAATGTTCAACAATTGATAAGCTACAAAATTAGAGATTTCAATCAACCACAATTTTCACAATCATGACACCAAGACTATATATATATATATATATATATATATATATATATATATATATATATATATATATATATATATATATATATATATATATATATATATATATATATATATATATATATATATATATATATATATATATATATATATATATATATATATATATATATATATATATATATATATATATATATATATATATATATATATATATATATATATATATATATATATATATATATATATATATATATATATATATATATATATATATATATATATATATATATATATATATATATATATATATATATATATATATATATATATATATATATATATATATATATATATATATATATATATATATATATATATATATATATATATATATATATATATATATATATCACATTTCCTTGCATCTTTATCCCCAAACCTATGTACAAATAAATAACATATGTTTCCAACCATACCATAAAGTGGAAGGGTAAGAACACATGTTTCACATAATAAAGAGATTACTCCCTACAGATGAGTAAATAAACAGGACTAGTTTTAAAGATTAAAGTTAAGATTAAATGGCTGTTTAAAGGCAAATTGATTGGAATTGTCAAGTGTCAATTGGATATCTAACATAGTTATTGTTACTTTTAAAGATAAATACCATATGCTTATTGTTGCTATGTAAAAAATTCAACGTTCGATAATGAAATTCAAAGTTTAATGGACAAATGTTCAAGTTATAACTTAATCTTCACTGCCAATGGAGATGTCCCTAAAATTATGTTTATATGATATAGATTATTAAGAACTTTTGAATGGACAGTCATGTTATTCTGGTTGAAAAATGTGCGAGCAAAGTATAAAAGGGAATTGGACCTAACTTTTGATGATTATATATATATATATATATATATAAGTAAAAAAGAGTCCGTAATGCATTAAAGAAAGTCCATCAAAAGAATAAAAATAAATAAATTGAAAATGAATTCTATTGAGAATGTAGCATATGTGCATAATATGAGTAATAGTTTTATATTGATTGGAAATGAGGAGACTTAAGTATTTATAAGTGGCAGAATCCACCCACTTATGATCTTAAAGTTTTGGGTAAATATGTAGTGTGTTTCTCACAAAAGTATTGTTCTAAAAATGAAAGCACCATAATGTTAAATGCGTGAAAAAAAACTCTTCCAACAAATCCAACTAAATGTTCCTTTGGTATGAGTGCAGAAAAATTCATGGGATTCTTAAATTAAGAGAATGGGTTAGAGGTAGAATCAAGGAAAACAAAAACTATTTTAGAATTTCCTCGTCCAAGAAACAAAAAGAGACTTCAATCAACTCTTTCTGAAAGGACAAAGGTATCCACACATTTATTAAAGCTAAAGAGGGAAGAAGATTTTTGATGGGATTCTAAACATTAGAAGGTATTTGAGGAAATTAAAAAGGTATCTTGCTTAAGAATATTCATTAGAGTGTTAAGTTTGTAATTCCTTGTGTCGAAGTAGTGTAGCTCGACAGGAACAAGGATTAGTCAAATTAGCCTAATGTGTTAGTGAGTCGAAGTGTCGAAACAAGTTGTGTCACACATGATTTCGACTTAGGCCTATTTTAGTAATGTTAGTTATTTTGGCCTTTCATAGTTTTGCTCTTTGGCTTGGAGTGCAAGCAAACCTAAATCTACAAATAGGGAGAAACCCTTATTTTGTAAATAACTCATTATATTTTATGTAATTCGTAATTTGCACTTGCAAGTGAAATAACAGAATTTCCACTGTTTATGGGCAGAGAGTTCTCTGTAGAAAATTGTTCATCTTCTTCTTCTCCAACGTTTACTTTCTTTCTTTCTAAACTTTTCTTTCATTGTCATTACGTGGGTTGAAACAATCTTGAGATCAAGATTGATTGAGTTAAATTCTCCATAGGTTGTGGTTGAATTTCCAACATCTCGTATCTAGAGCTCCGATTATGATTCAAGGAAGGAAAATCGTGATGGCGATGGATCATCCAAACGGTTACTTTCCAGCAAACCTTTCAATTCTCAAGAAAGATAATTATGAGAATTTGTGCAAGCAGATTAAGGTGGTTTTCTATTAACAATATCTTTGGGATCTTGTGAAGGAAGGAGTAGCACCGCTTGCAAAAAATGCAACGGATCAAGAAAACGATGCATTCAAAGAATTGAAGAAGAAAGATTATAAAGCCCTATTTATAATCCATAAATGTGTAGATCTAGATAATTTTGAAAAGGTTAGTGATGTAGAACCAGCGAAAGAAGCGTGGGAGATTCTTGAAAAGTCATTTGGAGGCGCAGAAAAGGTGAAATATGTGAGGTTACAAACTCACAAGAGAACCTATGAATTGCTTTAGACGGAAGAAAGTGAAAGTATAACAGATTTCTTCACTAGAGTTACAAAATTGGTGAATCAAATCAAGTTATGTGGAGAAGTGTTGACATCAAGATCAGTTATTGCAAAGATCTTAAGGTCGTTGGCTCCAAAGTTCGACCACGTGGTAGTAGCCATAGAAGAGTCGAAAGACCTGTCAAAGTTGACGAAGGAAGAGCTTCAAGGGACACTTGAGTCTCATGAACAAAGGATGGCTGAGAGAGCTGCAGGAAAGTCGAAGAGTGATATGGCTTTGCAGGCACAGTCAGAAAAGGAAAGGAATGGCAAAGTAAGATGGTCGAATCAGAGAAAACCTTGGAACCAAGGCAACCAAAGAGGTGGTGTTGCAGGTAGAGGAAGAGGTGGTGGACAAAAGTATGACAAAAGTCACATTCAGTATTTCAATTGTCAGAAGTATGGTCACTATTTTAGTGAATGTCGAAAAAAGAAGAAGAATCAAGAAACTGATATAAAGATGGCGAAGCATGAAGAAGAAGAAGAGATGTTGCTAGTGGTCACAACAAGAGACGAAGAGAGATTCCAGGACCAATGGTACTTGGACTCAGGATGCTCATCACACATGAAAGGAAGGAGAGATTGGTCAGTCAACATGAAGGCCTCGTCGAAGAACATGGTGAAATTTGCAAATGACAGTACTCTAGTAGCTGAAGGTATTGACGATGTTTTGATTATGAGGAAGGATGGCAAGAGGTCAACAATTTCTAATATTTTGTACATACCAGGCATGAAAAGTAATTTGCTCAGTATAGGGCAGCTAGTCAAAAATAACTACAAGGTTTTGATCGAAGACAAGATGATGAGAGTTCTCGGCACAGGTGGTAGGTTGATCTTGAAGGCTCTAATGTCTCATAATAGGACCTTCAAGATTGAACTCAATGTGATATAGCACAAGTTCCTAGCAACTGCAGCCAACAGAGATGAATGGTTATGGCATTTTCAACTAGGCCATCTCTACTTCAATGACATCAGGGAGCTAAAGAGAAGAAATATGGCTTCAGGATCACCTGAAATCGACATTCCAAGTGAAGTTTGTGAAGAGTTTGTTCAGTCAAAAAAACACAAGAATAACTTCAGCAAGAATGCAGAAAGGAAGTCGAAGGCAATTGTGAAAGTCATATACTCTGATGTATGTGGTCCAATCCAGGTGGATTCAATTGCAGACAACAAATGCTTTGTCACGTTCGTAGATGATTACAATCGAAAGTTGTGGACTTATCTCATCAAGAAGAAAAGTGATGTGATCGAGGTATTTTCCAGATTCAAATCTATGGTCGAAAGCTAAAGATTTTGAAGACTGGTGGTGGTGGAGAGTATGTGTCGAAAAAGAGTTCGATGCATTATGTTCAAAAGAAGGGATTGTACATTAGGTGGTGCCACCCTACACTCCACAGAAAAATGGAATTTCACAAAGAAAGAACATAACCATCATGAACATGGTGAAAAGTATGTTGAATGGAAAGCATATACCTAAAGAACTATGGGGAGAAGCGGTTCGACAATAACATACATATTAAATAGATGTCCGACGAAGAAGCTTGAAGGAATCACACCAGAAGAAATTTGGTCTGGTGTCAAGCTTAGCCTCAGTCATTTGAAGGTGTTTAGATCTATAGCACATAGACATGTTCCAAATCAGTTGAGAAGGAAGCTTGATGACAAGTCGAATCAGATGATCTTGATAGGATATCATTCGAATGGAGGTTACAAGTTGTTCGACCCAGTGAATAAGCAGGTAGTGATTAGCAGGGACATGATCATAGATGAGCTTAAATAATGGGATTGGATTGAGAATGTCAAGAAGGATTCAGTGAGAATCTCTTGTGAAGAACCAACCACTGAAGTCGAAAGAGAATTTCGACAGAAACAAGTCAGAGATGAAGCTGGCCGAAGTAGACCTTGACGAATAAGACACATACCTGCAAGGTTGCAATAATGTGTGATTACATCAGATGATGTGGTCGATGAAGAAGGTGAGCTGGTACACTATGCTTTCTACGCAGACGTCGAACCAGACAATGCAGCTGAGGCATTGAAAGATTCAAAGTGGGTGAAAGCAATGAATGAGGAGTTATACTCCATTGAAGTCATTAACACCTGGTCACTTATCAATTTGCCTCAAGGCAAGAAGGCAATTGATTTGAAGTGGTTTTACTAGGTAAAGGTGAATCCTAAAGGAGAAGTAACTCGGCACAAGGCGAGACTTATGGAGAAAGTATTTCTTCAGAAGGAAGCAATTGATTTCGACGAAGTTTTTTCACCTGTTGCTAGGATCAAAACAATCAGATTGGTTGTTGGTCTAGCAAATATGAACAATTGACACACATGTCAGATGGACGTGAAGTGTGCATTCCTGAATGGTCCCTTAGACAAAGAAGTTTATGTTGCACAACCAGCTGGGTTTGTAAAACAAGGCAAAGAAAGAAAGGTGTGCAGGCTGCATAAAGCTCTATATGGACTTAAGCAAGCTCTAAGAGCTTGGAATAATAAAATCGACAACTTCTTAAGGGAGAAGGGATTTGTGAACTGTTCGACTGAGCATGAAGTGTATGTAAGAAGATGCATTTGTGAATTGCTTATACTATGCCTCTATGTCGATGACTTGTTGATAACGGGAAGTTGCAAGAAAGAAATCAAAGACTTCAAACATAACTTAAGTGAGGATTTTGAAATGTCAGACTTGGGAAATCTCTCATATTTCCTTGGTATCGAGTTCTACAAGAGTAGTAGAGGTTTGATGATGCACCAAAGAAGATATGCAGGTGAAATACTCAAGAGATTTGAGATACAAGATTGCAACCCAACTTCGACTTCAACTGAGACCAGATTTCAACTGTCGAAGGATTCAGATGAAGATGATGTCGAACCAACCCAATATAGAAGAATTATTGGGTCACTTTGATACCTTTGTCACACAAGGCCTGACTTAGCATAAAATGTAGGTATGGTAAGTAGATTCATGCAGAAGCCAAAGGAATCACACCTAGCAGCAACGAAGAGGATACTGAGGTATTTGAAAGGGACTCTCGACTACGGTATTTTGTTTCCTAGTTGATGAAGGAAAAGAATGCAAGTTAGTGGGATACACCGACTCTAGTTGGTGTAGTGATGTTGAGGATAGAAAATCCACAGCTGGCTATGTGTTTATGTTAGGTGGTGCACTAGTTGCTTAGAGTTTGAGAAAGGATCCAGTAGTGGCATTGTCATCATGCGAAGCAGAATATATAATTGCTTTTCTTTTTGCATGTCAAGAAACCTGGATGGTGAACCGGGTTGGAGAGATCACATTTAAGAGTAATGGAGCAATTACCAAGAAGATCGGCAGCATGTCAGCTATCAACTTGGCAAAGAATCCAATAGCACACAGTCGAAGCAAGCACATCGAAACGAGGTTCCATTATATTCGAGAGCAGGTAGCAAAAGGGAAGATGAATTTGGAACACTATGGAACTGAGAATCAGATTACAGACATCATGACGAAGGGAGTACCGGTCGAAGTGTACAGAAGGCTAAGGTATATGATGAATATAAATAGCTTATACACAAAAAATTATGTGTTGTGTTGAGTTTTCAATTCCTTGTGTCGAAGCAGTGTAGCTCGACAGGAATGAGGATTGGTCAAACTAGTCTAATGTGTTAGTGTATCGAGTTGCTTAGTGTGTCGAAGTGTTGAAGCAGGTTGCTTCACACAGGATTTCGACTTAGGCCTACTTTAGTAATGTTAGCTATTTTGGGCTTTCATAGTTTTGGGCTTTGGCTTGGGGTGCAAGTACAACTAAATCTATAAATAAGGGGAAACCTTTATTTTGTAAATAACTCATCATATTTTTTGTAATTCACAGTTTGCAGTTGCGTTTGCCATGAAAATTGGCGAACAACCGCTGGTCTTACAAATCGGAAAAAAAGATATGTTTTACTTGCAGGATCGACCACACAAATCCTAGGACATGTGCTAATTGATATTAAATAAAGTTTATAAAAACTATGAACACTTCGACGGAGTTCATGATAAAGCAACTTATCTCAAATGTAAATGAATTTAGGTGGCAAGAAGTAAAATCAAAGTACTGGTAAATGATGAAGACAAGAACTTGCATAAAGAAAGAAAAAATTCTTAAAGAAAGATATTTATTAAATTTGATTGAAATGAAAAGTTAGTGTTACATCAACGTACATTCTTACAAACTCGTTTCTCTCAATACATGGGTACTTGGAGTATACTGAAGAACATGTACACAGATGAACACCCCCAAATTCTAACACTAAGACATGCTATTTATGATAATAAAAAATAATTGCCATTAATAGCTAGCAAACAAAATCGAGACAAGTGTTGTTATGCATATCTTCGGATCCTAGAAGTGTTCCACGTGTCTCCTTTAAGGAATAGATGAAAAACAGACTTTCCCTCTTTTATTTGAATTCAAATGATCTTGTCGAAATACCCTTAGTGACACCTCTGTCGAATCAAATCTTCCAACTGCTAAGAAATATCTCTAAGTCCGTAACATAGATTCTCTTGGCAAAAGGACACCTTCGACTCCCATTCCAAAATATGGCTTCAGTCGAAATAATTAAATTTCTTCAAGAACTCTATTTCCTACTTTTAATTTCATTCAGGCGTCGAAATTAAGCGCCAACAAATTTCCCCCAAAATTATCATTTTTGACATAAATGAAGAAAATACATTTTTTATAGTATCATTCGACGCCTCGAATGACTTTTGCATGTTTTTGATGTCTCTTACTATTCCAAAAACTCATGACGTCATGATCATCATAATAGTTTCTGAAAAACATCTCATCAAAGCATGTCACAATCTCTAGCCATCATCACAATTCCTAGGAAATCGTGCATTAGGCATTAATTGCCCGTGTTTCATCAAACGGCCCTTGTGGGACACGTGTCCCACTAACTATCAGCTCTTTAATGCTGATTTGAGGTACTTTAAACTCCCACGAGCTTATAAATTGTTCCAAACTTAATCACTTTAGCTTTTAGACTCCCAAAAAATCTTCAAACACTCTCCTTCCCTTCTAAAATTGTTCTGTAGCATTTTCCCTTCTTTTGCAAATCATGAATTTTGGCCCTTTGTAGCCTTTTTCTGTAACGAATTAAGTCATTTTGGCACATTTATTTACCATATTAGCTTTATTTTTCTCGCATGATTATTCTTTGGTTATCTTTATCTCTTGAAGTGCAGGCTTATATTTTTTCAAATATTTTCCATTTACCTTCAAGATTCTTTTATCTTTATCTAATTCTTCAATCTCATATGCGCCATTAGAAAAGACTTGTATAAATTGAAAAGAGCCTTCCCATTTAGGAGACCATTTACCTAGGGCTCTATCTTTTTGATCCATAGGCAAAATTACTTTTCAAACCAATTCTTCTGGCGAAAACATTTTAACCTTAACTTTCTTGTTATACGATTTCTCTACTATTTTCTTCTGCCTTCTTAACAATTCCAAGGCATTAAGCCTTTCTTCATCCAAATCAACCAACTCGTCTAACCTCATGTTCCAATTGGATTTTTATAGAATCTCATGGTGCCTTTGGATCCTCGTTGACTGTAAGTAGATTTCCACTAACAACACTGCATCATGGCCAAACGTTAATAAAAAAGGAGTTGCGTTGGTCGATTCTTTGGAAGAGGTTCGACATGTCCAAAGCACTTGATCCAAAGTCTTGTGCCAATTTATAGGCTTCTTCCTCACATGTTTCTTGATCAGACCTATCACTATTTTGTTTGCTGCTTCGACCTGACCGTTAGCTTGAGCATAATAGGGCATGGAAGTCAACAATTTGAAACCCATTTCCTTGGCGAAATCTTGCATCTTTCGACCAATAAAAATTGATCCTTGATCCATTGTAATGGTTTCTGGGATTCCAAATCTATAAATAATATGTTTTTTGATGAATTCGATTACATCTTCTTGCATTGACATTTGGAAAATGTATAGCTTCGATCCATTTTGTAAAATAGTCAATACCTACCAAAATGTACCTTTGATTTTTGGATGACGCTGGTCAAATTTCTCCAACCAAATCCAAAGCCCATCCCCTAAAGGGCCATGGTTTAACTATGGAATGTAATTCACTTGCAGGAACATGTTGTATACCTGCGTGTACTTGGCACTCTTGGCACTCTTTAGTGAATTTGATACAGTCTTTTAATATGGTGGGCCAATACATGCCTTGTCAAAACAACAACCATTTCATCTTATGGCCGACCTGGTGTCCCCGCATGCCCCACTATGGACAGTCGAAAGGGCTAAATATGCCTCTGATTCACTAATAAGGGACTTAAGTAAAACTCCCTCAGGAGTATTTTTAAACAACTCATTCCCCAAAAGAACATAACTTAAAGCACGATACCTGATTTTTCGCTCTGTGAATGTCGTCGGATTTTGCAGATACTCCACTATTGGTTTCCTCCAATCTCTATCCATCAAGCTATCTATTTTGAGGATTTTTAAATTCTCTTTATCAGTGTACCCTAGCTTTGTCGTTTCTAAATCTGATGGGGACAATCTGGCTAACACGACTCTTCCTCTGACTTCGACTGCATCTTGTAATTTTACTTTCGAGATTTTATACCCTGAAGCAATCTGGGCCAAATCATTAGCCACTTGATTCTCCAATTAAGGTATGTGTTGAATACTAACCATTTCAAACCTTCTCAATAATCGATTGGCTATTACAAAGTACATAATAAGATTTTCCTTAACACATTTGTACTTTTTTGTAATTTGTTTTATGACTAACTCTGAGTCTCCCAGTATTTTCACTCGAGTTGCCCCTAATTCCAAAATATCTCAAGTCTGGCTATTAAAGCCTCATATTCAGCCTCATCATTCGAACAGAGAGCTTTGACTTTATACTTAAATCTTGTTGGAATTTTGTCGGGAGAAATAATCAAACAAAACAGCAAAAGTAAAAACAAAAATGAAAGTATTTTGTATGAATAATACTTTATTGATTGAAATGGCCTGTAAATAGGAAAGTTACAAATGGATGCAATTCCTGAAAAGAGTTAATTACCTAAAACTACAACAAGAAATATATAAATGTCGGCAATGTAAAAACAGATAACCACCATGTGTCGATTCAGCTATAGCCTGTATGTCTTTAATGTTCACCAATGCTCCGCCTTCTGAAAAGACTGACTGAACTGATTCTTATCCTTTGGGATCTTCGTATATCAAGATGAATTCACAGATCAAACTCAGAAGGCAGTCGTTTGCTTTTAAATCCCTAACTTTTGCCTGGATCGCCCTTGCGGGTTTTCAATCCACCGGGATACTCATTTTTGCCAAAGTCGCCTTTTCAGGTTTTCAACTTTGCAGGTTTCTTTTTTCTTTTATCCCTAATTTTTTCCCGAACCTTTTCCTTTTATGGTTCACCGGGATGCCCCATTTTTTCCTAGACCTTTCTTTTTCTGTCCAGCGGGTCTATTTTAAGCAAAATATTTTTTGACTACGTTTGCGTTCACAATGGACGTAAAGTCTTCACCATCCATAGTGGATAGTAATAAGGCTCCACTAGAGAAAACCTTTCTTACCACATGTGGACCTTCATAGTTTGGGGTCCATTTTCCCCTTTGATATGTCTGAGGAGGAATGATCCTTTTCAAAACCAGGTCACCTGTCAGGAAGCACCAAGGGCGCACCTTCTGATCAAAATCCTTCTTCATTCTGCTCTAGTACAACCGAGCATGAGTAATGGCTGCTAATCTCTTCTCATCAATAAGACTCAGCTGATTCAACCTGGCTTGCACCCATTCAGCTTCATCGAGTTTCACACCGGCCAATATCCTTAAAGAAGGAATCTCAACTTCCATTGGTAGGACTGCTTCCATACCATATACTAGTGAGAAAGGAGTTTCCCCGGTTGATGTATGCACCGAAGTACGATAATCGTGTAGAGCAAAGGGTAACATCTCATGTTAGTCCTTATAGGTCACCACCATCTTTTGCATAATTTTCTTGATCTTCTTATTTGCTGCCTCAACGGTGCCATTCATCTTCAAACGGTATGGAGAAGAATTGTGGTGTTCAATTTTGAAGCTCTGGCGCAACTCCTTCATCATCTTATTATTCAAGTTTGAACCATTATTGGTATTGATTCGCTCTGGTATTCCATAGCGGCAGATGATGTCCTTCTTTATAAATCGAGCAACCACTTGTCTGGTGACATTAGCGAAGGAAGCTGCCTCTACCCACTTCTTAAAGTAATCGATGACAACTAGAATAAAGTGATGCCTGTTGGAAGCAGTCGACTCTATCTTTCCAATTATATTGATGCCCCACATTGCAAAGGGCCAAGGAGATGTCAACATGTTCAGAGGATTAGGTGGCACATGCACCTTGTCAGCATAAATCTGGCATTTATGGCATTTACTAGCGTATTTGAAACAATCAGATTCCATAGTCATCCAATAATATCCAGCTCTTAGCAATTTTCTAGCCGTTGCATGCCCACCAACGTGAGTACCAACGGAACCCTCGTGAACCTCTTCCATTAACAAGCCTGCTTTGTGTTCATCAATACAACGTAGCAAGACCATGTCAAAGTTTCTTCTATACAACACATCATCCATATTCAAGTAGAAGTTTCCTGAAAGCCTCCTCAAAGTTTTCTTGTCTTTACTTGATGCCCCTGGTGGATACTCTTGAGTCTTGAGAAAATTTTTGATGTAAAAATACCAGGGCTTTCCATCTGACTTTTTTTCAACTGCAAATACGAAGGCAGATCTGTCAAGACGCATGATGGTGATTGCTGGAGCTTCATTCCAAAAATTCACTTTATACATTGACAATAATGTTGCCAAGGCATCTACCATCTGATTTTCAGCCCTAGGTACACGATTAAACTCAACTTTGTCGAAGAAGGGAAAGGGTCTCCTTGCATATTTCTTGTATGGCACCAAGTTGGCCTAACAAGTTTCTCACTCTCCTTTGATTTGATTGACGACTAGCGCTGAATCACCATACACATCTAGATTCTTGATCCTTAGATCAATGGCCTCTTCTAAACCCATAATGCACGCTTCATATTTAGCTTTATTATTGGTGCAAGAGAATGTTAATCGAGTGGTAAACAGTATGTGAGAATCGTGAGGAGTTATAATGATTGCGCTGATTCCGTTGCCATGTGAGTTAACAGCATCGTCGAAAACCAACTTCCACTGAGACCCAATCTCAAGATCCTCGTCAGGCAAAGGCTCATCGCAGTCCTTCATCTTCAGAAACATAATACCTTCATCTGGAAATTCAAACTTCATTAGCTGATAATCCTCAATGGTTGTTCAGCAAGATATTCTGATAAGACACATCCCTTAATGGCTTTTTGGGAAACATATTAGATATCATATTCTGTCAGAACCATCTGCCATCTAGTGATCCTTCCGAAGAGCACTTGCTTCTCAAATACGTATTTAATCGGATCCATCTTTGAAATCAACAAGTTTGTGTGGTTTAACATGTATTGCCTTAAGAATTTAGCGGCCCAAGCAAGTGCACAGCATGTTTTCTCTAGCATTGAGTATCTTGACTTGCAATTAGTGAATTTCTTACTCAGGTAGTAAATAACATGTTCCTTCCTACCTGTCTCATTGTGTTGACCGAGCACACAACCCATTGAATTTTCCAGGACCGTTAAATACATAATCAGAGGTCTTCCTGCAATTGGAGGCATTAGTATTGGAGGTTCCTACATATACTCTTTTATCTTCTCAAAATCCTTCTGGAAATTTTCATTCCAAATGGCTACTTGATCTTTGCGAAGCAACTTAAATATTGGCTCACAGGTGGCTCTTAGGTGAGATACGAGCCTTGCAATGTAGTTTAATCTCCCTAGGAAACCACGAACCTATTTCTCCATCCTTGGTTTGGGCATTTCTTGAATAGCTTTGATCTTTGCAAGATCTACCTCAATACCCTTCTCACTGATAATGAAACCTAGCAGCTTCCCAGGGTCTCACTCCAAAGGTGCATTTATTAGTATTTAACCTCAACTTAAATTTCCTTAGTCTTTCAAAAAGTTTCAAAAGATTGAACAGATGTCCTTTCTCCGTTTGTGACTTCACAATCATGTCATCAACATATACTTCAATCTCTTGATGAACCATGTCATGAAAGTGAGTCACCATTGCCCACTGATAAGTTGCCCCAACATTTTTCAATCCAAAAGGCATCACTTTATAGCAAAACGTCCCCCATGGTGTAATGAAGGTAGTTTTCTCCATGACCTCTGGGACCATTTTGATTTGGTTATACCTAGAGAAGCCATCCATGAAGGAAAATACAGAATATTGAGCGGTGTTATCAACCAACACGTCAATGTGGGGAGCGGGAAATCATCTTTCGGGCTCGCTCTATTCAGATCTCTGTAATCGACGCACATCCTGACCTTTCCATCTTTCTTAGACACATGAACAATATTAGCGATACACAGAGGGTAATTGGTGACAGTAAGAAACCCAGTGTCCAACTGCTTTTAAACTTCTTCTTTGATCTTGATTGCCATTTCAGGCCTCGTCTTTCTCAATTTTTGCTTCACTGGTGGACATTCTTCTCGGAGAGGCAGCCGGTGCACCACTATATCTGTATCTAGCCCATGCATGTCTTGGTATGACCAAGTGAAGATATCCATGTACTCACGGAGCATCTCGACCAATCTTCTCTTGACATCATCTTCCAAAGCAGCCCCTATTCTGACTTCCCTTTCTTCTTCCTCGGTACCCAGATTGATGACTTCAATATCCTTTTGATAAGGCAAAATGACCCTTTCCTCTTGCTTCAGAAGTCTAACTAGTTCCTCAAGTAGGTCACAGACTTCGTCAGTCTCTTCTTCAGCTTGATAGATAGGATTATCGAAATCATACTGAGTCATAGCTGAATCAGAATTGATGGTATCTGAAATGTAAGACCTGCATGATTGATTTTTTATGTTCATTATGATATGCAAACAAACACAAACATATTGCCATTTTTTTTAATCAAAATGTGAAAAAAAAAAATAGAAAAACAGGGATCAAAATATTTGAATACAAAAAAGACGTCCTTTTATTCATGATAATGTTTGAAAATGACAAAAGGGGGCCTACAGAATGAGTCACTACGTCTTGGGCAGAACGTAGGACTAGACATAATCAAAAACAAGTGGAAATTACTCTTCATAGGTGACTTAAACAATTTCCTCGCTAGTTCAGTTGCATAGCTTCTGTCCAGGAATGCAAGGATGGATCCAGGCATACATGTCGCAGTCGCTATCACCTTCGTCGTCTCCTATGGCATAAATCTTGTCGAAGATAACTCCACCGCTGGTGAATTGCACAGGTCCCCTGTATCTGGGAGTATTCTGAGAAGAACTAGAAGGTTTGAACCCTAAGCCGAACTTGTCCTATTTGACGGGAACATCAAGCACCTGGCCTCACCTCTAGGAAGATCCAGATCCAACGATAGCACGGGTTTCTTTAAAAGATGACACTAAAACCTCTGGGCTTTTAACTTCAACAGGAGGCTTCTACTGAGTTTGTAATGTTTCAAAAGCCTGATAAAGCATCTTGTGGATCTCTCCATCCACCTCTACGTATTTAAGTAATGACAGCTGACTTACCATAATATCATCCTCACCACACGCCGTAAAAACTTTACCCTCCATCATGTACTTTACCTTCTGATGCAACATTGATGTGACTGCTCCTGCAGCATGAATCTGAGGTCGACCAAGCAAACAGTTGTATACTGGATGGATATCCATTATGAAAAAAGTCACATCAAAGGTCTCGCGTCCAACCTGGATTGGCATGGTAACCTCTCCGAATACCGACCTCTTCGAGCC
Source organism: Lathyrus sativus (assembly GCA_963859935.3). Classification (NCBI taxonomy): domain Eukaryota; kingdom Viridiplantae; phylum Streptophyta; class Magnoliopsida; order Fabales; family Fabaceae; genus Lathyrus; species Lathyrus sativus. The sequence continues at coordinate 469,740,047 of OZ012740.1, forward strand.
ATCAAACGCCCTCAAAACTAAATCACGTGGCGTACAAATCAATCCTTGAGTATCCAATTTCATCAGTGCCTTCTTGGGTAGCATATTGAGAGACGAACCTGTGTCAACTAAGACGTGTGACAGTAAGAACCCTCTGCACTCCATGGATATATGTAAATAATGGTTATGATTCCTCCAAGCAGGAGTTAAATCTAGGTCTGTAAAACCCAAACCATTCCCAGGATTGACATGCACTACTACCCCCTCCAATTGGTTAACCAAAATTTCCTGCGGTACATATGTAGAATTCAGGATATTCAATATTGCATTTCGGTGTGCCTCAGAACACACCAGCAATGATAGAATAGAAATCTTCGACAAAGTCTAATTTAAGTGATCTACAATCTTGTAATCACTTTTGAGAATGAGTCTCATAAACTCCTCTGTGTCTTTAGAGAATAAACTGTCACTACCAGCCTGCTGTTGCATACTCTCCTCAACTACCGCCTTCCTTTTTCCTTTGTCAACTTTGTCAGTATTAGCCTCTGGTGGGGAAAATACTCTTCCACTTCTAATGATACCACATGCACCCACTATGTTTTCAACACTTGAATTACCATATGATGAACTAGTCAACTCTTGTTTCTGCCCATTACATAATACTTCTGCCGCATAGTTCCATGGGATGGCTTTAGTGCTCATGTATGGAATGGGTCTTGGAACGGTAATGACCACCAACGCTGGCCTGGCAGGCGCTGAAATGTTAATTGTCCGGTAGGGGATTGAAATCGTGGCGATTTATCTCCCATCATCACTTACCCTATTGTTGACGTCCTCCCCAATAACTCTGCCAAATTGCAAACTACCATCATTAATCAAAGTTTGGACCATTTTTTAAGAAACTGCAACCCTCTAGTTGCAAATCACACTCTGATAATCAACCAAACATCCTAGAAAAACTCCTCCTTTCAACAACCTTTCCTTCACAAAACTTAAAGGTGTCTTCAGCTCTTCAATATACACTGTCAAATTTAACCTCTCCCCCTCCATTACAACATTTGTCCTGGAAATCCCATGATTCGGCATCGGGTCCTGGTTCACATTTGGGCCTTCATTGGTGAAATCGATGGCCTTCGAATCAAGCAAATCTTGGACTTTATGATTGAATGCTTTGCAGTTGTCAATGTGATGGCCAGGAGCTCCTGAGTGAAACTCACTCCTTGCATTCGCGTCATAGCTTGGAGGAGGTACACTAGTGGGTGGTGCCAAGGCCCTCTTTTGAATAAGTTGTAACTGAAACAAATGTTATAATAGTTGAGAATATGTCATGGGGGTCTCAAATTGTCTGTTGGTCATTCTCTGTCTGCCAACGTAAGGATGAGGAGCATTAGCTTGTTGCTGAGGTGCAGACAGGATGGCTATTGTAGCAACTTGCTGTTGATAATGCGATTGTGCTCGACCCTTACCTATGTAAGAAGATATATAACTTGAATCTCCCTCCCTTTTCTTAGGATTTCCATTATACGGCTTCTTCATTCCTCCAAATGAGGATCCTCCTCCACTTTGTATCTTCCCAGTCTTTATACCATTTTCTACTCTTTCTCTTGCCATAACTAGGTCCGAAAAACTTTCCGACATACAACCTACTAGCTTCTCATAATATGTTCTGGGCAATGTAGCCATGAACATATCAATCAGCTCCCGCTCCATCATCGGGGGCTATACTCTAGCTGCCAACTCGCGCCACCTCTGGGCGTACTACTTAAATCCTTCATTATTTCTCTGTGACAAATTTTGTAGTTGCACCCTGTTTGGTGCCAGATCACTGTTATACTGATAATGGCGAATGAAAGCCTCCGCCAACTCCCTCCAGCTTCTAATGTGGGTTCTCTCTAACCCCATATACCATTCCAATGACGGCTCTAACAAACTATCTTATAAAAAATACATTAACAACTTTTCATCATCAGAATATGCATACATCTTTCTGAAATACGTCTGAATATGTACTCTAGGATAGGTTGTCCCTTTGTACTTGTTCAAATTTGGTACTTTGAACTTAGGGGGAATTCTGACCCCTGAAACTAGACCCAGATCTGACTATTGCGACCCAAAGGATTTTGGCTCTCATAGGCTTTCATCTTTTCCTCAATTAACTTGAACCTTTTGTCAGCCTCTTACGGGAGACCATCATCTATATCTCTCATTGAAAAGAAAACATCCTGCTTATCTTCCACCCATTAGGGAACAACAACCCTATGTACCGCACACACTACCTCTAGCACCACCTACCTGAACTCCACGAAAAGGACCTCCTCTCAGAGGGTTAACAAATATAGGAATACCATTGCCTTGTGGAATATTGCCACCAACAGGTGGAGGAATAGCAGAAGTTCCTCCATGTAGAATACATTTTTCATCAACTCGTGCTATTAATGGTTGGACTAGAGTCCTCAACTGTTCCTGTTCGTTGGCATCATTCTGCATCAACTCCATAAATTGAGTCATGCACTCTCTGACTTCCTGAAGCTCGTTATGAACCTGATCCATAACTCTTTGCTGATTTTCTCGAGTATAATATCTGTGAAAACCTGATTCTGCAATTCTGTCAACTGATACAGAAAACCAAGCACAGATAAGAGTGAAGCCTCTAGGAACACCTGCTATGCAAATGAAAATGATAATGTAAAATGCAAACATGTATATGTGTTTCAGGGGGATCTCCCCCTTGATTCTAGTTTCACAAATAAGAGAACATTAGAGACAGATGGATGAACCAAAAGCCTTGCTCATAAATAAAATGAGAATAAGAAGTTAACATTCACAATCCATAAATGGGAAATACAACTGAATATAAGTGCTTATGACCCAATCCAACAAGTCTGGTGATGGTCAAAATATAAGAAAGGAAAATAAACTAATGAGATACATCATCACTGAAAATAGCCTTCCTAACCAATGTGGTCTATGCACCAAGTCTGAGCTTCCTCGAGCAGCTTCTTTGTGTCTGGATGCTCTGACCTTGCAATCAGTTCTTGGATGAAGAAGTCTCTTCTATGAATGACATCTTTTAAATCATGACTATGTTCCTCCAAAGCATCATCACCAAAGACGTCTTCAAGCTTAGGTTTCTTCACTTCTGCCCTAACCTTTAGTTCTTCAAAAGTTGATAAAGTTTCTCGCATTCTCTTCTCACTTGTACATCTACGGGATGACTCTGCTAAAACGTCTCTTTCTTTGATTCTGAGTTGCATCTACAACTTGTCAATCTAGTTGTGAAGCTTATCCTCTCTTTTTTCGTTGGCAGTTACTGTAGCGTTCCACTGATAATTGAATTTGGAGATCTACAGATGAGCTCAGTCTAACTCCTTCTTTTTGTGCTTTAAAATGTTGCCAGTACTCTTCAGATCCTGACCAACTCGCCCTTGTATCTGGATCTCTTCAGGCAAATCCTTTCTATCTTAGTCAAGGCTTCTCTCTTCACCTAGCCAAGTAGACAACCTCGTTCTTGTCATGCTTTAGTTAGTTGATCTCCTTTTTCAATTCTTCGCTTTCTTTATGCATCTCTTCCTTCTCTGCCCAAAGCTTATTGTATCTCAGGATATCAACCGTTGTGGGCTCCTCAACTATCAAAGAATACAAGGGTTCTTCCACAGGGAAAGGCAACATTATCTTCTCAACCCTCTTGTGAATCCAATCCATGTAAGGATCATAAGCTCTGCAGTCACGCTTACCCAAAGAGGCTTCCCTTTTTTGGGAACTTTTCTCCATGCTTCCACAACTCTTGCCAACATGTATGGATCAACTATACCAGTAAAGTATAGAGATTCCTGCACTTCTTCCTCCTTCGAGGGTCCTCTCAAAGAATACCTAAATTTTCTAACGGTGAGAGAAGGATTATAATTGACTCCCCCTTTTCTCCCCATCAGAGGCACATTGGGGAAGCTACCACAACTGAAGATAATCTCCTTACCAAGCAGATCTCTATTAAACCAGACAATGTCCTTAGCTGTCAAACCCATGAGTGTCTTAGACCATTCAAACATAATCCTCGCATCAACAAAAATTCTGGAACAAGGGAGATGATCTATAAACCACTTGTGAAAAAGAGGTGTACAACAAGAAACAATCTTTCCTCTCCTCTTTTCATTCTTATAGTGCACTGAATGGTATAAGTCTCCTAGGAGAGTGGCTATAGGATTTCTGGAAATGAAGATGCGAAAAACGTCCATATTAATGATGTCCGATATATTGGGTAATAGTACAATGCCATAGATACACAAAGCCATAATAGCGCTAAAAACCACCCAACACCCTTCTTTGACATATTTATGGGCTTTACCTACCAAGCAAGATAGGGTAAAGCCAGAAACTCCATTTCTGCAGACTACATCATCAATCAAATCAGACATGCTCAAATAAAGAGCATTAGCAAACTTGTCAAGATCAGGCTCCTCCTCTGAATGAAAGAATGACACTTCATCTAGGACTGGAACTCCCAAAATAAAAGCAAACTCCTTTAAAGTAGGAACCAATACATAGTCTGGAAAAGTGAAGTGTGTAGTGGAGGTTCATAAAACTATAGTAAAGCATGAATGGCTCCTTGCTCATAGTTCGTGACCTTATGGACAAGACTCAAAATTCTCCCATAATCCTTTCTGAAGTCTTCAAGAATGCCAGGGTCAGCCATAGCAATGACACCAAATAAAGGTCCCGACTTTGGTAATACAAACTTGTATATAATGACCTTCTTCCTTACAGCCTCCATTTCAATAGCAGACTAGATCACTAGAATTAAAGAAAAGACGAGAACCTAAGAACACACACACACATGCAATGTTAAAATGCAGGATGATTATGCAAATGCAAACAGGGGGATCAAAGTATCTAATGTTGTTGTGTTGTTGACTGAACATAACTAGAGCCCCGCTCAAATAAGAAAACTAGAAATCCGAAGCTCTGACGTAACACGAAATCATAAAAGTCCGCTCTGACAAGAAAACCAAAAAACCGGGAACAATCCACCCAATAGCACAACAACATAATATGATAACAATGATAAAATGCAAAAAGTAAAATGAAAATGCAATAATACAACAATAAATATACACATACCACATACATATGCACAACTATAAACACCTAAAGATATAAAACAGACAAGCGTTAGGATTGACTCGCATAGGTAACCAAAGTCCCCAGCAGAGCCGCCAGCTGTCGCAACTGCAAAAAACAATTGGCAGAAACGAACAGAAGAGTCGCCATCGAATGTTACTTATCCCAAAGAGAGGGAAAGGAAACGATGAAAGAAAACCTAAAAGAAAGGAGAAGACAAGGTCATCACAACCAAATCTTGGATTCAGGAGTCGGTTATGCAAGGGGAAGGTATGAGCACCCCTCACGTCTGTTGTACTCAACGGGATCCACGCTTTTTGTCTAATAAAAGGGTAAGTTATTTAAAAGCTACTGCTGAACGGGAACGGGAAATGAAAAGAAGACTCGATAGGACATCGTTACCCTATGCCTACGTATTGCCTCCTGCAATGGGAATGTCAAAGTTGACGTAGTTCGGATAACTAAACCACTGGTTGGTTAAGTGTGTTTTATGAGTGACGCTAAGTTCTCATTCTAGCAGTTAGGGTCGATGCCTGTTTGTGGTAGAACAAAAAAATAACATACTCTTTTCTGAAAATGATTTTGAAGAACAATCCCGAAGGATAAAAAGATTTGAATTTGGTTTAAGAGTTTTAGAGAAGTGAATTGAATTTGTTTTAGATTCACGTTGCACTAAAGACTATGATATATGAGCAAATGCGCCACATATCGCCCAAGGGGCATACACTAAACACTCTATACAAGTGAGGAGAAACCCCTCACTCATCATTTCCCATATGCTTAAGGCTCGTGGCGCACAAAGTTCATCGTTTTTATTAAGTGTCTTAGAATTGTTTGAGATGAGAAGAGAAAACTCAAAAAGAAAACACTAAAGGGAACTGAAAACCCTAATGTTATCATACAAAATAATCCTAAAGTTACGATAAGAGGGAAGTCTACCTAATTTTATCATACAAATGATGGACCTAGATTTGAGGTCAAAGAGGGACTATCCTAATTGTTATCATGTAAAGGATTGAAAGCCTAATGTCTCTCCTACTCCCACCTTAATCAGAAATTAAGTGGGACTAGGAGTCCTAAGGGATCATGTGAACAAGCATAAGTAAACACCATACTAATCAATCACAAATGAAAACAAATTCAAGGCTTAACCAAGTCTCAAGAAAGGAAAAATAAGAAAGAAGAATGAGAGATGACGGAGAAGATGCAACACTATGAACAAACATGAAAGTCTACTACAAGAGACATGAGCATCGCACAGGCAAGCATTGACTTCAATCAAACAAAGTAAACATAAACATAATGTCAAAGTAATAAGAATTTGTTCACATGTGAAACCATACTCAAAGATTGGAAGTCAGAACAAATTGACAAGACAAGGTGCCAAAACACACACACAAATGACTTAAAGTCCAACAAGAAGTATTATCAATCATCAAGCAAGTAGGTATGAAGTTAAATGAAGTGAGAAATAAAGTAGGGCAGTAGCATTGTCATATAATTTTCAACTTCATCCAAATATTAGAAAATAAGTACAAGAGTGCCAAGCATACATCTCATCAATATCCAAACAAATAGCAAAAACTAGCTCATGCAAGACACACTTCAAATGATCAAACATGTAATACTAGGGAATGAAAACAAGTAGGGGAATTAAAAAAAACATGAACATCATTTCAAATATCAACTCATGGATATCAAGAAGAAATAACAAGGATCAAGTTCAAGACATGCATCAGAACTAGGTAAGCATTCCCTATGAACAATTCCAAAAGAAAACAAGTGTTCAAGCAAGATACAAAGCACAAATGGTTAATTAATTAATACCATATCATCAAGGTAAGAAGCATACTCGAATTATCAATATCAAATTCATATCCAAGACATCAACTAAATTCAAGAAGGATCATGTCCAAAATGTGTTCAAGAAGCCACTCAAAAACACTCATTCAAAGGAACCACAAGATCAAGTGAAGAAAGAGATGAGAAATGATCATACAATGGATATCATATCATGAAAGTCAAACACTCAAACATGTTATTTAAAACATATAAGTGTCCACAATCATCCATTATACCATACAAGAAAGCACCTCAAAGAATTAAGTCAAGAACACCAAAGAAGCAAGGTTAAAACATCAACAACTTGGAAATTCAGGCACAAATTGAAAAATAATCAAATGAAAATGAGATCAAAGCTTAAACCAACTTAATACAATCAAGATTCATCATGAAAAATATCTCAAAGATATTGCTCAAATACATCACCAAATCAAGCCAAACAAAATCAAGTATGCAACTAATCGGGCATGAATCAAAGGTCAAATGAAACCACATGAAAAGTAATCAAGACATGAACACCAAAGCATCAAAACCACACTAAATCAATCATCAATCATATCTCAAAACATGGTAAAACGATTAGGTCAAGAAGTGTCTCAAAGGTCATCAAACAACAAACCCTAATTCAAAGGTAAATAAGGAAAAGCATCTTTCAAAATAAATCAATCAAAAATAGTAAAATTAAATGAAAAATAAAATAAAAATCATGAAAAATATCACAAGACATTCAATATTCAGAAACATATTTTTTTCATTTTTTAAAATAGTTAGAACAAATAAAACAAAAATCAAAGTGTAAAAGAACAAAAATAAAATAAAAAAAGGAAAAGAAAGGAGAGGGGTGAGAAAGTAAAAAACAAAAGAACAGAAATCAAGTGTTAAGGTGCGTTGGGCTAAAATATGGGGGGCATGAAAAGAAAAAGTTCCAAAGCCCAGACCACACACGAAATACACTCAGGTGCCACGTTCGATTCATTAATCCAGTTAGATCCTACTGGCAATGACCCACACAACGACGCCACAATGCATTTGAATTCAAATCCTGGTGTGAAGGCCAGGTCACACCTCCTTCAACCTTCAGACGTCGGAGCCCTATCTCTGGTCGTCTTCTCCGGGCAACCCTTTGTCGAAGCAACCACAAACCACCCAGAAACAAGAAACAAGACCACTATCCCACTCCAAATTTCATGTAGGTTCCAAATCCAACCTTAGTTTTTAAAAACAAACATGTTTTCATGGTGAATCAAAGGAGAAAATTTGTTAACATGCAAACTGAAGCTCAACAAAACAACACAACAAGCTATGCAGACATTTCCTACCATGAGTAGGACTTCAGATGTACACAATATTGGCCTCTAAAATAGGAGAAAAATGGAAGAGGAAAGTTACCAAAACCAGATATCTACAACCTCTGATGTTGCTTGAAAACTTCACAGAACTCCTCTTCTTCCTTCCTTTGAGCTTGGAGAGTAACGATAGTGATAAAAGGTTGAAAGAAACAACTTAAGAGAGTGATATTCAAAGAGAGAGAAATCCTTGAAAAAAGAAGTTGTTTACTCTGAGTTTTTGTGAAAAATGAGGGTGCCTCCCTTCTTTAGGGTTTCTTGGTTTATACATGAGGGTTATCTGGGGTAAAAAGGCTTGTTTACCTGAAGTAAATGTTGTTGTTAGTGATTTTGTGAAATTGGTACAATTGGGGAGAATGAGAGCATATGACACGGGCATGCCTTATATGGTTGCATTGTTGTGAGTTTTTGTGGCTGCAGAGGACAAAATGATCTAGTAGTGGAGCAACCATTTTGTTTTTTGGTCATTTTTTCCAAATGTGGCAAAACTTGTCCATAAAGAAAGTGCTCATGACTTGTTAGTTCATAAAAAGAAAAGTTTTGGAGAGGCCTTTTGAGGCTTAGGCGTGTGAGTTTGATGTACACAAAGAGGCTGCAAGAAGCTACAAAAATTGTGCCAAAAAGATGAAAAATTTATATGCCTTGAATCATGTTTACATACCCTACTTTGCATGAGCACAAATCCATGAATATGGTTTTAATTGGTGAGATCTTGAGCTCATAGGAAAGCTTTCATGATGAGGAACAAATTCCATGTTGATGGCAACTTGAATTAAGGCTTGGAAGATCATGAAAAATAGGCTTGAAGCCATGTCTCTAAATCTGCCCAAAGTAATTTAGAAAAAAATTCTAAATTATGAAACTTTGGCAACTTTGACACCCCATCTTTGAAGCTGTTAGTTCCTGATTGGCATGCATTTTCGTAAAACTTGGTAATATCACAAGATGTTTCTGAAGGAAATCTTGAAGATCTGAAGAGTGACTTGATTGGAGATGATTAGATCAAATTAAATCTATTTTGGTTTTTCCTCATTGATGCTAATTATTTAGATTGATTTCTTCACAATCAGATGTTATTTTTGCCAAAACCTAAGCCCGTCCTAGAGTTACTATTTAAAGGATTCACAATCCTATTTGGTACTTCAGAGAACCTAGGTTTTATATAGTGCATTGTGCAAGGATTAGTGCTTTCTAGCATTCGTGTGTTTGTGTTATTTTGTGAGCCATTCACTCATTACTTTAATGTGTGAATTGGACTAAGTTTTGCTTTATAAGTAATTCACTCAAAGCTTGTAAGAAAGAGTGTATTGTACTTGATTGAAGCTTTTAAGTAAGATCAAGTTTTGTCTTTGAAGAGTGTCTTCTAAAGTTTTATTAACCTGGTGTTATCACTGATGTGATTAAGGGGGAGTGAGAGGTACCTCATATTTAGGAGTGTCCTAGGTAGAAATTACAAGGGTAGAGATTAGGTGCGAAGATGGAAAACTAGAGAGAGTCTACTGTGTATCTTCAAACTAATTCTATTTAGTGAATTTCTTTCCTGGCTTGGTAGCCACCAAATGTAGGTGTGTTTGCATCGAACTGGGTTAACAATTACTTGTGTAATTTTTTACTTTTGTTATACTTGTTGCCTTTGTTCTTATTGGTGATAGGACATATATCAGTGTCGTAACATCGTCTTTGACATCTAATATCTGATACCAGAATTTTAATTGGTATTAGAGCAAGCATCTTGCTCTGGTTCTGGGTGAGATCTAGGGACGATACTATGGACAAAGAAGGAGGATTTGTGAACAAACCACCTGTTCTGGACGGGAGTAATTATGACTATTAGAAACCGCATATGGTTCCCGTCTTAAAATCTTTGGATAATAAGGCATGGAAAGTTGTTATAAAAGGATGGGAACATCCTGTGATTGTTGATAAAGATGGAAAGGCTACATCTAACTTGAAGCCTGAGGAAGAATGGACAAAGGAAGAGGATGAATTGGCTCTTCGTAAATCCAAATCCTTGAATGCCCTGTTCAATGGAATTGATAGGAACATATTCAGACTGGTGAACAACTGTGAAGTGGCTAAAGATGCTTGGGAGGTACCCAGGACTACCCATGAAGGTACCTCCAAGGTAAAGATGTCTAGACTTCAATTGCTGACTACAAATTTTGAAAACCTAAGGATGAAAGATGATGAAAGCATACATGACTTTCATATGAATATTCTTGAAATAGCCAATGCTTCAAGTGCCCTTGGTGAAAAGATGTCAGAAGAAAAGCTGGTAAGAAAAATTCTCAGATCTCTTCCCAAGATATTTGACATGAAAGTAACTGCTATAGAGGAAGCACAAGACATTTGCAAGATGAGAGTTGATGAACTCATTGGGTCTCTTTTAACCTTTGAAGTGGAATAAGTGACAAAGCTGATAAGAAAAAGAGCACAACCTTTATGTCAAACACTGAAAATAGAGAGGATGAATCAGATGGAGATACTAATGAAAGTTTATCCAATGCCATAGTGCTTCTTGGAAGACAGTTCAACAAAGTGATGAAAAGAATGGATATGAAGTGAAGACCTAATGTCAAGAACATATCTCATGACACCAGTAGGTCCAATGATGCAGGTAGAAGAACCAGGACTGAAGAAAAACCCACAAATAGCAAAGGGATACAATGCCATGGATGTGAAGGTTTTGGTCACATTAGAGCTGAATGCCCAACCTATCTCAAGAAACAAAAGAAAAGTCTTGTTGTCTCTTGGACTGATGAGGATTCTGACAGTGATCTTGAAGAAGAGTCTACCAAACATGTAACTGCTCTGACTGGAAGATACTGTTCTGATGAAGACTCCAGTGAAGATGAATTAACATTTAAAGAACTTGCAGCCTCCTACAAAGAGTTGTGCCTTAGAAGCGAAGAAGTGTTCCATCAAGGTGAAAAGCAGAAGAAACTCATCGTCAAACTGAAGGATGAAAAGGAGGAACACCTTAAAATTATCACTGAGTTGAATGATGAAGTTGCTGAACACCTTAAAACTATCACTGAGTTGAATGATGAAGTTTCTCAGCTAACTTTCCAACTTGATCAAATGGGGAAATCTGTTAGAATGATGAACAGTGGTACCAACACCCTGGATAAGATCCTTCAATCTGGAAGAAGGGTAGGAGACAAGACAGGGTTAGGGTTTGATAAAGAAAAGAAACCACCTTCAGATAATAATCATTCTTCACACCACAAGCTTTCTAGATCCAAACGAAAGATGTTCCATCCGATGTCTCAACATCATGACCGAGGTCAACCCAACCAACCAAGAAGATTCCAAAGATGGAGATGTCACTATTGTGGTTGTTTTGGTCATATAAAGCCCTTCTGCTTCAAACTGCATGGATATCCTAAACCTGTGCCTCAAACCAGACTAAATCACAATATTCATTCAACTAGAAAGCAATGGGTTCCTAAAGCTCATGCTATAAAGCAATGGGTTCCTAAGGTTACTACTAATTGCTTAATAGCTCATATGTCCCTCAAAGTCTCTGCTAAGGAAGATTGGTACTTTGACAGTGGGTGCTCCAGACACATGACGGGGATTAAAAATCTCTTAGTAGACATTCATCCCCATTCTACCAGCTATGTGACTTTTGGAGATGGAGCTAAAGGTGAAATTAAGGGAGTTTGAAAATTGAACTGCTCAAGAGCTCCTGACCTTTACAATGTGTTGTTGGTTAAAGGATTAACGACTAACTTAAGTAGCATCAGTCAATTATGTGATCAAGGACTCAATGTCAACTTTACTAAACTTGAATGCTTGGTTACAAATGAAAAAGGAGAATTGATCATGAAGGAAGTCAGATCTAAAGACAATTTCTACATATGGGTCTCTCAGGACTCCAAATGTGCTCTAGCTAAAGAAGATGAAGTGAAATTGTTGCACCAGAAGCTTGGTCATCTTCATCTAAATGAATGAAGAAAATAATTTTTACGGAAGCTGTCAGAGGAATTCCTAAGCTGAAGATTGAAGAGGGAAAAGTTTGTGGTGAATGCCAAATAGGAAAACAGACAAGGATGTCACACCAGAAGATCCAACATCTCACTACTTCTAAAGTATTGGAACTTCTCCACATGGACTTAATGGGACCTATGCAGGTGGAGAGTCTTGGTGGAAAGAAGTATGCTTATGTGGTGGTAGATGACATTTCAAGATACACCTGGGTAAATTTCATAAGAGAAAAATCTGAAGTGTTTGATGTGTTCCAAGACCTCTATCAAAAGATTCAAAGAGAAAAGGAAAGCAAGGTTGTTAGAATCAAGAGTGATCATGGGAAGGAGTTTGAAAATAAAAAATTTGCTGAAATTTGTTCTTCAAAGGGAATTAGCCATGAATTCTCTGCTCTCATTACTCCACAGCAAAATGGAGTTGTGGAAAGAAAGAATAGAACTATCCAAGAATCTGCTAGAGCAATGATCCATGCTAAGAAGTTGCCCTACCAGTTTTGGGCTGAAGCCATTAACACTGCCTGCTATATCCATAACAGAGTAACTTTGAGAATAGGAACCATGACCACCTTGTATGAAATATGGAAAGGAAGAAAGCCTACTGTAAAATACTTCCATGTGTTTGGAAGCAAATGCTACATACTTACAGATCGTGACCAAAGAAGAAAGGTGGATCCTAAGAGTGATGAAGGTATATTCTTGGGCTACTCTACTAACAACAGAGCCTATATAGTGTTTAACTCCAGAATTAAGACCATGGTGAAGTCTATCAATGTTGTTATAGATGATGTGCATAAGGAGATTGATGTCCCAGAAGATGTTGGAACATCCTTTGACATCTCAGCTGAGTCTGAAAACAGAGACAATGATCCCAATCCTACCATCACTAAATCTGAACCAGTTGACAAAGGACCATCTATCAGAATTCAGAAAGACCATCCTATGAATCTCATCATAGGTGATCCAAATAAAGGGGTAACCACTAGATCCAGAGAAGTTATTTCAAGTTCTTGTTTTGTGTTTAAGATTGACCCTAAAAACATCAAGGAAGCTTTAACTGATGAATTCTGGATAAATGCCATGCAAGAGGAGTTGGGAGAATTCAATAGAAATGAAGTTTAGGATCTTGTGCCAAGGCCTGAAGGAACAAATGTGATTGGAACTAAATGGGTTTACAAGAATAAGTCTGATGAAAAGGGAGTGGTCACTAGGAGCAAAGCCATACTTGTTGCACAAGGATACACTCAAATTGAAGGGGTTGATTTTGATGAAAGTTTTGCTCTTGTAGCTCGCCTTGAATCTACCAGACTTCTTCTGGGAGTTGCCTGCATTCTGAAAATCAAGTTGCTTCAGATGGATGTTAAAAGTGCCTTTTTAAATGGTTACCTAAATGAAGAAGTTTATGCGGAACAACCTAAGGGTTTTATTGATCCAACTTTTCCTAATCATGTGTTTAAGTTGAAGAAAGCTTTGTATGGTCTGAAGCAAGCTCCTAGAGCATGGTATGAAAGACTAACAGAGTTTCTTGTTGATAGTGGAAATTAAAAAGGTGGCATAGATAAAACTTTGTTTATCAAGGAAGAAGTGGGAAAGCTCATGATTGCTCAAATATATGTTGATGTTATTGTCTTTGCTGGGATGTCTGATGAGATGGTTCAACATTTTGTGCAGCAAATGCAATCTGAATTTGAAATGAGCCTTGTTGGGGAATTAACTTATTTTCTTGGATTGCAAGTTAAACAAATGGAAGAATCTATATTCCTATCTCAGAGTAAGTATGCCAAAAATATAGTTAAGAAGTTTGGAATGGAAAATGCCAGCCACAAATGAACACCCGCACCTACCCATCTAAAGTTGTCAAAAGATGAAAAAGGAGTTAACATGGATCAAAGTCTCTACAGAAGCATGATAAGAAGCTTGTTATATCTTACAGCAAGTAGGCCTGACATTGCATTTGTTGTGGATGTTTGTGCCAGATATCAAGTTGAACCCAATATGAGTCATATCAATCAAGTCAAGAGAATTTTGAAATATATTAATGGGACAAGTGAATATAGGATGTTGTACACTCATGGATCTGGTTGTGTGCTATCTGGCTACTGAGATGCTGATTGGGCTAGAAGTGCTGATGACAGGAAGAGCACATCAGGAGGTTGCTTCTTTTTGGGAAACAACCACATATCTTGGTTTAGCAAGAAACAAAATTGTGTCTCTCTATTTACTGCAGAAGCTGAATATATAGCTGCTGGGAGTAGCTGCTCTCAACTTGTGTGGATGAAGCAAATGCTTATTGAGTATAATGTCACACAAGATGTCATGACATTATACTTTGACAACCTAAGTGCTATTAACATTTCCAAGAACCCTATTCAACACAGCAGAATAAAGTATATTGATATTCGCCATCATTTTATAAGGGAGCTTGTTGAAAATAAAATCATTACCCTAGAGCATGTTACTACAGAAAAACAGTTGGCTGATATTTTCACTAAAGCATTGGATCCCAGTCAGTTTGAAATTTTAAGAGGAAAATTAAGGATTTTTATTTATGAAAATTTACAGCAATTATTGCTGAGTGGGATTATCACTCATAAAGGGTGGTATTTTCCAAAAATAAAGATGTCCCAACATCACTCATTATTACATAACACGCTCAAGGATACTACCACACGTTACCCTAATCATCTCTTTCCCTCCAACTACCCGGTTCAACTCCCATACCCCCACAAAGTTTCTGTTTACCTCTCATTCTCTGCTTGATTCTCCTTTTGAAACCTATCTTCCAACTCTCAAAAACCACATAATGTCTCCTAAACATGTTGCAACTTCTTCAAAATCTTCAAAGTCTGATTCCAAACCTAAGGCTCGTCCCATGAGCATCTCTTTTGAAGAAGTCCTTAAAGTTACCCCTATTTCCATGGTTCCTAGTCACGACACTGAAGCTTCCAAGACTACTCCCACTCATGCAAGCGAATCTCAACAGACGTCTAAAGGTAAAACCTCTGATACCTTTGCTAATTATACTACTAAAATAAAGAACAAAGAAGGAAGTTCCTATGTTGAGAGTACCATTAAGGAACTAGTGACTAAGGTTCTATATGGTGGACACAATGTACCTGGGATTTCCACTCCTCTATCTCGCATGGATGCCACTCCTAGTTCTGCTGCTGACCTAGGTGAAGAAGGTAAAGATGTTGATAAATCCCCTTCTGATAAGAACCCTAATACAGAGAATCTGCACAAGCTTGTTAGCTCTGTGCTCCAGGATGTAAGAGAAGATGATGCTGCAAATAAGAATGATGGTTTGGAAGACATAACAAATAGTTATGTTTAAGACAAGGAAAATGTAAACACTTCTGAAAATGTGATGGATGTTGAGGATGTCCCTTCTGATGATGAGCTAATCAAGAATGTCGCTTCTGGTATTGCAAAAAAATTGAAGTCTAGAAAAGGAAAAGTTGTGATTGAGCAATCCCCTTCTAAGAGTCAGAGGAAAAAGACCCATGTTGGTCCTCCAAAAGCTTGGAGTAAAGTCACTCCTACTTCTAAGAAAAGAAAGGTTAGGTTGAAGACTACTGATTCAGATGATGATGTTGAGGATGATGTCCAGGACATCACTCTTGCTAAGAGATATGTTGCCAAGAAAACCTCAAGTTCTATTCCTGCTGCCCCTCTAGATAATGTGTCATTCCACTCTATTGACAATGTTTCAAAGTGGAAATTCATGTATCAAAGAAGGATTGCCTTAGAAAGAGAATTGGGAAAAGATGCGCTTGAAATCAAAGAGGTCGTGCAATTGATTTCTGATGCTAGGCTGACCAAGACTGTAGTTGGGTTTTCTAAATGTTATGATATGCTTGTAAAGGAATTCATTATGAATATCCATGCAACCATTACTGATAGAAAGAGCAGCGATTTTATGAAAGTTTTTGTAAGAGGGAGATGTGTTGAATTTTCTTCAAATGTGATTAACAAATTCTTGGGAAGGAATGATGAAGGTGATGGTGAAATGGAAGCCTCTGACAATCAAGTGTACAGGATAATAACTGCAAATCAATTCAATGCCTGGCCATCTAAAGGTAAGCTTTCTGCTGGGCAACTTAGTGTTAAGTATGTCATCCTTCACATGATTGGTGCTGCAAATTGGGTGCCCACTAATCATACCTCAACCATTATTTTTGGACTGGGTAGATTCATTTATGATGTGGAGACTAAGGTTGAGTTTAACTATGAAAGGTATATATTTGATCAAGTTATGAAACATGCCACCACAAGTGTTGTTAAGCTTCCTATTGCATTTCCCTCTCTTATCTGTGGAATCATCCTGAGCCAATACCCTGGGATCCTCACTACCAATGATGTGGCATGCAAAAGAGAATTTGTTATGTCTCTTCACTACAAGTTATTTGCTGGAAGACGTGTCCCAGACATTGTCTTAACATCAGCTGAGAAGACATCTACTTCAAGGGCTGGGGTTATTTCTGAATTGAAGGAGACTTGCAGGGAGTTAGGTGATGTGATTAATGTAGCTACAGCAAGGAAGATCAAGTTGGAAGCTTTGATTAAATGTTTGGAACAAAGTGAAGACAATACAATGAATGATGCTGATAATCAAGAAGAAGAAGTTGAAGAAGTGTCTGGTTCAGGGGAGAAGACTGATTATGTGTCCATTAATGCTGGTGAAGATGAGAGTACTAGATCTGAAGAAGAAGATTAATTTTGTGTGAGTGATATGATCTTTATTTTTTTTGTTGCTTTGTTATGTCTGCTGCTGCAGAATGAATTTTTTTCTTGCACTTAAGGTGTTGTTGGTTTGTACTTTAATTGGGTCATCTTTATACCCCTAACTTTACTTGGCTCTAGTTATTTGATCTATGATACTTGCTTCCCTTAGTTTGTGTTCCTATTTTTTGGCTAAAAAGGGGGAGAAGTGAAGTTGTTGCTGTTCTGTTTGATCTTGCGGGATGTTGATAATTGCTTATGTTGAGGGGGAGTTTGTGATTATAGGTTGCTGGCTATTTAGGTTGTTTGAAGAGTTTGGGTTGTTATGTGACTTGAAGAGTTGTTGGTTATTGTGTTGAGAGGGAGTTTGTGTTTACTCCTGTTTTGAAGTTTCTTTTCTGTTGTGCTCTCTGTTTTAGGAGCTCTTGTTATCTGTTGAATGTTTTAGCCAAAATTTGCCAAAGGGGGAGTTTGTTAGCTTCTTATTGGAAGGCATTTTGGTAAAACTTGGTAATATCACAAGATGTCCTACAGGATGTCTTGACATGTGTTATTAATATTCTGCAGGTAGCTATGTTTGTTGTTGCAGGATTTAGTTCATGATGTCAAACATGATGTCCTGACATTTGTGAACATAACATTCTGTGAGAATGTGTTTGTCTGTTCCTTTTTCTGCAACTCTTTGTACTGTCATGATCTGTCATTTATGGTTCAAATCTGCGTAGAAATACTCTTTAATTAAAAGAGTTTGTGATGGATTTATTGATGCATTTTTCATGGAGCACTTATGGCATCGTGTGAGCTATTTTCTTGAGGAAATCTTGAAGATCTGGAGAGTGATTTAATTGGAGATGATTGGATCAAATCAAATCTATTTTGGTTTTTCTCATTGATGCTAATTATTTAGATTGATTTCTTCACGATCAGATGTTATTTTTTCCAAAACCCAAGCCCATCCTAGAGTTACTATTTAAAGGATTCACAATCCTATTTGGTACTTCAGAGGCGCTAGGTTTAATATAGTGCATTAGGCAAGGATTAGTGCTTTCTAGCATTCGTGTGTTTGTGTTAGTTTGTGATCCATTCACTCATCACTTTAATTTGTGAATTGGACTAAGTTTTGCTTTGTAAGCAAGAGTGTATTGTACTTGATTGAAGCTTTTAAGCAAGATCAAGTTTTATCTTTGAAGAGTGTCTTCTAAAGTTTTATTAACCTGTTGTTATCACTATTGTGATTGAGGAGGAGTGAGAGGTATCTCATATCTAGGAGTGTCCTAGGTAGAAATTACAAGGGTAGATATTAGGTGCGAAGATGGTAAACTAGAGAGAGTCTACTGTGTATCTTCAAACTAATTCTATTTAGTGAATTTCCTTCCTGGCTTGGTAGCCCCCAGACGTAGGTGTGTTTGTACCGAATTGGGTTAACAATTACTTGTGTAATTTTTACCTTTGTTATACTTGTTGCCTTTGTTCTTATTGGTGATAGGACAGATATCAATGTCGTAACATCGCCTTCGACATCTTATATCTGATACCAGAATTTCAGAAGCCATATAACTTGAGGATTTTTGATCCAATGAAGATGTTCTAGTAATGGATAGAAAGCTTGAAGAATGATCTTCAAATTTCATGTTCAAGGGAAATTGATTTGAGGTCAAGAACATGGTGAAATGTTTCTTGGAAAGTAGCCCCAAAAATCTGCCTAAAACATGTCCACTCTTGAGAATCTTGAAATTTCACAAATTTATGGAAAGAACTTGATTTTTACCCAATTTTGCAAGACCATAACTTGTGATTCAAGCAACCATTTTCTCTCATCCAAAGCTTTAATAGATATTCTTTCATACAACAAGATTGCAAAGCTGAAGTACCCTTAAAAAATGCCTAGATTTTGAGATATGAAGCATTAAAGTTAGAGTTTCATGAGATTTGGAACTTTGACACTTAGAAATTTTTAGGCAGAATATGCCTCATGTTTTACCCAACTTTGGAGGCATTTTTCATTTTGATCCAAGATGAATCAATACCAAATGTAAACATCAAAGTTGAAGTATGATATACAAGCTTGCTAAAGAGTACAAGAACATCTATTGATTCAATTTGAGCAAGAAGTTATGAACCTCATAACATGCCTTGCTACAAACTGCTTTTTGACAGCATTGGCACATAACTTGTTCCCCACGATTTTCAAGTCAATTTTGGACACTTGCATCATTGGATTTCTGTCCAATATCAACACAAGATGAAGGAATATGAACCATAACACAAAGGGGCAATAATCTATCCATAGCATGTGCAAATTCATCATGGCATGAACCTTGAAATTCAATTTTGGCATCTTGCATTTATGTGGTACAAAGATGTGGCATGAATCAAGTTCATATCAGTCTAAATGAGTCAACACTTATCCAAGAATCAAAAGAATTAAAACCTGCAAGTTTAGCTCAAGTCAATGGCTAGAGGAGAATTTGACTACATGACAAAACACATTGGATAATAGAGTGATTAAGCCTTCATTCACTATTCCTTGCAAAACAAACTTCCTCTACTATAAATAGAGGGCATTTCTGGTTGATCAAAACACACCAAAACAATACCACAACTTTGTTTTCTCATTCTCCCTCTCTTGCTCAAAATTTCCAAGTTTCAAGGATCAAACTTGAAATTCTCAAAACCAGAGCCTAAACCACTCAAACAACCATCCAAACACATCATAAATCATCCATTTGAGGTGTTCAAACACTCACCTTCATCTAACATTACCAATATCAGAAAGTTAACCATCAAAACCCCAAATTTTAACTTTTCTGCATTTTTCAAGCCATGTCTTGATTCAGTCCATTTCAAAACCAAGAAACACCTCAAACACACTCTAATATATACCCTTAAGGTGTTCTAAGCATATTTTCTCAACTATAACACCATTTTAGAGAGTTGTCACTTTGGTCACTTTTGCCTATTTTGCAAGAAAGGGCTAGTTTCTGTTTCTAAGGTTTTCTTTGGATTTTGAGCATCCTAAAAGCTTCCACGGGATCCATTAACAGTGTCCAAGGCATTAGATTGCTTCTGTCATAAGTATCTTGAAGGTTAGCAAGTGAAGCTTCAAGAGGTAAGTGCATAAGAACTTGAACTTTGCAAAATATGCATTGCTTTGATGTACATTGATCATGAACATGTCATACATATCATATTTGTTGTGTTTAAACTATTTTATCATGTTATTATTGATTGTATAGAATGGTAGCATAAAATTAGCAAAACTTGACCTATTTTGAAACCACTATCGGGTTTTAAAATGTAGGCATTTTTAGAAAAATCTAAGACCACCATTGGATTCCTCGTGAAATTTTAGGTAGGATCCATCTTTATTTCATCCATTTTATGACCATCTTGCAATTGAAGAAAATCTGGCCTCCCTTGGACAAGAACCAAGCCATGGGCGCCTTGTCTGGCCAGGCCTAGGTCACTTCTAGGCATATCAATTAATGGGTGTGGTTTGATACACGGATGTATCACCACCCCAGTGGTTGCAGCGTGTGGTTTCAAGTCTGTTTGTGTGCTAGGACGTGGGTTCAATACACACCCATGCCATTTTTCCCATTTTCACAATTTTTAAAAATAATATTTTTCATATTTTTTTAATAATTATTTTTTTTAATTAATTTTAATTATTTTAAAATGATTTTTTTCACAAAAATCACTCATATATCAAAATATTTTATTCACCAAAAAATCACAAAAATAATTTTTATTTGATATATTTTTAATATATTTTAAATATTATTTTTAAATTGTTTTAAATATTTTAATATTCATGTGGATAAAATATTTTTTTCATAAACTTTAATACTTGTTTTTAACATGATTAATGATTTTATTTGATAAATTATGCATATTTTATTTGATTTTTCTTTGAAAAATATCTTTAAAAATATGAAATTAGGGTTTTGTTTTGATTCAATCTTTCAAACTTAATTTCAACATTTTTGGGCCTCTATTAGATTTTAAGACCCAATCCCCTTATGTACATAAATAATTTTTAGGCCTCTGCTAGGAGTGTAAGTCTCATCTCTCTATATATAAACTTTGTTTTCAATCATCATGGGCCTATGCTAGGAGTGTAAGTCCTGTCTTTCTATACATAAACTTTGTTAATGATCATATGGGCTTCTGATAGAGTGTAAGACCCAACACCTTTTGTAAATAGAAAACCTTTTAGCCTCATTCATCCTAGGTTTTGTACAGGATACAAACAATCATCTGGGTCTCTATCTAGAGTGTAATACCCTACCTTTGTTACTTAAAGATCAAGTCATCTTCAAAGTGAAAACTTTCTTCAATTTCTTAAAACCCTAATTCAGTCTTGAAGAAAACATCTAATCAATCACAATACACTTGGGCCTCTATCCAAAGTATAAGACCCACCACCTTTTTTTAATTAAATTCATACTTGTATATATACTTGTTCATATCCCTGTATATATGCTTGTACATATCTTATTAAGTTTCTCTTAGCAGTTTGAATCATCCTTAGTTTAGACTAGTTCAAACCATAGGATCCTTGTCAATCAGTATAACTTAGTTCAAACAACTAGATCCCCCATGTACAAAGGAATTCTTATTCCTAATACAGTCAGCCTCCTCTTGGGCTTTGTTCAATTGATTCAACCTTGAAAAAAATTCAATAAAGAGAGGACTATTTCTCGGTGAAACCTCTTCTTTAACCCCTTTAA
This sequence comes from Lathyrus sativus, assembly GCA_963859935.3. Taxonomy (NCBI): domain Eukaryota; kingdom Viridiplantae; phylum Streptophyta; class Magnoliopsida; order Fabales; family Fabaceae; genus Lathyrus; species Lathyrus sativus. The sequence goes on from OZ012740.1 coordinate 469,761,770, forward strand.
TCTTGGAACAGTTTAACAAAGAAAGGATTATTTCCCAGTGAAACCTTTCTTAAACTCTTCTTAAGACTTGGACAGTCTAAATTCCCCAGCCTCCTCTTGGGCTTAGTACAATGACCCACAGGCTTCCTAGAAGTATCCCCAACCTCCTCTTTGGCTTCATACAAGGATCCCCAGACTTCCTAAAAGCACATGATAGACCCTATTCATCCATATCCCTACATCAATTTGCAGGAAAGAGAAAACCTATTATACATTCAAACTCATCCTTTGAGTCTCCTCTGATCCTCAACAAGGCTTGACTTCCACCTTAAATCCCCAGCAAGGGTCAGTCTCCACTTAAATTCCCTCAGCCTCCTCTTAGGTTTCATATAAGGATTTTCTCCAGCTAGCCTCAATCTTGGGCTTTGTACAAAACATATATATATTACTCCCCTAGTTAAGTCGAGTTTAATCTCTTTTTCTTTGCTTCAACCTTGGGCTTTGATCAAGGTACAAAATCCAACACTTGGACATTAATCAGTCTTCCTCCTGACAGAAACGTTGTAGGGTGTAAGTGGGTTTTTAAACTCAAAGAAAATGCTGATGGATCCATTCATAAACACAAATCCAGACTTGTGGCCAAGGGTTTTCATCAAGAGCAAGGCTTTGACACTGAAACTTTTGTCCCTGTGGTCAAGCCAACCACTATTAGAGTCATCTTGACTCTTTATTTCACTAACAAGTGGGATATACAATAGATAGATGTGAATAATGCCTTCTTGAATGGCATTCTTCATGATGAAGTTTATATGACACAACCCCCTAGATTCATTAGTATTGATAAAACACTTGTGTGCAAGCTTAACAAGGCCATTTATGGTCTCAAACAAGCCCCGAGGGATTGGTATGAGAAATTGACTCATGCTCTGCTTTATTTTGGCTTCACTGCTTCTAAATGTGACAACTCTCTATTTGTTTATAAAAAACAAGGTATTTCTATGTATGCTCTTGCGTATGTAGATGATATACTACTAACTAGCTCTAACCATGTCCTTATACATGATCTAATCAACAAGTTGCACACTGCTTTTTCTTTAAATAAGTTGGGTCGTCCTATGTACTTTCTACATATTTAGATAAAATTTTGCAGCAATGGACCATTACTTCTCACTCAGTCCAAATACATCCATGGCCTACTTTCCAGAGCCAATATGAGCAATGCTAATTGAGTTCTTACTCCTACGATGAGCATTTGTAAGCTCAGCAAACATGGTACTAATCATTTCTCTGATCCTCACTTACACAGATCTATTGTAGGTGTGCTACAGTGTGTGACCCTGACTAGACCTGACATCTCCTTCAATGTCAATAAAGCTTGCCAATTCATGGTATGTCCTCTTGATTCCCATTGGTCCATAGTTTGAAGGTTGTTGAGATACCTCAGTGGTACTTCTCAATATGACCTGCTTCTGTCTCCCTATATCTATGCATGGAAGTTTTCTCTTCGAGCCTACAGTGACTCCGATTGAGCAAGTGATTCAGATGATTACAGATCAACTTCTATCTCTTGCATCTTCTTGGTCAAAATCTGGCATCTTGGATTTCTAAGAAGCAGTCTTTAGTCGCTCGCTCAAGTACCGAGGCAGAATATAAGGCCCTTGCACATACTACTTTAGAAATGCTCTAGTTAGAATCTTTATTGTCTTAGCTCAAAATACCGTTTCACACACCTACACTTTTATATGATAATCTTTGTGCGGTTGTGCTGTCTCACAACCCGGTCTTACATGCTTGCACGAAGCACATTGAATTATACGCCCATTTTGTTAGAGAATGTGTTGTGGTTGGTACAATGTCAATCTACCATGTTCCTACCGTTGCTCAAATTGTTGATGTGCTTACTAAGCCATTAAGTACGACGGCGTTTCAGGACATGCGTGGCAAACTCAAGGTCGTCTCAACAAGTCAACAAGCTTTAGTTTGAAGGGGTGTTATAATAGTGTAAAAAGATTTAACAGTTTTTGTTATTGTATAGGTTTTTAGGGGTTAAAGTTAACTATCTCAATTAACTCATTTTGTATAAAAGATGCTGCAATATCAGTGTAACTAATTTTGATTGATTTGTCTAATAATAAGAACTTTATCTTTATTCCATGATAAATTTTTGTTCAGTCTTGCAATCACAATGAAGATGAATGTTATGCTTCATCTCTAATAACATACAATGATTCAAGTTTGACCCATATCTATGTTGTAGTCTTCTCCCAAACGACTTCCCTTAAGACTTTATATTCTATGCATAAAATAATGACACTTGTGGCCTAATTCACCATCTCATCTTTTCTATTTGTGTTAAACCTGCGGACATCAATGACTCATCTTTCAATGCTTCTACCTCCAAAAAAAAATTAATGTATTAAACAAAGAATAGTGGCAACCAAATTAAATGGTCTCAAATAAAAAGTAATATGTTAAGTAGTGTAAGCACCTCACTAGAACAAGAATAAAATAAACGGCATGTACACACATAATGTATTTTATGACATCTTATTTTTCTTTATATATTTGAAACAATAGTAATTACTTCCGCTGTCTCAAATTATAAGTTATTTTGTCAAAAAAAAATTATCTCAAATTATAAGTTATCTTATATTCTCAATGCAATATTAATGATATTTTTCACAATATACCCTCAAATATTTATTATTATTTATTCTTTCAATTCTTCTAATATCTCTCTTCAATGTAATTATGAGGGTCATTACAATAACGTCATAAATAACTTTTCTTTCTCATAAAATAATAATTTAGTTTTTTAATTCGTGTGAAATATCCAAAACATCTTATAATTTGAGACAGAAATAATATAAGTTATTGAAACAAAAGTTATAAGTTAGATAATAAATTCATCAACTAATAATTCTAAAAAGATCTAACTTAAAATTTAAAATACTCATTAAGCAAATTTGATGAAAATAATTTAATCTACCGTCAACAAAAGATAAGACAATAGTGAATTCATTCTAACTTTTATGAAGCATACTCTTACAAGTCAAAATATATCATTATACAAAAACCTATTACCCCAATCATCCTAACCCAGCCAAAATATAGACACTAACAAAATAAGTATAAGTGCTCCTTCTTACCACAACCTTCAAAACAAAAAATTGCATCTGATTGAATTATCTTCCGACCCACAAGGTTCTCTGTCTATAGCCTATTCTTCAAAAGCTCCAAATATATATTGTCAGTCTCACTCTAAAGAGCTTTCTTCTGATTAGACTGGCAAATTTAGTCACAAATTTATATGACCCCACGTACCTACAAAGCCCACATGCAAACTTGTGGCTATGTCTGTTACTATAGTATAGAGCAGTAATTAGTATGAAAAGACTTTAAACAACAAGAGACTTTCTCCATTTCATTCCAGAAACAGAGAACTCTATTATTAAGAGTTTCGTGAGTCTATATGTCAATATTGAATTTTTCATTTCACATTGTAACCAAATGGGGAAAGAGACTATATTAAATATATGTAAAGGTAAATATCTTATGTGTAAGGTTTTAATAATAATTATCTAAAATCTTAAGGTGATTGGAGTTGGAGTACGAATTTCTCACTTATAAATAATCAATTATCAACATAAGAGACTTTTGTTTTGAAAACCTATCATTGAGTGCTTCAAGTCACGTTTATCATCTTGAAAATGGCGAATGTTATCTATTGGTGGAAGGACAACATTAATTAACTCGGTGTTAACTAACATGTCAGGGCACTTCCTTTCATTGTTCAAGGTATATGTCAAAGTTATTAAGGAAATAAAGCACATCTAGAGAAATTTTTTATGGGTTGGCACGAGCGATAACCCTCTCCTTTACAAACCGAAGAATTTAGGTGGATTGGACATCAAGGACATCACCGTTTTTAATAAGACATTATTATCCAAGTGGTTATGGAGGCTTACACATGAATATAATGCGGTTTGGAGTGGAATTTTGGAGGCAAAATATAGATGTTTGAAGAATAGAATCCTGAATAGAGAGTCTACTTCTAGTTCTAGATTGGAATCGAATTGGTGGAAAGACATTATGTATTTAGAGGAACCTTCCCAAGAGGTATACTTTTACAATCTGCTATCTTGGAAGTTAGGTGATGGATGCAACACTTCATTCTGGTATTCCAAGTGGCTTGGCTCTTCCCCCTTATCAATCTTGTTTCCTACTCTCTTTGTTGCGTTTGAGCGCAAATTGGCACTAGTTCGTGACTGCGGCAGGGAGGAAAATGCTTGGATTTGGGATTTGGAGAACAACAATGTTGTGTGCGATGTTGTTTCTATCGAGGAGGGTCGCAGCTTGCTGATGTTGCTGGAGGAACTGAAATTGTCGCGAGACTTATCGAATAGCATTGGTTGGCCTAGGGGTGTAGTCTAATGCACATGTTGTTTGTGCATTTTGTTTTCATGTCATTGAAGAAATTGATCATGTCTTCCTATCTTGTCCCAAATCTACTTTAGTATGGCAAGAAATTGAAAAGTGGTTGGGTTTTAGCATTTCAACTTCATCCAATTGCATGTGTGGGTCACTTCTTGGCATGATCTTTGTTGAATTTGAGACCTGAATTTTTTTTTTTAAGATAATCAAGTATTGTATTTTATTTACCAAAATAACACAGTATTCAAAAAATTTACCAAAGTGGCTATGAAATCAACCTTGGGTCGCCATTTGAAATGGCGAATGTGTTGAAATGCTACATTGGAGAAGATGAATTCGCCATATCAAATGGCGAATGAGGTGAAGTTGGATTGCATGCGCCATACTGATTGGCGAATCAGTACATGCTAGGGTTTCCAATAATTCATTTTTATTCGTTTATATTTTTATTAGTTTTTAATAAATTTTAATAACTGATTAATAATGTTTTATTATATTTTTAAATAGTTTATTTTAAATATCTTATTTTCAATTGAAATTTAAATAAATTAAGAAAAAATTTAGGTATAGAATGTTAAAATGAAATATAGAAATAACAAATTATATTATATTTTTAAAATAGTTTATTTTAAATACCTTATTTTTAATTGAAATTTAAATAAATTAAGAAAAAATTAGGGTATAGAATGTTAAAATGAAATATAGAAATAACAAATTATATTAATTTAGAATCTAATGAAAAGTACAATTACAATTTAACAAAAGAAAAAAAAACTAATGACCGGCTCTATCCAAGTGACCACCGGTGCCACATTGTGGGGGACGTGCATTGCGACGAGGTCTACGACGAGGTTGTTGTGGTGTGTCTGGTCTCTGTATGTTGAATTGTAGAGGAGGTTATGGTTGGGACAGCCCCGACGTATTAGATAGATTTTGCATCATTTGAACCCAATAGCCGGGAGGTCCACTGTCAACAGCGCTTCCGTAGTCAAGTCCGATGCCCATGTTTTCAAAGGATTGTCGGGGAGGTTGGGTGGAGTATGGACGGTATGGTTGTCCGAATGTGTACAAGGAGTTGGGTTGGTCTAGGTGTGTTGGTTGTTGCGGGGTGTGGTAGTCGAATAATGGATAATTTGGGGGGTCGTTGGAGGGGTCGTTGGAGGGGTAGTTGGAGGTGTAGTTGGAGGGGGGAGGGTCAAATGAGTTGTCTGGGCTATAGGTGGAGGGGGTAGGCTCAAAAGAGGTATCGGAGCTGTAATGGTAAGGTGATTGAGGCTGGGATTGGGTGGGTGGTGGCATGTAAGGTTGTCGTTGTTGATAGGGGTTATTTGATGGCATGTAGGGGTTTTCGTAAGACTGGGCTTGGGCACTGAACTGTTGTTGTGGGTTTGACGAAGAACCGCGTTCCCTTGGGTCGGCCAAATAGGTTGGCTGGGACAGGAAAGGCTGAGATGTCGTGACAGACCTAAACCAAGTCATATATTGAAGACTTGGCCTAGCCCCGTGTACAATACGGTCGGTTAAGAAGTATTGCCTTCTTCTTTTCTAGTGTATACGCAACTCCTTCGCAAACTCCTTCCAGTCACTGACACTCCCCTGTGCGTCTACCTGCTTTTGATGCCACTGCCCCAAGTCTACTGGAGCATCTGGAATATCCTAATGCATCCCAAATTATAGTTTCACCCGGTCACTCGGGTGCATCTCCATCGTAGTGAACCTAATTATGGGTGTCTTTAATGTCTACACAGCGGCATCGTCGGGGCTGGGCTCGTGGTCGAGACCCTCGTACGGCATCCAGACAAACTACAATAAAGTTGGACAATTAAGTTAGACAGAGTTTGAGAGGTTTATACATATACATTAAAAAAAATTAATGGCAAATAACTTACATCATCTGGCCCAAGGTGGTCGATTAGATTGCGGTATTGAATTATAGAGTGCCTTGGACATCTCTGATAATTCATCCCTGAAATAGACCACCTAAAAAAATAAACACATCTCAGAAATTATTAACTGAAAAAGAATATGTAGTTGCTAAATAATCTTGAAAAGATACTTACTTGTTGGCGTACGGGAACCTAAAAGAATTCCTGTTTATTGGAGCAAGCATTGGCATCCTAGACCAACCCCACGCTTGCAAAAGATACGCACAACCATAAAAAGTGCAGGAATTTTTTTTTGAAGTTTTACAAAGTGCGATATATATATGAGCGAGGACAGCTGATCCCCAACTATATTCGCACACTTTATTAATATTCCCCAATAATGGTAAATACATAGTATGGACGGTATTTCCAGTGCCATCTGGAAATAAAAAGTGCCCGAATAAAATCATAATATAGCACCGAGTTTTTTGTATTTTCTCAAACTCGGTGCTATCATCAGTTAAGACAATACGGTTGTACTGTTCTCTAAGGTATTTTAAATTTATTCCCTGACCCCTAGGGCGGCCCTCGCTTTACGCCTGAGGTCCGTCCGTACAAAGAGGGGCGCCCAATAAATCTTCACAAAGTTGGTCAGGGACACCAACTTTGCCGTTGACGGTCTTACCATCGATGTGTAGGCCGAGCAACATGTAAACGTCCTGAAGAGTCACAGTACACTCACCAAAAGGTAGGTGAAATGTATGTGTCTCCGGTCTCCAGCATTCTAACAACGCTAGAATAAATTTCATGTCGAGGGAATAAGATTTGATTTTGATCAAATCACCAAACCCACAATGAGTAAGGTAGTCCGAAATGAGCGGGTCATGTAGTATGTAATCATGCACACGACATCGAAACCTTGATACATCCTGCAGAATAATGAATGTTACGTTAGAGAAGAAGTAAAATTACTAACATTTTTTTAGACAAAATTGTAAACATAGACAAGAAAAAAGACTTACAAACTCAGCGATGTTTTCAGCCGTCCCTCTGTGTGAGTCACCCATGGTCAGTAGAGACATTGTCGTTTGGGATGTTGAGATTTATAGATGGAGACTTGAGAGTTTGAGAGTTGAGAGGTTGAGAGTTAAAAGGTTGAGAGTTGAGAGTTTGAGATTTGAGAGTATGAGAGTTTAAGTGTGAGTAGAATTTGATGGGTAAAGACCCTATATTTATATTCAACGATCTGATATGTTGTAAATGCATGCTTCACAAGTGGCTTGAAGAATGTGTTGTGTAAGAGCTTGGTGGACGTGTGTCGTCATGCATGTGTTGTGTAAATGCATGTTGGACTAATGCCATGATGCATATGATGTAAATGCATGTTTGACTAATGTCATGATGCAGTGTCTTGTCTAATCAAGCATGGTGGATACAGGATCACATGTGAAAAGGAGATTCCTTCATTGTCTCGTCTAATCAAACAGGCTGCATGTCATTGATTGTGAAGCATGCGTGACAATTGAAAGGCAGAGATTCCTGATGCGGTATCACATGTGAAAGCAGAACTTTGCATTGTCACGTCATATTATGGGTCATATTTTGTTTTTTTTTTGCATATTATGGTTTTTTCTTAATTAAAAAGTTATTGTTTTTTTATGTATGATAGGTTCTGATTGTTGCAAACACATGCATGAACAGTGTCCTGATGCACGTCATTGATTCCTGATGCATGTCATTGATTCCTGATGCGTATCATTGATTGTGAAGCATGTGTGACAAGTGAAAGGCAGAGATTTCTGATGCGGTATCACATGTGAAAGCAGAACTTTGCAGTGTCACATCTTATCAAATGTTCTGTTCATTGTCATGAGATTGATTATGGAGCACGCGTGACAAGTGTCCTGCATGCATGGTCATTTGGTCATTGATTCATGTGAAAAAAATCTTTACTGATACATGTGAAAATTACAAAGTTCATTGTTGTTACATGTAAAAAAATGTTTAAACTCTTTATCAAACACTCAGCCCATTTTATAAAGCCTTTAAACTCTTTAAATAATCAAACACTCACACGCTCAAACACTCACACGCTCAAACACTCAAACACTCAAACAATCAAACACTCAAACATTCAAACACTCAAACACTCAAACAGTCAAACACTCAAACACCACAAATTTTGCTATGTCTCAAACACCACAATATGTGATTTCTGCTCATCTGAACGGTGAAGTTTTCGAATGTGAAGTGTCGGGATACAATTTCAGAAACACGGATGTTACAAAAATTTTAATTGACAGAAGGTCTAATTTTTTACACCTGAAGTCAAGAATCGAAAAAAAAAACTGCAATGTGGTCCAGTTGGGCAAATAATATACAAAAACCCAGTATTTTTTGGCGGACCTGATTCTTGCAAATTTTTCCCTTTAAAGGTGCGAGACGATGAAGACGTACGTAACATGTTCCGCAATCACGAGTATTCTGGGTTCGCAGATATCGTGTTATATGTTACGTTACAACAACAACAACTGTCTCAGCAACTTAATTCGTCTCAAGTTTTTTGCGATGAGGAAGATGAACACCCTGAAGTCGATGTCATTGACGAAGAAGAAGAAGCAAATGAAGTCACTGTTGACGAGATGGTGAACAATCCAGAGGATGAAGTTCAACCTGGCAATGTATATTGTCCACCTCAACACATGACTACTATCGCCTTAGGCGATGATGAACCCTCGAGGGATGTTTTCTACAACCCCAACTACACAATAGGGGGGCAACTAAAAGAGGGTGACGAGTTTGGTACGAAAGAAGATTGTGTCCGGGCTATCAAACAGTTTCACATGGAGTTGTCAGCCAACTACAAAGTCGATCGGACAAATCCGACGCGGTATACGATCTATTGTCGTAACGAGGAGTGTCCGTTCCGATTAACATCATCTTTCAGGAAGAGAAGCGATTCCTGGAAGATAGGGTCAATGGGTCCGTCCCACAGTTGTATAATTTCGAATCCGATGCAAGACCATCGCAAACTCAGCTCTAAATTGATTTGTGATGAGATTCTGTCAGTTGTTAGCGACAACCCGTCTTTGAAGGTGAGTACCATAATTACACATATGGTACAAAGGTACAACTACACTCCTTCGTACCGAAAAGCCTGGATTTCCAGAACTAAAGCAGTTGAAAGGGTGTTTGGAAATTGGGAGGAGTCGTACAAGGAACTTCCTAAATTTCTGGTGGCCCTTAAACACTACTCGCCAGGAACTGTAGCGATATTGGAGACGATGCCTGCTTGTACACCAGACGGGACTTGTGTTGCTGGAAATGGAATTTTCCACAGAGTCTTTTGGGCGTTCGAACCATGTATCAGAGGGTTTGCATTTTGTAAACCTATAATTCAAATTGACGGAACATGGTTATACAAGAAATATAAAGGCACACTTCTCATGGCAGTGGCACAGGACGGGAACAACAACATTTTTCCAATAGCCTTCGCCATAGTAGAAGGGGAGACTGCTGGGGGTTAGAGTTTTTTCTTAAAAAACCTCCGCTCTTATGTGTCTCCATAACCCAACTTATGTTTGATCTCCGATCAACACCCATCCATCGAGAGTGCATACAACAACCATGACAACGGTTAGCAGGATCCTCCCTCGACCCACATTTATTGCATAAGGCATATTGCCCAAAATTTCATGCGCGAAATCAAGGACATGACGCTGCAAAAGAAGGTTGTGAACGCGAGATATGCACTAACTGAACCCACATTCAGATACTACCGGAACGAGATCAGACTGAACAACGCGGATGCATTAAGATGGATTGACAGCATTGATAGGGAGAAATGGACGCGGGCATACGACAATGGGGTGCGATGGGGCCACATGACAACTAACCTCGTCGAGTCAATGAATTCTGTTTTCAAGGGAATCCGAAACCTCCCAATAACTGCCTTGGTAAAGGCAACCTATTTTAGGCTAGGATCACTCTTTGATAGCAGACGTACGAAGTGGGGTTCGGTATTACAATCTGGCCAGCTGTATAGCGATACTTCAATGAAATTCATGAAAGGGGAAGCTGCCAAAGCCAACACACACGTGGTCACAATATTTGACCGTACAACTGGTTGGTTCAGTGTTGCCGAGTCTATGGATCACAACGAAGGAAGGCCTAGGGGATGTTACCGTGTTGAATTGGATAAGAGCTGGTGTGATTGTGGAAAGTTTCAAGCATTTCGTATGCCGTGTTCTCATGTCATAGCAGCATGTTCCAAGTTGCGCCAGGACCCAACCAACCTTCTTTCTGCAGTTCACCAAGTCATGAGTCTATGCAATGTCTACACATGCAACTTTCAAGTCGTGGCAAAGGAGGACTATTGGCCTGAATACGAAGGCGAAATTGTTTGGCATAATGACTTGATGCGCAGACAGAAGAAGGGTCGGCCTAACAGCACGCGCATTCGAACTGAGATGGATACCGCAGACAAGCTGGTGAGATTGTGTAGCTCGTGTCGGCAACCAGGACACAATCGAACAAAATGTCCTAACGTAGGATCAAGCAGCAGATCATAGTTTCATATTTAATCTTGTCCCGTTAAATCAATATCAAATTCCATTCGATTAATAGCAACTTTTATAAGATTAATAGCAAATTTCATTCGAATAATACCAGGTTTCAATCAATTAAAATCGTAGTTAACTGACACAACAACAACATGACAACAGAACACTGCGCGAAGGCAACATAAATTAAACAAACATAACAACAACGTAAAGACCTAAATAGAACAATGCACCAAAGCGTCTACGATATCACGACCATCAACTTTATCTTCTTGGGTGTCAACATCATCACAAGGACACCGACATCATTTTCCACTTTTCTCCATTCACGAGTAACTCCGTTTCTCCCGGTCTCCTCGACCAGCCTCTCGATTTTCCTAATCTTTTCTCCTGGACCAATGTCTCCTTCTAGCCAGTGGTTCAGTTTCCTGTGCAAGTGCTCCAACGTCTGCGTATTCCAGAGGAGCACCTTCATCGGAGGCTTTGTTGCTGAAAACACAACTAGGGCATTTCTTTTCATTAGATCGAACGTTGGAAAAAGTTCCTCCGATGCTGATGACGACGACTAAGAACGTTGATTTAGAAATGCAGACATTCTAGACTCCACTCAACTCGAACTGCACTAACACTTTAGTCTTTTGGGATATAATGTTGTGAAAACATACATGTCTTTGCGGTCGTATTTATAGTAAAAAAAACAGTACGTACCCTATATGATATGACTTAAATAACCTTACAACATTTATACACTTAAAATTTGCTCAACACTGTATTTTTATTTTGTATTTAAACCAGTTTAAGTTTTTTTGTTTATTAAACATAAATTTATTAAATTAATTAGAAATTATTTTTATTTAAACCTAATTATTGTAAGTTTTTTAATTAAAAAATAAATTTTAAGGTTAAACCACATTATTTTAAAATTATTAATTCAAAAATTTATTTAAACATTTAAATCTAATTTTTTAAGCTTATTAATAATATTTATGTTTAAAAAAATTAATAATTCAAAATATAAAAAAAAAATTGTTTTTATTTTTTTAAAACATTAAATGAATATAAAAAAATAATTAAAATGAATTATTGGAAACCCTAGCATGACTGATTCGCCAATCAGTATGGCGCATGCAATCCAACTTCACCTCATTCGCCATTTGATATGGCGAATTCATCTTCTCCAATGTAGCATTTCAACACATTCGCCATTTTAACACATTTAATAAATTTTTTGAATACTGTATTATTTTGGTAAATAAAATACAATACTTGGTTATCTTAAAAAAAATTCTTGAGACCTTTTTGTTCCTCTTTTAAATATAATTGAGTATAAAAAAAAAACTCACATTTATTATTCTTAACGGTTATTATTCTTAACGGTTATAATGAGGACAGAACAACAATATTTATTAAAAAATTAAGAAGAAATATGGAAGTGTTGAGTAGGGAAACAGAAACAGTTACATGTCTTGACGGATTTCTTTTGGGGAAGGGTTTGAAACAGATCTAAAAACAATGCTTATAATATAATATACTGGTTGTATTTTTATTCTTAGAATTGATTACCATTTCTATCAGTTATTCAAATAAATTGAAATTAAAATAATTAAAAGAAATACATATATTACATGCCCACGTCACCAGTAACTACCTACCTATTAAACATAACTTCCACCACTGCAATTTGACATACCCCTTTATCCTTTTCAGAGACGCTAATCCTTTTAAACTATGGAAAAAAAATTAATATTAACTTCTACCATTAATACTTCTTTTAGTCTTTCAGTGATTTTTTCAAGCATCTTATTCTTCTCTATGCTACACGTCAAATCCTCCATCATTTTTAAGGTATGTACAGTTTAATAATTACTTGCATAGTTTTTCACTCTTTTATAAAAAACTGTTTCTAGATAACTTGGATTGTTGAGAAATAAATTATTATATGTGTGTTTCTTCTATATTTATACTTACGTGCATGATTTATTGTTGTGTTGTGGTTTTCTTCTATATGTGTGCTTACATTTTGTATCTAGAATTTCTACTCCATATAAGACATTCTGCAATTATATTTGTTTTAATGATTGAAAGGGTGATTTTGTTTATTTACCTGTTATCATGAGGTTTATATTTCTTTATGTCCAGCTTTTTTTTCTGTGGCTGAGAATTTATTAAAAACAACTCACTAATAAATTCAATTTTTGAAAAATGAGATAAAATATAGATGAACGATTGTAATGAGGGCAACAGAGACAGCATGAAAGAGCCGCGGGAGAGAATTAATATCCATTAATTTAGTATCTTATTATTCATCTGTGTCATATGATCAATTTCTATACAAATAATTAATCAGTCTAACCAGTATAAAAGAATTTAATTATTTTAATTAAATTACTATCTTTTCTCATTATATTTTAATATTGTTTTATATATTCTTATAAAAAAAAACATCATAGAAAATTTAATTTGAAAAATTAAATTACAACTTTTTATAAGGTATACGGAATTAGACAACAAAGATCATGGGTCCTTAAAGCATCTCCAACCGTAAACTATAGATGAGTCAATAATAAAAATAATGCTCCATTAGTATTCTATAAATTCTGATATCTAATGTTATGTTGTGTGCTTGAGGCTTTTACTATTCACTATCATATCAACTATACATTGAATTAAATTCACATGAAAGATACACATAAACAAAATTGTAGAAAGATATATAATCTTTTTATACCATAGTTTTTTTGACATTTATATTTTTTTTATTGATTATTCATTTGAAATTTATTTTACATACTTCCTTATTCGTCTTTTTCATGTTTAAGTTTAGATTTATATTTTAAATTTATTATAATTTTTTATTAAAAATATTTATTTTATATATATTCTATTTATATTGGTTACAACTTTTTATCATAATTAGTAAATTTATTTTACTTATAAATTACAAATAATTTTTTGATAGTTACATTGACAAAATCGAAAATAATACTCATCAAGTATTAAGTCAACAAAAAAGGACAAGAAGGGCGAAAAATGAGAAAGGAAACAAAATATGACCAACAAGCAAAGAGAAAAATATTTATCAAGACGACGAAAAAATTATAGGTGGCGAAAAGAGTAAGATAAACTAGCTCAAACATATTGCACTATAAACAATCATCCGAGAATTTCATTTCAAAATTTGATAAATATGACTTTTTCAAGTTCACACTTTTAAGGAACTCATGACAATGAAGTCGGCCCAAATAACTAAACATGTTAATGATGTTGCACTTGATTTGCACTTGGTTGGTGATTATCAATATATATATATATATATATATATATATATATATATATATATATATATATATATATATATATATATATATATATATATATATATATATATATATATATATATATATATATATATATATATATATATATATATATATATATATATATATATATATATATATATTATCGTACATTGTATAACATTGTTTATTTGTCATCCCTTATTTTATATATTTAAACCTGCAGATCGTAATTGCACACCACCTAATCAAGGAATCAACAATAGTCAATTCGGTACAGATATAATGGATATTGTTCTAAGTATACAAGCAGTAATTTTAACACATGTATATATGTTAATTATTATTTTTGTATCAGGTGATATGCACGTTGATGAAGATTTGAAGGATGCACTAATCTCATATGTTAACATGGAGGCCAGAGATAATGGTGTGTCATCATGTCGTCCTCAAGGTTTGTTCTTAGACATTTTTTAAATATTTTTTTCGTCAAATAAATGTAGAATCAGGACATTAAGGTAACTTATAATTGAGGCATCTTGCATTAAGTTCTTATTTGTATTTTAGATTTTAGATAATATTCAGTTATAAATATCAAGCTTCTACATGTAGAATCAGGACATGTTTTTCGAACAAGACACAATATTGTTTGAAATTTTAAAAATAACACGATGATGGTGAAATCTCGGTTGCTGAATTCAATTACTTGTAAACATTGCAATGCAAGATTATTCCATCATGAATCACGTGACACATGGTGTACTGGTGGAAAGGTATCATTTTCACGAGTTAATGCTCCTATAGAATTGCAACAATTATTTTCGGATAGTTTAGCAGAAGGAAAACATTTTAGGCAACATATTCGAAGTTACAACCACGTGCTCTCATTCACTTCAATTAGTGTTCATGTTGATGAAAATATTCTTGCATCTGGTCGTGGTATATATACATTTCGTGCTCAAGGTGCTTTTTACCATAACATAGGAGGTTTCTATCCAAATGAAGGTTTCAAGCCACGTTTCTCACAACTATACATTTACAACATAAATAATGAGTTACATAATAGACTGCAGGACAATTTACGACTAAACTAAAATGTAGTTTACAAATTACAACAAATGTTCCATCAATTTAATCCTTTTCTGCTTAGGTTCACGCAACTATCACTACTTACAAATATCGGTGAATGTAGCCTAATACTTAAAGAGCGTCTGATAATCACCCTCGATATAATATTCCATCTGCAGAACAAGTCGCATCAGTTATTGTTGGAGGTGATTCAAATTTTATGGAATATGGGAGGGACATTAATGGCATTTGTCATGATGGAAATCTAAAGAAATTTCAAGAGACAGAAGGGATGTTATGATCCCTTGCAAAATCCTATATTGTTTCCATTTGGGATACATGGTTGGGACGTCCACACGACAAATTATAATGGACGAAGAATGTTGTTTCGAGCATATTACAGTTCATGCTTCAGGTAAATTTAGATTAGTTTTAGTATATAGTACATTTAGATGAGAATAGTTTTAAAAACATTAAATTTAACACATACATCATTTTCAATCAATTGTAGATTCACCCAAATGATCAATCAATGTTGTTAAATGTTGGTCGACTCTTGCAACAATATGTTGTAGATTGTGAGATCATTAGATCAAACTCTAGTTCTGTCGACTAGGATGTTGTCGATAGGGATCACTTTCAGGTTTTGACAAGGGACAAGCATGAAGTCGAAGATGGTTCACATGTTGATGCATAAGTGTTACATATTGTAGTCGAAGTCAGGTATAATATGTATTGTCGAAATTGTTATATCGAATTGGGCCTTGTGATTAATGATCCAATTATTTAGTTAGCTTGTATTGTAAGTTAGATAGTTAGTCTATAAATAGGCTAGATCTCTCAGGTTGTTGAGAGAGGCCAATTGTATTATTCATTCGTAATCATTTGTAAACCCTAAATGAGAAAGTGAATAGAAAATAGTTGCCCAAAATTCATATTCTCCTTCTTTCTTCTTTATTCATTCTTCTGTCTCTTTATCGCTTTGTTCTAAACGTTTCATTATTTACCAAAGAAACTCTATTTTTTCAATCAAGAATTTGTTAATTGGTATCGTTTGTCACAACAAACTGGTGGAGTAAGCGTGGAAAAGATGTTGTCAACAAAGTTTGAAATTAAGAAGTTCACTAGAGTTAATGATTTTGGTTTATGGCGCTTGATGATGCGAGTCATTCATGTTCAATAGGGTTTGCTAGAAGCGTTAAAGGGAAGAGATGTCATAGATGCTGCATTGACGAAGAAGGATAAGACAATGCTGATCGAGAAAGCCCACAGTGCAATTGTTCTAAGTCTTGGTGATAAGGTTCTCAGGCAGGTTTCGAAGAAGATGACGGTAACTGGTGTTTGGTTGAAATTCGAAGGAGATGACGGCAACTGGTGTTTGGTTGAAAATCAAAGGATTGTATATGACAAATTCCTTGGTGAATCATTTGTACTTAAAGCAAGCTTTATATTCATTCAAGATGAATGAAGATAAAACATTGATGGAGCAGCTAGATACGTTCAGCAAGCTAATTCTTGATCTTGAAAATATTGATGTTACCATCAATGACAAAGATCAAGCGTTGTTATTGTTGTGTTCTTTACCTAAGTAGCCTTCTCACTTCAAAGAAACCCTCTTGTACAGAAAACAGTCCTTGACCTTTGAAGAAGTTCAAGCAGCCTTGTATCCGAAGGATTTAAACGAAAGAAAATAGTAGAAACCATCATCATCAGTTGGTGGAGGGTTGTCCGTGAAAGGGAAATCCTCGAAGAGAGATGATAGGTTTGAGAAGAAGAAAGGTAAAACTCAGCAAAAGTCTTATGGTGGTGATATTTCTAGTATTAAGTGTTATCACTGTAAGAAAGAGGGTCACACAAGAAAGGTGTGTCCTGAGCGCCTGAATAATCATAGAGGTAAAGACAATGGCAATGTAGCTATTGTACAAGATGCTTACGAATCATCTGATGTCCTTGTGGTGTCGAGCAGCAACTCTTGCAAAGAGTGGATTATGGATTCAGGACGTACTTTGGATATGACTCCAAATAAGAATGTGTTTGAAGAATTATGTGATCAAGATGGTGGATAAGTGCGGTTGGGAAATAATAAATCTTGCAAATTTGCAGGTATTGGATCTGTGAGATTCAAGCTCCATGATGAGTCAATAAGGCTATTGACTAGTATTAGGTATGTACCAGACCTTAAGAGGAATTTGATCTCTCTTGGTGAATTTGACAAGAAAGGATATGTTTTCAAAGTAGAGCAAGGTATCTTGAAAGTCATGAAGAGGTCGAAGAAAGTCTTAAGAGGCGTGAAGAAGTAAGGCTTGTATACCCTTAAGGAAGTGGTTGTAAGTGGGTCAGCGATTTTACATCCACGAAACCGGTGTCAAAGACAGAATTATGGCACATGAGATTGGGCCATGTCAGCGAAAGAGGCCTGGTCGAACTGGGGAAACAAAACTTGCTAGGTGGTGATAAAGTCGAGAAGTTGGAGTTTTGTGAACCTTGTGTATTTGGTAAATCCTGTAGGGTGCAGTTTAACAAAGGTAAACAAAGAACACATGGATCCCTTGATTACATTCATGCTGATCTTTGGGGGCCTGCATGGAATCCTTCATATTCAGGTGCAAGATATTTTATATCCATAGTTGATGACTATTCCAGAAAATTATGGGTATTCATTTAGAAGAGTAAGGATGAAACTTTTGAGAATTTCAAAAGTTGGAAGGTTTTGGTCGAAACTCAAACTGGCAGAAAGGTTAAGAGGTTGAGAACTGACAATGGCCTTAAGTTCTGTAATGAAGCTTTCGAAATTTACTATGTCGAGTTTGGTATTGCAAGCATAAGACTGTAGCAGGTACTCCTCAACAAAATGGCTTAGCTAAGAGATTAAATCAAAAAAGATCCTTGAAAGAGTTAGACGCATGTTGGTTACTTCTGGATTTAAGAAGGTGTTTTGGGCGGAGGCTATTTCAGCAATAACTTATCTGATAAATAGATGTCCTTCGACTGTCATGGGAATGAAGACACCTGAAGAAGTTTGGTTACGTCAACTACCAGATCTCGATAAATTGAGTATTTGGTTGTTTAGCCTATGCTCACATTAGGAAAGACAAGGTTGAACATAGAGCTCTGAGATTCATGTTCCTTAGATGTCCTGAGGGAGTCAAAGGTTATATGTTGTGGTGCCTAGAACCAGGTCACAGAAGATGTATCACAAGTCGCGATGTAGTTTTCAATGAAGTTGAGATAGTGTTCAAGAAAAGTGGTGATGTTGGTCGAAGTGTAGAAATCTCTGAAGAGGAGTTGGAACAGGTAGAGATTCCTGTTGAGGTCGAGCATAGTGATGCTGAAGTGCATAACCCAGATGAAGTCAAAGAAGAAGATCTAGATGCTGAAGAGACTGAGGAAATTGTTGATGACTAACTACTGGAAAGAGATAAGTCGAGAAGAGTCATCAAGTCACCTCAAAGACTTGAAAAGACTTCCTTAATATCTACAAGTGAGGTACTTAAGGAAGAACCTAGAGACCACAAGGAAGCTATAAGGAGTCGAAATAAGATTGAATGACAAAATGCCATGG
This sequence comes from Lathyrus sativus, assembly GCA_963859935.3. NCBI lineage: Eukaryota > Viridiplantae > Streptophyta > Magnoliopsida > Fabales > Fabaceae > Lathyrus > Lathyrus sativus. The sequence continues at coordinate 469,780,536 of OZ012740.1, forward strand.
ATGATGAGATGAAATCTCTTCTTGATAATAACACTTGGGAGATGTTTGAGAAACCTACAGGGGTCAGGTTAGTCAATTGTAAGTGGATTTTCAAGGTCAAAGAAGTGATGTCGAAGCGCTTTAAGGAAAGGTCGGTTGCTAGGGGGTTCAGTCAGAAAGAAGGAGTCGACTACAATGATGTGTTATCACATGTTATAAATCATAGATCCATTAGAATGTTATTAGCCATGATGGAAAAGTTCAACCTGAAACTTGAACAAATGGATGTGAAAATAGCCTTCCTGTATGGTGATCTAGATGAAACAATCTTGATGCAGCAACCTAAAGGCTATGCAGAAAAGGATAAGGAATATTATGTGTGCAAGCTGAATAGGTCTTTGTATGGCCTGAAACAATCTCCTCGACAATGGAACAAGAGATTCAACAAGTTCATGGCACACATTAGTTTAACTAGGAGCCAGTTCAGTCACTATGTATAATTTTGATTGTGACTTGGAAACTCACTTGTTATTTTGTTGCTCTATATGAATGATATCCTCATAGCTAGCAACAATGTCGAGGATGTAATAGAGGTAAAGGTTGAACTCAGTAAGGAGTTCAAAATGAAGGATCTGGGAACTGCCACCAGGATTCTTGGGATTGACATCCAGAGAGATAGAAAGCAATCGAAGTTATGCTTATCTCAAGAGACATACCTACGGAAGGTTCTCAACAAGTTTGGTATGTCGAATTTAAAGTCTGTTGTGACTCTAACAAATCCTCAGTTTAAGCTTAGTACTACTCAAAGCCCGAGTACTGAAGCTGAAGGAATCTATATGAGTAGCATTCCATATGCTAGTATAGTAGGTTCTTTAATGTATGTTATGGTATGTACGAGGCCAGACATAGCGTATGGAGTGAGCCATATAAGCAGGTATAAGGCGAATCTTGAAAAGGCGCACTTGCAAGCTTTGAAGTGGATTATCAGGTACATAAATAGATCTCTATGTCGAGTCCTAATTTATGGTGGAGCCTGTGGTGATGATAGCAAAGTCAAAATCGAAGGATATGTCGACTCTGATTATGCAGGTTATATGGATTCCAGAAAATCTATTTCTAGATATGTGTTCATTATGTTCAGTACGGTGATCAGTTGGAAAGTGACGCTTCAGAAGGTTGTTACCTTATCAACCATTGAAGCAAAATATATTTCCCTAATTAAAGCTGTGAAAGAAGCATTGTGGCTTGAAGGTTTTGCAAATGAGCTGAAACTTCAAGGTCGAGTTATCACTATTAAATGTGTTAGTCAAAGTGCAATACACATGTCAAATAATTCAGCCTATCATGAGTGAACCAAGCACATCGATGTAAGGTTGTACTTTGTCAGAGATATAATTTAGCGTGGAAAAGTCCAAGTTTTGAAGGTTTCAACGGGATGACAATGCTGGTGATATAATCACCAAGACATTGTCGAGCTGCAAGTTTTCCACTGTATGCAGTTGATAAAGCTGCATGATGAAAGTTAGAATATTTCCTATTATTGTAGAGTTTGTTCCAAGGTGGAGATTTGTGAGATTATTGGATCAAACTTTAGTTTTGTCAACTGGGATGTTGTCGACAGGGATAACTTTCAGGTTTCGACAGGGGACAAGCATGAAGTTGAAGATGGTTCACATGCTGATGTCTAAGTGCTACATATTGTAGTCGAAGTCAGTTCTAGTATGTATTGTCAGAATTGTTATGTCGAATTGGGCCTTGTGATTAAGGATCTAATTTTTAGTTAGCTTGTATTGTAAGTTAGCTAGTTAATATATAAATAGGCTAGATCTCTCAAGTTGTTGATAGAGGTTAATTGTGTTATTCATTTGTAATCATTTGTAAACCCTAAATGAGAAAGTGAATAGAAAAAAGTTGCCCAAAAATCCTATTATCCTTCTTTCTTCTTTATTTATTCTTCTCTCTCCCCTCTCTCTCTCTCTCTCTCTCTCTCTCTCTCTCTCTCTCTCTCTCTCTCTCTCTCTCTCTCTCTCTTCTAACTATTTCATTGTTCACCCAAGAAAATCCATTTTCTCAATCAAAAATTTATTAATTGGTATCATTTGTCACAAATATACAGTTTTGTCAAAATTGAATCAGGGAGGTTAGGGTGGATTAAAGACGACCAAAGTGATATACGCGTTGAAGTGTACCAAGGTTTACAAGATGCTTTACATGTTTGTGAAACTAGTGCATGTAATAATTAATGTATCCTAAACATATAGTTTTAGATGAATTATTAGTTGTACTTTTAATGATGATCATTCGTGTATTCTAACACTAATTCATTTCATGCATCATCATAGAAAATATTGGAAAAATAACAATATTGCTATCATCGTTATTGGCGGTCGTCGAGACATGACACAACATTATGAAGATGGCATGGCTATTGTTCTTAATGGTGGTAAACTAGATATTTTTCTGACAATGACATGCAATCCTTCTTGGAGTGAGATAACATCAGAACTTTTGCCTTTTCAAACACCATAAGATCGTCCAGATTTGCTAACAAGAATATTTCGTTCGAAATTCAAGCAATTAAATGATGTTATTAATAAAAGAGTATTAGTAAATTTTAAAAGCTACATTGTATGTCACTGAATTTCAAAAATGGGGATTTCCACATGTGAATATATTGTTGGTCTTAGAAAGGAACGACAAATTGTGTGACCCAGAAGAGTATAATAGTATGATTAATGCATAAATACCTAAATTAGAATGTGAATCATAGTTGCATGAGGCAGTTTTAAAACATATGATCCATGAATCTTGTGGCACAATCAACCAAAAGTCTCCATGTATGAAAGGAGGACACTGTAAATAAAGGTATCCTAAATAATTCGTAGATGAAACGCGTCAAGGCACTGACTCATATCCAGAGTATAGGAGAAGGTTTAATAACCCTATATCGTTAGGTAAAGATAATTCTGTCTATAATAGATGGGCGGTTCTTTATAACCCTTGATAACTATTAAAGCATGATTGTCACATCATGGTAGAGATTTGCAGTAGCATTAAAAGTATCAAATATCTATACAAATATGTGTACAAGGGCTCTGATGGTGTGGCTATGGAGGTTCACAATGGATCATGTATGGGTGATGTTCAATAATATGTTAATGCAAGATGGATTTGTGATCCCAAGGCATTATGGAAAATATTTGGATTTAGTCTTTACCGATTATATTCTTCGGTTCAAAAATTATAGATCCACTTGTCGGACTGCCATCAAGTGTGCTTTTATGCTCATTAAAGAAATATGGATGTGTTAAATAATGAATGCAACTCCAAGACAATGCTCACACAATTATTTGCATTAAATTTAAGAGATCCACAAGTACGAAATTATCTGTATAGAGATATTCCAGAGCTTTATTGTTGGAACAAGAGGGATAAGGAATGGCATCACAGAAATTCAGCATGAAAATTTATCGGGAGAATCTGTACGGTATCGCCTTTGGAGGGAGAGAATTTTCACTTACGAGTATTGTTGTCTCATGTTAAAATCCCATCCAGTTGGGAATATCTTCTTACAAATAATGGCACCTCCTTTTAGACATTCAAAAATTAAGCTGATGATAGGGGATTTCTAGAGACTGATCATAGTATTCATGATTGTTTGGTTGAGGCTACAAGTCTCTGAATGTCATATGCTTTGTGGAGGTTATTTGTGACAATTTGAATATTATGTGAGCTTACTGATGTTAGAAGCTTCTGGAATGAGTTTTTTGCACATATGACAGAGGATTATCAAACAACACAAAATGGTGTGGAATCAATCTTGAATAATATGTTGTTGAAGCACTTGAACAAACTCGTGAACCAACACGGTAAAAATATCGATGATTATGATCTCCCATTATTACCACCTAATACAATAGAGGGAGATTCAATTGCAAGTGTCGTGCAAGAGGAGTTAGTTGTCAATATCCTCAATGAAGCTTCCTTGGGGATATCGATAGCTGACTCCTCTTGCACGACACATGGAATTGAATCTTCCTTTATTATATTAGGAGGTAATGATGGTAGAACATAATCTTCAATTTTTTTTACCATGTTGGTTCAAGAGTTCATTCAAGTCTTTCAACAACATATTAGTCAAGATTGATTCCACACCATTGTGTGTTGTTTGATGATCCTCTATCATATATGCAAATAAAGTCATTCTAGAGGCTTCTAACATTAGTAGGCTGAAAAAATATTAGAATTGTCACAAATAACCTCTGTAAAACATATGGTATACAAAGACTCGTAGCCTCAACCAAACAATCACGAATACTATGATCAGTCTATAGAAATCCCTTATCATCAACTGATTTTTTTTAATGTATTGAAAGGATTTCCATTATTTGTAAAAAGATATCCCCAACTGGTTGGACCTTTGACATGAGACAATAATACCCGCAAGTAAAACTTCTCTCCCTTTAAATGCGATATTGTATAGATTCTCCTAATAACTTTTCTTATTGACCTCCTATGATGCCATACCTTGTCCCTCTTGTTCCAATGATAACGCTCTGTAATCTCTCCATAAAAATAATTTAGTTCTTGTGGATCTGTTAGATTTAATGCAAACAATTTTGTGAGAATTGTCATGGAGTTGCGTTCATTATTTAACACATTCGTAATTCTTTGATGAGCATAAAAACCGCACTTGATGGCGGTTCGACAAATGGATCTATAATTTTTCAACCGAAGAATATAATCGGTAAAGAGTGAATCTAAATATATTCCATAATGCCTAAGGAGCATAAATCCATCTTGTACCAATATATTGTTGAACTTCATCCATACATGATCCATTGTGAACCTCCATAGCCACACGATCAGGACCCTTGTGCACATATTTGTATAGATATTTTATACTTTTAATGCTACTATAAATCTCTACATTGATGTGACAATCATAATTTAACAGTAACCAAGGGTTATAAGGAACCACTCATTTATTATCGACATACTTATCTCTTCCTAGCAATATATGATTATCAAACCTTCTCCTATACTATGGATATGAGTCAGTGCCTTGACGTGTTTCATCAACGAATTATTTAGGATACCTTTTTTTACAATGTTTGTCTTTCATACATGGAGGCTTTTGGTTGATTATGCCACAAAGTCCATGGATCATAGGTTTTACAACTACGTCATGCAACTGTGGTTCACAATCTAATTTAGGTATTCCTGCTCTAACCATACTATCATACTCTTCTTGGTCACGTAATTTGTCGTTACTTTCTAAAAACAACAACATATGCACATGCAATAATCCTCATTTTTGAAATTCAGTGACATACATGTAACTTTTAACTTTTAATAATACTCCTTTATTAATAACACAGTCCTTTAATTGCTCAAATTTCGAACGACATATTCTTGTTAGCAAACTTAGACGATCTTGTGGTGTTTGAAAAGGAAAAGGTTTAAATGTTATCTCACTCCAAAATGGATTGCATATCATTGTTATAAAAATATTCGGTTTACCATCATTAAGAGCAATAGTCATGTCATCTTCATAACGTTGTATCATGTCTCGGCGGCCGCCCATAAACGTTGATGGAAACATTGTTCTTTTTCCAATGTTTTCTATGATGATGCATGAAATGCATTAGTGTTAGAATACATGATTGATCATCATTAAAAGTAAAACTAATAATTAATCTAAAAATATATGTTTATGATACATTAATTATTACCTGCATTAGTATCACCAACATGCAAAGCTTCTTGTAAACCTTGGTATACTTCAACACGTATATCACTTTGGTGCTCTTTAATCCACCTAACATCACTGATTCAATTTTGATATAATTGTCTACAACATATTATTACAAGAGTTGACCAACATTTAACAACATTGATTAATCATTTTGGCGAATCCATGGTTGATTGAAAAACATGTCGGTGTTAAATTAAATGTTTTTTAAACTATGCTCATCTATGTATATTATCTACTAATATTGATCTAAATTCATCTGAAGCATGTAATTGTAATATGCTCAATACGACACTCTTCGTCCATTACAATTTGGTGTGTCGACGTCCTAACCATGTGTCCCAAATGGAAACTATATGATATTGCAAGGGATCCTAATATCCCTTTGTCTCTTGAACTTTCTTTAGATTTCCATCATGACGAATGACAATAATGGGCCTCCTATATTCCATAGAATCTGAATCACTTTTAACAATAATTTATGCGACTTGTTCAGTAGATGGAAGATTATATTAAGGGTGATTACTCGAACGTTCTTTAAGTATTAGGCTACATTCACCGGTATTTGGAAGTAGTGATAGTTGTCTTAATCTAAGCATAAAAGGATTACACTAATGGAGCATTTGTTGTAATTTGTGAACTACATTTTGGTGTAGCCTTGAATTTTCCTACATTCTGTTATGCAGCTCATTATCTGTGTCGTAAATGTATAGTTGTAAGAAACGTGGCCTGACACCCTCATTTGAATAGAAACCTCATATGTTATGATAAAAAGAACCTTAAGCACGAAATGTATATATACCACAACCAGATGCAAGAATATTTTCATCAACGTGAACACCAATTAAAGTGAATGAGAGCACATGGTTGTAACTTCGAATATGTTGCCTAAAATGTTTTCCTTCTGTTGAACCATCCAAAAATAATTGTTTCAATTCTATAGGAGCATTAACTCGGGAAAATGATACCTTTCCACCAGTACAACATGTGTCACGTGATTCATGATGAAATAATCTTGCATTACAATGTCTACAGGTAATTGGATTAGGCAACCATGATTTTTTCATCATCGTGTTATTTTTGAAATTTTGAGCAATATTGTGTCTTGCTCGAAAAGCATTTCATGATTTTACATGTAGGAGTTCAATATTTATAACTGAATATTATCTAAAATCTAAAATACATATAAGAACTTAATGCAAGATGCCTCAATTAGAAGTTTAATATTACATAATTTTCAAGTTTATGTAACTTTAGTATAACTACAATTATTTGACAAAAAATGTTTAAAAAATTTCTAGGAACATACCTAATAGATGACATGATGATACAACATTATCTCTTACCTCCATGTTAACATATGAGATTAGTGCATCTCTAAAATCTTTATCAACATGCATATCATATGTTACAAAAATAATAATTAACATATATACATGTGTTAAAATTATTGCTCACATACTTAGAACAATATCCATTATATATGTACCAGATTGACTATTGTTAATTCCTTGATTAGGTGATGTGCAATTACAATTTGTAGGTTTAAATACATAAAATAAGGGAAGACATATAAACAATATTATACAATATACAATATAATGTATAGGTTAATCATCAACAACCAAGTGCAACATCATTAACATGTTTAATTCTACTTGGACCAACTTCATTGTCATGAATTCCTTGAAAGTGTGAACTTGGAAAAGTCATATTTGTCAATTTTGAAATGGAACTCTCAAATGGCTGTTTATAGTGCAATTTGTTTGAACTTGTTTATCTTACTCTTGTCGCCGCCTATAATTTTCCCGTCGTCTCGATAAGTGGTTTCTCTTGGCTCGTTGGTCATATTTTGCTTTCTTTTCCTCTCATTTTCTGCCCGTCTTGCCCTTTGTTTGTTGTTGACTTGATACTTGATAGATATTATTTTCCATTTTGTCAATGTAACTGTCAAACAATTGTATGTAATTTATAAGTAAAATAAATTCACTAATTATGCTGAAAATTTGTAGCAAATATAAATAGAATATATATAAATTAAACATTTTTAATAAAAAAAATTAGTATAAATTTAAAATGTAAATCTAAACTAAAACATGAGGAAAAAAACGAAGAATAAAGTATCTAAAATAAATTTTAAATGAATAATCAATAAAAAGAAACATAAATGTCAAGAAAACCATGGTGTAAAAAGATTATATACCTTTCTACAATTTTGTTTATGTGTATCTTTCATGTGAGATTAATGTATAGTGATGTGAGCAGACATCATAGTATTATATATCATAGCAATGTTATGTTTACACCAAAAGCATACACTACACTGTATGCATTGTTCACTAATACAGTGAACAATGAGAAATAGTACATGAACAGTGTGGAACAGTACATGAACGGTGTGGAACAGTACATGAACAATGACATATGAATAGTGTATGCATCCGTGAACATTAACGAACAGTGTTTACGTACAATATATGAGCAGTGACTTCTTAAGAGTGAATAAAATTGGTTAATGAAATGTAAAAAACTAGTTAATGAAGTGATAAAGTTGATTAATAAATGATCAGATATTAAAAATAATTTTTAGTAGTAAACCAAAGCTGATTAATGAAAAGTAAAAATTTTGGTTAATGAAGTTATAAAGATGGTTAATAAACGTCCAAATATTAAAAATAATTTTGAGCAGTCACCAAAGTTGGTTAATACAACATAAAATGTTAGTTAATAAAATTATGAAGTTGATTAATCACACAATATATTATCAGTATTTCTTAATAGAAAATTAAAAAAAAATATTATTATAATATTTCATTGTTCACCGTATTGGTGAATAATAAAATACGGTATAGGTGTAGGAATTGAGTGTAAGAATATCATTTCTCTAGATATCAGAATTGATAAGATACTAATGGAGCCTTGTTTCTGTTGGCTCATCTTTATCCTCCTATAAGCGCCCAAGGTCTTTGTTGTGTAACTCCGTAGATCTTTAAGGTATAATTTTTAGTTGTTAAGTCTATAGCTATTCACTTTCGAAATATTGTTTGAATATAGTCTATAAAGGTAAGTAACCACAGGAATAAAAACATAATAATAATAATAATAATAATAATAATAATAATAATAATAATAATAATAATAATAATAATAATAATAATAATAATAATAATAATAATAATAATAATAATAATAATAATAATAATAATTTAATAACTCAAAGAATTTTTAAAATAAAATAAAAAACTGTCTAAAATAGACACACATGGTAAGTAGATATTAACTAAAAAATGTAACTAATTTTCAAATTAAACTTTCTAAGATATATACAACAATTTTAAAATATAATGAGAAAAGATAGTAATATAATTAAAATAATTAAATTCTTATATAGTGGTTGGAATGATTAATTATTTGTATAGAAATTGTTTAGACGTAATTATCAAGAGGGGATATCTCATAAAATACTCAACCTCTACCACCTTCAGTGCTTGTAGATTTTGAAAATGACCTTCCAATTGCATTACACAAAGGTAAATGTAGTTGTACTTATCATATTTCCTCTTATGTGTCTTCTAGGCCTTCTATCATTGAATTCTAAATCATTTGTTTTTGACATATATTTTATTTATGTTCCTAAATATCTTTCAGATGCTATTAATCATGATGGTTTGAGACATGCTACGAAGGAGGAAATGTAGGCACTTGAGCATAATGACACTTGGGGTTTAGTTTCTCTTCTTTTAAGCAAACAAGTTATTGGATGCAAATGAGTTTATACTATCAAAGCACAACTAGTTACTATAGGATATGCCCAAACCTATAGAGTTGACTATAATGATACTCTTTCTCACATAGATACATTTCCATCTATCCATATTATTATATTTCTTATTGTCAAGCACCATTGGCCCTTGTTTCAATTAGGTGCGAAGAATGTCTTCTTGCATTGTAACTTACAAGAGGAGGTGTATATGGAACAACAACCTAGTTTTGTTGCTCATAGAGAGCATAGAAAAGTGTGTTGTTTAAATAAATCATTGTATGACTTGAAATAATCACCTTGATATTGGTTTGGGAGATTTAGTGAAGTGGTTGGCATTTATAATGAAATAGTGTCAAAGTGATCACACTACTACAAAAAGGATATACCACAACGCTCATGTTACCACGTCCAAAGGATCCACCGTGATAGAATATATTCAATTAGACACTTTCTTTTTATTTTCCTTTTAAGCCACTTTTCACCACAGTTGGAAGTTTTAACTGTGATAAAAAGTGGCGCATGGTCATGAGTTCGAATCTTGCTGTCATTGTTGTTCTACTGCTGCGTTTTCTATATTTTATTAAAAGATATACAACAATGGTTGTTTGATACAACTGTTGTTGTATGTAGTGCATGGTCATGAGTTTAAATCTTGTTGTTGTTGTTGTTGTTCTTCTTCTACTGCTGCATTTTTTATATTTTATTAAAAGACATACAACAACGGTTGTTTAACACAACCGTTGTTGTATGTAGCGTGTTTAGAAGTCACTCATGATCATGGAGAAATATATGCGTTTTTATTGAGTTTCTTCACCGTCCATAAACAAATCTTTGTCGTCCATTTAGTGAGTATCAACACTCAAGAGCCTACCATTAATGATCCGTGTGAAACCTAAAACTTAGACAAACTTCCAACTTAGATGATCTTCATCTTCTACCTTCAAATGTCATCTTTTATTTACGAAACCCTATTTCTCCATTAAACCAAGCTCGAAAATAGCATTTCTTCCGTAAACAATACTCGAAAGCATAATTTCTTTCATTAACAAATTTCAGAACTCCATCATCTTTCTCCAACTTGAATGAGAGAAGGAAAGTATGGATTCAAGTTAGCAATGTTAGTTGTTGTTCTTGTTGTTTTTTTGTTATTGTTGTCGTTGTTGTTCATGTTGTTATTATTGTTATTCTTGTTGTTGTTATTGTTGTTTTTTTATATTGTTGTCGTTATTGTTCTTGTTATTATTATTGTTGTTCTTGTTGTACTTTTGTTGTTGTTGTTGTTCTTCTTCTTCTTCTTGTTCTTCTCGTTGTTATTGTTGTTCTTGTTCTTGTTCTTGTTCTTGTTGTTCTTGTTGTTGTTTTACTGCTACATTTTATTTTATTTTATTAAAAGACATACAACAATGGTTCTTTAATACAATTGTAGTTGTATGTAGCGCACTATTTAGTTTACTACTACATGCAATAGACCGTGATTGTAAATAACTCAATTATAACCACATCCTACCTAACAACGGTTGTTCAACCGTTATTATAGGTCTGTCTCAACCGTTGTTATATGTGTTTTTCGTAGTAGTGTCATATCGTATTATTAAATAAAATAAATCGTAGAAATATCTTACTTATGGTGTATGTTGACGATATTGTAATTATGGGAAGCGATAGAAAATGAATTAACAAACTAGAGGCTTTCCTCCAAACCAAATTTGAGATCAAAGATTTGGGAGTCTTGAAGTACTTTTTTGGGCATAGAAGTTATGTATTCAAAAAAGAGTATTTTTCTTTCACAAGGAAATATGTTCTAGATCTATTAAGTGAAATTGGTATCGTGGGAACCAAACCATGCGAGACTCCTATGGAGCCTAGACTTAAGCTGACAATGAATGGAGCTTCTTTCTCGGACCCACATAAGTATAAAAGATTAGTCTGAAAATCGAATTAATTAATTGTTACAAGACTTGATATTACTTTTTTTTTGTCATTATTGTAAATCAATTTATGTCTTCCCCCATGGATACTCATAAGGAGACACTAATACACATTGTTAAACATTTGAAGAAACCCTAGAAAAGGAAAATGTGTTCCAACATCATGTGCATATGGAGGTGGAAGGTTTTTCTAATTTAGATTGTGTAGGATGTTCTGTGAATCAGAAGTCTACCTCAAGGTAGCGTGTATTCTTCGAAGGTAACTTAATATCCTAGAAAAGTAAGAAACACAATGTTGTAGAAAGATCAAGTGTAAAAGTAGAATACAACAGTTGTGCGTCAAACTACTTGTGAACTGGTATGGGTAAGACAAATCTTGGATAAGATGAGATTTGAGAATAATTATCATATGAAATTGTGGTGTGATAACTAGGCTACCATACATATTACATTAAATTTGATCTTTCATCAAAGAACAAAATACATTGAGGTAGATTGTCGCTTTATCAAATAGAAGGTTCAACAAAATCTCATATTCACTTCCTATGTTAAAACAAGAGATCAACTAGCAGATTGTTTATAAAGGCATTGAATAGGGGTGTGCAGTGATTCTGTTTGTATTAAATTCACTACTAGAAATGTTGTATTTAGCCTCGGCCATTTTCCGACACTATAAGGCAAAAAACCGCCGCTACTAGCCAATTAGCCTCGCCGTAGCGTCGGTGTTGGGGATAGGCTAAAACGATCGAAGCTAACATTTAGCCTCGGCCAAAAAGAGCCGTGTCTACAGTAGCCTCGGTTTAGTCGTGTCTAATTTAGCCTCGGTTTAGCCGTGTCTACTTTAGCCTCAGTGAAGCCGTGTCAAAAAACAAAAAATAGCATGGGCCTGACCGAGGCTAAAGTCAAACTCCATAAGCTCACATAATATTTAGCCTTGATCATGGTCGAGGCTAAAGGAACATGAAGTGAAGGCCCTGCTGTGTCTTTGAATGGGTCTCCCACTCTGTCAAATAAATAAAAAAAATTCAGTACTTGTTAAAAATGTCCTACTTTACTAGACAAACAGAAAATGTCACTGGTATGTTATAATAAACACTGGCCACAATGGCTGAATATTGATAGATTACTGATGAAACTCAAAAGCAATCGAAAACCACGTTCCATATGCAGAAAAACATAAACCTATTTGTTATAAGGCAGCATACAAAGTCATTGGCGTGTTAATGTCATTATTGTACAAGGAAGGTTGCGTATGAAATAACTTACGTATCTCCTGTTATTGCTGCTTTGTGAGCATCACTTCCCTTGCCTCCAAGAGCTCCAGTCTCTATGTACTTCTTTGCATTATCCCAGGCACCACCAGATGTGTTCAGGAAAAGTGCCATAAGGATACCAGACACTGTTGCAAACATCAGAAAAGCAACAACAACTTTAGCTCCGAGTAAGGGTTGCCCTGTATAGTAGCCCAAAATTCGGAATAGAAAACCTGCAAATGATTAAGTAAATATACAATTAACATATCACCGATCAGGTCATAGAAAAATGAAAAATAACATAGAATGTAGAAACAGTCGGTTGATATTTAGGCATTTTCCATAAAGTTGGTTCAGGAACTTTAGCAATGACAAAATTAGAGTACACACAAAACGATGCAACAAATTCATGGAAATATTTTTCAAATATACTAACAGTTTTACCAAATGCAACAGAGCAATGCTACTATAAAATTTTCATAATCAGGTACAACTAACAACAGTACTTACTTTATAGATCTTTTCAATGCCAAAACGAGTATGCAACTGCTTATTATCAATGTACTAGTGGAACAATTACAAGGAAATCATTTAGAATTCATAATCAGGAAATCAAACTACTTAAATAGAAAGACTTGGTGATGAGAAATATGGGAACTCTCCAAACTAGTTTTTTTTGACTCGAGGAGTGTGAAGTAATATAGTATCTGCCATTTAGGGTATGCACAAAAAATGAGCAGAACACACGTACGAGTATTATGAAATACATGCTGAAACATTTTTAAAATCTCTGCCTCTAGAAATTCGAGACTAAAGTTATTGTGTCCATGTCTTAAATAGTCAAAAAAATTACTCACTTTCACCTAATGAGATGATTATGGTACAGCCCAAAACTTGTATAAATGTTATCATTCTCCCACAAGTTCTACCACAAGTTTTACTAGTAATAATATGTATGCAAATGCAATTGAAAAACAGAAGTTAACTCACCAACTACAATAGGTGAAATGATTGCCAAAGCACCAGGTTTTATCATCTCTCTTAATGATGCAGATGCTACAATTGCAACACAGCAAGCATAATCTGGTTTCTCCTTGTAATCCTGTAGAAAGCATTAAGCAATTAAAAGAAAGGGGGGGGAAAAGAGAGGAAAAAGGAGAGATTCAAAACATAAACTAACATACTTAACATTACTTTACAAACTTAAACTCACAATTATACCAGGCCTTTCGATAAATTGCCTTCTTACTTCATTAACAACCTCTTGCGCAGTTCGGCCAACAGCAGCGCAGGCCCAAGCACTAAAGACATATATAAGCATGGCACCCAGTAACCCACCCACAAAAACTTCTGGAATTGCAATATCAACCTGCAATAACGTTTCAGATCCATATCACACTTTCTCTCCTTTTCTCTCAACTGCATAACTATAATAGTTGAATTAGATGGGAACCAGTTCTGCAGACCTGTTTAAAAGGTTCAAGAGAAAATGAAGAAACCTCGTCCATATAAGCATTAAATAGAAGGAAAGAAGCAAGCGCAGCAGAGCCAATGGCAAATCCTTTGGTGGTGGCTTTGGTTGTGTTACCCACGACATCAAGGACATCAGTGATCTCTCGGACACTTTCAGGATGATAATAGGTAATGTCAGTTTACATACCATGAGAAATCTAAAGTATAAAAAGTATGGAAAATATTTGTTTGGCCAGAAATACCTGCTGGCTCATTTCTACAATTCCTCCAGCATTATCAGCTATTGGGCCAAACATATCCATGGTAAGAATATAGGCAGCAGTGCTAAGCATTCCCATTGTTGCTACAGCTGTGACAAACAACCCACCAGTTGGGTTTCCTGTTTCATCTATTAGTCCAGCAGTCTGGCCCAGCCAGTACGCTGAGACAATCGCCACACTGATGACAAGGACTGGAAGACCAGTAGATTCCAGCCCCAAACTGACCCCGACAATTATGTTAGTCCATGGCCAGTAGAGCTAAAAAGGGCTAATGTGCGCACAGGCTCATGCTTGTAGTCAGTATAATACTTGGTGATCCAAACAAAAATGTACGCTGTAATAATACCAATTAGCCCGCACAAAAATAATTAATATATATACTTCAACTCAAGGAGGGTATTAAAAGTTATATTATAATAATATATTATTATGATTTAGTATTAAGTATGTGGGCTTAGCCCATTTATCTTTCTTATGTATTATCTTTTTAACATTTTAATATAAATATGATTGTCACTACACATTATAGAGAATCTAGTTGATTATTTATCTATCTTCTTTCTTTTTAAATATATAGTATAATTTTACCCTATATGGATATTTGAATTTCTTTTTCATAAATGGTGGAAAGAGTAATACCAATTATATACACCAATACTATTTAGATATCTTATGTTCATATTTTGTATAATATCTATAACTATTTATAAAGAGGATAAGAGATTTTAAATTGGCTCTTTTTTATTTCAATATTATTCTTTCTTATATAACTGTCTATTTTAATTTTTTTTTATTCATCAATTTTGTTATTTATTTATTTTTATAATTATCTATAAAGGAGATATAGGAGATTTTGGACCGTCTCTTTCATAACCGGGAAATCCTAAGCAACCAATGAAAACTAATGTGCATAGAAACTATTAGTTGATTTTTTATATGGTATATGAAGACATTGTGGTAGAGTCTACTTGGAGGAGGGGACTAGGTTTCAATAGGATGTTTTTATATGTTAACATAATCCTTAAATTTCTCTCTTTTCTTTTGTTATTTTTAATCCTCACACTATAATTCTAACTTCTAATTTTATTTGATAAATTCTATTTTTTTTATATAAACTGTTTCTCGTTTTTATGTATTTGGTGTTAGAAAAAAATCTCACTTGATGGAATAATCATGACTAACATCCCAAAAAAAAAAAAACAAAGAACATATCAAAAGACCTATTTATCATTGTATATTTTTATTTTATTGAATTTGTATTATAAGATTTCACATGACAAAAAGAACCATAGTTCCACTTTTTTTATGCTGCAATTCATTAGTAATTTTTTGACCGTTTTATTTCTCACTCATTCAAAAAAAATTTTCAGTTATCAATTTGCTATTATAACACTTTAAGACAATTATTCAATAATAACTATGTAAACTTATTATTAATAAATGCAATAATTGATGTAACATGTCACACAAATTAGTCATATATGAATATATTTGACAGTTACAGAAATTAATAACCAAAAAATAAAAAAATAAATAGGTTATACTACGTACTAATTTAATATATATATATATATATATATATATATATATATATATATATATATATATATATATATATATATATATATATATATATATATATATATATATATATATATATATATATATATATATATATATATATATATATATATATATATATATATATATATATATATATATATATATATATATATTGTTTCGGACTGTTCCAATAATTAGGCATGATTCAATTCACTTTTGCACCTATAACGGCCTAATTGCTTAAGTCCAGCCAAATTATGGTAGCATTTATCTTTTTGCCCCTCAATCAGGGAAGGCTGGTCGGTTGACCTCTAAGGTCAACTGCCCCTCTTCAGCAGTTCCTGTCTGTCACGCACGGTTCTACCATCTAGAAGTAGTCACGACGCCTGTACCCGTTACTGCGCCTGTACCCGTAGCAACAGCTAGTTTAGGGCACCTCTGCCTTAGTTTCTGGTAGTTACCTATTTTTTGGGGAGCGAATATCTCGCCCCCGAAAATAAGGACCAATGACCAAGCGCTAGGGGCACTAAAAACCCTCTCATTTGAGAGAGTTAGGTATTCAATAATCATCTTAAAACACACATACTTTGTACTTGCCTTCTTTTCTCTCGATTCTCACTTTAGCATCGGAGTGCCTTACAGGTACACCCCCTCTTCATCTTTCACACCCAGCATCGTAGACGTTGTCTCTGACCCACTTCAAGTTCTGATCAGCCGTCAAGATCAGTGACGCCGTCTGTGGAAAAATCGGTTATCCCCGTCTTTCTTCCATCGTAGATTCAAGACCAAAACAGTTCTTCCAAGATTCTAATCATGGGCAGCCGTGACAATATCCATGATGCTCGCAACTCTGCCTTCTTCCCCGTCAACAAGATTGATACTGACGGCGCAACCCCTTTTCTTGGGAGCGACGCCCATCAACAAATAGATTGAGCCATCACGTCTCCCTCTCTCGTTCGCGTTGATCACGTTGAGGTCCAGCCCTTCCAGGACCACCAGCCTATCCTAGTTCCGTCCAACGTCGACCCGGCCATGACGACCCTCCTCGAAGCCCTCAACAAGACCAACCTCCTAATCATTCATCAGAACACAAGGATTGGAGCCTTAGAAGAGTCCAGCCGACCAAGATCCCCTCCACCGAGAGCGTTGGAGATCACGGAGTCCTCCTCCCCGGTGTGAAAGAGATCGTCGGGCACCACAAGAGCCAAAGTTCCAGGAAATCAAAAAGCGCGACCGCATCTCCCCCCGGAGCTAGTACTCCCGGAGACCAAGAGGACCAGAAGAGACCTACGAGAAGAACCCCAACGTTCGCCTCCGCCTAGATACATGGGTCAGGCATGAACCTCATCTCCCCATCGTTATCGTCATCCTACCCTTAGACGAAGCACTCACTCTTCGTCATAATCCAATAGTAGCAGTATCAAAAATCAACACTACTAATTTAGATTTCTTCACCGCCTACTTCAAGTATACCTGATTCAAAAACGAAAATGATACCTTTTGTTTTTTTATATATTAGAGCATATTACCTGCTAATTTTGATTATATATATATATATATAATATTTATTTTTTAAAAGAAAAAAGTTAACTGAACAATTATAATTAAATTAAATTATTTTAGTATTCAACAAACTTTTCGTCAGAATCATTAACCAATAAATTAGAAACATTTTTGTCTTTCACCAAAAAGAAGAAATAAACCTTAGTGACTTATATCCAAATGTATACTAACCATGAACATAATCAATTAACATATTTTCTGTTTGATACGAGAAATAATTTCGAATATAGATATTAACATTTTTATATTGAATTCATTAAATTATGTACTCTTAAGAGATTCTTGAATTCAGATATAAAGAGTTGAATTCTGCTCAGTGGTAAATACATGTAGTTGTTTCTGCAGTTGGATCAGCAATAATTAGTAATAGTACTGTTGATAGCGTGGTCAGAGAAGCAGTGGCTAGTCCCGTGGATTGGAGAAACAATTTCTTCCATTTATCAGAAAATGCAGTCACTAGCTTAAATCAAGCAGTTATGGGGAAGGTAAATTGTGTGCAGCTTTACTGTCTCTTTTGGCATCAATTGCCCGATCTGTTCCTTCGTATACTAGTACTCCTACACTACTAGTAGTAGTAATAATCGAATTATGTGTTTGTGTGTGTCCTACCTACGACACTCGTGTTATATACACGAGTGGAAAACGGAGATAGAAGAAAATTTCATTTTCAATCTTCTTACCATGAAATTCAATTATAAGAATTAGAATTAGAAAGATAACGGAGAGAAAGACAACCATCGGAAAGTCAGTGAATTTACCACACTGCCCTTGTTTCAAATCAAATTTCTCACAATACCCCATCTGAAAGTTAATTTACCAGGGTACCTTATTTTTGGACGGGTTCGTCCAACCAATGGACGAACTAGTGAAGAGCTCGTGAAACAATGAAGAAGTTCGTCCTTCCATTGGGGCGAACGTGTTGGGAAAAATTGGGTCATGCATGAGTTCGCCTATTGATTGGGCGAACTAGTGAAGAAGACCATTTTTTTTTGTTTTTTCATTTTTTAAATAATTTAAATAATTTAAATAAAATATATTTAAATAATTTAATTGTTTTTCCATTGATTGGGCCATGCATGGTTTTTCATAAAATGTATTTAAATAATTTAATATAAGCTAGTATTTAAATAATTTAATATTAAAACTATTTAATTAATAAAAACTATTGAATTTGATTTTGAATTTTAATTTTAATTTTAATGTTAATATTTAAAGATTTTAATAAATATAATTTATGAATAATTAACATTATGATATGTATATTTATGAGTGAAAAATATATGAGTGCAAAATATTTATGAATTTTTATGAATTTAACATCATTTTTATGAATTTTTATGATGTATTAATAAAGGAAACATTTATGAGTGAAAAATATTTATGATTTATGTATTAATAAAGGAAATTTTTATGATTTATAATTTAATTTATAAAAAATATTTATGTTTTTTTTATGATTTATGAGTGAAAAAATACATAATTTCTATTTCCAAATATTAATAAAATTTCCTTTATTAATATTAATATTAATACATCATTTTTTTATGATGTATTTTTTTCATTCATAAAAATCTCATTAATTAAATAAAAAATTTATGATATATTTAACATCATTTTTATGATGTATTAAATAAAAAATCAACAGAATATGATGTATTTAACATGATTTAACATCATTTTTATGATGTATTTTTTTATGATGTATTTAAAATTATTTTTATGAGTGAAAAATATTTATGAATTTAACATCATTGAATTTTTATGATATATTAATAAAGGAAATATTTATGATTTATGTATTAATAAAGGAATTTTTTATAATTTATGATTTAATTTATGAAAATATTTATGAAAATTGATTCCTTTATAAAAATATTTTTCATAAATTAAATCATAAATTATAAAATTATTCAATTAATAAAATAATTTTTATATAAAATTATTTAAATAGTTTTTATATTAAATTATTTAAATACTAGCTTATATTAAATTATTTAAATACATTTTATGAAAAACCATGCATGGCCTAATCAATGAAAAAACAATTAAATTATTTAAATATATTTTATTTAAATTATTTAAAAAATGAAAAAACAAAAAAAAATGGTCTCTTTTATATTGATTGTTTTCTATGTTATATTAAAAAAATTTGATAATAATAATAATAATAATAATGATAATAATATAAGTAAACCAAATATATTGATTATTAATTATAAATTATTATGTAATTGGAATCTAATTAATTGTTAATTGTCAAAAAATTAATTGTTAAATGTGAGAATATGTTTGTCATAATAATAAATGAATATTATTTCTAAATTATAATGCAATTAAAATTCAATTAATTCTTAATTATGATAAATTAAATTAACCAATTATTCAATGGAAAAACAATTAAATTATTTAAATATATTTTATTTAAATTATTTAAATTATTTAAAAAATGAAAAAACAAAAAAAAATGGTCTTCTTCACTAGTTCGCCCAATCAATGGGCGAACTCATGCATGACCCAATTTTTCTCAACATGTTCGCCCAATGGAAAGACGAACTTCTTCATTGTTTCACGAGCTCTTCACTAGTTCGTCCATTGGTTGGACGAACCCGTCCAAAAGTAGGGTACCCTGGTAAATTAACTTTCAGACGGGGTATTGTGGGAAATTTGATTTGAAACAAGGGCAGTGTGGTGAAAAAATCTTATAGTTAAGTAAATTTTAAATTAAGACGCACTCGACTAAGCGATAATTTAAAGACTTGAATTGGACATTGGTGACGTGCGGTGCTGTTAGTCAAAGGGGAGGAATTCCTCTACTATTTTTTTTAAGGATACGTGATCAATAATTTTTCTTAGTCGGAAGAGAGCGGTTATCACCATTAAGGTTATTCAAACCCTAAGTCTAAAATTATATATATATATATATATATATATATATATATATATATATATATATATATATATATATATATATATATATATATATATATATATATATATATATATATATATATATATATATATATATATATATATATATATATATATATATATATATATATATATATATATATATATATATATATATATATATATATATATATATATATATATATATATATATATATATATATATATATATATATATATATATATATCTTCAAGGGAAGAAGGACATATTATTTTATTGTAAAAGCATAATGCATAATCATAATTTATACGGATCACACTCCTCGTTAGCTTATACTTAAACATATCGTCTATTATTAGAGTCTTCCACCTCACATGAATAACAATTTAAAAACCACCGTAAACACCGTCATATATGGCTTTTCGCCGCCGTGGACAAACTCACACCACCATACAACGTAGTATACCTACTAAGGCCTTTGAGTCCTCATGTCCTTGCTGGAGGAACACACACATGTACTTTTTGACCAGTACAGTGGTGCTCGCTGTAGGGCTCGGTAAAACTAATCTGTGCACACCATCTTCATCACCATCACCCTGCTCATTGTTACCATTCACTCCTAAACCTAATCATCTTCAACCATGGTTAATAGGATAGCTACATCCCTTACGCCATAAGGTACCGGTGGTATCAATGATGTCAACGCCCTGACGGAGATGCATGTCGTCATGGACGAATTATACCGCCATATCCAGACGCTTGAGGATGACTTCTACAACATCAGACAATACCAACAAGAGTCCAGTCCCCCAAAGGAGATGAAATTGTTGGATCCTCATCCACTCTCAAACGAGATATGAGGAAGGTCTGTTCCCGAGGGTTTGAAACCTCCCTCATTCGCCATGTTTGATGGATGCAGCGATCCTTACAAGCAAGTCGCCTCCATCAATACACAGATGACCATCATAGGAGCGCTTGGCTCCCATAAATGCAAGATGATATCTAACACTTTCAAAGATGTCGCCCTTCGATGGTATAAGGGTTTACCAAGTGCCTCCATCAGCAATTGGTAAAGAACCTAGTACACCAGTTCGCCGCTAGTCACCAGAGAAAGATGTTTGCTACAAGCATGTTTAGAGTTACCAAAATGTCCTCTCTTGTACTTATTAATATTGATTTGTCCTTGTCACACCCTCATTTTCACCTTTAGCCTTTTATACCCTACATTCGTCATATCATACATCGTTCTATTGCATACCGAGCATGTGGGTTCACAAGGTAAGGATTGGGTCGGTTCATTTGTTTTCCATTTCAGATAAGAAAATTGCTTATTATGGGCTACTTGGAAGAAAAGGTTCATCATCTAAGGTTTGATCTAAGTTGGAAAGTCTACTCATTTAGATTCCTTCAAGAAGAAGTTATTTGAAAAATATTGGGATATTCAAGATAAACATTTTTAATGAACATGGAATGCAAGGCCAAATTCAAGATTTCTTCCTCCAACTTTGTTTCAAATTCTTGATTAAGAGGAGTTCAAATTTGCAAAGCATGAGTCAAGATCACAAGTGCATAATTCAAGATTCCATTCATTTCAAATTCAATGGCATAAGGGAAATCTATCATTCAAAGCTCAATATTCATGAATTCAAGGCTAGACTCAAGAATATTACAAAGAGAAATTTCATGACATTTGCAAGAATGCCACACTTGTTACAAAGTTTTAAATCTTAGTAATGCTTAAAAAATTAAGTTATTTCTAGTCTTAATTCAACTTCATGCAATGGTACCCTTCATGCCCCAACAAGCTTACATGTTCCACATTATGCCACAAACATCCAAGGAAAATAATTAGGAGTTAATTCAATATTGAAACATGTCAATATCAAGACTATGTTTGCTTGCATGGGTAATTTTAATGTGATCCAAAACAACCCCATGCAAGAAGTGGCAATTTGCATCATATCATAAAACCATTACATGTCACATAACCAAAAAAATGAACCCACAATGATGCATCTACACATCTCAAAAAATTTCAAAATGCTGTCAAAAGGTAGTAGCATTGACCACAAGAGATGTCCAAATACAAGTCAACAAATGGGTACAAGGTTTGAGGGCAATGTAGAGTGTTGCAGAAAAATGACAGCATAGGCATGTAGTGCAGCAAAAATGCAGCATAACAACTTGCACGGAAATGGAAAGTAAGATAGTGACATGAGGAAAGTGGCAATAGACATTACCCCATGAAAAAATCTGATGTTTGGGGAGAAGGGAAAACCCTAGTGTGCTGAGATAAAAAGGAGAGGGGGCTGCAAACAAGAGAAGACACTCAACATTCATTACACATTGAGATTGAGAGTAAGAAACCCTAGAGAGAGAAAAAAAAAAGAGTAAGAGAAAAAACAGAAAAAGAGGGAAAACATTAAGAGCACTCATAAACCCTTGAGAGAGCAAGAGAGGTTTAAAAAACCAGAAGAAGAAGGTGGACTATAGGAGTACATCCAGCAAGGGCCATTGATGAAACAGAGGTGTAGCTCTTGGGTATACTTTCTCTCAAACCTTTATCTTTTTACATTTTTTGCATGTTTCATTTCTATGTGATTTTTGTGTTGTATATGTTGTAATAAGGTCTTGAATGACCAAGAAATGTTGTAAGAACAAAGGAAAAGAGATAAGACTTAGTTTAGGTTGCATAGTGACATGAGTTAGAAAACTCAAAATACTGTCACGTTCGCTGACAAGTTCGCCTAGCGAACTTTGCCATGTTTTCCCACTGTTTCTATTAAAAAGGCACATTCTGGGCAAAACAGCATGAAGTTCGCCTAGCGAACTTCTTGATGTTTTTTTTCTGTCATGTTCTCTGGCACCTTCGCCTAGCGAACTTTCCCCCATTTCGCCTCTGTTTGTGTTCGCTAGAGGTTCGCTTAGCGAACTTCTTGTTGTTTTTTCTGGGCAGCTTCCTTGGCACCTTCGCCTAGCGAACTTTTCCCCCTTTTGCCTCTGTTTGCATTCGCTAGTCAGTTCTCCTAGCAAACTTCTTGATGTTGTGGGCATATTTGCTACAGCATTCGCATAGCGAACTTCCCCTTGTTTTTCTAGTTTTTTCCTCAAAAAAAATTTTTCAACTCCTTGATGGCATTTCATGCTGTTTTTTTTCATGTTTTGTGTTGTTTTTGTGTCGACTAACCCAATGTGGTTGCACGACCTTTGTATGCGGATGTTTGTGGTTATGTTTGACTTTTGGTTCCAAAACTATTTTCAAAAATAAACTCTCGATTTTATCGAGCCATTTTCACCCTTGTAAGTCGGCCGCCTTGTGCGCTCGCCATTGACCTTGTTCGCATCACTTCAAATATTTTTACAAACAATAAAACCCTTGATCCAACATCAAGTGGTATTTTTCTCATAAAAAATCCAAAACACAATAAATATACGATTAGGGTTATACCCCATGAACTTTAAAGTGGTGGAGAAGGAATGAGAATGGAACCCTCCTACACTCGTTCCGAATGTTTTGAATACAAGGCGCTCGACTTAGTTATTTGAAACATTCATCTCTATCCAAAGTTTTTGTGTGATCCTAGTCAAGAACAATTTCATTTCAAAAAAACCTAAAAATGACATCAACTCATCAAACTTATTTTCGCCTTAGGGCATCAATCCGAAAACTCTTTTTCAAGGTATAAAATTAACCAACAAAAAATCATTTCACAAGCCTCCAAACTACGGAGCTCTGATTCTTCACTTCTTTTAAGTGAGGATACATAGACACAAGGGCCACAATCCTTGGCGAGCATTAAAATAAAAACCAACCCCCTCTTTTCCCTTAAGCAAGCACACCTTTTTATAAAAAATACCCATTCACGTTAAACTACCTAGAAGCTTCCCATCGAGTACGATGGATGCCACGGGGTGCTAACACCTTCCCCTTGCATAACCGACTCCCGAACCCTAAGACTTGGTTGCGATGACCATGCTCCTTCTCCCAAAGGTTTTATTGCTATTTCCCTTTCCCTCATTGGGATAAATAAAATCCGGTAGCGACTCTGTGTCATTTTTTCGCGTAGCGACAGTCCCTTTCATCAATGTGAAGGGTTTGATATTTGTCATCTAACACTGGTTGTCAAATATTAGAGTCACCATGTGAAGGGTTTGATATTTGGTGAGGGGCCTTTGTTCCGAAAGATATATCTATGTTGTGATCATGTTTTAACCAAGAATGTTGGTAGAGGAAAGTATTGGTTCTATGTATTATGTGCATTATTTATGCTTGACTAAATTATGTTATTATATGTACTTTATGTGTAATTTATATGTATACATGTATATTTAAATTGTGTGATAACATGCTTAAAATAATATAATAATGGTGAGGAAACCCTTGATATTAATTAATGGAATGAATTAGTAAGATTATTATGACATGATAGATAATATAGATGGCAATGCTTGTGCAATGATGCATAGGTGTGTATCATTGGCAAGTAGCTACCTAGTTGTGAGGAGAGCTTTGTATGGAACATGTGTGGTTTTGTGTTGCTTTATGTTTAAGGTAAATGTGTTCGGTTTGTGATTGTCGAATACAATCACATTGTGTCGTATTTTATCACATAGTTGGAAACAACCTTTATGGATGTCGTCCTAAGAGTTGATGCTTATGTAGAGCTCCTTTGGGATGTACGCATTAGTACTTTGACAAGAGTTCCCTTAAATGAATGGAGTCTATAGGTAAGAGGCTTGAGATGGGGAGCGGTCCCATGGGAAGTGACAACTCATGTGGGAAGAACCTTGAATCTGAATCCATTCATTTATCCCATGTGTACGAATTGAGCCTACGGGTAAGAGACTTGAGATGGGGAGCAGTCCCATGGGAAGTGACGATTCATGTGAGAAGCACCTTGAATTCGAATCCATTTTTTATGTCAAAGTAGATACAAGGATCAGTGACCCACGCTAAAAGTTCTAGACGTAGGTGAGGCGGCAGGGAAGTTTACCTTGGTATAGTTTTTGATTAGTGATTGTTTGAGTTGGTAGACTCAAGAGACATGTTTCCATACATTGAGAACTGCGTGAACTCGAGTCTTATCCCTTTCCCTTTTGACATGAGAGAGAAATTGATTAGAACCCTGTAGAGCCAAGTGAACCCATAAGATAGGGGAACTCACTGAGATTATTATTTCACCCTATTATTGTTGTTGTTTTTCAGGTATTGTTTGCATGTTTAGTTTGCAAGTAGAGCTATGCATGGATGTTTCAAGGGAAGCTTAGCTTATGTTTATTCTGTTGTATATTAAATTGTACAATGAAAGATATTGTACTTAGATCTTATATTTTTATGTTTGGAACTTTCCATATCTCGTACATGTTATACCCTAATTTTTACGCGTAAGATCCCATCCTCTTTTTGCATCTTTGCATACAAAAAAGGTCACAAACTTGGTTGTCTCCTAACCCCTCTCACCTTTAGGTTTGCCTTTGCAGAGACCATCAAGCACCTCTTTGTGTATCTTTTTCCTTTATGATTATATGTTTTATGTTTTACTAACTACTAATAAAAATGCCAAAAAATATTTCTTGTACCCTTTTGTTATTTGTAAGGTAAGTTGCTATATCAAGAACACCAAGCATGATTCATCAGCTAGGGTTTTGTTCCCTCAAGGTTAAAATGTGGTCAACCATTGTTTCCCAAGGGGATATCTCATAAAATTATGGCTTCTAATATCAAAGTACAAGGCTTCAAACATCATTAAATCTCATTTTGATCAAAGATATCTCAAGGTTTAGTAGCTTGTCTCTCAAGAAAAGTCAAAGGTTCATGTGTTTATTTCCATGCCTTAATCAACAAGTTACCTCAAGCTTTGGTTAATTTACTCAAGAGACATCCAAATACGCATTACTTTAAGCTCATATGATTATCCATGTGCTTTGAAATGCAAGGAAAATCCAAGTGTACAAGTTGATTCAAGGAAGTTTGACCTAAAAAGTCAACATTTCAAGTCAAAGTTCCAAAGATCACAACTCCTTCCATTATGACAAGAGCCAATTATGCTTAGAGGGACATCAAAAGTTTGAAGACATTATAGGTCATTTGTGGACTTAGTGAAATTTTGCCTATTTTCAAGTGACTTTTTGTCAACTTTCAAGGATCATAACTTATTCAATTTTAAACATATTGAGCTCATTAGTTTTGCACAATATCATTTGTGAAACTTTCTACAAGTTTTCATCAAAGGTTAAAGTCAAATTGTGCTTATAAGGCCATGAAATTCATTGATACATTATAGGTCATTTTCAGCCATTTAGACTTAGAAATTTTCAAGTTTGGTTTGCCAGAATTTTGTGCCAAATTCAATATGACATAACTTTTTGCTCAAGCATCCAAATGAAATATTTCTTAGCACATTATGATCTTTGCCACGATGTTAACAAGTTTCAAAAATAATGGAAAAAAGCCTCTTGTACAAGATGCCCCATTGATGCAAACATGGTTACTTGGAACTGAAGTTTTGCACCATGATCAGATTTTTACCTCAACAAGTCTTCAATTACAAGCGAAATTACCATATGTTTTGGACCTAAACATGTTTAATCAAGTTTCCAGAACTTAGTTGACTCATAAAATACATGGTTTTCCTGAGTTCTGATTCATTTCAAGTCACACTTTTAACATGATGAGAGTGCACACAAATTCGCTCAATTTTCACTCAGTTCACCCCTATCAGCATTCCATCATCTTCAACTATAAATAGAGAGCCTTGCTACCTTTATTTGCAAGCTTTGTAGATCCAAAAAACCCTGCTCCACCTTCAAATTTTCTGCAAAAAGTGAGCTATCGTATTTTAATTTCCAGCCAATTTCAACTTGATTTCTTGATTTCATTAGCTTTATCACGTTCCTATGAAGCTTTTGCAACAAGAATCAAGCTCTAAGAGTCCTTGAATTGCTCCAACTAAAACTAGTTTTCAAGCTTCTCATATTGTTTTTGGACAAGGTAGTTTGAAGTTCTATTTTCAATCAAACAAGTTACCACAATGTAGTCCTTTGCTTGATGAATATTTCCCCTAACCTAGTTGGCTTTAAATCATCGTGTGCATCATTTAATTTTTGTTTTCGTAATTTTTGTTTTACTGTGTTTTCTCTTAAATTCTCTCTACTCCCTTTCAATAAATGAAAATGGAGAGTGAAGTTGAGTTCACCTTGATGAGACAGCTACAATGATGGTGGTTTCATGCTTTAATGTTACCATTTAGCAATCTCTGGTGAACAACTCATCAGAGAAGATGACCAGAGGGGCTGAGGACGATGACCAGATCAAAGACACGTTGACAATATGAAATATTTTCATTGGTTGGTTTTGAATTAGATCCCATGTTATTTTTGAGGTAATTTCCACCTTGCATTCTCATCTTAGGAGCGTGAGATCTTCCCCGTCAATTAATGAAGTTAGATCCTACGCTCCTCCTTTTTTCCCTTTTATTTTATTTTCTATTTTTATTTTTAAGTTGCATTTCCTTTAAAAATTTATAAAAATTTCATTTTTAATCCAAAAAATACTAAAATAATTTCTATTTTTTATTTTTATTTTTCTCTTTCTGATTTTATATTTTTCATATTTTATTTTCATCATTTTCTATTTTTCATGTTTTTCCTCTTTTTTTGAGCATTTTAATTAGTTTAAAAATATTTTTATGCATTAAAAAACTCTAAAAAATTTACATAGCATTCTCGACTTGTTTCTGACTTTCATAAAATTTCTTAATCATTTGTGATTTGGTTTGACGCATCATTTTCATTTTCATCCTTATTTTCATTTTAAAATTAATTTTAAAAATCATTTTAGTGCATTTTAGTTCATATTTTTGCATTTTATTCTTGATTGACCTTTGTTGACTTCTGTTGGCCTTAGATCTTGATTGATTTGGTCATAAGTCTTATCAAACTCAATGGATCTTTGGTGTTAATGGGGTGGAAACCCTAATCCACCAAAATGGATGCTTGTTTTCGATGATGACTAGATCATCACTCTGATCCAATTTGGTGTTATTGTTTTTTTGCTTGATCCTCTCTTCTTCATCCCTATCTTTTTCTTTTTTTTACCCTTTCTTATGATCAATTGGAGGATGTGTAGGCCATCTTTTTCATGAAATCGTAAGTGGTACTTGATGAACTTTCATCATTTCAAATCTACCATTTGATTGATCATTAGATCAATTGAGGTACTTTGGATTGATACATAAGTTTGTCCAAGGTATCATGAGAGGTTGATTGATATAATGGATCCATCTTTCCTTCACTTAGGTCTTGATCAACCTTGTTTTGACTTGTGCTACATGCTTTAGGAGTATGATCTTTATATCATATCTCTAACATGTGTGGTACATAAATTGTTATTGACCGGTCCATCATAGTATGATCTTCCTTATAGATTATACTACGATTGCTTAACATAGCACTAAATTTGTCCCTAAATAGAAAGTGATCATATTGGTCCAATTTTAGATATGAGTCATTTTTAGTTTAGATGTAAATCTCATATCTCCATAGTGTGTAGATTCTTTTCCACCTAAGAGAGCTAGTGACATGCTTGTTGATTTTATCTAATTTGGAGCCATTCTCCAAGGATAATGCAAAGTTCTCCCACTTGTTGGGTTGATTAGTTGAGTAATTTACTTTAAATGGCAAAATATTTTCATTAACACTAACACTGACTTTAATCGTACTAACTTTTACTTTATGCTCTTTATTTTTATGCACTTTTATCTTTAAGCTCTTTATTTTATACTCTTTATTTTAATGATTATCATTTCATATCGTATTATTCATCTTGTTTATATTTATGCATTTTTCTCTTTATCCAATTGGACTTTTCTTTTTCTTTCTAAAGACATTAATAAATGGCTAAACACTTAAAAAAACTATTAATATTTCTTAGACTATTTGGTGACAATCCTTTACTCATGTATGATGTACTTAGATTTAGGTTCCTTGCCCTATGATTTGGAATTATATCTTGAGAGCTTGGATCTTATTTGGCACTTTTACCTTGAGTTGACCTCTTGTGAAGACTTGGCTTGAAGACCTGGTTTTCATCTGATGTTTGGTTATTTTATGCTTATCTTTGTGTATCTTGTTGCTTGAGTCCAAAGGATGAGAGTTTTGGTTTTTTATGTAAAAGGCTTGTATCTTGTTTAGATCTTTCCTTCCTTAGCTTTTATTTTATGCTTTAGGATAGTCTCTTCATCCCCCCCTTTCTTAAATTTTCAAAATCTTCTCGCTTTTTCAAAACCTTCTTCTTGCAAACTAGAACCTCTTTCATAATAAATCTTGACTTTGTAACGTCCATTTTCAAAATCATTTTCTTAAATTCTAATCAAATTTAAGCATACTTAGACCATTTTTAAAAGTCTTAAAAAACACTTAACTCGTTCAAACCATTTAGTGCCTTTGTGCACTTTTCCTTTTAACTTTTTCATAAGGTTTAGACATGAGTCATTTCCATAGTTGATATGTAATTCTTCTATCTCCATAGTTATGTTTAGTGTTGACTCTTTTCCACTTGAGAGAGATAATGACATACTTGTTGATTTTAATCCAAGTTAGAGCCTTTCTCAATAGTGATGCAAAAGTCCATTTTCATATACTTGTGGGTGACTAGTTGAGTTGTCTCCTTAAAATGACAACTTATCTTGTCCATTTTAAAATCAATAAAGCCAGATCGCTTTTGTTATTTTTACCAGGAACTATGAGGTTTTGATCCTTCATTTCACTTTGTGGGTACGTAGGCACGAGGCTCAGAAAGTCTTGTCAAAGACAAAATTATAAAAAATACTTCTCTTATCACCTCACTAATTATAGTTTTGTTTTAAAGTTTCTTTAGGTTTTGTTCGTTCTTTTCCCTTTCCTTTGGAAAAATAAAAGTGACGACTCTGCTAGGGAATATTCCTAGTGGGTTGAGACTATCTTTGTTTATCTGTGTTTGTATTATATTTGTTGTTTGTTTGTTTTATTTTGGTGCTTGGTGATCTCTGAGTTGTGAGATAAGTCCTATACTCGGACTTGAAAGAACTTATGATATGAGGGTGGTATAGTCTTGTTCAGATCACGTGGGGTAGTCCCTACTAAGATGACTTGAGATCCCCTGCTTAGTGGAGGCCCCTTTGGGATTACTGATATCATACGAGTAGTCATATATGACATTACTTTTTCCAACCTGGGAGCCCGAGAAGCTGAGGACCTTAGAACCTTTTAACCCATCTTGGTCATTCTAGGACGTAGTGAGGTGACTATTCAGGTGTAGACTTGAATTAGTTGTTACGTAATGCTACACTCAGACAAGTTTCTCTTGAGAATATTATTGGCTGGCGAGTAGTCATTTAAGTCGATAATATTCAAAAGATGGAATTACGAATCTGGGAAGATTTTAGAACCTTGTTATACAGATGGATATAAACCCTAATACATATCATTGTGGGTGGTTCTTACCCTTGACTCCATGCTTATGACTCATAACCCTTGACCATGTTTGTGATCTTGTTTGTGCATGTTGCATCATGTACTCATGTGTTCATGGACACTTTGTTTCATTCAGTTTTCAAGGGTCTCAGAGATTTTCCTTTGCAAACATCACAGATTTTGTGATTATGGACATTTGAAGGAGAAATACTCAGAAGTACAGTTTTCGAGCTCCTGATCTTAGAGATTTGAAAAAGCTAGCATCCTTTGTAGTAGATCCAGTCGATTTTAGATCTCATCATGAAAGACTCTTGTTTGTTATTTCTACCAACATTGAAGACAAAATGTTAAATACTCTTATGCAATTCTACGATCTTGTTTACCGATGCTTTACATTTCCTGATTATCAACTCTTGCCGACCTTGGAGGAGTATGCTTATCTCTTAGGGTATACTAGTTTCTGATGAGGTTCTTTATACTGGTTTGGAGGAAGCTCCCAAGTCCCAAGTTATTGATGCAGCCGTCCATTTGAAGAAATCTGATATAGATGTTAACCTTGTTATTAAGGGAGGCATTAGAGGGTTGACTTCTAAGTTCTTGGTTGAGAAAGCTACTTCACTTTCTAATGCTGGTAGCACATTGGCGTTTGAGGCTTTTTTTGCTTTACTTACCTACAGAATAATATTGTTCCCTAATGTTGACAACTTTGTGGATGTTAAGGCTATTCAGATATTCTTGATAGGGAACCCCGTTCCAACTTTACTTGGTGGTACCTACTTCTCTATCCATCATAGAACTTTCCGTAGTCATCTGATTTCGAGGAAAATAAGAGTTGTTTAAGATGGTCTCAGAGGATTATGTCCCTTACTCGTGCTGATATTACTTGGTGTTCTTCTGTGTATAAGAATGTCAATATCATTGATAGTTGTGGGAAATTCTCCAATGTGCCTCTTCTTGGTACACAAGGTGGAATTAACTACAATTCGAGTTTAGAGATACATCAACTTGGTTATATGTTGAAGGATAAGCCTAATAGTGTTCTATTAGAGGGCTTATTTTTTTAAGAAAGGAACTACTTTCTTGGTTTGAGGAGAAGAATGACTCATGCATGGCGCAACATTCATAGGAAGGGTAAATGAGAGCTTAGAAGACAAGTTTGCATTTCCTTGGAACCTTATACACTTTGGCTGAAGAAGAGAGCTAAGGAGCTCAAAATGCCTTATCCTTTTGAGAAACCCATGTATATAGTGGTTGCTATGCCACTCACCATTCCTTCTGAAGATGTGAAAGAGCTTCAAGATGCCTTATCCAAGATGAAGCAAGAAAAAGATATTTGGGAATCTAGATTTCATGCTTCAAACCTCGAGAAGCTAGAGTTGCAGAAGCAGTTGAAGGAGAAAGATGACTTGATAAAGTTGCTTGAGCAACGTGCTATGAAGAAACATGGAGAGGATTTATTTTCCTCTACTACTTCATCATCTCATCCTCCTACTTCTGGTGCTTGGAAGAGTATTATGGACCAACTGTGTTAGAGAAGGCCACCATGAAGGATGGCTATGGGAGAGAGAGATCAAGAGACTCCAAAGGAAGTATTAGCTTGGATCATCCTCATATGTGATTTATTAGGACAATTAGGATCTAGATTTTTATTATTTTATGTTTATCCTTTGTAACTTGTATTTCCAAGTGTAACTCTTTCCAATATTCAATAAAATGAGATGTTTATCAGTATTTCAAAAAGTGTTATTTCTTTATGATGTTTGCAATTTATTTGTATCTTAAAGATCCTTGAAAATTAAATGAAACATCTACATTTCATTTGCATCATTTTGCATTGGGTCTTGCTTTAACAGGTGTCTTATTGCTTTCTTTCTGGTTTTCTTAGAAAGTCAAGTTGTCGCACCGATACAACACTCGTGCTAATTCTCAGAGGAAGATGGTAGATCACTTGGAACAAGAGAACCGTGAACTTCAAGAAGAGGTTTCATCTCTACATGCTGGTATGGAGAAGCTTAATGCACTGGTCGAGTCTCTGGTTGCCTTGCAGAATTAGTCTCCTCGTCCTCATACTTCTCAGGCTACTCTGCCTCAGACAGTTGTTATATCTGAAGTGGTTTATGTACCCATTTTCGTGGCTCTTGTCAGCATTCTTTCTCATCAGATGCCTCTTGGATTTCCTTGGGGTATGCCCTTGAACTTTATGCCTGAAGGATACAACCCTGCTGCTGAAATTTTCATTGTTCACCCTGTGATGAAGATCCCTCCACTTGTGGTACATACTGTCCCACAAACTAATGAACCTATTTTCCATGATGAAGCTAGTGAAAGTCAAGGTATGTATGACCGTATAGATGAGTTCCAAGATCAATTTGAATAAATTCAAAAAGATATTAAGGACTTAAAGGGAAAGGAACTCTTTGGAAACAATGCTCATGAGCTTTGTCTGGTTCCTAATGTAAGGATTCCTTACAAGTTCAAAGTTCACGACTTCGAGAAGTATAAATGCAATTCTTGTCCTTTAAGTCATTTGGTGATATATGCTCGTAAGATGTCCACTCAGACGGACAACCATCAACTGTTGATTCACTATTTTCAAAATAGTTTGACTGGTGTTTCTTTAAAATGGTATAGGGGCCTGGACAGTTCTCAGATCCGCACCTTTAATGATTTGGGAGAAGTTTTTGTTCGCCAATATAAGTATAATATTGATATGACACCGGACAGGGACCAACTCCGTGCTATGTCCCAGAAGGATAAAAAACTTTTAAGGAGTATGCACAAAGGTGGCGCGATATTATCGCACAAATCAGTCCTCCACTTGAAGAGAAAGAAATGACAAAGATCTTTTTGAAGACTCTAAATCCTTTCTGTTATGAAAAGATGATTTTAAGTGCTCCCATCGATTTTACATAAATTATGAACACAGGGATGAGACTAGAAGAAGGTGTCTGTGAAGGACAATTGACTAAAGAAGGAAATTCTGTTGGAAGTTCTAAAAAGTATGGAAGGGGACTTTCTAAGAAGAAAGAGGATGAGACCAATGCCATTTCCCAAAACAGATATAAAAGGAATTATGGTAAGATTGTTCAGCATTAGCAACACGTAGCATATGTTACTCCTGTTATCAATTCAACTCCCGTTGTTTAGGCAGCTCTCGTCCAACAACGTACTAACCAACAAAGTAATAAGCAAAACAGTGTTCAAAAGAAAGCACATTTTGATCCTATTCCGATGTCCTATACTAATTTATTTCCGGCTTTGATACTGAAGAATCTTGTTCAGACCCAGACTCCTCCGGCTGTTCCTAAAGATATTCCATGGTCGTATAAGCCAGAAGCTAACTATGCCTTTCACCAAGGAGCTCCGGGGCATGATATTGAAAATTGTTATCCTTTGAAGTATGAAGTGAAAAAGCTAGTCCAAAGTAGTATTCTGTCGTTTGAAGATTCTGGGCCGAATGTACAATCAAATTCGCTGCCTAAGCATGTTAATGCCACAATGAATATAATATAGGGGTGTCCCAGAAAGTATAAGATTTTTGATATCAATATGTGTAGAAGATATCTAGTTGAAATGCATGCTACTTTGTGCGAGTTGAGCTATTATGAACATGATCATGTTGTTTGTCCTATATGTTCAAGAAGCCCTCGTGGGTGTGTAGTTGTGAAAAGACGTTTGCAAGAAATACTTGATAAGAATTTGAATCAGATTATTGCGGATAGAAATGAAGATGATCATGTGAATGTTATTGTACCACACTTCAATATTTCAAAACCTGTGGTTATTTCTTATAATAGTCAGAAGTCTGCTACTTCTAATTTGGTTATTCTTTTGGCGGTTCCTACGCCTTATGTTTTTAATAAAGCTGTTCTGTACAAGTATAATGCGACAATGGTAGAAGATGGTAAGGAAGTCCCTATTCTTTCCCTTTCTTCTATAGTAAGCATTGTTGATGTTAGCATGGTGACAAGAAGTTGTCAAGTATTTGCCTCCGAACCTTCAAAAAGAGTAGAAGATTTCTCTGTAAGAAAGCAGGTTCAAGTTGATAATACTGTTGTGCAATCTGGTGAATCCAGTGGTGTGAATCAAAAGTCGGATGCTGATGAGGTGTTAAAATTAATCAAGAAGAGCAAGTAAAGTATGGTTGATCAATTGTTGCATACACCATCCAAGATATCTATTTTATCCTTGTTAATGAGCTATAAAGCTCATAGTGAGGCCTTGCAAAAATTTCTAGAGCAAGCCTATGTAGATCACAACGTGACGGTCAATAAGTTTCATGACATTGTGGCCAATATTACTGCACGCAACAACTTAAGTTTTTGTGATGAGGAATTTTCCAAAGAGGGGAGAAATCATAACTTAGCATTTCACATCTCCATGAATTACCAAGAAGATGCTCTCTCAAATGTGCTGGTTGACACTAGCTCATCTTTGAATGTTATGCCAAAATCTACTCTATCTAGACTCTCCTATTAAGGTGCTCCAATGAGGTATAATGGAGTGGTTGTAAAAGCTTTTGACTGTTCGAGGAAAACAATGATTATGGAAGTTGATCTCCCAATCCAGATAGGTCAGTGTTTATTCTAGATTACTTTTCAAGTGATGGACATTCGTCCCGCCTATAGCTGCCTTCTGGGTCGTCCATGGATTCATGAAGCTGGAGCTGCCACTTCGACACTCCACCAAAAACTAAAATTTGTGAAGAATGGGAAGTTATTTGTGGTTGGTGGTAAACATGTTATGTTGGTCAGCCATCTCTCACCCTTTTCATATGTTAATGTTGACGAAGTTGTGGGGACTCTTTTCCAAGCTCTTTCTGCTGTCTATGATGCTGTTAAGAAGAATGAAGCCTCTATGTCTTCTCTGAAGGATGCTCAACATATTATGGAGAATGTCCTATCTGCTGGTTGGGGTCAAATCATTGAACTTGCAGAAAACAAGAATATGTCTGGTTTGGGTTTCTCACCTGGTTCAACATGAAGAGATTTAAAGCGTATCCAAGAGGTGTTTTACAGCGCCAATTTTATACACACCAAAGATTAGTCTGCTGCTACTATCTTTGAATATGACTCAGATGAGGATTTTCCGAACTTTATGACACGTGGAATGGTCTCCCAGAATTGGACAACCGTTGATGTTCCTACTATTTTTCATGCCTCAAAGTAATTTGTTTTTGTTATTTTCAAAACAACCTTTCACTCTGCCCATGGTGAAAGTGAATCTATATGGACTTTGTTTCAGACTTTATCATCATTAAGAAAATGTTATTTTGTTATCTATGCGTGTTTTCTGTTTTTGCTTTTTCTGAAATATGGTAACATAAAAACCTGAGATAATAATCATTTTTTATATCTGCATAGTACTTGCATTTTATTTGTCTTTCTAAATTCAAACATAAAATCATTGTGCATATTGATTGTTAAACCCATTGAAAACAATGACCCTATTCCCTCTCCTAACTTTGAATTCCCTGTGTTTAAAGTGGAAGAAGAGGATGTTGAAGAGATTCCTGATGAAATTTCTTAGTTGTTTGAGAACGAGGAAAAAGCCATTCAGCCTCATAAAGAGTTAATTGAAATGATCAACTTGGATTCCGAAGATGATAAGAAGGGAGTCAAGATTGGGGCACTCCTCAATTCAGATGTTAAGAAGAGGTTGGTAGAGCTTCTAAGAGAATATGTTGATGTATTTGCTTGGTCCTATCAAGATATGCCCGATCTTGATACTGATACTGTGAAGCATCGATTGCCGTTGAATTCTGAATGCTTTCCAGTAAAATAGAAGTTGAGAAGAACTCACCTCGACATGGATGTTAAGATCAAATAGGAGGTCCAGAAGTAGATAGACGTTGGTTTCCTTGTGACTGCTAAATATTCTCAATGGGTGGCCAATATTGTGCCTATTCCTAAGAAAGACAGAAAAGTTCGGAAGTGCGTTGACTTTAGAGGTTTGAATAAAGCAAGTCCGAAAGATGATTTTCCACTACCACACATTGATATGTTGGTAGATAATACTGCTAAGTTCAATATCGTCTCCTTTATGGATGGATTTTTCGGTTATAATCAAATAAAGATGGCACTGGAGGACATGGAGAAGACAACATCTATTACACCTTGTGGAACATTCTGTTATCGAGTGATGCCCTTCGATTTGAAGAATGTTGGTGCAACGTACCAGAGAGCTATGACCACTCTTTTCCATTACATGATGCACAAGGAAGTTGAGGTATACGCTGAAAAACAAGTAAAAGGATTCTTGGGACGTTTGAATTATATCTCCAGATTTATATCCAACATGAATTCCACTTGTGCGCTAATATTTAAGCTGCTTCGTAAAGATCAAGATTGTGTCTGGACAGATGATTGTTAGAAGGTTTTTGATTGTATCAAGGAATATTTTCTTGAATCTCCTATTTTTTTCTCCTTCGGTGGAAGGACGACCTTTGGTTATGTATTTGACAGTGCTAGAAGAGTCTATGGATTGTGTTCTTAGTCAACAATATGAATCTGGTCGAAATGAATTTCCCATTTATTATTTGTGTAAAAAGTTCATTGGTTGCGAGTATCGGTACTCCATGTTTGAAAATACTTGTTGTGCTTTAGCTTTGGCTGCTAAACGTCTCCACCAGTATATGTTGAATCATACCACTTGATTCATATCCAAAATAGATCCAATCAAATATATCTTTGAAAAGTCTGATTTAATTGGTTGGATCGCCTGTTGATAGATGTTGTTGTCAGAATATGATATCGAGTACCGAACTTAGAAAGGTGTAACAGGAAGTATTTTGGCTTACCATTTGGCTCATCAGCCAATTGATGATTATCAATCCATCAGGTTTGATTTCCTTGATGAGGATGTGATGTATTTGAAAGCTAAAGATTGTGATGAACCATTACCTGAAAAAGGGCCAGAGCCTGAATCACACTGGGGTTTGGTTTTTGATGGAGTTGTTAACGCTTATGAAAAATATATTGGGGCAGTCATTATTACTCCTTAAGATACTCATATTCCTTTCACCGCAAGGTTGACGTTTAATTGTACAAATAATATGGCAGAGTATGAAGCGTGTATAATGGGTCTCGAAGAGGCTATGGATTTGAGGATCAAGATTCTTGATGTGTATGGTGATTATGCTTTGGTCATTAATCAGATTAAATGAGAGTGGAAAACACGTCAACCTTGTTTGATCCCTTATAGAGATTATGCAAGGAAGTTGTAAACTTTCTTTAATAAAGTTGAGTTTCACCACATACCTCGTGATGAAAATCACATGGCAGATGCATTGAAAACTTTGTCTTCTATGATTGAAGTAAGTCGTTGGAATGATGTGCCGATGATTGATGTTATGCGTCTTGATAAACCAGCTCATGTATTTGCAGCAGAAAAGGTCAAAGATGATAAGCCGTGGAATTACGATATCAAATGTTTCCTCCAGAGTCAGGAGTATCCACTTGGGGCATCCAAGAAGAATATAAAGACCTTGAGAAGGTCTATTGGTAGTTTCTTTCTGAATGAAGATGTGATATACAAAATAAATAATGACATGGTCTTGCTCAGATGCTTGGATAGACATGAAGCAGACATGTTAATGAAAGAAGTTCATGAAGGATCCTTTGGTACCCATGCCAATAGACATGTTATGGAAAAGAAGATGTTAAGAGCATGTTACTATTGACTAACATTTGAATCTGTCTATTGCAAATATGTGAAGAAGTGTCATAAATGCCATATTTATACTGACAGAATTCATGTGCCTCCAACTCTTCTCAATGTTATCTCATCTTCATGGTCTTTCTCCATGTGGGGAATTCACATGATTGGAATGATTGAGCCTAAAGTGTCGAACGAACACTGTTTCATATTACTGGCTATTGACTATTTTAGCAAGTGGGTTGAAGCGACATCATATGCCAATGTGACCCAGCAAGTTGTGGTCCGGTTTATCAAGAATCAAATTATCTGTCGGTACGACATTCCAAGTAATATTATCACCGATAATGGGTCAAATTTGAATAACAATATGATGAAAGAATTGTGTGATGAGTTTAAGATTGAGCATCATAGTTCTTCTCCCTACATACCAAAGATGAATGGGGCTGTTGAAGCTGCAAATGAGAACATAAAGAAGATTATTCAAAATATGGTTGTAACGTGCAAAGACTGGTACGAGATGCTCCTTTTTGCTTTGCATAGGTACCATACATTCGTCCGTACTTCAACAGGAGAAACCCCTTTCTCTCTTGTATATGGTATTGTTGCACCCCAAAATTTGCCCTCACTTTATCCTAACCATAATTGGTTGTTGTTTCTTATACATATGCATTCGTCCACTAGGTCACGCATTCACAATCATTCGTTTGCATAAGATCATAAGGCATGGGATCAAGGCCTTTTGAGGAATTATGGTTTTCTATTGGACTAGGGTTCCTACTTCATTGAAGATCAATTCCACTGGTGATTTCATGGATCTTGGATTTGGGGTTCGAACTATTGTCATCAGAAGTATATTTCTATTCTTCAAGGTTTCTCAAATGTCGTCAAGAGCTCAGGGTATGAATTTATATGCGTCATGGATTTCTTTCTAAGCAAGCCATAAGGATATTCTCCCTCTAGATTCATCAGATATCAAGGTCATCTTCGTCATGATTTTTCAAGAGGATCAGTGTGCACTCAAATGCTGAAATTTCAATTTCAAGTCTAGTGTGGTTATTCAGTCATGATTTTGTTCGGGCATTTTAATTTTTAATTTTTTTACTTCATCCGACTTTATTTTTACTTTGCATAGCACGCATTTTATCTCGCATAGTGCCTAAAATGTCACCGAAATACTTTCTCGGATTTACAGACAGACCAGTCAAATTGAATCTCAATAGTGCGTAAAATCGGTGGACAAAAAATTTAAAAATCGAGCTTGCAGACGTCAATTATATTGATCTACGTTTCGCGTTGTTTAACCTAACGTGTTTGTTTTAATTTTTTGACAATTTTTCGTCACATTTTGATCCGTTTGAGCGTTTTAACAGGTAAAAAATTATTTTAAAATCTGACCAAACTCTGTATTTTTTCGAGTCGTATATTTTGTCCTAATCATTTTAATATATCCGATTTATTTTTTCGAGCACTTGGGCGCCTGGATTTTATTTATTTGGATTACTTTTATTTTTACATTTTTGTCTAAATATTTAGAATAAATAAATAAAATTATTATTTTAATGGTTTAAATTATATTTAGTTATAATTAATATTAGTTTATTTTGGGCTTTAAAATTGAGTATTAAGGACATTATTTATAATATAGAGTTAATCCTAATTTGATACCTATATATATATATATATATATATATATATATATATATATATATATATATATATATATATATATATATATATATATATATATATATATATATATATATATATATATATATATATATATATATATATATATATATATATATATATATATATATATATATATATATATATATATATATATATATATATATATATATATATATATATATATATATATATATATAAAAGTGGTATTGGTTGAATGGGGAGGAGAAAAAAGCATTGGAGTTGCGGTACCGATAGATTGTGCAAACGGTAATCTCACCTTTTGATCCCATATTTGATTTCATGTTTCTATGGATGCCCCAATACCTTATAAGATTGATTTGATTTTCCTCTATACATATAAATAATATGGTGCTGGAAACATTTTGTCAAATATGTATAAGAATTTATCGATCCTGCGATGTGAAATATTTTTCGTGTACAAAATTTTTAAAGTAAATAATACTATATTAAGTTATGTATAGTTAATTAGTTTTTAAAAAATAATTAGACGGATAGAATTGGGAGACAATTTGATATTGTCATGTAGTTTTCATACAGTATCATGTTGATATTCATATACAGTCCTGCTGCGTCACTATGATGTTTATATATATATATTTCAATATATATATTTGTCAACTTTTTTAATTATTCGGATTGAATTATGTCGATACGCTATTCGCTTATTTGTGTGCTTGATGTGTGACATTGGTGTTTATTTCGATCTGGTTGCGATTACCGTATTTTTTGCGTTAGCAACATTATTATTTTTTAACACACTTTAAAATTCCTTTTGCTTTACGTTTTTTCCTGATAAATTCGGATTCGCACAATTTGGATCTATATTGCGATGATCACATCAGGTGTAGCAAGTTAGTGGTATATTTTATTGGTTTATGTGCGGGTCTATTGTTGTATTTCGATTCTACACGCATCTGATGGTTTAACATAGCGATAATCCACTTTTTGCGATTACCTATTCGCGTTTTGATTTGCAAATTGTGATTTTCTTTAATTTTATTATCTCGTTGTTTCTTGATTTAACTTACGATGATTGCTAATGCGGTAGCAATTTGCTATTTCAATTAGTATTATTTTTCAATGATTCAACGTCATTATCGTTCTGTTCAAATCCGATCTAATTTCTCTTGGTGGCTTTGCACGTCTTCGCGTACGCGAACTTGATTCGCGTGTTTGCATCATGATTTTAATCTGTGCACCTTTCTTCTCAATTTACATTTTGATTCATTTGTTGTGTGGCATTAATAGTGTGTATACATCTTATTCCCCTTCAACCTAACTTTAGTTCAATCTTTGTATGATAATATTTAAGATAATCCCTTTTAGACCTTAACCTTAGGTCTATCTCTTTGCATCCCCTTTGCATGCTAACATTAGATAGAGTTTCCTGTCTATCCCAACCTTAAGACCATTCTGTATGACAACATTAGGAGTTAGTTCCCCTTAGTTGTTTTCTTTTCAACCTTTGAGTCCTCTTTCTTCTAATCTCTCAAACCAATTCAAAAAACTTAATATATACGATGTGTACCGTATGCCGTGAGTCTTAACCACATGGGAAAAGATGAGAAAATACATTTCTAACCTCATATTAGGGTACTTTGTGCGCGAGCCGTTTGGATTATTAGCGAGAAGTATTCGATCCTATGTCATAGAATTTAGTGCGATACACATCACAAACAAAGTCAATCCACTTCTTTAAAATCCTCGAACAAATGCAAACCATTTTATCCTTCAAGACTTTCCTGTCAAACCTTTTTTCAGAAAAGGCATGTTACCTCCGTTCTACCGCAAATAGGCATCGACCCTAACTGTTGGAACGTAAGCTTAGCGTCGCTCATAAAATATACCAACCAACCCGTGTTAGGTCGAACTATGACTGCTCAAAATTTTTCATTCTCGTCAGAGTGAGGATATGTAGGCACAAGACGACGAAGTCTTGGTGAGCACAATCCCCCCATTCACCCGTAGTCCTCCGAACTACGTTGACTCTGACTTTCCCATTGTACGAGGGAATACATAGGCATAAGACAGCAAAGTCCTATCGAGTCACCTTTTTCTCCCTTCTGTTTCCTCTAGCAAGTAGAGCTTTAGATAAATATACCCTTTGATTAGATAACAAGCGTGGATCCTGTTGATTACAACAGACACAAGGGGTGTTAATACCTTCCCCTCATGTAATCGACTCTCGAACCCAGAATTTGGTTGCGAGACCATGTCTTCTCCCTTTCGAGGTTTTCTCGATGTTTTCCTTTCCCTAGGTCGATGGCGACTCTGTTTTTCCGCCGATTATTTTTTTGCATTGCGACAGCTGGATACTCTACTAGGGAGTAAGTACTTCCCAATGAGAGTCAATCCTAGCGCTTGTATGTGTCTTTTTCATTGGGTGTTTTTATTTATACTTTTATTTTTTTTATTTACTGCTTTTATCGCATTCTCTTCCATTTATTTGATTACCATTGTCATATTATTCTCTTGCTATTGTGTTGTTGAGGGGATAGTTCCATGAGAGATGAACCCATTACCCAGGCTTGAGCGCACACATAGGATTAGAATGGGCTCTTGTTGACTTGCATGGCGTTTAACACATATTGTTAACTTGAGTTCACATTGAGACAATGTTTTCTTGGGAGATGCTCTGTCCTGTATGTTTATACAGTAGCCAGGGTGTTCCTTTGAGAGCTTATGACTCTGAAGACCGTTCATGAGAAATCGGTTGAGGCCTCCTTGATTGATGATAATGCCAAACCAAAAATGGTGAACGTATCATCGTTTCTCGACCTGAGAGCCCATGACGCTGAGGACCCGCTAGGATGTCGTCCAAGACTAAAACCCACATGTGAGAGGGGATGGGTTTATGCAGGAAACATTGACCTTCAACTTACCTGCTTTTTTTGGTTTTCTTATCGATATGGACTTATGAATCTGGTACTCTGGATTTCTTGTCAGATTGGTATTCTTAATACTCGGGTGTTCGGGATTTCTTATCAAAGCAGAACTATCTGCCAACAACACAACAACTATTTAAGATTTATGGGAACCCTGATCCCGTGTCTGCATTCGCATAACATCATATATGCATTTTAACATTCATGTTTGTTTATTTCTAGGGATTGTATCTTATCCTTGATTTTGGTTGATACACTCTTCATAGATGGACATTGGTAGGAAGCATACCGTCAGCTACAAGTTTCAATCGCCAGATTTAAATTTAATTCGCAGCCTAATTTCCAAAACTACGCAGAGTAATTTAGAGACCTTCAAAGAAGATTATGGGAGGATGCTTAACATGCTTCATACTATCACGGAATATGAGAGGATGGCTATTCACACCTTGCTACAATTTTATGATCCTGCCATGAGATGTTTCACGTTTAGGGATTATCAGTTGGCCCTTACCCTCGAAGAGTTTTCATTTATATTGGATATCCCAGTCAAAAACCAGGTACCCTTCCATGAATCTATGGAAGCTCCCACTCCTGAAGCTATTGTCGGTGCTCTTTATTTGAGCACATCTATTGTAAAGGCCAATCTTCAAGACAAGGGAGGTTTATTCGATTTTATTTTGATTTCTCTGGTAAGTCAAGCTATGGTATATGTTAAAGCCTGTAGTTGGCCTACATTCAACGCTATCCTTGCTCTATGTATTTATGGGACTGTTCTTTTCCCAAATTTACCTGACTTCATATATATGAATGCCATCGGGATTTTTATGATGAAGAACCTCGTTCCCACTCTTCTTGGTGATGTGTATCACTAAATGCATTCTAGAAATTACAAGGATAAATGTGGGCTTGTCTATTGTTGTGCTCCCCTATTCTACAAATGGTTCACGAGTCATCTCCCATGCGATGGTGCTTTTATCGATACTAAAGATTCCTTGAAGTGGGCAGAATGGGTAATGGGCCTAGTTGCTAAGGATATCCATTGGTTTGATAAGAGATTGCTTGTGACAGAGATGATTTACAGTTGCGGTGAGTTTCCTAATGTTCCTTTCATGGGGATAAGGGGTGGCATTAATTATAATCCCTCTATCGCTAGAAGGAAATTAGGGTACGCGTTGAAGGTTCCCTCGACAGATAAAGAAGTGAAGGAATCCTTATTTTAC
The DNA here is from genome assembly GCA_963859935.3 of Lathyrus sativus. NCBI lineage: Eukaryota > Viridiplantae > Streptophyta > Magnoliopsida > Fabales > Fabaceae > Lathyrus > Lathyrus sativus. Next base: position 469,824,907 of record OZ012740.1, read on the forward strand.
AGTGGGACTGATAACCCTGAAGCCATGAAGAGAGTTGTGAAGGCCTGGGGCACTATTCAAAGAAGAGGAAAGCCATTCCTAGGAAAAAGTGACTGTAGAGCTTATCCTCCTTACATGAAGAGGGTGCAAAAGAGAGTCGAAGACATTCAATTGCCTTTTCCTATAAAAAATCTTTTATATCCGCTAGTCATCGAACAACCTACCACGGTGGAGACTGAGAAGTACAACAAACTATGGGCAGATAAGGAAGAGTTGCACAAAGAAAATGAAGAGCTGAAGTGCGAGGTCTACCAACTCAAGCATGCTAAGGGTGAGTCATCATATATAGCCAAAATTAAGACAGAGCTTCTAGCCGAGAAGGAGAAAGAACTAGAAAAGGAAATCAAGAGCAGAGAAAGGATAGGCCAAGATTTGCAGAGCGCCAACAGTATCCTATAGCAGAAAAAGAAAGACTTAGATAAAGCCTACTTGGAAATTTACAAATTTGATGGCCAGTGGAACACTACTTTGACTGCCAACAAAGAGAGAGAAGATAAACTCCGAGACTAGATTGATAAGTTAAAGCAGCAACTAGAGGGCAAAGAGAAGCAGATCAGAGAAGAGGTATCCCACAGATTCAAAAGTGATAGACAACTCAAAGAAAAGTGATGACAGTTAGAGGAAACCTTGTCAACCATGGAAGATCTTAAAATGCAGGCAAAAGTGAAGAAACCCAAGCTTGAATACGCTTCTGGGAAGAATGATTGAGAACTACATTGTTGTTACTTAGAAGGTATCATACACAGGAGAGATGTTATGACTCAAGAGTTAATCCAAAGGCCAAAACATCTAGACACCAAGAGCTATTCAAAGAGGCCTAAGCCAGGAGTAGAGAGCATATTGGTTGGGGAGGGTTGACTTTATTGGAGTTGGAGGATACTCTTTAATTATCTTTTCGATCACCACCAGACTTGTTGATTGAGATCATTGGTTTTGTATTGACTCTTTATTGACTCTTCTTCAATTAATATATGAATGGTTTTTTGTACCGATGTTCTATCCATATTTCGAGTTTACTATTGTTAAAAATTGAATCAAGGTGTAGATAGCCCTAAGAATAATAAGCATGGCATTTGCATTGCATTTTCATAATCATGTGCATAACAGGTGGTCTTGGCCAGTTTTTCTCATTTTTACTTGGTTTTCTTCAGAACAGGATAGCGAACTCTGGTATTCACAGATATTGTACAAGAGGAAATCAGAAAAGAGCAATGAAGCAAATTCAAGCTGAATTACTTGAAGTGAGAATCCGCATGAATCAATTCATGGATTTGATGCAGAACATGGCTCAAGGCCAAGAATAGTTGAGGACATCAGTTCAACCCTTTATTGAGCCCCTCAAAGCAGACGATGGTAATATTGATAATCCTCCCCGAGGAGGTGGTGTTGGTGCTATTCCTACAGGCGGTGGTGTTATTCCTGTAGGTGGTGGGAGGTGCAATTCTTACTCCTCACTTAGAAGTCGACCAACAAGAAGATGCATTCTCTATGCATGATGTGGATGTTAGTCTCCCTTCTGAAGCAGAGAAGAAATTTAAGTTGATCGAAGAAAGGATGAGGGCCTACGAAAATCAGAATACTTTGGGAATTGATATAACTGACCTCGGTTTGGTACCTGGTGTGAGAATCCCACCTAAATTCAAGGTTCCTGATTTTTACAAATACAAGGGAACCACCTGTCCTAAAACTCACATTAAGGCTTATTTCAGAAAAATGTCTGCATACTCGGGAGACGAGAAGCAACTCATGCATTTCTTCCAAGATAGTCTAACTGGGGCATCCTTGGAATGGTACATGGGGATGGAAAGGACTTACATCAAAAGCTGGAGAGACTTGGCTGAGGATTTCGTTAAACATTATCAATACAACACTGACATGGCTCCGAACAAAACACAATTAAAAAGTCTGGCCCATAAACCCAACGAGAGCTTCAAAGAATACACCCAGAGATAGCGTGAACTAGCTATTAGGGTTTAACCTCCAATGATGGAGATGGAACTGGTAGACATGTTCATGGGTACACCCCAAGGACCGTATTATGACAGGTTGGTGGGATGTACTTCTGTGGGGTTTTTAGATTTGGTAATGGCTGGTGAAAGAGTTGAAAGTGGAATCAAGGATGGTAAGATTCAGACTGGTGTTAACCCCACATCTGGAGGGGGAAAGAAACCTTTTATTGGGATCCCAAAGAAGCATGAAGGAGAGACTAATGTTGTTTCGTCATACATAGAAGGAGGAAGGGTGAATCAGAATTCTCAGGAAGCCGGCATGACCCTTCTTGCTAATGAGCAGTCAGCTCCTCAATACCGACAATCGTATACGCCCCAACAAGCGAACCAACAAAGAAAAATAAGAGATGAAAGACATTTTGATCCTACCCTAATGCCCTATGCACAATTATTACAACATCTGTTGCAGTTACGTTTAATTGAGCTTCGAACTTTGGCCCCAACTACAGGTAAGCTACCGCCAGGCTATGATGCTAACTCCCGCTGTGACTTTCATTCAGGTGCACCGGGACACAACATTGAGAGATGTAGTGCATTTTAGCATAAAGTACAAAAATTAATTGATTCAAAAGCTATTGACTTCACCAATGATGGTCCTAACGTCATTCAAAATCTTATGCCACCCCATGGTGGTGCAAGAGTGAATACTATTGAGGAGGTTAATGGGATGAACTTGGTAACCTATGTAAAAATGTTGAAAACGCCGTTGTTATTTGTGAAATAACGTCTGGTCAAAGGAGGTGTGTTTCCTAGTTGTCTGCAAGATTGTCAAGGATGTGTAGCTCAACCTGAGGGTTGCGTGTCGCTGAAGGAAGGTATTCAAAGATTGATATATGAAGGCCAACTTTAATTTGATAGGACTTCTATTGACAATATTGATGATAATGAATATATTGCTACGATTTCCATCCCATATACTACTATTCATATCTCAGCACCAGTAAAGCAAGCTCTGATTATTTTCACAAGACCCGGACCAGTGCTCTACGAAAATACCAAAGTCGTTCCATGGAATTATGGGGCATAAGTGTTTTATCATGGCCAAAAACAAGAGATTAAAAGTCCTGTTAAAGTTGAATCCAATGTGGATAATGTTGTGGGTGTCGGGCGAATTGCACGCAGTGGTCGGGTTTTCTCTCCACAAATTTCTCCAGATATTAATAGTGATGTCTACCAAAGGTAAGGGGAAACAAGTTGCCGAAGACTTTGAACAGAATCAGTCGCCTAAAGCTTCTTTTTCCAAGTGTCATACCCCAAATTTTGACCCCTTAGATCATAATTATCATTTTAGGATCATATTCATGTGATTATCTAACCTTAACCCAGTTCGAGTTTTTCTTTGTTAAGATGCAGATGAATTAGGGTTTTGTGTAGTCAAAATCGAAGCTTTGAGGTTTGATCAATCAATGTTTTGGAGGGATTAAATCATGGAACAAGTTCAAAGATACAACATGAGATCAAAAGTGAATTCAATTTGAGGTTGTCACCTAAGATTCAAGAACAGTGCAGTTTGGGGCCCTGATTAGGGTTTTTGACCGGTAAATGTCAATTGTGGTTTGACTTTTGTGTTGGAAGATGTTCTAATGTTGGGATTGTGATTCAACAAGTTCATATGGCTTAGTAAAGTCCATTCAAGAAGTTTCAAGGTCTCAGAATGTCCAAAGTGTCAACAGGCGACTCGGTAGTCACCGATCGATCGTACAGTTGACCGAAAAGTCGGCTTTTCAAATTTAAGGAATTGGACTTCAAGGTGTGGAACAAAAATGTTCCATATGTCAATTTAAGCTTGCTCATAAAATTTCATGGTCATTGGGTCAAGGATGAAGGAGTAATCAAAAAATTGGGAAATTAGGGTTTTGAAAAGGGCTAAACCCTAAGTCCTTAACCACACATCCAAATGAGTTGGTTCAAAACTCATTGAAAAGCTCTTGACAAGCCCTACAAAATTCCCACAGTGGTCCATAATCAGAAAATTCTTATTTTTGGAGTTAGAAGCAAATTCATCACAAGAGGGTAAAATAACTTAGAAAAATTCTAAGTTATTTCATTTGTAAAGCTTATTTTCAGCCAACTTTGGAGGGATTTTTCACATAGTTCCAATTGGAGTTAGAACTTATAACAAACATGAAAGCTTTAGAGCTCCATGAGGGTTTTTCAAAAAGTATTAGAAGTCCTCAAAAGGATTTGTGAGCTGAATGTTATGGCTATGGCAAGTTGGGGGTTTCACACTTTAGTCCCACATTGTCAAAATTCAAAAATCAATTCTTTCACCAAATCTGATCAATCAAAGCCCTTGGATGATTTGATTTCATATATGTAGACGTTATGAAGCCTAAGAATGAGGAGATTATGCAGAAGTAGTGAATTCTCCAAGCCAAACAAGTGGCTTGCAAGTTGCTTTGCAACTTGCATCCAAAACTGGAAAAGTAAGCATGAGGTGGAAAGTAATTCTGAACCAGCCCTCAAGCTACATCTCTAGCTTGAAATTAGCCACACTAAAACATCATTTTTATTGACTTTGAGCATGCCTTTCAGCCAAGGAAACCCTCTTGTAGAGGTTTGGTCCAAAAGGTGTGAAACCTTTCTTCAAAGTGAAGAAATCTCCAAATCTGCCCCAAGCCACTTCCTTGCCTATAAATAGAGCCCTCACCACTTCATTTTCTACACAATATCTATTCTAAAAACCAGAGAAAACTCAAGACTTTGCTCTTTCACCCCTTGCTTCAAAATCACAAAATCACAATCTCCAAAACCATCAAAAATGCCATTTTGCACTTTTCATACCAGCTCCACTTCCAAACATCCCAACACTTCAAAAACCATATAGACAACCTTAAAATGACCCTCTGAAGCTGTTCCCACCATTGGTTTCCTCAAAAAATCAAAGGATCAAAAAGTCAACTTCCACACCACTCAAGTTTGACCTTTATGCATTTTCCATGCCAAATCCTTACACAAAGCCACTCCTACCATTCCAGCACTTCAAACACCTCATGTTCATCATATTATAGCTTTCCATAGATTTAAAAATCATCTGGAGATGCATCTGCTTAAACTGGCCACAAAGCTACACTTTTCTTCAAGAAGAAACAACTCCATAAGCTGGTGCAAAGAGAAGGAATGCTTGATCTTTTGCAGCCAGACTACAAGAGGTATTTAGTATTGAACATTCTCCTCATAATGCATCGTGTATGTATGGATTGCTCTTGTCAAAACTCCAGCATTGGTATGTTGAATTGATTGCTTTTGCTGTCAAAATTATTTTGGAGGCTAAGTATGTTAACTCATGCCTTTTACTGCTAGAAAATAAACCTCACATTGGATATGGCTGTTTGATACTATGACTGATTCCTAGATTGGTTTTAGGTTTGTTGTTTGTTTGTTTTGTTATGTTATGACCAACATGTTTGTCTTGCTTCAACATAGTTACCATGACATTAAAGCAATACTTGGATTTGGCATGTGCTTCTCTTTTAAGCAGGACTGTTTGGTCCATATTATGAGAAATATTGTTGTTAGAACCTTGGAGCATAGAGGGCCACTGCTGGTTAGCTAGACTTCATTGATATTGCATCTGCTCACCTTGATTGCTCTAATAACTGCCCTTTGGAAATTGGCCTTGGGGGACTGTCTAAGAGTGTCCTTTAGTTTAAGGTTGTTAGCTTTGTTTAGTGTGATTAGTGCTGAGTCTTTGGTGTTGTCTAATTAGCAACTAGCATTGCTGTGTTGAGACCAACTATTTGGAAGGCTATTTAGGGTTTAGGTTAGTAAGACTCTTTGGTTTTTCCATGCTGGGATTGCTCTGATGTTTAGAGGCTGTTACTCTAAGCCTGTATAATTCATGATGGATGAGGTCTCAAATTCTTCAGCATAGTGTCTTGATGTGTAGAACTGTCCACCACTAGAATTATGTTTAATACCATGTTTTGCTGCTGCTAAATGTAGAGGAAGGACATGCTTGGTTTATTCCTATCATTGCCTTCTTGATCAAAGGCATACTGTCATGACTTGACAGTCTTCCCCCATGTTCTAGGTTTTTGCTAACAGATTGTTTAGAGGTCCTTGAATTTACTTGCTTTTGAAATCTGTATAAAACATTTACACTGCTGTTGCTTTCTTTTTTTTCAAATTACATAAACCTGTTGTGTTTTGGTTCATTGAAATGTAAGCATGCATTGTTTGTCATTTGGAGCTGAAACAAAACCAAGGACATTTGCTGTTAGAAATTGAACACTCTTGTTGACTCATGCTAAGATTTCCTGAGGGCCTGATGTTGGGAATTCAGTATGCCTTGCTGTTTTAATGTGGATTATGCCAAACATTTCTAGGCATTGTGTTGATCATGTTATTAGGATCACTTTTGTTCAACTCATAACAGTTTGGATTTCTGTCACTGTTTGGTTGTCTGAGCTCAGGCCAACTTTGGTTCTCCAATGATGATCAGTGGTGTTGAGTTTATGTTGGTTTAGTACTGTTGAAACTTTACCATCAATATTCAATTGCTACCAAAACCATTTTGCAGCAACTTTGTTTCTTGGAGAGGTTTAGATTAGTTGGCTTGGTCCTGAATTTTGTTTTTGGATCTGTTCAGTTTTGCATTGTTGCAACTAGGTATGACTACATGCTTTAATTGTTGCTTATCAAACTGTTTGGTGCACACCAATGTATGGTACATACCTCTACCATGTTTTGATAAACAATGTTGCAATCTACCATTAAACCTGTTTAACGACCATTTGAATTGGGAGCATCTGTCAACATGCCTTTTCATATTCTGTTTTGATTTCATTGATGAAAGTTGGTCAAGGAAACCCTTAGGAGTAGATTTAGTTTGTAGATCCACCTGTTTGAGTTTGTACAGGTCTGAACTGTGGATAACATTGATCTTGCCAGCAGCTTTCTTGAAAAATTCTTGTTTATCATTACAACTCACATACACTATTTTGATCTACTATTTTTGGATAACATTTTCCTGTTGAGATACATGCTATACCACATTTCAAGCTTGCTCAAACCTTCAAATGCTTTTAAAACCTTTTGTTTTGATCTATGGCCTCAAAAATGCATTTTCAACATTACACTTGCATGACCATGCCATTATTCATTCTGTTGTGTTTTGATTCAAACAAACTGTGGGAATTCATCAAAAATGTCATTTGTAACAGGTTCAGGCCTTTACTTGATTGAGATAACAGTTGGTTCATGTTTTGAAGTTTAAAACGCATATCAAAATGATCATTTGCATGTGCCTGCGAAATTTAAAATATGAGCATTTTCTGGAAAAATGGATTGCACCATCATGATCCTCATGAAAAATCACACAAGTTAGACCTAAATTTTGTCAAAAATGATTGAGTTTTGAGTGATTTTGTGATGTTAACGTATTTAGCACATTCACTTGTTTTGCCTCCAAGCCTGCCCAGGAAATCCATTGAATATACCTCATATATTTTTTGGGGTGGCATAAACATTGGATGTATAGCCACTCCAGTGGTAAGACCATTAAGCCAAACACGCCTCTCACCTTGAGAACCTGGGTTCGATCCCTGAGGAGGATCAACCATTTTGGTTATTTTTATATTTTCCCATGTTTTAATATTTTGTTCCTTTCTCTCTTTTCTTTAACACACGCGCGTATGTGGCCTGGTGGTGAAGCTTCTCACTTTCAAATCCAAGGTCATGGGTTCAACACCCACCTTTGTACATTCTATCTTTTTATTTATTTACTTGTTTATTTACATTTTCTTCATAAATTTCAATTATCCATAGCTTTCTCATTTTAAATCCGTTTTAGTTGATTCTTTTTTCTAAATTCTTGTTTTAATATATATTTTCACATGATGAATGATTCACATCCTTCCTTTGATCCTAGCCTTAGGATTCGAGTCGCCATACTCACGTTTACCGTCCCGCCGTGGACATCTTTTCTTTCTATCCTAGCCTTAGGATACGAGTCGTCGCGCTCATGTTTCCCGTCCCGTCGTGGACATCCCTTACACCTTCCCAGCCTTAGGACTTGAGTCGCCGTACTCACTTTTAATCCGTCCCGCCGTGGACACCCTTTCCCTTTTATCCTAGCCTTATGATTTGAGTCGCCGTACTCATGATTACCGTCCCACCGTGGACATTCCATCACAACAATCTCAACTTAGGAGAGAAGTCGCCGCACTCCATGTAAGTACTTCACTATGAATGCTTACTTCCCTTTGGGAATCTTGACCACAGTCAAGAATTCCTCATCCCTAGATAGGGGAACTACAATTGCTCTGATTCCATTCCCGTCTGGATACGTAGGCACGAGATGCGATGTCTTCGCGAGTAAAACTTGTACATACTTTATACTTTAGATTATTACCTTAGCACTTCTTCCTTTTAGCAAGCAACTTTAGCAAACACAAATATTAACAAGAGGTTCCTGTAGAGTACTACAGATACTTAGGATGCTAACACCTTCCCTAGGTATAACCAACCCCCGAACCTTTAGATCTCTCTTTGCTTAGCTTTAGGCCTCGCCTTTTGCTTTAAACCTAAGAGGGTTAAGCCCACCTTGTTTATATCTGTGTTTGTTATATGTTTACTTGCTTGTGTATTTGTACATATATTTGTCTGTGCTTGGTTTTTTCTGTATGCAGGTTTGTTACTTGGAGCGGTAAGATGGTACTATACCCGTACTCGAGCGCACTTATGATAGGATGGTGGTATATTCAAGAAGGCTTATAGGGAGTTGATTCCCGACCAAGCTGACTTGAGAAACCACCACTCAGTGTGGGCCCTTTTTGAGAGATAGTGATGTTGAATGAGTATTCATGAAAGCATTACTACCCTCAAAGGAGCCATTGACACTGAGGACCTTTAGATTACCTTTTACCCCACTTGGCCTTTTAGGACGTAGTGCGATGACTACGAGAGAGTAATCTCGAAGTAGTTGATACGCGATACTACACTTGGACGAGACTCTCTTGAGAATATTATCGACTACCGAGTAATTTTGGAAATTGATAATATCCGAAAGATGGGTTGCTGACTCTGGGAACTTTGGTAGAACCCGTTGTACAGGTGCTTTATCCCTAGTACATACCATATGGTTGGTTCTTTACCCAGATTTCATGTTGTGATCTTGAACCTTTGATCCTGTTATGTGTGATTTGTATCTTCTCTTGCATTGCATTGCATTTGCATCTTTGCATGGTTCCTTGCATACCTCTGTTTGTCCAGTCACTCATCTCCAGCTATCTTCATTATCCAGTGTGCCTTTGTGTTGTCAAGCTGATTCCTCGACACCGATATCAGACTAGAGCAAACTATAGACGCAAGATGTCAGAACAGGAAGCACACAATGCAGAAGTTCGAATGGAGATCAATGAATTGAAGTCAGGCATGACTAAACTCACTGAGATGCTTCAAGTATTGATTTCCAGAGGAGAGCCATCTCAAAGGACTGTTATTCAGGAAGTTTCTAGTGTTGAGCCTCCTCCTGTTCAAATGCCACAATCAACTTGGCCAGAGTTTGGTTTACCTCCCAACTATTCTCCACCTCTTGCATCTACAACTATGATTGGTCAGACTGTTAGACCAGTTTTTCAAGCTCCCATCTTTACAGAGCCCAGACCTGTGGTCCACACTGTTGCTTAGAATGTCCGAGCTCCCTTTGAGACTCCTTACTTTGACTACAATGCTGCTAGTGCTCAAGGTGAAGACTGTCCCTTCCGCGAAAATAAGGTGCCGGCAAGACAGAAGAGTCGCCACCTTTCGTTATTTATCCCTCAGAACGGGAAAGGAAACAATAGGAAAAACCTGACGAAAAAGGTATAAGACAAGGTCATCGCAACCATTGTCTGGGTTCGGGAGTCGGTTACGCAAGGGGAAGGTATTAGCACCCCTCACGTCCATCGTACTCGATGGGATCCACGCTTGTTGTGTTTATCTGACGGGTTGGTCTTACTATCTACCTATCAAGGCCGATCTGAAAAAGAAAAGAAAAATGACTCGACAAAGAGTAGCACTTTATGCCTACGTATTGTCATCAGAGAATGAGAAATCAGAATCAACGTAGTTTGGCTAACTACGGGTTAACAGATGGGGGAAGGTGGCTCGCCAATACGTCAGTATTGTGCCTACGTACTCTCAACAGGTATGAGAGATCAGAGCTTACGTAGTTCGGGATAATACGGATCACGGGAGTTCAGATTCATCTGTTTTATCGAGTAGGGTTAACAAACAGTCCAGCAGTTTGGCGTACGCAGCTCGACCCCTGGAGACTTAGGCATTGCCGTTTGCGGTAGAACTGGGAGTTAACGACACTCTTTTCTTCAGAAAAGCTTCCTTTGAATTATGGGCCCACGGGGCAAAAAGGTTTGAAGTTTGTTTTCTGTCTTTTACGGAAGAACTGTTTTTTATGGATGTTTGCAACCAATATCGCACTAGAGACTATGACCTGAGAGTGAATGCGTCGTATGTCACCCAAAGGGTGCCATACTAAAAATCCAAGCTGTCGAAAAGAAACTCTCCGACAACCCTTTCTCAGATAGCTTAAGGCTCGTAACGTACGACATCAGTTAACCTTTATTACTGTATTTTGATTTGTTTTGAGATGAGAAGAGAGAACGAACAGGTTTAACTAAGGGGAGACTATCAAGTCCTAATGTTGTCATGCCAAGGATTCATCCTATGGTTGAGGTTTGAAACAGGGAACTCCTAGAAGTTATCATGCATAGGTTTCAACCTAAAGTCCTAATCATCACTTCCTTGTCAAAGGAAGTGAGATTCCTAGGGGATCATGTCAACGATAAACAGAAACAGATAAAGCATCAGCTTAAACAGTAACCAATAAACGACTGTAAAATGCATGCAATGCAAGTGAGGGAGGAAATGTGTGTGGGGCACCAGCCTCCACAAGCTCATCTCAACCTCAAGCCAGATATGAATAACTGTAATCATACAGAAGAATGAAATAAAATGCCATCAAGCAAATCACAACCCACATAGGCAAGGGAGCAGGGCTCTACCGAATACCCGCAAGCAAAGCCATACAGTAACAATACAAGCAGAGGGAGCAACTCAACCTCTAGTGCAATCATGCTCCTAGATTAAATCAGTTTAAGCATGAACTTATTCTAATGCATCAAGCAAATCAAACAAGTCACATCAATACAGTTGCACAGCAAGCAAACAGACAGGAAAGAAAGCAGATCAACAACTCCCCCAGCTTCACAGCAAAGCTCTCCTCTGACAGCAGTTCAGTCCTCAGTCTTCAACTGCTCTTCAAGGCTATCATCTTCAATAGCAAGTGTCAACTTGCTTCTTTAAGCTTTCAATGCATCAAACACAAGTATCAACTTGTTCTCCAACTTCAAGCTTCAGCTCTTCACTTGATCTCAGCTGGATCTTCTTCACAAGTGTCAACTTGTTCTTCTTGGTCTTCAAGCTTCAGCTCCAATGGCAGTCTTCAAATACAGAGAAGTAGCAACTTCTAGCATCTTCAATCTTCTAACAAGGAACTCCATCCTCTAGCAAGGGAAAAAGATTCATCTAACAAAAGCAAGGTTTGGATAGTGGAAAGCAAAGTGAAAACCAAGGGTCACCACTAAACACTCCACCATCAAAGAAAGGAACCCTCAAAGGTTCTACCAATATGTGAAGAGCCACACATCCTACCAAAGGAGAGATGAGGCCTTCACAAGGGTACCTTACATCATAGGGAAGAATGGAAGTGATCAACACCTTCCATGTTTTATGAAAAAAGAGAATCTATCTAGAACCTCTACTTACAAACCCTAATCTTAACACCTAAACAAAACTACTCCAAAGGAAGAGCAAACTTCAAGTCCAAGCTCCACCATGCATTCCTCAGCAGCCCACACATGTCTTCATCATTAGCCAAGAGCAAGAGAGGCAAAACCCTAATCTAAGGGAACTAAAGAAATCATTCTAGTTGAATTAGCAAGTTAGGATCACCTAAAACCTAGTACTAAAGTTAATCCTAACTAAAATACTAAAACCAATTGTAAAATCCTACAAAAATAACTATGGGAACCTAAGTCAATCATGAATCTACCATACAAAATCCAGAGGTTAAATCATCCAAAAAGTCCTAGAATTAAATCCTAAACCACAAGGTACTAAGCTTAAACCCTAAAACTAAAGCACCTAAAGTTTCAAATTAAAAACACCACCTAATTTCATCACAAAAATGTGAGAAAAATCTAAGGGGAGCATACATATCTAAAATAACTACACAAAAAAAATCAGCTAAAAAATAATCATCAAATGGTCACACAAAATTTCACAAAATAAGGTATCAACCATAATGAAATTAATATCAATTAAAATGTAAAAAATGCACATAAAATGAAAATGCATGAATTTCCTAATATTTTTATTCAATAAAATTTTAGATTCAATCATGAATCAGGGAAAAAAAATCTGGAATTAATTGAGTTATTATTCTATTTTTTATGAATTATTTACAAACTATATGAAATGCACAAAATAAAACAAAATCAATGGAAATTAACAAAACCAGCGTGGCAAATAGAAACTGTTTCAAGTTCATATCCTGGGTTGGGCCAGAAGGGAGGTGTCATTAGCAAGGAGGGCGCTAGGCCCATATCAATTCAGTCAAGAGAGATAGCTAGGAGGGGTGCATTCAGCAACCAAATTACATTGAAAATCCATGTTGGGCTTGGATGGAGGGGTGGTGATAGCAACTGAAACCCAAGCCCACACGCCTATGCTTACCTTCAGTCTCAATTCATTCTTCAAATTAACCAAAAAAAGCACACGCCAAGTCTCGAACCCACAATCTCTTGGTTCACACAGCGAAGTTTACAAGCTGAGTTCCTTCATTAATCAAAACGGTGAGTTTAAGGGGATGGACGTGTGGCTCAACGTGAGTGCTGGGATCAATGGACTGAGTCAATCTTTCCACATGAATGGATGGTGAGGATTTCGTCTTCCTGATTTTCAAACCTTCAAGCAACTCAACCTGCGCGCGAACTAGGACCGTCGCCGGTGGCTTTTCCGGCCACCCCTGTATAACCCTAAGTTCGTCTACACTCAACCATTCGCCACGATTTCTAAACGAATCTTGACCAGAATTTCATCAGCAATTCAACCATGCCACTTATTCACTCTAAAAACGCATGAATCTTGAGATATCAATCTCAACCGAAAATGAACTTCAACCTAAATCGTCCCTAAAGTTGCAATTGATCATCCTAAATCCATCTAGATCATAAGAGGAACCTAACCGCATGCTTCTACTTCATTAAAAACACACAATCAGAGAGAAATTACAAGAAGTTAAAACCTGTATTTGAGCTTTGATTGCAGTGGATTCACACCTCAATTCTCTTCCAAACCTTGCAGAATTCTTCAGTGATTAATAGAGAATGTTTCTTGATGCTTAATTCTGGTTGAAACCTCCTGATTCTCCAAAACGAATTTTCAATTTCAAGCTTCCTTCTTCACCTTGCATCAATGGCTTCTCCACGAATTTTGGCACTAGAAACTTCCAATTCTGTTCTAAATCCCTTTTATATTCTGTTTCAATGAATTAGAGGCCTAAACCAAGCCCATTTGTGGATTTTGGATTTTCACCTTTCTTCAAAATTTTCAATGTGGATATGTGCTTTCAAGCTTTGCTCACACTCCAATTTCATTCCAAACCATTCACTTAAGCCCTATGGAGTGTAATGAAGTGGTTTCCTTCCTTTGGTTTCAACATATGGAGTGTGTGAGATGTGTTTCTTATTTGTGAATAAACCTCTCAAATGGCAATGTTATGGCCTTCAAACAAAAAAAGTGACAATGCCAATCTCTTTAGAATATCAATTCCATTCAAATTGACCACAAATTTGACTTGAAAACATGTTATTCTCAATTGTTTTGAATTTTCCCATCTTAATTCATTAAAATGGCTTTTATATGAACTTTCTTCCACCAATGCTTGATATGATCCACATCAATGGACACTTAATGTTTATACAAGCTAAAAACATCATTTTGAACAACTTTCATGTTGAACAAAAATTCATTTGAGGCTTGCAAGATGGTGTAATTGACCCATGATTCAGAATGACCTGTAATGTCCAAATACCCAAAATACCCTTGACTTGTCAAAGCCATAGCTTGAGTTCTACAAATCCAATCATGGACTTCTAGTACTCTATGGAAAGCTAAGAGAATAAGGAACAACATTCATGTTGACCAAAAGTTCAAAGGAATCATCCCTCTAGGGCAAACGTTTCATGCAAGTTGGGTAACTTTCAAGCTCCAAATTCACATACCTCAGATGACTTGTAACTTGTCAAAGCCATAACTTGAGTTCTACAAATCCTATCAAGAACTTCTAGCACTCAAATTAAAGGTAAGACCATGATCTACAACAATCATGTTGAGGGCATGATGAGATGACAATCACATCTTGAGCTAAATTGCCTTGAAGATAGGTATCAAACTAGGGGATTTTACACTGTCAAGCCTTAGAAACCCTAGCTTGAAACTTCTCAAACTCTTCAATCATGATGAGTTAACCTTGGAATCATCCTTATAACATCTCAATGTATCAATCCATGATCACATGGCTCTTGAATTAGGTCTCAACCTCCTTCAAATCCTCAGTTGACTTAGGGTTGACCCAGTCAAACCCTAGCTGCACCAATCATGGCTGAGGCTTCTTATTCTTGCACAATGACCTGTCTAGGCCTCAAAGTGATCTTCAACACTTCTCATGAGCTCTCTCAAGACCTCAAGTCCTTCTTCATGACCTTAGAATCATCTGATGGCTTCCCACAACTCTCAAGTTAGGAGACCTACACACTTGGCCTCAATCACTCTCTCTGAGGATCTTTTAACTTCTCTGACAAGGATATCAACCCTTGAGCACTTGAATAACTTTCTCTAGCTAGCTTCATAGTCTTGTGTAGCTCTTAATTGGTAATCATACCTCTTGATCTCCTACATACATGTCAATGAAATGCAAATGATAATGCTAATGTGCATGAAATGAAACATAAGCTAGGTAAAGAAATGTTGGGCAAATTTTGGGGTGCAACAGCTGCCCCTATTCAAACAACTTGGACCTGACTGGGTGAGAAGTGAACGGATCTTAAACAATCAAGGTAAAAGACGGTTGAATACCAATAAACCCAGAAATTTGCCAACTCCACAAGTACACGGTACTCTGATGGGGACAAATTTTCGGAAACTGAAATAATAGCTGCACGGCAAGTAGCTGGAGAAATACTGATCTGAATCTCCACCAGGATGATTCTCTGATTTATCTGATATCATTGCGTCCTCAAATCATTGAGGGATCACTGGTTGCACGGTAACTGGTGATTTGCCAACCGCACAGGTAAATGATACTCTGATTGGTAGGAACATCTTCGAAACTGAGCATGATGGTCACGCGGCAACTTGTTGGGTAATTGGTCACACGGTAACCGGTGAAGGGTTTAATCTCAAATCTCCGTCAGGATGATCATCTGATTTTGCTGTAGATCTTCGTCCTCAAGTCATCAAGGGGTCACCAGTTACACGGTAACTGGTAATGGATGGTTGATCATGCCGTAAGGCATTCTGCGTCACAGCAGAAGACTTCCTTATCATAGCCTATGGACTCATCATGTCGCTAGGAACGTCGACAACATCTTCGTCGGACTTCATCAGTAAGTCAATAAGGGATCACCGGTTACATGGTAACTGGTGAATGATGGCTGATTTTGTCATCGGGCGTTCTGCGCCACTGCAGAAGAATTCCTTATCGTCACCTATGGACTCATCGTGTTGCTAGGCACGTCGACAATATCTTTGTCGGACTTCATCAGTAAGTCAATAAGGGATCATTGGTTACTCGGTAACTGGTAAAGGAGGGCTGATTTTGCCGTCGGGCATTCCGCGTCAGCTGGAAGAGCTGCTTCGGCCTCGCAGTCGGACTTCATCAGTAAGTCCTGAAATGGGATCTTTAGTCATTCACGGGTCAATAGGGATATACCATCTTCTGCCGTTAGGCACTCCGCGTCAGCTGAGATAACAGCTTCGGCATTGTAGTTGGACTTCCTCAGTAAGTCAGGGAATTTGGCACTACTGCCAGACTTCAATCATCAAGTCTTCCAGGAAATTTCAACTTTTATGTTTAAAACCTGCTGGGGATGACACATCTCCGCTGGGGATTCTGGAGAACTATCAAGTAACTCTGCTTCGGGGATCCAGAAATCATTCTGGGTGAATCAACTCTGTTGAGGACTTCAAGAATCATCTTGGACAAATAACTCCGCCGGAGACTTCAAGAATCATCCTGAACCAATAACTCTGCTGGAAATTTCAGGAATCATCCCGAGCAAACACTCTGCCGGGGACTCTAAGCATCAACTTGAGCAACCCTCTCTGGCGACTTCACCGGGGATTTTAAGAATCATCTTAAGCAAACAACTTCACTGGGGAATTCAAGAATCATCTTGAGCAAACCATTATATGGAGGAACACCTGCAAAACAAGAACGGTAACGACCTAGCTCATGTTTCATATGCATATGTTTGACTATGGCGCAATGCTCCACACGATGGAAATGCTACGCATTTTTAGGGTAAATGCTATGTAATCATGCAAGATGCTACGACCCCATCAGCAAAATAAATGCTGAAGGGAGAATCCTCCTGTCAAGGAGAAGAAGTCACACCAATCTCAATTGGACTCCGCCTAGGGAAATGATCTTCAGTTGACTGCTGCAGGGGAATAAAGCTCTCCGACAACTTGGACTCGCTCAACCGGGTATTCAAACCACAAACTGTCGAGGGAACGATATCAATCGCAGAAATAAACTGCACGGCTTTCGCAACAAAACTTTCCTGGAGATAACGACTCCGGTGGGGAAATACAACATCAACTATTCAACACTCTATTGGGGAAAACCAACCATGGCCTCAACGGCTCCCAAGGACTCGGCTCTCTCTGGGATTCTCCAGCTCAGCTGGGGTAGAAGGAATCATCCTGCTTACTAGGGAGAGTACGACTCTGTGGGGGGGATTTCAATTCCGCTGGAGACTTCAGTCTGCTCCATCGAGTGCTGCATACTTGCGGATAGTTTGCTACGAGAACTGCACTTTGATCCAGTGCTGGGGAATGGACGCACACTTCAGTGTATGACTCAGCTGGGGAGATGACGATCCTTCAGGATACATCTGATTGGGGAGAGAATCTTCTCTGCTTGGGGAGACATGTCAATGCTTACAGTCTCATGTTCCGACTCCGTGGGGGAAAACACTGTTGAACTTGCTGGGATAGAAGGGATCATCCCGCTTGGGGTAACATACGGCCTACTGCCTAGAATATGCTATACCTGCAACAACACAAACAAACAGACCAGATACCCTTCTCAATGGGACCTATCAAGGTTATCATCTTGTGACAATGTTCAGGTAATTCATTATTTCAACAATCAGTGGCCTAGGCCAGTAAGTTTATGTATGCGCATTTTATCAAAAACATCGGCGTTCTTTTTCGCAAACAAAACAGATAAATGCTAAACAAACAAATAGAATTGCTGAATAGTATATATTTTATTGATGATGAACCCCTGAATGGGTGAAAATGTTTTACAACAGATGCAAGCTCCTGGGATGAGGAAGCTGCACAAATATAAAAGCATAAATATACATCAGTATATACACAAATGTCGACAATGTGGCGTAGACGAACACCATGAGTTGATCCCTCTATGACCCACTCGACTTCGATACTTCTCCGACGCTTCAGCTTCAGAAGAGATTGATTCAGATAAATGGCCCTCAGGTCCTCCAAACCACTAAACAATGAAAGTCCACACGCGGAACGCAGTCATTTGCTTTTTCAAATCCCTAACTTTTGCCTGAATCGCCCTTTCGGGTTTTCGATTCACCGGGATACCCTTTTTTGCCAAAGTCGCCCTTTCAGGTTTTCGACTTTGTGGGTGTACATTCTTTTCTTTTATATCCCTAATTTTTGCCCGAACCCTTTTCTCTTTTTTATGGTTCGCCGGGATGCCCCATTTTTGCCTAGATATTCTTTTTCTTTCCAGCGGGTCATTCTTTAAGCAAAGTATTTTTTAACTGCGTCCGCGTTCACCGGGGATGCAAAATCTTCGCCATCCATCGTGGATAACAACAAGGCTCCTCCCAAGAAGACCTTGCTGACGATGTACGGACCTTCGTAATTGGGAGTCCACTTGCCCCGGTGATCGGAGTGTGGAGGAAGAATCTTCTTCAGGACGAGATCACCCGTCTGAAAGCTTCTAGGACGCACCTTCTTGTCATAAGCTTTCTTTATTCAGCTTTGGTACAGACGACCATACGCACTCGATGCCAACCTCTTCTCGTCCATCAGGCTGAGTTGGTTTAGTCGGTTCTTAATCCATTCTGCCTCATCGAGTTTCACGTCAACCAAAACTCGTAAGGAAGGAATCTCCACTTCTAACGGTAGGACCGCTTCCATACCGTACACCAGGGAGAAAGGAGTTGCCCCGATTGATGTACGTACCGTTGTACGATACCCGTGCAGTGCAAATGGAAACATCTCGTGCCAATCCTTATAGGTCACAACCATCTTCTGTACAATCTTCTTAATGTTTTTATTGGCCGCTTCAACGGCGCCATTCATCTTCGGCCGGTAAGGAGATGAGTTGTGGTGTTCAATCTGGAAACTCTGGCACAACTCCTTCATCATCTTGTTATTCAGATTCGAACCATTATTAGTAATGATCCGCTCGGGAATTCCGTAACGACGGATGATGTCCCTCTTTATGAATCTTGCCACCACCTGCTTGGTCACATTAGCATATGAGGCTGCCTCCACCCACTTAGTGAAGTAGTCGATGGCTACTAGAATGAAGCGATGATCGTTAGATGCGGTGGGCTCGATCTTGCCTATCATGTCGATGCCCCACATGGAGAACGACCACGGGGAGGACATGACATTTAACGGGCACGGCGGCACATGAATCTTATCAGCATAAATCTGGCATTTATGACATCTCTTCGCGAATTTAAAGCAATCCGATTCCATCATCAGCCAGTAGTATCCTGCTCTCAGGATCATTCTTGTCATAGCATGCCCGCCGACGTGCGTACCAAATGTGCCTTCATGGACTTCCTCCATGAGCATACTCGCTTCTTTCTCATCTACACATCTGAGTAGCACGAGATCGTGGTTTCTTTTATACAAAACTCCATCAGGATTGAGATAAAAATTTCCAGACAGCCTCCTCAGAGTCTTCTTATCCTGGGTTGACGCTCCCGCAGGATATTCCTTAGTCATAAGGAAAGTCTGGATGTCATGGAACCATGGCTTGCCGTCGGAGGCTTCCTCGATCGCAAAGACGAATGCAGGTCTATCAAGACGAGAAAGGACAATTCTTGGAGCTTCATTCCAAAAATTGACTTTATACATCGAAGCCAACGTGGCTAAGGCATCAGCCATCTGATTCTCAGCTCTGGGCACATGATGGAGTTCCACTCAATCAAAGAACGGAAGCAGCTTTCTGGCATAATTCATGTACGACACCAAATTTGATTGACGAGTCTCCCACTCCCCTTTAATCTGGTTGATCACAAGTGCTGAGTCACCATATACTTCTAGGTTCTTGATTCTCAAATCAATTGCTTCTTCTAGACCCATGATGCATGCTTCGTACTCCGCTTTGTTATTGGTGACCGGAAACGTCAGTCTAGCGGTGAACGGGATGTGGGATCCATGGGGAGTTGTGATGATTGCCCCAATGCCACTTCCGTAAGAATTAACCGCCCCGTCAAATATCAATTTCCATTGGGATTTCCTATCTGGACCCTCGTCGGGCAACGGTTCATCGCAATCCTTTGCTTTGAGAAACATGATGTCCTCGTCAGGGAATTCAAATTTCATCGGCTGATAATCTTCGATCGGCTGTTCGGCAAGGTATTCAGACAATGCGCTGCCCTTGATGGCCTTCTGGGAAACGTACTGAATGTCATATTCCGTCAACACCATTTTCCATCTGGCAATCCTGCCCGAAAGCGCTTGCTTCTCGAAGACGTACTTGATCGGATCCATTTTCGAAATTAGCATGGTCGTGTGATTGAGCATGTACTGTCGTAAACGTTTGGCAGCCCAGGCTAGTGCACAACACGTTTTCTCCAGCATTGAGTAACGAGATTAACAGTCTGTGAACTTTTTACTCAAATAGTAATTGGCATGCTCCTTTCTGCCCGTCTCGTCGTGCTGACCGAGAACACACCCCATACTATTCTCAAGAACTGTCAAGTACATGATTAAGGGTCTTCCAGCCATTGGGGGTATCAAGATTGGAGGTTCCTGTAGATACTATTTTATCTTATCAAATGCCTTCTGGCAATCCTCGTTCCAGATAATCGCCTGATCTTTCTTTAGCAGTTTGAACATCGGTTCACACGTGGCCGTGAGCTGAGAAATAAACCTTGCAATGTAGTTTATTCTGCCCAGGAAACCACAAACTTCTTTTTCGGTTTTTGGCGCTGGCATTTCTTGTATTGCTTTTATCTTCGCAGGATCAACCTCGATGCCTCTTTCACTCACGATAAACCCCAGTAGTTTTCCAGACCGTACTCCGAAAGTACACTTGTTAGGATTCAGCCTCAACCTGAATTTCCTAAGTCTCTCAAAAAGCTTCAGCAAATTGACCAGATGCCCCTCCTCCGTTTGGGACTTCGCAATCATGTCATCAACATAGACTTCAATCTCATGATGAATCATGTCATGAAACAAAGTAACCATTGCTCGTTGGTAAGTGGCCCCTGCGTTCTTCAGACCGAAAGGCATTACCTTGTAGCAAAACGTTCCCCAAGGTGTAATAAACGTAGTTTTCTCCATGTCCTCTGGCGCCATCTTGATCTGATTGTAGCCGGAGAAGCCATCCATGAACGAAAATACGGAGAACTGAGCTATATTGTCGACCAACACATCAATATGAGGGAGCGGGAAGTCATCTTTCGGTCTTGCCCTATTCAAATCCCGATAATCGACGCACATCCGCACCTTACCGTCCTTCTTCGGTACAGGCACTATGTTGGCGATCCACGGAGGGTAAGTGGTGGCCGCTAAGAAGCCAGCATCAAGCTGCTTCTGCACTTCTTCTTTGATCTTAACGGCCATATCTGGTCGTGTCCTCCTAAGCTTCTGCTTAACGGGAGGACAATCTTCTCGCAGAGGCAAGTGATGGACCACGATGTCAGTGTCAAGTCCGGGCATATCTTGGTAAGACCAAGCAAAGATGTCACTATACTCTCTCAGTATCTCGACTAATCTCTGCTTGACGTCATTCTGCAATGCAGCCCCTATCCTGATGTTCCTGACAAGTTCTTCAGAACCCAGATTCACAATCTCAATCTCTTCTTCGTGAGGCAGAATCACTTTCTCTTCTTGTTTCAACAAGTGGGCCAACTCTTCGGGAAGGTCTTCGTCTTCATCAATCTCTTCTTCGGCTTGATAGATCGGGCAATCGAAGTCGAAGTGAGTCGTAGAAGGTCCAGAGTCGATGTCATCTGCTATGTGGATCCTGCAATAACAAGGGTTAAGCTTAAAACAAGGATATGCAGGTTAGCACAAACCCCATTGCCATTTTATTGTTTTTCAAAACAAATATAAAACAGGAATAACAGAGATCACAACATTTGAATACGAAAGAACGCCTTTTGATTTATTGGTAAAATGCATGTACATAATCAAACAAGGCCCTGACAATAAAACCACTATGCCCCGGGTAGGACATAGGGTTGTACAATGATTGGAGAAAGTAAATCATTACTCTTTGCCTGTCACTTGGATGGTATCCCTGATGGACCAGTTGGTGAGGCTCTGGCCTGGTTTTCTTGGCTGGATCCAAGAGTCTAGGTCGCAATCGCTATCTTTGTCGTCTTCAGACACTGCGTTGACACTTTCGAATATTACCCCGCCGCTTGTAAACTGGATCGGCCCTTTGCCTCGCGACGCACTGTGAGAAGAGGAGGCTTCAGCCGTAGGAGAGTATCCTAACCCAAACTTGTCCTGTTTGTTAGGTATTTCTAGAGCCTGCCCCTAGCCTGGGGTAGATCCGGCTTGAACAACGGCCCGGGCTTCCTTGAAGGAAGAGAGAGTCATCTCTGGCTTTTCAGTCATTACAAGAGTCGCGTCCTTGACTTTAACAGCTTCGAACGCCTAACATAGGGTTTCGTGGATTTCCCCATCCATCTCAATATACTTGAAGGACGACAAATGGCTCACCATTATGTCTTCCTCGCCACAAACAGTTACGATGCTGCCTCCGACAGCATACTTGAGCTTCTGGTGCAACGTGGAGGTCACGGCGCCAGCAGAATGGATCCATGGCCGGCCTAGAAGACAGCTGTAGGCTGGCATGATGTCCATAATGTAGAAGACCGCGTCGAAAGTTTCCGGCCCAACTTGGATTGGCAACATTACCTCTCCAAAGACATGACGCTTGGTTCCGTCGAAAGCCTTCACAACCAGATCACTGGGTGTGCAAATCAATCCGTGAGTATCTAACTTCATCAACGCTTTCTTCGGAAGAACATTGAGCGACGACCATGTGTCCACCAACACATGAGACATAATTGTTCCCCTACACTCTATCGAGATATGCAGGGCACTGTTGTGGTTCCTTCCCTTCGGCGTCAGCTCCAGGTCAGTGAACCCTAACCCGTTTCCAGCATTCACGTGGACTACTATCCCTTCCAACTGGTTGACCGAGATTTCCTGCGGTACATACGTGGCATTCAAAACCTTTAACAGCGCGTTGCGATGTGACTCCGAACACAGCAACAAATTCAGGATGGAAATTTTCGAGGGTGTTTGATGGAGGTGATCCACGATCTTGTAGTCACTCTTCTTGATCAGCCTCATGAACTCTTCAACGTCCTTTACAAGTAAGTCCTTCTCTACCCCATGAGGGGTTTCCTCAACGACTTTACTCTTTCCCTTATCGGTTTCTTCAGCTTTATCTGCTTTGTCCGCCACAACCTCAGGTGGAGCAAATACTCTTCCGCTGCGCGTGATTCCGCCAATTCCCACTAGGTTACCCACAGACTTCCCAGATGGTTCTAGCTCTAACTTCTGTCCGTTGCAGTAGACGTCTGCCCCATAATGCCATGGGACAACATTGGTGCTTTCAAAAGGTATCAGCTCGGCCTTCGTGATGGTAATTGTGGGCGGCCTGGGTGCAGAAATGGTTATCGTTTGGCGGGGGATGGTGATGGTGGCAACCTCATCATCTTGCTTCAGCATTACCTCTCCAGATCCACATTCGGCCCTTTGGCTAAACTGCAAGATTCCTTCGGTCATCAGAATCTGAATCCCGTCTATCAACTGTTCGCATCCATCAGGACGAGTCGCACAGCCCATACACAGTTCTCCACAGCCTAGGAAGAAGCCTCTCTTCATCAGCTTGGCTTTAACGAAGCTAAGCGGTGTCTTCAGATCCCTGACATCAGTCAACAAATCTATGTTCTCTTCTTCAATAATGGCATTCACCCCACCTCCCATTTGATTCGGCATAGGGTTCTTTGTGACATTCGACACATTATCTGAGAAATTGATGATCTTAGCATCCACCATATCTTGCACCTTGTACTTGAAGGCTTTGCAGTTTTCTATCGTGTGGCCAGGTGCCCCTGAGTGAAAATCACATGTTGCATTCGCATCATAACCCTACGGAGGTGCCCCTGTCAAGGGAGCCAGGGTTCTCTTCTGGACTAGCTGTAACTGAAGCAGAGTTTGTAATAGCTGAGCATAAGACATGGGCGGTGTCTCAAGGTGACGGCTCAACAGAGGTGCCCTGTTCTGATACTTTCTGTACCCTTGCTGGTTTGGCTGCTGCTGCTGTGGCTGGGATTGTTGGACAGCAAGGATGGTTATGCTAGCTACCTGCTGGCGCTGGCCCTTACCCTTCCTTCGAGCGTTGGACACGACGCTCGTCTCTCCTTCACGCCTTTTGTTACCATATGGTTTCTTTCCTCCTCCAGCCGAGGATAGATCAACCCCCTGAATTTTCCCCAGTTTGATCCCATTTTCAACGTGCTCGCCAGTAATGATGAGATCTGAGAAACTTCCTGACATACCGCTGACTAGTTTCTCGTAATAAACCCCTGGAAGAGTGGCTACAAACATCTCAACAAGCTCTCATTCAACCATCGGCGGCTGAACTCTAGCTGCTAATTCACGCCATCGCTGGGCGTATTCTTTGAACCTTTCGTTGTTCCTCTGTGACAAGTTCTGCATTTGAACCCGGTTCGGAGCCAAGTCACTGTTATACTGGTAATGGTGCACGAAGGCCTCAACAAGTTCCTTCCACGAGCGCACACTGGTAGGTTCCAAACTCATGTACCATTCCAAAGATGGCCCGAACAAGCTATCCTGAAAGAAGTGCATCAGCAACTTCTCGTCTTCAGAGTGAGCGGACATCTTTCGGTAGTATGACCTTAAGTGGACACGAGGGCAAGTGGTGCCCTTGTACTTCTCAAAGTCTGGCACCTTGAATTTGGGAGGCACCTTGAAATCAGAAATCAATCCCAATTTAGACATTTCGACACCCATAGTGTTCAGGTTCTCGAAATTCCTCATTTTGTCCTCGAGTGCCTTAAACCTCAGACGTGCTTCAGCAGTCAGCTCTCCTTCAGCACTCCTCTGTGAGAACAAATCTTCTTGTCGGTCTTCTAGCCATGGCTGAGGCCCATACAGATTTCCAGCACCTGCGTTGCCGTTGCCTAGTCCAGCATTGCCATTAGCTTCAAAATTTCCATTACCGCCGCCAGTCGTATTACCATTGAGCCCTATGTTAGTGATCACATTGCCGTTACCACTGCCATTCCCCGCGGTCACGGGGATGCCATTCTGAGGAGTTTCAACAAGTGGAGGGGTTGGAACATTCCCACCATGGAGTACACCGTTACTGTCAACCCTTGAGATCAGAGGCTGGACCAATGTTCTGAGCTGGTCTTGGCTGTTGGCAACCACTTGCATGAGCTCCATGAAGCGGTCCATCCTCTCTCGGAGTTCCTGAACGTCAGTCTGCACTTGTTCCATTGCTCTAGCTTGATTTGCTCTGGTCGGATAGCGGTGGATCGGTCTTCGATCAATCCTGGAACAACCTGTATACACAAAGGGTTAGAAAAAACGACAAAGTGCTCGTTATGCAAATGCTTCATGCAAATGAAAACGCGTGTCTGTGCCTTGGGGAGATCCCCCCCCCCCGATCCTAGTGCCTGAGTGCCAGTGCTGATAATAAGAAGTCTGAGTCCAGTCATGGAAATAACATCTCATATATATAAAGAAAGCCCATCACGGCGGTACACAACGTCACTGAGTACAAGCAGAATCAATAGCATGACCTCGACCAACAAGCCTGGCGATGGTCAGCACACAACAATGATCAAAACAAAAGGATTACAAATATAGTCAAGCCCGGCCACGGGCTCGAAACTCTTCTAACAGATCCCTCGTTTCTGGATGATCAGACTGAGTGAGCAACCCTTCGACGAGTAACTCCCTCTGCATAATAATGTATTGAAGACCTTCAACTGAGTCTTCCCATGCTCCTTCGCTGAAACAATCTTATAGCTTCCGCTTCTTGGATTCAAACGTCTGTTTGCGCTCCTTCAGGTTAGCAAGAGTCTTGTTTAGCAAGCCTTCAGTGGCATATCTACGAGCGGTTTCTTCATCAAACCTCTTCTCACTAGCCTTCACCCGGGCTTTCAATTTGGAGATCTGCTACTTCAGTTTATCTTCCCATTCCTTGTCGTTGGCTAGGGTGGCCTTCCAATGCTAATTAAACTTGGATATTCTCCGGTACGCTTCATCCAAGTGCTGCTTCTTAGTGGCCAATACGTCGTTGACAGATTTGAAGTCCCAACCAAAACGCTCACGCTCAGCCAGCTGCTTAGTCAAATCCGTACCTAACTTGTTTACCAGCTCTATTTGCCTCTTGAAGGAATAGACGGCTTCGCTTCTCTCGCTTCTGAGCTGAGCCAATTCTTTTTCCAGTTCTTCATTTGCCTTCTTCAGCTCCTCTCGCTCAGCTAACACCTGATTGTACTGCTGAATAGGCACGGTGGTAGGCTCTTCAATCACTGGAGGGCTTTCTGGCTTGGCAGGAGGGAACGACATTCCTATGATATCTGCTCTAGCTCTGATCCAGGTCACATATGGAGCGTAGGCTTGGCTATTACTTTTTCCCAGCAACGGTTTCCCCTGCCTACTGATACCATTGCAAGCGTGCTGAAGCTTAGATAATATATCCCCCTCTAGAAGACCAGTGAGGTACAGAGATTCCTGCACCTCTTCATTCTTCGGCGGAGCTCTCAAAGCATAAGCAAACTGTCGGACCAACAGGGATGGATTATAGTTGATACATCCCTTCCTGCCTATCAAAGGCACATTCGGAAACCCGCTGCAGCTGAAGATAATCTCAGTACCCAACCTATCTCTATCAAACCAAGCGACATCCTCCGCTGATAGACTCATCAAATGCTCAGACCACTCAGCTGTGGCTGCAGATGAAGCAAAGGGACCCTTCTTGGGTAGGTGACTATCAAGCCATCTATAGAATAGGGGCACACAACACGAGACATTCTTGCCCCTTCTGTTCTCATTTTTGTAATGGACGGAATGATAGACATCTCCAATCAAGGTAGGGACTGGATTCCCTGCTGCAAAGATGTGAAAGGCGTCGAAGTCTACAAAGTCAGGCATATTAGAGAACAGAATGATGCCGTATATGCAAAGAGCAAGAATAGCGTTGAACACGATCCAACAACCGTCTTTGGCACACTGCTGGGCCTTTTCCACTAAGAACTGCAAGGAGAAACCGGAACCCCGTTCCAACTAGACAAGACCAACTCAGAGGCATCCAGATGAAGCGAAAGAGCTAGACTAGCCAGATTAGGCTCAGCATCCATATGAACAAAGGGCATCTGACTCTTGATAGGCACACCTAACAAATCAGCATACTCCTCTAGTGTAGGCGCGAGAATAAAGTCCGGGAAAGTAAAGCATCTCAAAGGAGGATCGTAAAACTGCAGCAAGGCGTACAACCCATTCAACTCAAACACAGAAGGTTTACGAACCAAGCTGAGCAGTTTCTCATAAGACTTTCTGAATTCACCTCTCACAGAATCATCTGCCAAAGCAATCAAGCTAGACAACTGAACCACATCAGGAGTGGGGAGCTTGTAGGCCACAGTCTTCCTCAGAGAACCCATGACAGCATAATAGAAGTCAAGAAAACCTGAACCGGGGGAGACGGTACCTGCAACACAGACACACGTTAATGATATGCAAATGAGTATGCAAAACAATGCAAAATGCAATCATGCAGCAGGAGATCAAGACGACTGTGCTGTTGCAGAGATGAAGGTGAAGATTCTGTATCAACAAAACCATAATACTGCTCTGTCAAGAACAACCATATCTCTGATGAGAAGTAACCCCTGATACCAGACCATAACCCTGCTCTGTCAAGAACAACCATATATCTGATGATGAGAACCTCTGATATCATACCATAAACCTGCTCTGTCAAGAACAATCATATATCTGATGATGAGACCCTCTGATACCAACTAAACTAATTCACTATCAAGAAAACCAGGTAGTCTGAAGGTTAAGGTTTCCTGCAACAAACCCGACCCTGCTCATAGGTATGGACCTAAACTGACACAAGTTCGGCATCCTATGCGGTCATCAGCGTCACAGACATTCAAGAGAGATGATATGATACCCAGAAGGTATGGCATCACCATCTCCTGAAGCGGCCTCACTTAGCTGAATCCCAAATGATCGGTCCCCAGAGTCGACAATCCTCCAAACCAACAACCCCTCAGGCCCAAAGGGCCGGAAGAGAAGTCAACCGGGAGAACCTCGTCTGAGCATGGATTTCATGAGACACTAGTGCCTGCAAAGCAAGCACGCGCCCACTAATTTCCACAACTAATGCTAGGTACACTCAAGCCTGGGTCTGGCTCCTCACTCATCAGAATGCCCCCCCCCCACAACAGCACAGATAATCATATCATACTGAAAATAAAGTGCGGGAAATAAAATGCGATAAGTAAACACAACCCAACAAGTAAACATACAAGCGCTAGGATTGACTCTCGCAGGGGACGTTGGATCCCCAAACTGACTCGCATAAGGGACGTTGGACCCTAGGAAACTATCAAGTCCCCAACAGAGTCGCCATATAGAAGAATGAAATAAAATGCCATCAAGAAAATCACAACCCACATAGACAAGGGAGCAGGGCTCTACCGAATACCCGCAAGAAAAGCCATACAGTAACAATACAAGCAGAGGGAGCAACTCAACCTCTAGTGCAATCATGCTCCTAGATTAAATAAGTCTAAGCATGAACTTATTCTAATGCATCAAGCAAATCAAACAAGTCACATTAATACAGTTGCACAGCAAGCAAACAGACAGGAAAGAAAGCAGATCAACAACTCCCCCAGCTTCACAGCAAAGCTCTCCTCTGATAGCAGTTCAGTCCTCAGTCTTCAACTGCTCTTCAAGGCTATCATCTTCAATAGCAAGTGTTAACTTGCTTCTTCAAGCTTTCAATGCATCAAACACAAGTATCAACTTGTTCTCCAACTTTAAGCTTCAGCTCTTCACTTGATCTCAGCTGGATCTTCTTCACAAATGTCAACTTGTTCTTCTTGGTCTTCAAGCTTCAGCTCCAATGGCAGTCTTCAAATACAGAGAAGTAGCAACTTCTAGCATCTTCAATCTTCTAACAAGGAACTCCATCCTCTAGCAAGGGAAAAAGATTCATAAAACAAAAGCAAGGTTTGGATAGTGGAAAGCAAAGTGAAAACCAAGGGTCACCACTAAACACTCCACCATCAAAGAAAGGAACCCTCAAAGGTTCTACCAACTTGTGAAGAGCCACACATCCTACCAAAGGAGGGATGAGGCCTTCACAAGGGGACCTTACATCATAGGGAAGAATGGAAGTGATCAACACCTTCCATGTTTTATGAAAGAAGAGAATCTATCTAGAAGCTCTACTTACAAACCCTAATCTTAACACCTAAACAAAACTACTCCAAACGAAGAGCAAACTTCAAGTCCAAGCTCCACCATGCATTCCTCAGTAGCCCACACATGTCTTCATCATCAGCCAAGACCAAGAGAGGCAAAACCCTAATCTAAGGGAACTAAAGAAATCATTCTAGTTGAATTAGCAAGTTAGGATCACCTAAAACCTAGTACTAAAGTTAATCCTAACTAAAATACTAAAACCAATTGTAAAATCCTACAAAAATAACTATGTGAACCTAAGTCAATCATGAATCTGCCATACAAAATCCAGAGGTTAAATCATCAAAAAAGTCCTAGAATTAAATCCTAAACCACAAGGTACTAAGCTTAAACCCTAAAACTAAAGCACCTAAAGTTTAAACTTAAAAACACCACCTAATTTCATCACAAAAATGTGAGAAAAATCTAAGTGGAGAATACATGTCTAAAATAACTACACACAAAAAATCAGCTCAAAAATCATCATCAAATGATCACACAAAATTTCACAACACAAGGTATCAACCATAATGAAATTAATATCAATTAAAATGTAAAAAATTCACATAAAATGAAAATGCATGAATTTCCTAATATTTTTATTCAATAAAATTCTATGTTCAATCATGAATCAGGGGAAAAAAATCTGGAATTAATTGAGTTATTATTCTATTTTTTATGAATTATTTACAAACTATATGAAATGCACAAAATAAAAGAAAATCAATGGAAATTAACAAAACCAGCGTGGCAAATAGCAACTGTTTCAAGTTCATATCCTGGGTTGGGCCAGAAGGGAGGTGTCATTAGCAAGGAGGGCGCTAGGCCCATATCAATTCAGTCAAGAGAGATAGCCAGGAGGGGTGCATTCAGCAATCAAATTACATTGAAAATCCATGTTGGGCTTGGATGGAGGGGTGGTGATAGAAACTGAAACCCAAGCCCACACGCCTATGCTTACCTTTAGTCTCAATTCATTCTTCAAATTAACCAAAAAAAGCACACGTCAGGTCTTGAACCCACAATCTCTTGGTTCACACAGCGAAGTTTACAAGCTGAGTTCCTTCATTAATCAAAACGGTGAGTTTAAGGGGATGGACGCGTGGCTCAACGTGAGCACTGGGATCAATGGACTGAGTCAAGCTTTCCACATGAATGGATGGTGAGGATTTCATCTTCCTCATTTTCAAACCTGCAAGCAACTCAACCTGCGCACGAACCAGGACCGTCGCCGGTGGATTTTCCGGCCACCCTTGTATAACCCTAAGTTCGTCTACACTCAACCATTCGCCACGATTTCTAAACGAATCTTGACCAGAATTTCATCAGCAATTCAACCATGCCACTTATTCACTCTAAAAACGCATGAATCTTGAGATATCAATCTCAACCGAAAATGAACTTCAACCTAAATCGTCCCTAAAGTTGCAATTGAGCTTGGATTGCAGTGGATTCACACCTCAATTCTCTTCCAAACCTTGTAGAATTCTTCAGTGATTAATGGAGAATGTTTCTTGATGCTTAATTCTGGTTGAAACCTCCTGATTCTCCAAAACGAATTTTCAATTTCAAGCTTCCTTCTTCACCTTGCATCAATGGCTTCTCCACGAATTTTGGCACTAGAAACTTCCAATTCTGTTATAAATCCCTTTTATATTCTGTTTCAATGGATTAGAGGCCCAAACCAAGCCCATTTGTGGATTTTGGATTTTCACCTTTCTTCAAAATTTTCAATGTGGATATGTGCTTTTAAGCTTTGCTCACACTCCAATTTCATTCCAAACCATTCACTTAAGCCCTAGGGAGTGTAATGAAGTGGTTTCCTTCCTTTGGTTTCAACATATGGAGTGTGTGAGATGTGTTTCTTATTTGTGAAGAAACCTTCCAAATGGCAATGTTATGGCCTTCAAACCAAAAAAGTGACAATGCCAATCTCTTTAGAATATCAATTCCATTCAAATTGACCACAAATTTGACTTGAAAACATGTTATTCTCAATTGTTTTGAATTTTCCCATCTTAATTCATTAAAATGGCTTTTATATGAACTTTCTTCCACCAATGCTTGATATGATCCACATCAATGGACACTTAATGTTTATACAAGCTTAAAACATCATTTTGAACAACTTTCATGTGGAACAAAAATTCATTTGAGGCTTGCAAGATGGTGTAATTGACCCATGATTCATAATGACCTGTAATGTCCAAATACCCAAAATACCCTTGACTTGTCAAAGCCATAGCTTGAGTTCTACAAATCCAATAATGGACTTCTAGTACTCTATGGAAAGCTAAGAGAATAAGAAACAACATTCATGTTGACCAAAAGTTCATAGGAATCATCCCTCTAGGGCAAACGTTTCATGCAAGTTGGGTAACTTTCAAGCTCCAAATTCACATACCTCAGATGACTTGTAACTTACCAAAGCCATAACTTGAGTTCTACAAATCCTATCAAGTACTCATAGCACTCAAATTAAAGCTTAGGCTCTGAATTGTCCTTTCCCTTTCTTATCACTTAGGCTCTTGTAGTGGCTAGACCTAGCCCTACTGTCTTCGTCATAAATTCTGCTCTTGTTAACCAACTCAGAAAACCGTCTAATTTCCTGGTACCCAATAGCTTGTCTAATCTCGGGTCTCAAACCGTTCACAAACTTGAGGCACTTAGACCTCTCAGCATTACCAGTATTATAGTTAGGACAAAATTTGATCAACTCCTCAAATTTCGCCGCATACTCAGCAACCATCGAATTACCTTGCTTCAACTCAAGAAATTCGATCTCTTTCTTCCCCCGCACATCCTCTGGAAAATACTTCTCCAGAAAGGTTTCTCTAAACAAATCCCACGTAATCACAATATCATCTTCCTCAAATCTTTGGCGAGTATTACCCCACCAATCTTCAGCTTCTTCTTCGAGCATATGAGTCCCAAACTGCACCTTCTGTGCATCCGAGCAATTCATAACTCGAAAAATCTTTTCCACAGCTTTCAACCAAATTTGTGCCTTGTCCGGTTCATGAGTTCCCTTGAAGACCGGAGGGTTATTCTTTTGGAATTTCCCCAAAGCACGGAATCTATCATCAGCATGATTCCTCACATTCACATTGGCCGGAGGATTCTGCCCAATTGCCCCCGCCAATCTCGTCAATGCCTCCGCAATCGCTTCGTCGTTCCTTCCTGCAACCATCTTACTAATTCCAGCAACAGAACCATGTAAGAACAACCAATATTGATAATGCAACACACGCATATCAATAATACACAGGAAGAAAACACTCTAACAACTTGGCCGGACGGACCGACCAGCTCTGATACCACTATTGTAACACCCCCTTCTATACCCCAAATAAATGAATATAAAGCAATTAAGCACATACAAACTATCAGAGTAAAAAGGTTTTATAATAAGGTATAAAAGAAGAATGCCACAATTTCACCAATAAAACGCTTTCACATGTTCTCCATAAGATATGTAACATTTTCAAAATTAAGCGGAAGATCAAATCATTTAATCATTTTCAAAATATTAATCCACGTACACACAAGTTAATCCAAATTAATACATCAAATCAGTTAGGTTACACAATCACATCAAATGATACATCGCAATGTATCACAAAAGAATGACTATACTAGTCTAACTACCCGGTGTTACATATCAGAGCAGCAGACTCAAAAGAATTAAGAATACTTCACAAAAGGGACTCCAGCATCCTAATTTGCAATGCCTCGTAGAGCATTATAAAACAGCAGAAGGGTGAGAAATATAACCATAATAATCAAAGCATAAGATTATATATATATAGGTAATCATATAACACATATTCACATTTCTCACCACACTTCATTCTCTTAGTCATATATATATTTACCACACATATATAGACAAACATAGATATTCACAAAGCATTCCCACATTAGGCATACACTTACAATTTCCACAATCTCATCATTCACACATAAGCATCTCTTCATGCATATGTCATATATTAATGTGACTCAACAACTCAATGCAACTCATGCAATGCGGTACCGACTCTCGTTATCTTTTTTCAGTTTTTACATTAAACCGGGTCCACACTTCTAGACCGATAACCCGTTATCTTTTTTCGGTTTTTACATTAAACCGGGTCCACACTTCTAGACCGATAACCACAAAGGCCCGTCCTCTAAGCCTTCAAACCCACACTTCTAGGTTTGGGACAAGCCACTAGTTTCCACGAAACTAACAGACATTGCCTCTTGACTAAATGATGCATGTACAATCAACCACAACAAATGCACTTAAGACCGACATCTTAATCTCATGCATTTACATAATTCATCTCTTCAAGAATTACACAATGATTGCACATACAACATATATCACACAATCAAGGTATTCACATCACAATACCATTTATACAATTATAAGTCATGCACACATATCCACAATGTTCTCATGCATACTCATCACATAATTGTACACCCATTAAGCATTCGCAAGTTCATTAGACAATACACATACATTCATCATTGTATTCACATGTATTTCTATTTATCATAATTAATACGCATCGCACCTCAACTAGGATTCACGCCCGGAGGCTACCCACAGTATACATCATCACAATAGATCATATCTATATCATATCATAGAGGTATTAACCTATGTGAATCAATCAAACAATCACCACATGAGCAACACAGCAAAAGAAAAATGCTGTCACATTCGCCTTCATTCGCCTGGCGAACCCTCGCAGCGAACCTTCGCCTGGCCTTCGCCTGGCGAACTCTCTCAGCGAACACTCGCTAGACTTCGCCTGGCGAGACTTCCCAGCGAGCCCAAGTCAGTAGCTACTGACTTCATTCGCCACCATTCGCCAGCACCTTCGTTGGGCGAACCTTCGCTATCATACTTCGCCTGGCAAACTCGCCAGCGAAGTCCACTGGGATTTAACTTATAATTATTCGCCAGCATTCGCTAGGCTTCGCTCGGCGAAGCCTCGCTTCCATTCGCCTGGCGAAAGCCAGCGAACCTGCGCAGAACAGAATTTCATTCTGTCTTCTCCTTCTCAATCCACCATCAACCAACTTCTCACACAACAAAATCAGTACAAATAGCATCAATACATGTTACCCGACTATTCTACGGCATTATTGCTCAGTTCCAACCGATTAAATCAGCAATCTACTGATTATTCCAACTTTTGCCCTAAATGAAAAAGGATGGAAACTACACCAAAACCCCAACCCAACATACATAACATCATGCAATGATCAAATAGAAACATTTCTCACCCTTACCTCGATTAATCGGAGCTTTGATGTTGGTTCTTGATGATTTCCACTTTTCCTCTTCTTCTCTTCTCTTTCTCTCCTTTCTTCTTCTTTCCTCTTTCTTTCCAAATGTTTTCTATCTTTCTCTTCTTTTCTTTCTCTCTTATATATTTCCTTCATTTCCTTCCTCTCCAATTCCTTCTTAATTTTCTATCCATACCAATTAATAAAAATTAATTCCAACATTAATAAAAACCCCACTAAATCAATTAATTACTATAATTAATTATTTAATGAAATTTGGGCAGTTACAACTCTCCCCCACTTAGGAATTTTCGTCCTCGAAAATGTTACCTGATTCAAACAGTTCTGGATAAGACTCCTTCATCTGGCTCTCAAGCTCCCACGTAACATTTCCACCAGCCGGTCCTCCCCAAGCGACCTTCACTAAAGCAATCTCTTTACCTCGAAGCTGTTTCAATTTCCGATCCTCAATCCGCATAGGTGATGTCTCAACAGTCAGGTTATCTCTCACCTGCACATCATCTATTTGGACTACATGAGACGGATCCGCAATGTATTTCCTCAACTGAGATACATGGAATACGTCGTGAAGATTAGCAAGCGACGGTGGTAAAGCCACACGATAGGCCACTTCTCCTATCCTTTGCAAAATCTGATAAGGACCAATGAAACGCGACGACAACTTGCGCGACTTCAGTGCCCTACCAACACCTGTCGTCGGAGTGACTCGAAGAAACACATGATCTCCCTCTTGAAATTCAAGTGCCTTCCTCCTCTTATCATAATAACTCTTCTGACGACTCTGAGTAATTCTCATCTTCTCTTGAATCATCTTGATCTTATCAGTAGTCTGTTGAACTAACTCGGGTCCAACAACAAAACTCTCTCCGGACTCGAACCAACACAATGGTGTCCTACACCTCCTACCATACAACGCCTCAAATGGTGCCATACCAATACTCGAATGGAAACTGTTGTTGTAGGTAAACTCAATCAAAGGCAAGTAGCTATCCCAAGCTCCTCCTTTTTCCAATACACAAGCTCTCAAAAGATCTTCAAGCGACTGAATCGTCCTCTCTGTCTGACCATCAGTCTGAGGATGATACGCTGAACTCAAACGCAACTTAGTACTCAAAACACTCTGCAGGCTCTCCCAAAATCTCGAAGTAAACCGCGGATCTCTATCCGAAACAATACTTAACGGAATACCATGCAGACACACAATCCTCTCAATATACAACTTAGCCAACTTCTCCAAAGGGTAATCCATACGCATAGGAATAAAGTGAGCAGATTTAGTCAACCTATCCACGATAACCCAAATAGCCTCAAAATTACTCGGCGTCCTCGGCAAGCCCGATACAAAATCCATGGAGATACTATCCCATTTCCACTCAGGAATAAACAACGGCTTCATCAAACCCGATGGCTTCTGATGCTCAATCTTTGACTTCTGGCAAGTCAAATAAGAATATACAAATTCCGCGATATCCTTCTTCATACTAGGCCACCAAAATACTTTCCTCAAATCCTGATACATCTTAGTAGCACCCGGATGAATACTCAATCCGCTACGATGTCCTTCCTCAAGGATGCTCTTCTTAAGCTCAACCATGTTCGGAACACAAATTCGATCCCGACATCTCATAATACCATTCTCATCAATCCGAAAATCACCACCTTGGCCTTGGTTGATTAAAGTCAACCGATCAGCTAAGCTCAAATCCGATTTCTGTCCTTCTCGAATTTCATCCAAAATACCACTTGTAAGCTTTAACATACCCAACTTAAATCCAAAAGAAGTTCTCTCACATACCAAACTCAAATCTCGAAATTGCTCGACCAATTCTAACTCTTTCACCATCAACGCCGACATATGCAATGATTTCCAACTCAATGCATCCGCTACTACATTCGCTTTACCCGGATGGTAGTTCAAGCCAAAATCAAAATCCTTCAAAAGTTCAAGCCATCTTCTTTGTCTCGCATTCAATTCCTTTTGATCAAAAAGATATCTAAAAACTCTTGTGGTCACTAAACACTTCAAATCTTGCGCCAAATAAATAATGCCTCCAGAGTTTCAACACGAACACAACGGCGGCCAACTCTAAGTCATGCGTCGGATAATTCTTCTCATGCACTTTGAGTTGCCTCGAAGCATAAGCTACAACTTGGTTATTCTGCATCAACACACCTCCTAAACCCATCAAAGAAGCATCACAATACACAACGAATGGTTCTTCTGGATTTGGCAGAATCAAAACAGGAGCTGTCGTCAACCTTCGCTTAAGTTCTTGAAAACTCGCTTCACACTTGGCGTCCCAAACAAAGGCTTGACCTTTCCTAGTCAACTGCGTCAACGGCAACGATAACTTAGCAAATCCTTCAATAAACTTCCGATAATAACCGGCTAAACCAAGAAAACTTCTGATCTCAAAAACTGACTTCGGAGTCTCCCATTGCGACACCGCTTCAACCTTCGACAGATCGACCGCAATACCACTACTAGAAATCACATGACCAAGGAAACTAACTTCCTTCAACCAAAATTCACACTTAGAAAGCTTCGCGAACAACTGCTTCTCTCTCAGCACAGATAACACAATCTTCAGATGCTCGGCATGCTCTCCTTCGCTCTTTGAATAAACCAAGATGTCGTCGATAAACACCACCACAAACTTATCCAAATAAGGATGAAAAATCCTATTCATGTACTCCATAAATACACCTGGTGCATTAGTCACACCAAATGGCATCACAAAATACTCATAGTGTCCATACCTCGTCCGAAAGGCCATCTTCTGAATATCCTCAGCTTTCACACGGATCTGATGATACCCAGATCTCAAATCAATCTTGCTGAACACGCTTGCACCAACCAACTGATCCATCAGATCATCAATCCTTGGAAGTGGATACTTATTCTTAATAGTCACCTTGTTCAACTGTCTGTAATCCACACCGAGCCTCATAGAACCCTCTTTCTTCTTAACCAACAACACCGGTGCACCCCACGGCGACACACTCAGGCGAATAAACCTCTTCTCGAGCAAATCCTCAAGTTGACTCTTCAACTCTTTCAATTCCGATGCCGACATACGATAAGGAGCCATCGATATCGGACTAGTTCCAGGAATCAAATCTATCGAAAACTCCACTTCTCGCTCCGGCGGTAAATCCTTTATCTCTTCAGGGAATACTTCCGGAAAATCTCTAACAATGGGCAAAGCATCAATCTCTTCACTTTCACTAGTCCTCAAAGTTGCCATAAGCATAAATACCTTAGCCCCATCTTGTACCGATTCCCTCACTTGTTTCCTCGTCATAAACAATTCCCTTTCAACATCCGAGTCGGGAAAAATAACTGTTTTGTCAAAACAGTTAATATACACACGATTGAATTTTAACCAATTCATTCCAAGAATGACATCCAGTTGATCTAAATGAAGACACACTAAATCGATCCCAAAATCTCTACCGAAAATACTTAACGGGCAATTCAAGCAAACATACAGTGTAGTTACCGAACCCATAGCAGGAGTATCAATAACCATACCGCCACCAATCACAGACAACTCAAGATTCAACCTTCTAACACAATCTAAAGAAATAAAAGAATGCGTAGCTCCGGTATCAATTATAGCGATCAAAGGTGTACCATTAATGAAGCACGTACCTCGGATCAATCGATCGTCGCTAGCAGTCTCAGATCCAGATAGAGCAAACACTTTCCCGCTCCCTTGATTCTTCTTCGGCTTATCGCACTTGGTACTGATGTGCCCTCGCTCACCACAGTTATAGCAAGTAACACCCGCACCGCTTCTACACTCTAGAGCCTTGTGGCCTGGCTTGCCACACTTAAAACACCTCTGTTCAACACTTTTGCACTCCGGAGCACGATGCCCCGCTTCACCACAAGTGTAACACCTGACCTGGGTAGAAACTCCCCCACTTGGCTTCTTGCCAAAACCAACCTTTTGTTTCCCCTTATCGGCAGGAGTTACGTAAGGTTTTCCTCTGAATTGTCCTTTCCCTTTCTTATCACTTAGGCTCTTGTAGTGGCTAGACCTAGCCCTACTGTCTTCGTCATAAATTCTGCTCTTGTTAACCAACTCAGAAAACCGTCTGATTTCCTGGTACCCAATAGCTTGTCTAATCTCGGGTCTCAAACCGTTCACAAACTTGAGGCACTTAGACCTCTCAGCATTACCAGTATTATAGTGAGGACAAAATTTGATCAACTCCTCAAATTTCGCCGCATACTCAGCAACCGTCGAATTACCTTGCTTCAACTCAAGAAATTCGATCTCTTTCTTCCCCCGCACATCCTTTGGAAAATACTTCTCCAGAAAGGTTTCTCTAAACAAATCCCACGTAATCACAATATCATCTTCCTCAAATCTTTGGCGAGTATTACCCCACCAATCTTCAGCTTCTTCTTCGAGCATATGAGTCCCAAACTGCACCTTCTGTGCATCCGAGCAATTCATAACTCGAAAAATCTTTTCCACAGCTTTCAACCAAATTTGTGCCTTGTCCGGTTCATGAGTTCCCTTGAAGACCGGAGGGTTATTCTTTTGGAATTTCCCCAAAGCACGGAATCCATCATCAGCATGATTCCTCACATTCACATTGGCCGGAGGATTCTGCCCAATTGCCCCCGCCAATCTCGTCAATGCCTCCGCAATCGCTTCGTCGTTCCTTCCTGCAACCATCTTACTAATTCCAGCAACAGAACCACGTAAGAACAACCAATATTGATAATGCAACACACGCATATCAATAATACACAGGAAGAAAACACTCTAACAACTTGGTCGGACGGACCGACCAGCTCTGATACCACTATTGTAACACCCCCTTCTATACCCCAAATAAATGCATATAAAGCAATTAAGCACATACAAGTTATCAGAGTAAAAAGGTTTTATAATAAGGTATAAAAGAAGAATGCCACAATTTCACCAATAAAACGCTTTCACATTTTCTCCATAAGATATGTAACATTTTCAAAATTAAGCGGAAGATCAAATCATTTAATCGTTTTCAAAATATTAATCCACGTACACACAAGTTAATCCAAATTAATACATCAAATCAGTTAGGTTACACAATCACATCAAATGATACATCGCAATGTATCACAAAAGAATGACTATACTAGTCTAACTACCCGGTGTTACATATCAGAGCAGCAGACTCAAAAGAATGAAGAATACTTCACAAAAGGGACTCCAGCATCCTAATCTGCAATGCCTCGTAGAGCATTATAAAACAGCAGAAGGGTGAGAAATATAACCATAATAATCAAAGCATAAGATTATATATATATAAGTAATCATATAACACATATTCACATTTCTCACCACACTTCATTCTCTTAGTCATATATATATTTACCACACATATATAGACAAACATGGATATTCACAAAGCATTCCCACATTAGGCATACACTTACAATTTCCACAATCTCATCATTCACACATAAGCATCACTTCATGCATATGTCATATATTAATGTGACTCAACAACTCAATGCAACTCATGCAATGCGGTACCGACTCTCGTTATCTTTTTTCGGTTTTTACATTAAACCGGGTCCACACTTCTAGACCGATAACCCGTTATCTTTTTTCGGTTTTTACATTAAACCGGGTCCACACTCTAGACCGATAACCACAAAGGCCCGTCCTCTAAGCCTTCAAACCCACACTTCTAGGTTTGGGACAAGCCACTAGTTTCCACGAAACTAACAGACATTGCCTCTTGACTAAATGATGCATGTACAATCAACCACAACAAATGCACTTAAGACCGACATCTTAATCTCATGCATTTACATAATTCATCTCTTCAAGAATTACACAATGATTGCACATACAACATATATCACATAATCAAGGTATTCACATCACAATACCATTTATACAATTATAAGTCATGCACACATATCCACAATGTTCTCATGCATACTCATCACATAATTGTACACCCATTAAGCATTCGCAAGTTCATTAGACACTACACATACATTCATCATTGTATTCACATGTATTTCTATTTATCATAATTAATACGCATCGCACCTCAACTAGGATTCACGCCCGGAGGCTACCCACAGTACACATCATCACAATAGATCATATCTATATCATATCATAGAGGTATTAACCTATGTGAATCAATCAAACAATCACCACATGAGCAACACAGCAAAAGAAAAATGCTGTCACATTCGCCTTCATTCGCCTGGCGAACCCTCGCAGTGAACCTTCGCCTGGCCTTCGCCTGGCGAACTCTCTCAGCGAACACTCGCTAGACTTCGCCTGGCGAGACTTCCCAGCGAGCCCAAGTCAGTAGCTACTGACTTCATTCGCCACCATTCGCCAGCACCTTCGCTGGGCGAACCTTCGCTATCCAACTTTGCCTGGCGAACTCGCCAGCGAAGTCCACTGGGATTTAACTTATAATTATTCGCCAGCATTCGCTAGGCTTCGCCCGGCGAAGCCTCGCTTCCATTCGCCTGGCGAAAGCCAGCGAACCTGCGCAGAACAGAATTTCATTCTGTCTTCTCCTTCTCAATCCACCATCAACCAACTTCTCACACAACAAAATCAGTACAAATAGCATCAATACATGTTACCCGACTATTCTACGGCATTATTGCTCAGTTCCAACCGATTAAATCAGCAATCTACCGATTATTCCAACTTTTGCCCTAAATGAAAAAGGATGGAAACTACACCAAAACCCCAACCCAACATACATAACATCATGCAATGATCAAATAGAAACATTTCTCACCCTTACCTCAATTAATCGGAGCTTTGATGTTGGTTCTTGATGATTTCCACTTTTCCTCTTCTTCTCTTCTCTTTCTCTCCTTTCTTCTTCTTTCCTCTTTCTTTCCAAATGTTTTCTATCTTTCTCTTCTTTTCTTTCTCTCTTATATATTTCCTTCATTTCCTTCCTCTCCAATTCCTTCTTAATTTTCTATCCATACCAATTAATAAAAATTAATTCCAACATTAATAAAAACCCCACTAAATCAATTAATTACTATAATTAATTATTTAATGAAATTTGGGCTGTTACAAGGGGCACTCATGTCCTAGAGCCCATTTGGTTATGTACTACCGAAGGATGGCAGCCTACACCAACAATCAGAAGTTGCTCATCCATTGCTTCCAAGACAGCTTAAGCGGTGCTTCTCTCAAGTGGTATATGAATTTGGAACATAACAGTGTCCACTGCTTCCAAGATGTCGCTAATGCCTTCATGAGACAATACAAATACAATTTGGATATGGCTCCTGACCGTCATCAACTTCAAAACATGTCTCAAAGTGAAAGAGAATCATTCAAAGAATACGCTCAACATTGGAGAGAGTTAGCTTCCCAAGTTGAACCCCCTCTAGCAGAGAAGGAATTAACTGGAATGTTCATGGATACTTTGTCTCCTTTCTATTGGGAAAAGATGATTGGGAGTGTATCTTCAAACTTCACAGATTTGGTGACTATTGGTCAAGGGTTAGAAGAAGGGTTGAAAAAGGGTAAGGTATCCAAAGCTGTTGAATCTTCTAATGGTGCAAAGAAACCCTTTGGGAATTTCCATAAGAAGAAAGAAGAACATACCAATGCTGTCATGGCTGAAGTGAGGAGGCCTCATCCCCGACCTCAGTATAATCACCCTACTATTGCTGCAATTGCCGCTCCACGACCAGTTCAAAATCCTCAACGTCCTGCTGTTAGACCGAACCAGTATCAGAATAAGAATCAGTTCGATCCTATTCCCATGACTTATACAGAATTGTATCCAAGCCTGGTTCAACAAGGGTTGATCACTACAAAGACTCTGCAAACTCCAGATCCCCTTCCAGCTGGATTTAGAGCTGATCTCCATTGTGCTTTTCATGAGGGTGCCCCAGGCCACGACTTGGAGCATTGTTTTGCATTGAAATCTAGGGTGCGTGAATTGATTAGAACTGGAATCCTTGATTTTACAGATAGCCCTCCGAATGTTCAGAAAAATCCTTTACCAGTGCATCAAAAGTGAAGCTTCAGTCTGACTTCAGCAGATTATCTTTTTGAGCGCCAGTGATTCAGACAAGACAACTCATCCTTTTACTGATTTGATCACTAGGCCCTTTCGTTTCTCATTGTTTGAACTTTCTTTATTTTGTTTAAGCTGTTTGCTTTTAATTAGTGCCTGTACTTTCATCTTAATGAATGAGCATTGCAACTTTTGATTTCAATTCATCTATTCTTTGCACTTTTTTGCTTTATCTTTCAAATATTTACTCTTTGCCTAAATTTTTGATTATGCAATTATTGGAGGGAGGATGATGAAAACGTTATACCCATAATTGCTGTTAGTATGCTTTCAATCAAACTTTGTTGACGATGTAAGGCATTGTTTCAACTCCCAAACACTGGAGAAATAAGGAAGATAATCCCTTGTCAACCCCTTCGAGCCTAGAAGTTGGAGTTTCTTTCTTTACAAAAACCCGCAGTTTTAACCTTGGGGTGGGTAGTTCTCAGTTAACTCGGTTGTGTGTTCATACAAGACACCTTTCATATAAAGGATGCAACTACAATATTTTCCTTCGCACACAACAAACAAGTGTCGAAGATGTTTTCCAAGCCAGAAGTTGATGATGGTTCACCGAAATCATTAAAGCCAGGCAGTCACTTTCTTTCAAAATAAAAATAAAATAAAAAATAAAAAGCAAAAATCCCGCTAAGTCAAAACCTATGAAGGAGACTTAGGCAAAACTGGGGCATCCCGCTGACTGTAATTTTCACAAGAAAACAGTTCAGGCAAAAGTTAGGGATAATAAAAAAGAGGAGATCTTTAAACCCTCATCATGGAATTCCTCAATGTCAAAAAACAACCAAATGCTGTAAAGAAGCAGTGAATGCCTTTTCAAAAAGTCTGTTAACTTCTGAACCATCATCATTACTATCATCAGTGAAATTCCTAACCTATAGGAACATGAGCACATATTCTGAGTTAACTGAGCATAGGACTGGAGATCATCATGTAGATTGGGTGAGTACAAATAAACTTTGAGCCTTTATCTTTTGTTTCTTAAACCGTGAACCAGGCCACATTACAACCCTCAAAAGCCCTAATTGAAACAAGGTTATTTTGAAAGCATACTACTGCAAGGTTGCGTAAACTGACTCCTAAAGATTTTTGTAAATCAACTATTTTGGCAGTACACCTTTGCTTTAAACTTTGAGTGTCTTGAACCGCCGTGTTCTGACCAATGACTCTTTTACTTTGCATCTTTCAAAAATGATTTTGATTTCAAAAAGTTGCATGAACTTTACATTACTATGTTTGTATGAACACTTTTGTTTGCAAGTTGGCTTTCCTCTCAAGGAATTTTCAAACATTGAGAAACATGGTCAAGTGATCCTATCAGGGGCAAGTTCTTTTTATATCCTGTCAAAGAATCAATTCAATATTTGTTCAAGGCATGGTATTCTCAGATTTGGTTTATCCAGAATATATTTCAAGACTCAGACTGGGGCAAGCTCTCCAGGCACCCGATGCATCAGTCAACATCAGACAAGCTGAAGTCATCATCAGTTCATCTTCAACAGACAGCTAAACCGGGGCAGTTTACTGGAAGAAACCCCAAAGCAGCCATTCATCCTTCCTACAAAGATCATCAACTTGGTACAATTTACAAGTATGGAAGAGATATATTCAGCAGTAACATCTTTGGTCCCCAAGCAGAATGGACGAGAGCTCCGTGTTGAGGAATCAGTCTTCCAGTCTTGTCATCTCACCAAAAGAGTCGAGCCTTGTCGTTGGCATTTGCATTCGCATTTGATCGTATCATCTGTATAATTTATACAGGCGTATGTCATAAGCATAATTCATATACATATGCATGTCCTGGGTGTTTTATTCCCCGTTCTACCCTGCCTCCCGAGGTCGTGTTTTACTCGCGTCTTACCTTGTGGATGAGTTTACCTTTCATGGGCGTTTTATTCCCCATTTACCTAGAATCATGGTGTTTTACTCCCATCTGTCCTTTCTCCCGAGGTCGTGTTTTACTCGCGTTTTACCTTGTGGACGAATTTATTTTACCTGGGTATTTCATTCCCCATTTACCCATTTACCTGACATCGTGGTGTTTTACTCCCATTTGTTTCCTTCTCCCGAGGTCGTGTTTTACTCGCTTCTTACCTTGTGGAAGATTTATCTTACTTGGGTGATTTACTCCCCATTTGCTCCTTCCTCCCGAGGTCGTGTTTTACTCACGTCTTACCTTGTGGATAAATTCCAATTTCCTTGGCATCATGGGTGCTTTATTCCCATGTGTCTCTTTCCCCCCGGTGTTGCCTTTGTCCCCAGTAAGCAGTTACTCGTTGTTATGTCGTTCTTTTATCTTTGCTCGTGTGTATGCATTTGTCTCGCATTCTAGCATCATAAAGCATCATGTAGAATCATTGCATATCAGCATTTGTCCTTTTGCACATCATCTGATCTAAGGGACAAAATTTCTGGTTTTCTATATTTAAATACCATTCACCACGATTCTGCGAGGATTATC
Organism: Lathyrus sativus; assembly: GCA_963859935.3. Taxonomy (NCBI): domain Eukaryota; kingdom Viridiplantae; phylum Streptophyta; class Magnoliopsida; order Fabales; family Fabaceae; genus Lathyrus; species Lathyrus sativus. The sequence continues at coordinate 469,869,871 of OZ012740.1, forward strand.
ATCTCTCACCGCCATCCAGTGAAAGATATTTAGGGGCAACTGTCATACCCCAAATTTTGACCCCTTAGATCATCATTATCATTTTAGGATCATATTCATGTGATTATCTAACCTTAACCCAGTTCGATTTTTTTCTTTGTTAAGATGCAGATGAATTAGGGTTTTGTGCAGTCAAAATCGAAGCTTTGAGGTTTGATCAATCAATGTTTTGGAGGGATTAAATCATGGAACAAGTTCAAAGATACAACATGAGATCAAAAGTGAATTCAATTTGAGGTTGTCACCTAAGATTCAAGAACAATGCAGTTTGGGGCCCTGATTAGGGTTTTTGACCGGTAAATGTCAACTGTGGTTTGGCTTTTGTGTTGGAAGATGTTCTAATGTTGGGATTGTTATTCAACAAGTTCATATGGCTTAGTAAAGTCCATTCAAGAAGTTTCAAGGTCTCAGAATGTCCAAAGTGTCAACAGGTGACTCGGTAGTCACCGATCGATCGTACGGTTGACCGAAAAGTCGGTTTTTCAAATTTAAGGAATTGGACTTCAAGGTGTGAAAAAAATGTTCCATATGTCAATTTAAGCTTGCTCATAAAATTTCATGGTCATTGGGTCAAGGATGAAGGAGTAATCGAAAAATCGGGAAATTAGGGTTTTGAAAAGGGCTAAACCCTAACTCCTTAACCACACATCCAAATGAGTTGGTTCAAAACTCATTGGAAAGCTCTTGACAAGCCCTACAAAAGTCCCAAAGTGGTCCATAATCAGAAAATGCTTATTTTTGGAGTTAGAAGCAAATTCATCACAAGAGGGTAAAATAACTAAGAAAACTTCTAAGTTATTTCATTTGTAAAGCTTATTTTCAGTCAACTTTGGAGGGATTTTTCACATAGTTCCAATTGGAGTTAGAACTTCTAACAAACATGAAAGTTTTAGATCTCCATGAGGGCTTTTCAAAAAGTATTAGAAGTCCTCAAAAGGATTTGTGAGCTAAAAGTTATGGCTATGGCAAGTTGGGGGTTTCACACTTTAGTCCCACATTGTCAAAATTCAAAAATCAATTCTTTCACCAAATCTGATCAATCAAAGCCCTTGGATGATTTTATTTCTGATATGTAGAGGTTATGAAGCCTAAGAATGAGGAGATTATGCAGAAGTAGTGAATTCTCCAAGCCAAACAAGTGGCTTGCAAGTTGCTTTGTAACTTGCATCCAAAAGTGGAAAAGTAAGCATGAGGTGGAAAGTAATTCTGAACCAGCCCTCAAGCTACATATCTAGCCTGAAATTAGCCACACTAAACCATCATTTTTATTGACTTTGAGCATGCCTTGCAGCCAAGGAAACCCTCTTGTAGAGGTTTGGTCCAAAAGGTGTGAAACCTTTCTTCAAAGTGAAGAAATCTCCAAATCTGCCCCAAGCCACTTCCTTGCCTATAAATAGAGCCCTCACCACTTCATTTTCTACACAATATCTATTCTAAAAACCAGAGAAAACTCAAGACTTTGCTCTTTCACCCCTTGCTTCAAAATCACAAAATCACAAAATCTCCAAAACCATCAAAAATGCCATTTTGCACTTTTCATACCAGCTCCACTTCCAAACATCCCAACACTTCAAAAACCATATAGACAACCTTAAAATGACCCTCTGAAGCTGTTCCCACCATTGGTTTCCTCAAAAAATCAAAGGATCAAAAAGTCAACTTCCACACCACTCAAGTTTGACCTTTATGCATTTTCCATGCCAAATCCTTACACAAAGCCACTCCTACCATTCCAGCACTTCAAACACCTCATGTTCATCATATTATAGCTGTCCATAGATTTAAAAATCATCTGGAGATGCATCTGCTCAAACTGGCCACAAAGCTACACTTTTCTTCAAGAAGAAACAACTCCACAAGCTAGTGCAAAGAGAAGGAATGCTTGATCTTTTGCAGCCAGACTACAAGAGGTATTTAGTCTTGAACATTCTCCTCATAATGCATCATGTATGTATGGATTCCCCTTGTCAAGACTCCAGCATTGGTATGTTGAATTGATTGCTTTTGCTTTCAAAATTGTTTTGGAGGCTAAGTATGTTAACTCATGCCTTTTACTGCTAGAAAATAAACCTCAAATTGGATATGGCTGTTTGATACTATGATTGATTCCTAGATTGGTTTTAGGTATGTTGTTTGTTTGTTTTGTTATGTTATGACCAACATGTTTGTCTTGCTTCAACATAGTTACCATGACATTAAAGCAATACTTGGATTTGGCATGTGCTTCTCTTTTAAGCAGGACTGTTGGTCCATATTATGAGAAATATTGTTGTTAGAACCTTGGAGCATAGAGGGCCACTTCTGGTTAGCTAGACTTCATTGATATTGCATCTGCTCAGCTTGATTGCTCTAATAACTGCCCTTTGGAAATTGGCCTTGGGGGACTGTCTAAGAGTGTCCTTTAGTTTAGGGTTGTTAGCTTTGTTTAGTGTGATTAGTGTTGAGTCTTTGGTGTTGTCTATTTAGCAACTAGCACTGCTGTGTTGAGACCAACTATTTGGAAGGCTGTTTAGGGTTTAGGTTAGTAAGACTCTTTGGTTTTTCCATGCTGGGATTGCTCTGATGTTTAGAGGCTGTTACTCTAAGCCTGTATAATTCATGATGGATGAGGTCTCAAATTCTTCAGCATAATGTCTTGATGTGTAGAACTGTCCACCACCAGAATTATGTTTAATACCATGTTTTGCTGCTGCTAAATGTAGAGGAAGGACATGCTTGGTTTATTCCTATCATTGCCTTCTTGATCAAAGGCGTACTGTTATGACTTGACAGTCTTCCCCCACGTTCTAGGTTTTTGCTAACAGATTGTTTAGAGGTCCTTGAATTTACTTGCTTTTGAAATCTGTCTAAAACAGTTACACTGCTGCTGCTTTCTTTTTTTTCAAATTACATAACCCTGCTGTGTTTTGGTTCATTGAAATGTGAGCATGCATTGTTTGTCATTTGGAGCTGAAACAAAACCAAGGACATTTGCTGTTAGAAATTGAACACTCTTGTTGACTCATGCTAAGATTTCCTGAGGGCCTGATGTTGGGAATTAAGTATGCCTTGCTGTTTTAATGTGGATTATGCCAAACATTTCTAGGCATTGTGTTGATCATGTTATTAGGATCACTTTTATTCAACTCATAACAGTTTGGATTTCTGTCACTGTTTGGTTGTCTGAGCTCAAGCCAACTTTGGTTCTCCAATGATGATCAGTGGTGTTGAGTTTATGTTGGTTTAGTATTGTTGAAACTTTACAATCAATGTTCAATTGCTACCAAAACCATTTTGCAGCAGCTTTGTTTCTTGGAGACGTTTAGATTAGTTGGCTTGGTCCTGAATTTTGTTTATGGATCTGTTCAGTTTTGCATTGTTGCAACTAGGTATGACCACATGCTTTAATTGTTGCTTATCAAACTGTTTGGTGCACACCAATGTATGGTACATACCTCTACCATGTTTTGATAAACAATGTTGCAATCTACCATTAAACCTGTTTAAAGACCATTTGAATTGGGAGCATCTGTCAACATGCCTTTTCATATTCTGTTTTGATTTCATTGATAGCAGTTGGTCAAGGAAACCCTTAGGAGTAGATTTAGTTTGTAGATCCACCTGTTTGAGTTTGTACAGGTCTGAACTGTGGATAACATTGATCTTGCCAGCAACTTTCTTGAAAAATTCATGTTTATCATTACAACTCACATACACTATTTTGATCTACTATTTTTGGATAACATTTTCCTGTTGAGATACATGCTATACCACATTTCAAGCTTGCTCAAACCCTCAAATGCTTTTAAAACCTTTTGTTTTGATCTATGGCCTCAAAAATGCATTTTCAACATTACACTTGCATGACCATGCCATTATTCATTCTGTTGTGTTTTGATTCAAACAAACTATGGGAATTCATCAAAAATGTCATTTGTAACAGGTCCAAGCCTTTACTTGATTGAGATAACAGTTGGTTCATGTTTTGAAGTTTAAAACGCATATCAAAATGATCATTTGCATGTGCCTGCGAAATTTAAAATATGAGCATTTTCTGGAAAAATGGATTGCACCATCATGATCCTCATGAAAAATCACACAAGTTAGACCTAAATTTTGTCAAAAATGATTGAGTTTTGAGTGATTTTGTGATGTTAACGTATTTGGCACATTCACTTGTTTTGCCTCCAAGCCTGCCCAGGAAATCCATTGAATATACCTCATATATTTTTTGGGGTGGCATAAACATTGGATGTATAGCCATCCCAGTGGTAAGACCATTAAGCCAAACACGCCTATCACCTTGATAACCTTGGTTCGATCCCTGAGGAGGATCAACCCTTTTGGTTATTTTTATATTTTCCCATGTTTTAATATTTTGTTCCTTTCTCTCTTTTCTTTAACACATGCGCGTATGTGGCCTGGTGGTGAAGCTTCTCACTTGCAAATCCAAGGTCATGGGTTCAACACCCACCTTTGTACATTCTATCTTTTTATTTATTTACTTGTTTATTTACATTTTCTTCATAAATTTCAATTATCCATAGCTTTCTCATTTTAAATCCGTTTTAGTTGATTCTTTTTTCTAAATTCTTGTTTTAATATATATTTTCACATGATGAATGATTCACATCCTTCCCTTGATCCTAGCCTTAGGATTCAAGTCGCCGTACTCACGTTTACCGTCCCGCCGTGGACATCTTTTCTTTCTATCCTAGCCTTAGGATACGAGCCGCCACACTCATGTTTCCCATCCCGTCGTGGACATCCCTTATACCTTCCCAGCCTTAGGACTTGAGTCGCCGTACTCACTTTTAATCTGTCCCGCCGTGGATACCTTTCCCTTTTATCCTAGCCTTATGATTTGAGTCGCCGTACTCATGATTACCGTCCCGCCGTGGACATTCCATCACAACAATCTCAACTTAGGAGAGGAGTCGCCGCACTCCATGTAAGTACTTCACTATGAATGCTTACTTCCCTTTGGGAATCTTGACCATAGTCAAGAATTCCTCATCCCTAGATAGGGGAACTACAATTTCTCTTATTCCATTCCCGTCTGAATACGTAGGCACGAGATGCGATGTCTTCGCGAGCAAAACTTGTACATACTTTATACTTTAGATTATTACCTTAGCACTTTTTCCCTTTAGCAAGAAACTTTAGCAAACACAAATATTAACAAGAGGTTCCTGTAGAGTACTAAAAATACTTAGGATGCTAGCACCTTCCATAGGTATAACCAACCCCCGAACCTTTAGATCTCTCTTTGCTTAGTGTCGCTTGCGCGAAAATAAGGTGTCGGCATGACAGAAGAGTCGCCACCTTTCGTTATTTATCCCTCAGAGCGGGAAAGGAAACGATCGGAAAAACCTGACGAAAAAAGGGTAAGACAAGGTCGTCGCAACCATTGTCTGGGTTCGGGAGTCGGTTACGCAAGGGGAAGGTATTAGCACCCCTCACGTCCGTCATACTCGACGAGATCCATGCTTGTTGTGTTTACTTGGACGGGTTGGTTTTATTCTATCTACCTATCAAGGCTGGTTTAAACAGAAAAGAAAATGACTCGGCAAAGCGTCGCGCTTTATACCTACGTATTCTCATCAGAGAATGAGAAATCAGAGTCAACGTAGTTCGGCCTACGAAGGGTTATGGGGGAAGGTAGCTCGCCAAGACATCGCCATCTTGTGCCTACGTACTCTCAACAGGTATGAGAGATCAGAGCTCACGTAGTTCGGGAAACTACGGTTTATTTCCTGTCTTTTACGAAAGAAGTGTTTTTTATTGTGTTTGCGATTTCAATCGCACTAGAGACTATGACCTGAGAGTGAATGCGTCGCATGTCACCCAAAGGGTACCATACTAAACATCCAGACTGTGGAAAAGACACTCTTCCACAATCCTTTCTCAGATAGCTCAAGGCTCGTAACATACGAAAGAAATCATTCATGATTACTGTATCTTAAACTGTTTTGAGATGAGAAGAGAACAGGCCCAACTAGGAGGGAGACTATCAAGTCCTACTGTTGTCATGCCATGGATTCATCCTATGGTCAAGGTTTGAACATGGAACTCCTAGAAGTTGTCATGCATAGGTTTCAACCTAAAGTTCTATCATCAAATCCTTATCAAAGGAAATGAGAGTCCTAAGGGATCATGTTAATGATACACCAAAACAGACAAAGCATCAGCTTTAACAGTAAAATGCATGCAATGCAAGTGAGGGAGGAAATGTGTGTGGGGCTTCAGCCTCCACAAGCCCATCTCAACCTCAAGCCAGAATGGATAACAGTAATCATACTGAAATATAAAACAACATGCTATCAAGCAATAACAGTAAACTGCAATCATATAGATAAAATGAAATAAAATGCCATCAGGCAAACAAACCACATGGGCAAGGGAGCTGGGCTCTACCGAATACCCGCAAGCAAAGCCATACAGTAACAATACAAGCAGAGGGAGCAACTCAACCTCTAGTGCAATCATGCTCATAGATTCTACCTATTCTAGATATGAACTTATTCTAATGCATCAAGCAAGTCAAACAAAACACAGCAATACAGAAAAGAAAAAGAAAAGAAAGCAGATCAACTCCTCTCTCAACCTCAGCTTCTTGCTCTTCCCACAGCAATTCAGTCTTCAGACTTCAATCACCCTTGACAAATATCAATTTGCTTTTCCAGGTTTCAACCCTTCAACATAAGTTTCAACTTATCTTCTCCCTTTAAGCTTCAGCTTCTTGATCAGCTCCACCTTCAGGCTTCACCGAATCTTCAGGGGTCTTCAAGTATCAACTTGCTCTTGTTGCTCTTCAAGCTTCAGCTGGAATGGCAATATTCAAGGATTCATCCTCTTTAATACTCTTCAATGAAGTCTTCATCTTCACACTCAAGCTCAGCATCTCTCAAGATAATCAAACCAGAGGAAATCACTTACTGGATAAGCTGGGGGATATTGAATTGCTTATTGCCCACCAAAGGTGACCTATAAGGGTTCAACATCAAAGGAATGGTTCCCTCAAAAGCTCTACTTCTTAGGTACATCACTTATCCCTACAAAGGAGATAGGTTTTTACCATGGAAGGACTTTGAATCATAGGGAGGAATGGAGGTGAAAGATACCATCCATGCTTAAGAAAGAAGTTATCTCAGTCTAAACTCTTCTTAATCCCTAACCCTAAAACAACAAAAAAGAAAAAGATCAAGCTCTCAAACTCCTCAATCCATCTTCTATTCTCCTACTATGCTCCTCAATGCTCCTTATCACAATACCAAGCTCTCCAAGCCCACAAAGCAAAGCAAACAACAATACAAGCCCACAAGGGCAACGCAAACAATCATCAACTTCAAAAATCATCTAAAAATAGTATACTACTATATTAAATCCTAATATAATTTCTAAGGGATCCTACATACCTACCCTTAATACTCTATATGTCCCATGGTCTAATTTGTCCTAAAAACCCAAAATTCTAGTGTTATGGTGCACCTATGTTGAAGTTTAACCTAATTATACACAACCTAATGCCATCTAACCAAAACTAACCTAAAATTAATCACAAAATTATGGAATAAATCCAGGGGGAAGCTAAAACATATATCTAACTATCCTAAAAATAATGGTCTAAAAATGCTAAGGGATCTACCTAAACAAAATTCTACGAAATCATGGATTAACATAAAAGAAATAAAATGCAATAAAAGTGGAAAATATACAAAAAATACTACAAATGCATGAAAGGAAAATATTTTTATTTTATATTTTTCTTGACAAAAATATGAAATGGGAGAAAGAACTCCCATTAAAAAATCATTAATTTTCAATTTATTATGATTTTCTAAAGTATGAAGGAAAATGGAGGAAAATAAAATCAAAACATGAAGCTGGGGTGCAGAGAGTAAACATATGCAGTTCATTATGCGCTTGGGCCCAGACTCGGGGGTTCAAAAAGCAAGGCGCGCTGGGCCCAACTATTCAGAAAATCAACTAATAAATCATAAAGAAAAAGAAAAGAGAACGGTGCAAATAGCATTGAAATACAGTGCAAAATGGATTGGGCCTCAATTGGGGGTGGGGATAGTAGTTGGATCACTAAGCCCAGGAACCACCGTTTAATGAAACGATGCGTTTCGCTTCTCAGACTTTCCTCCCAAAATTCAATTGAACACAGGCCGTTGGATTAGTCCTTGAGTCAACTGGTCTTGCTTGCATCTCACGGCTGGGACATCATCATCAACCTTGAGCTAGGGTTTGCCATGGAAGCTCCACGAACCAGAGTTCATGCAATAACCTTCCACCAACTCGTGCCTCCTCATAACAGCATCAAATCTCAAAGTTTAAAACACAAAATTGATCCATTTTTCACCCTGATCATGCTCATGGTATTAGAATGCATTGAAATGGTCTCCATCCTAAAACCCGATAGTGGATCCAAATTAATCTCAAACCTCAACTTCGACAATTCTTAGATTTCTTTGCATCAAAATGTTCACCTCACTCCACTGGTTAAAACAAGCTATCAAACACTCATTCTTTCTCACCATAGCTTGAGTTCTTGCTCATCAAAGTAATGGTGTCACACATTCAACCTTCACCAATTACTCTCTAAGTCTTCAGAAATGATTACCTATGTGTCTCTAACCATTCTACACTAATAATTTAACCTATCCACGCTTAAATAATGATGTAGGGAAGGATTTGCAAACCTGGTTTCTTGGTATGGCAGATGATGAAATCCTTCACTTCAAGGCTTGAAACTCTTCAGAAATGATCCTTGGATGATGATACTTCTTCTGTTTGCAAAAAATCTGAGGGAGAAAGCTTGCACTTCAAGATTCGATGATGAGTGGCTTCTTGAAAATCCAATGGCCAAACCTTCAATCTTCCATCAATGGCACTTCAATTCAGTATGCACACACTCAGAAGGATCTATGGAAAGTGTTTGTGTGGAAAAAATGGATGGGAATGAAGAAGAATGAAGAAATTGATCTTGACTTGCAATGGAAGATTCTTGATCTCACTCTCTCTTCTCTACACCAATTCTCACCAACCTTGCACCTGAGCAAGTTATACCAGTTATATAGAGTGGTTTAGAATCATCTAGAACCATCTAGGATCATCCAATGAGAAATTGAACTTTTCATGTCATGACATTTTGAATCCAATTCTCCTTACATGCTATCTCATGCCAAGCTCCTTGTACTCTTTGATTCTGACTTGAATTTCTCCCCACATGAGATTTTGGATGAGTTACAATGCTTAACCAACTTGTACATTGTGTTCTTTTGAGTTTTGCTTTGGTACCTTAATGTGCAAGTAAGCCATTTCCAAAGCAGCCCTATGATCCAAGCCTCAAATCAAAATTGTGGATGAACCATTGTTCTTAGAATGTCATTTGGAGTCAAAATGACCTATTACATGACATGGTTTGGATTTATAACTTGTGATTTCCAATTTTCAATTTCATCTTAATTAACTTATGCCTCCATTTTAGGCCATTTTTATCACTTTTGGATACAAGCCTTTTCAACATCTCATGACCTCCCTACTAGCCTTAAAACATCATTATAAGCAAGTTTGATGTTGAAGATTTTTCCATTTGAAGCTTGGAAATAGGAGATATGGCCTTATGCTTGAAATGACCTATAACCTCCAAATGACCAAAATGCCCTTAACTTGTCAAAGCCATAAGTTGAGTTCTACAAATCCTATAAAGGACTTCTAGTACTATCTAGAAAGCTAAAAAGATGATCTCCAACATTCATGTTGACCAAGAATCCATAGGAATCATCCTACTAGGGAAAAAGTTGGATGCAAGTTGGGTGACTTTCAAGGACCCAGATTCACATACCTCAGATGACCTGTAATTTGTCAAAGTCATAACTTGAGCTCTACAAATCCTATCAAGGACTTCTAGTACTAAAATTAAATCTAAGAACAAGATCTACAACATTCATGTTATGGGTAAGATGAGATGACAATCACATCTTGAGCTAAACTGCCTTGAAGATAAGGATCAAACTAGGGGATTTTACACTGTCAATCCTTAGAAACCCTAGCTTAAAACTTCTCAAACTCTTCAATCATGATGAGTTGGTCTAGGAATAATCCTTATAGCATCTCAATGCATCATTCCATGATCACATGGCCCTTGGATTAGGTCTCAACCCTCTCCAAATCATCAGTTGACCTAGGGTTGACCCAGTCAAACCCTAATTCCACCACTCATGGCTGAATCTTCTGAATTCTTGTACAATGACCTCTCTAGGCTTCATGATGGCTTTCAAGACATCTCATAAGCTTTCTCAAAGCTTCAAGTATATCCTCATAGTCTCAGAATCATCTGAGAAGCTCCCACAACTTTCAAGCTATGAGGCACACAACCTTGGTTTCAACCAATCTCTCTGAGGATCTCTTGAGTTCTCTGACAAAGATATCAATCTTTGAACATTTGAATAACCCTCTTGGCTAGCTTCAAAGTCTCATACAACTCTTGATGGGTAAACAAATATTGGTCAAATTTTGGGGTGCAACACTTAGCTTTAGGCCTCGCCTTTTGCTTTGCATTTTTATTAGGTTTTTCTTTCTTTAAACCTTTCCTTTTTTGGATAAATTAAAGTCCGGTTGTAAATGAATTAAGATTCAAGTTAATCAATAGCTTGACATCCAAATTTCACCGCAACACCAAGGATGTTGAAGAATTTATGAGGATAACTAAAAAGAGTGATTATAAAGTGGTGGACCAATTAAATCAAACTCCTTCAAAGATTTCCATTATTACTCTGTTATGAAGATCACCGTAATGCCTTGCTAAGAATTCTGAACGTTGCTTATGCACCTCAAGAGATCTCCGTCAACCAGCTTGAAGGGGTTGTAGTGAATGTTAATGCCATAAATAGGTTGGGATTCACTGATTTTGATCTGATGCCAGATGGAAGAAATCATAACAAGGCCTTACACATCTCCATAGAGTGCAAAGGCACTATATTATCTCATGTGTTGGTGGACACCAGATCTTCCTTAAATGTGTTGCTCAGGCCTAGTGATCTAATTGTCCGAGCTTTTGACTGTTCAAAGCGTTCTATTTTTGGAGAGGTGGTATTGCTCATCAAAGTGGGACCTGAAATCTTTGAGACCATATTCTTTGTCATGGATAACCAACCTGCCTATAGTTGTTTACTGGGTCGTCCATGGTTCATGCTGCCGGGGCTGTATCTTTAACTTTGCATCAAAAAATCAAGTATGCGGTTGATGGGAGAATGGCTACTGTCTGTGGCGAGGAAGACATTATCGTGAGCCACCTGTCTTCTTTTAAGTATGTCGAAACAAAAGGAGAGATACACAAAACCTTATGCCAGGAATTTGAATCTGTTAAAATTCAGAATGAACCCCCCGTGGGAGATAAGAAGCCTGAATCCTCTTCTATGGTGTCACTGAAAGGAGCTCAAGCAGTAGTGGGAGCTGGTAATGCCAAGGGTTGGGGTCAGGTCCTCGATGTGCCCGTGAAGATGGACAGATTCGGTTTGGGATACCATCCTTCTCAAACTTTGCCAAGGGTTCAGAGTCATCAAGGTCCTATCAGATTCTCAAGTACTGGGATTGTTTATGATCATGTTAATGCTACAGATGAAGACAATGCTGACAGTGATTATGACTTTGATAACTGTATTCGCCCTTGTATTTCAGGACAAACACTCGACAACTGGTCTTCTGAAGATATTGTTCAAGTCACTCTTCTCGAAGAGTAATTTTTTTACTTTTACATTTGTCAAGTCCTACGTTCTGCCCAAGACGTAGTGATTTATTTGTAGGGCCCCATGTTTTTATTTACAACGATTATTATGAATAAAGGACGTTTTTGCATTCAAATTTTGTGTTCCCTATTTTTTGTCATTTTTATTCATTTATGTTTAAAATTGGCAATGTTTGTTTCAATTTGCATTCTGAACAAAGCATAAAACACCCCGTCATGCAGATCCACCATTCCAGATTCCATCAATAATGATTTTGCTATGGCTCAGCATGATTTTGACAATCCAATCTACCAAGCCGAAGGGGAGGTTGAAGACGACTGTGAACATCCAGAGGAGTTGGCCAGATTGTTAAAACAAGAAGAGAAGGTTATTCAGCCACATCAAGAAGAGGATGAGATTGTTAATCTAGGTATCGAGGATGCAAAGAAAGAGGTCAGAGTTGGGGCTGCCTTGGAAGATAGTGTCAAGAAAAGGATGATTGAGATGCTACGAGAGTATGTTGACAGTTTTGCTTGGTCTTACCACGACATGTCTGGGCTTGATACAAATATTGTGGTGTATCGTTTGCCTCTTAAAGAGGGTTGTCCTTCAGGAAAACAAAAACTTAGAAGGACTTGACCAGATATGGCTTCTAATATCAAAGAAGAGGTTCAGAAACAATTGGACGCCGATTTTCTTGCCGTTACCAGTTACCCTCCATGGGTTGCTAACATTGTGCCTATACCTAAGAAAGATGGTAAGGTGAGGATGTGCGTTGATTACAGGGATTTGAATATAGCTAGCCCAAAATATGATTTCCCACTCCCTCACATTGATGTATTGGTAGACAATACTGCCCAATTTTCAGTGTTATCCTTCATGGATGGCTTCTCTGGGTATAACCAAATCAAAATGGCCCCGGAAGACATGGAGAAAACAACTTTCATAACATCATGGGGAACTTTCTGTTACAAGGTAATGCCCTTTGGATTGAATAATGTTGGGGCAACCTATCAACGGGCTATGGTGACTCTCTTTCACGATATGATTCACAAAGAGATCGAGGTCTATGTCGATGACATGATTGCAAAATCTCAGGCTGAGGAGGAACATCTAGTTAATTTACAAAAGTTATTTGAAAGGTTGAGAAAGTTCAAATTGAGGTTGAATCCGTACAAGTGCACCTTCGGAGTAAGGTCTGGAAAAATGCTGGATTTTATTGTTAGTTAACAAGGTATCGAGGTTGATCCTGCCAAGCTAAAAGCAATACAAGAAATGCCTGATCCAAGAACAGAAAAAATAGGTTCGCGGTTTCCTAGGGAGGTTGAACTATATCGCCAGGTTCATTTCATATCTTACATCCACATGTGAACCGATATTCAAACTACTGAGAAAAGATCAAGCTATTAGATGGGATGAAAACTATGAAAAGGCATTTGAAAGGATAAAAAAATACTTGCAGGAGCCTCCGATCCTCATGCCTCCAATAGCAGGACGACCATTGATAATGTATTTGACGGTTCTTGAGAATTTAATGGGGTGTGTGCTTGGTCAACATGACGAGACAGGTAGGAAAGAACACGCCATCTACTACCTAAGTAAGAAATTTACTGACTGTGAGTCGAGATACTCGATGTTAGAAAAGACATGTTGTGCATTGGCGTGGGCAGCCAAGCGCTTGAGGAAGTACATGTTAACTCATACAACCCTGTTGATATCGAAGATGGATCCAATAAAATATGTGTTAGAGAAGCAAGATGTTAGCGGGAGAATTGCTCGTTGGCAGATGGTTTGAATAGAGTATGATATTCAATATGTTTCCCAGAAAGCCATCAAGGGAAGGGTTATGTCAGAATATCTTGCTCAACAACCGATTAAGGATTATCAGCCGATGAAGTTCGAGTTTCCTGACGAGGATATTATGTACCTGAAAGTAAAAGATTGTGATGAGCCATTGCCGAGCGAAGGACCTGAAATTAGATCCTAGTGGGGATTAATATTTGACGAAGCTGTTAATGCCTACGGTAATGGAATGGGAGCAATTATAGTCACCCCGAAGGGTTCTCATATCCCTTTCACCGCTAGACTAACCTTTGATTGTACCAACAATGAAGCATAATATAAAGCATGTATCATGGGATTGGAAGAGGCTATTGATCTGAGGATTAAAAATCTTAATGTGTATGGTGATTCCTCTTTGGCAATCAATCAGATAAAAGGAGAATGGGAGACTCGTCAAACCAACTTAGTACCTTATAAAGATTATGCAAGAAGGTTGTTGCCTTTGTTTGATAGGGTTGAGTTTCATCATGTACCCCAGGCTGAGAACCATATGGCAGATACATTGGCAACATTGGCGTCCATGTATAAGGTGAATCAATGGAATGATGCACCGATAATTCGAATCATACGTCTCGAAAGACCTGCTCATGTGTTTGCAATAGAAGAGGCGGCAAATGGTAAACCGTGGTTCCATGATATCAAATGTTTTCTTAAAAATCAAGAGTATCCATCCGGGGCATCCAATAAAGATAAAAAGACTTTGAGAAGATTGGCTGGTAATTTATTTCTGAATGAAGATGACGTGTTGTATAAGAGGAACTTCGACATGGTCTTGTTATGATGTATTGATAAAGACGAAGCGAACAGGTTAATGGTAGAAGTTCATGAAGTTTCCTTTGGTACCCATGCCAGCGGACATGCCATGGCTAGAAAGTTGTTAAGAGTAGGGTATTACTGGATGACCATGGAATCCAACTATTCAAGTATGCAAGAAAATGTCATAAATGCCAGATTTATGAGGATAAAATGCATGTGCCACCAACTCCTCTCAATGTGTTGTCGTCCCCGTGGCCTTTTTCTATGTGGGGCATTGACATGATCGGAAAGATTGAACCGGATGCTTCCAGTGGACATCGCTTCATATTGGTTGTCGTCAACTATTTCACTAAGTGGGTGGAAGCAACTTTGTTCGCCAATGTCACGAAACAAGTAGTTGCTCGATTCATAAAAAAGGACAACATATGTTGTTATGGAATTCTTGAACGAATCATTACAGATAATAGTACAAATTTTAATAATAAGATGATGAAAGAGTTATGACAGAGTTTCAAGATCGAACATCACAATTCTTCTCCCTATCGCCCGAAGATGAATGGTGCTGTTGAGGAAGCTAATAAGAACATCAAAAAGATTGTGCAGAAGTTGTTTGTGACGTGCAAAGATTGGCACAAGATGTTATTGTTTTCCTTGCATTGATATCACACCTCGGTGCATACATCAACAGGGGAAACCCCTTTCTCACTCATGTATGGTATGAAGGCGGTCCTACCTTTAGAAGTTGAGATTCCTTCCTTGAGGATATTGATAGATGTGAAGCTTGATGAAGCTGAATGGGTATAGACCAAATTGAATCAATTGAACCTCATTGAAGAAAAGATACTGGCAACCATTTCACATGGACAACTATATCAGAGTAGGATGAAAAAAGCGTTTGATCAGAAAGTGCGTCCTCGGTGTTTCCAGACAGGCGACTTGATTTTGAAAAGGATCCTCCCTCCTCAGACAGATCACAGGGGCAAGTGGACTCCAAAATATGAAGGGCCATATATGGTAAGAAAGGTTTTCTCTGGTGGAGCCTTGTTACTCTCAACTATGGATGGCGAAGACTTTACATCCCCTGTGAATGCAGATGCAGGCAAAAAATACTTCGCATAAAAGAGACCCGCTGGAAAACAAAAAGAAAAGTCCAGGAAAAAATGGGGCATCCCGACGAACCATAAAAAGAAAAGGTTCGGGAAAAAATTAGTGATAAAAGAAAAAGAATAAACCCGCAAAGTTGAAAACTCGAAAAGGCAACTTTGGCAAAAATGGGTATCCCGGTGGATTGAAAACCCAAAAGGGCGATCCAGGCAAAAGTTAGGGATTTGAAAGTGAGAGGCTGCGATCTGTGATCTCATTTCAACAACATCGAATTCCAATGGATGGGAATCAATCCAATCTTCCTTCTCAAAAAAACGGAAGTATGTGAGAGCGTCGAAGATATACGAGTCATAGCCAAATCAAAAATTGATGGAAATTTGTTTCCTCATTGCCAACCAGTGTATTTTTCTTTGTACTTTTGCAATTACCTCTTTCTAGGAATTGCTCCCTGATGTATATGCCTATTTACAGGTCAAATTCAATCAATACAATTTCCGTTCACTCAAATAGCCTTCCTGTTTTATTTTTACTGTTTTGTTTGCAAAAAACGTCCAATCTTTTTGATAAACATTGCATATAAAAATGTTGTAGCTTTGTGCATATGTGTTGAAAACATTTAAAAATTACTTTAAAGGTAGAATGTTCTGAATTGTAAATATAGTTGCCATATTGCCTCTGGAGACGCTTGTGTTTATTTCATGTGTGTAGGAGTTGCAGTTCAAGGGTCGTCCCCAACATGAGGCTCGTTTGACCTCTCCCTTCCCCAGTAGAGTTTCTCTTCCCACAGAGTATTGGTATATATGTTCCTCATCAAGATAAGGAAGTGTAGTTTCCCCAACGGAGTATCATGGTTTTCCCAGCAAAATTGGTTCTGATTTCTCCATTGTTCAGGGCCTGATGGTTCTTGGTAGATTCAGCAGGTTAAAGCCTAATCGTCATTGGTGATTTCCTGAGGAGGGGGTAATTTTTTCCCGCAGAGTTTTGGAAGATTAGAATTCTGGTGTTATTTCCCCAGCAGCCATCTGTTACTCGTGGAGTGGAAGTTTAATTTGGTCATGACCCCGAAGACAGTTCAACTTGTCTTTCTCAGTGGAGTTGGTTTCAGTTTTGCAGCACTTCTCTTGGTGGAGTGTCCTTTTGCATATCATAAGCATCATTACATTGCATCCTCATAATTTATAGCATTTCCATTTGTATTAAGCATGCATTTGAGGCACGAGCCATGTTGGATACCCTCTTTTCCAAGCCTTTCCCCAGCAGAAAGTGGTGTAGCTCAGGAGAGATAGTTTAACTTTATCCCCAAGCAGATGTTCTAACCGATCTTTAGAGTAATAGATCCGCCAATCTTACCCCTCAGAGTTGTTTAATAGTTCATTCTCGACTCTTTCACCTATCTTTTGATTATTAGATGTGTTAATCTCAATATTTTCGTTAACAGTCGTCCATGTTTGTTTCAGCTTCATCAATACTCGTTTGTATTGATATTAGAATTTTAGACACTCGTTCGTGATCCTTCGACGCTCTTCCTTGTTTGTTTCAGTTTCATCAATACTCGTTCGTATTGATCTTAGAATTTTAGACACTCGTCAGTGTTTGTTTCAGCTTCATCAATACTCGTCCGTATTGATCTTAGAATTTTAGACACTCGTCTGTATTGATCTTAGAATTTTAGACACTCGTCTGTGATCCTTTGACACTCGTTTGTGTTAGTTTCAGTTTCATCAATACTCATCCGTATTGATCTTAGAATTTTATACACTCGTCCAATATCTTTCGACACTCGCCCGTGTTTGTTTCAGCTTCATCAATACTCGTTTGTATTGATCTTAGAATTTTAGACACTCGTTCGTGATCCTTTGACACTCGTCCGTGTTTGTTTCAGTTTCATCAATACTCGTCCGCATTGTTCTTATAATTTTAGACACTCGTCTATGATCCTTCGACACTCGTCTGTGTTTGTTTCAGTTTCATCAATACTCGTCCGTATTGATCTTAGAATTTTAGACACTCGTCCGTGATCCTTTGACGCTCGCCTGTGTTTCATCAATACTCGTCCGTATTGGTCTTAGATTTTTAGACACTCTTCGTGATCTTGCAACATCATCCGTATTTGTTCCAGTTTCATCAATATTCGTTTGAATTGATCTTAGATTCTCATTGTTACCCTCAACACTCTTCTGTGCTTATCCCCGACGCAGTTGTCACTCGTTCGTGTTGATCTCCTTTTTTATCAATACTTCTTCTGCAGTGATTCCCCAACTCCTATTTTTGCTAAGTATATCGTTTCTATTGCTCATTTCCCGTAGCGGCTTCAGTGGTTGTATTACTTATAGGATTCGTTTCTTCCCTTGCAGGGTGCAAATTTTATGGTTTTTTTGTTATTCAATCAACTTCTACCTTGAGTGTCTAAAAATTGTTGCTATGCACACCTTCAGGTTTAAGTTGATTGAATAGGGGCATCTGTTACACCCCAAAAATTTCCCTCACTTTATCCTAACCATAATTGGTTGTTGTTTCTCATACATATGCATTCGTCCACTAGGTCACACATTCACAATCATTCATTTGCATAAGATCATAAGGCATGGGATCAAGGCCTTTTGAGGAATTATGGTTTTCTATTGGACTAGGGTTCCTACTTCATTGAAGATCAATTCCACTGTTGATTTCATGGATCTTGGAATTGGGGTTCGAATTATCGTCATCAGAAGTATATTTCTATTCTTCAAGGTTTCTCAAATGTCGTCAAGAGCATAGGGTATGAATTCGTATGCGTCATGGATTTCTTTCTAAGCAATCCATAAGGATATTCTCCCTCTAGATTCATCAGATATCAAGGTCATCTTCGTCATGATTTTTCAAGAGGATCAGTGTGCACTCAAAGGCAGAAATTTCAATTTCAAGTCTAGTGTGGTTATTTAGTCATGATTTTGTTCGAGCATTTTAATTTTTAATTTTTTACTTCATCCGAATTTATTTTTACTTTGCATAGCATGCATTTTATCTCGCATAGTGCCTAAAATGTCACCGGAATACTTTCTCGGATTTACAGACAAACCAGTCAAATTGAATCTCAACGGTGCGTAAAATCAGTGGACGGAAAATTTAAAAATCGAGCTTGCAGACGTCAATTACATGATCTACGTTTCGTGTAGTTTAACCCGACGTGTTCGTTTTAATTTTTTGACCATTTTTCTTCGCATTTTGATCGGTTTGAGCGTTTTAACAAGTCAAACATTATTTTAAAATCTAACCAAACCCTGTATTTTTCCGAGTCGTATATTTTGTGCTGATCATTTTAGTATAGTCGGTTTATTTTTTTCAAGCACTTGAGCGTCTGGCTTTTATTTATTTGGGTTACTTTTATTTTTACATTTTTGCCTAAATATTTAGAATAAATAAATAGAATTATTAGTTTAATTTTAATTTTATTTTAATGGTTTTAATTATATTTAGTTATAATTAATATTAGTTTATTTTGGGCTTTTAAATTGGGTATTAGGGTCATTATTTATAATATAGAGTTAATCCTAATTTGATACCTATATATATATATATATATATATATATATATATATATATATATATATATATATATATATATATATATATATATATATATATATATATATATATATATATATATATATATATATATATATATATATATATATATATATATATATATATATATATATATATATATATATATATAAAAGTGGTATTGGTTGAAAGGGGAGGAGAAAAAAACATTGGAGCTGCGGTACCAATGTTTTTATCCCATATTTGATTTCATGTTTCTATGGATGCTATGATACCTTATAGGATTGATTTGATTTTCCTGTATACATATAAATAATATGGTGCTGGGAACATTTTGTCAATTATGTATAAGAATTTATCAATCATGCGATGTGAAATATTTTGTGTACAAATTTTTCAAGTCAATAATATTATTTTAAGTTATGTATAGTTAATTAGTTTTTAAAAAATAATTAGACAGATAGAATTGGTAGACAATTTGATATTGTCATGTAGTTTTCATACAGTATCATGTTCATATTCATATACAGTACTGCTGCGTGACTATCATATATATATATATATATATATATATATATATATATATATATATATATATATATATATATATATATATATATATATATATATATATATATATATATATATATATATATATATATATATATATATATATATATATATATATATATATATATATATATATATATATATATATATATATATATATATATATATATATATATATATATATATATATATATATATATATATATATATATATATATATATATTAATTTTTTTTAATTATTTGAATCGAATTATGTCGATACGCTATTCGCTTATTTGTGTATTTGATGTGTGACATTGGTGTTTATTTCGATCTGGTTGTGATGACCGTATTTTTTGCATTAACAACATTATTATTTTTTAACACGCTTAAAAATTCCTTTTGCTTTACATTTTTTTTTGTTGATAAATTCGGATTCGCACAATTTGGATCCATATTACGATGATCACGTTAAGTGTAGTAAGTTAGTGATATATTTTATTGGTTTATGTGCGAATCTATTGTTGTATTTCGATTCTACACGCATCCGATGGTTTAGCATAGCGATAATCCACTTTTTGCGATTACCTATTCGCGTTTTGATTTGCAAATTGTGATTTTCTTTAATTTTATTATCTCATTGTTTCTTGATTCGACTTGTGATGACTGCTAATGCGGTAGCAATTTGCTATTTCAATTCGTATTAATTTTTCATGATTCAATGTCATTATCGTTCTGTTCAAATCTGATCTAATTTCTCTTGGTGACTTTGCACGTCTTCGCGTACGCAATCTTGATTCGCGTATTTGCGTCATGATTTTAATCTGTGCACTTTTCTTCTCAATTTATGTTTTAATTCATTTGTTGTGTGACGTTAATATTGTGTATGCATCTTATTCCCCTTCAGCCTAACTTTAGGTCAATCTTTGCATGATAATATTTAAGATAGTCTATTTTAGACTTTTACCTTAGGTCTATCTCTTTGCATTCTAACATTAGGTAGAGTTCCCTTTCTAACCCAACCTTAGGACCATTGTGTATGACAACATTAGGAGTTAGTTTCCCTAAGTTGAGCAGATGCATTTCTAACCTCATCTTAGGGTACTTTGTGCGCGAGCCGTTTGGATTGTTAGCGAGAAGTATTCGATCCTATGTCATAGAATTTAATGCGATACACATCACAAACAAAGTCAATCCACTTCTTTAAAATCCTCGAACAAATGCAAACCATTTTATCCTTCAGGACTTTCCTGTCAAACCTTTTTTCAGAAAGGGCATGCTACCTCTGTTCTACCGTAAACAGGCATCGATCCTAACTACTGGAACGTGAGCTTAGCGTCGCTTATAAAATATACCAACCTGTTGCATCGTAATTTTTGACCACGAGATACCACCTCCTTTTGCGCATTTTGTTATTATTATTGTTATTTGACTTTATTTTATTTATACTTTTCTTTTCGTGACTAACCGATTTGTGCAGACGTGGTAATACCGAAAGGAGATGGCGTTCCTCATAGTCGATCATTGCACATAACTAACCATTTTAACCGGTTTATTTGTTTGTTTGGTGAAGTGCTTCACTGCTGGAAATTCCGGGAATCACGAAGTGATACGTATAGAGGCCTATTATTCATGGATTGGGCTTTATGCCATTTTGTTGTCCAGAGTTGTCTACTATGACCAAATTCAAGCCATGAGAAGTATTTAAATTATTACTCAAGTCATAAGAGCTCAAGGTAAACAAAAAGGTTCGCGGCCCTCCAAAGAACAGGCGTAAAATGGCACGACCATACCTTTAAGCTTCAGCGAGCGCTATCATCACAACTTCAAAACCGTTCTCAGACACAGTTACGGCTAGTTTTACGATCAGAGTAAGAGGATAAGCAAGCTCGTGTTCATTGGAAGGAATTTAGACGAAACTACCCTCAGAAAAGGCTTCAAAGGCTATCTAATCTAATAGTACCATCACATGCTTTGGTTGTATATGGCAAAAGTAATTGAAATCAGTATATTAGATGGTGATCAAGAGTATTGTTGTTGAGAAAGTTGAAGAACAAATCAAACATTAAATTGACATTTGATGTCCAGGGTATCCAGTTTATTCCCGATTGGACTAAGCACAAAATCTCCTAAAGGCTTACGAGTTGAAAGCACATGCCTCCTTATTTCGATAATCCCCTTCTTTACATATTGGATACAAGCAAGGGATACTCGCTGCTGTGAATTACAACTCAAAGTTTTAACTATTTACAACTATACAAGCAGGACAAGCTCAGCCTCCCAGTTGAAACGGGATAGCACCCCGAGTTAGACACAACCAGCCTATGTTGTTCCTCATCCCATCAACTTCGTCGTAGCTACCGCGACTCGCAGCGTCTGCCGAAGGCCCATTTAGCAAGAGTTGTAGCTTCATTTTGTCCTTGACAACCTGAGCACAAAGAAGACAAAATCACCAATCATGACAGTTCAGCCAAAGAATATAAAGAAGGGAGTCGTGTACGAGCTGCGTATTATTACCGAGGTCGCATAACATACGCAAGCTGAGAAGGTCACGCTCGTCGCACCTGCTCCAGAATTATTTGCAAGTGGGAATTGGTTTGCTGAGTTAGAGTTCTCCAAGATAATGTAACCACAAGTTGATGGTAGGCTGCGAATACGCGATACAGATGACAGTTGAGCTATATTCAGTGTGCTTCGGAAACCTGGCAAGCAGAGAACACCACTTTAAATACAGCCTGTAAGAGAGACTTCACCATTCATTCGGAACTGAACCTACAACAAAATCAGGAGAAAATCATTGAGCAAATATGCAGTTACAGGTTCAAGGATCATTTAACGTTTGCGAAACATGATTACCTCAAATATGTTACATTCTTCTAGTAGGCTTATGCGATTGCTGGCATGGTTGGCAGAACAACAACATCAGCATTTTATCAGAAACAGGCATCAGCAAAGCAAACCGCAGGAGCCTCCTATAATATGGCGCTCTGTTAAGGCATTTGTCCATCCAGCCACTACCATTGTAAACAGTTGCGTTCGTGACTGGTGCGGACGTCCGGTCCCACATTAAGTAGTGTACCTGCATTTAATCAACAACTTTTAAAATTATCGGAATCACTTTAGCCAAGGAAGAAAGCGAACATTAGTACTCAAGGAATGTTGAGCAGTCATCATGCTGATGCTGCCGTAGCATTGAATCATGATCTTCGCTTCCTTGTAATGCAAGATATGTCCAACTCCAAAACAGGGTCACGAAGATGATGGTGCTCACATTATTGAGAGGTTAGAGGAGGCATATCAGGTGTTGTTAGGAAGGTTAGAACTCGAACAGAGCAAGTTGAAAGTGAATTCTGGAGCCGAAGATCTTTCAACTTATGCAGAAAGCCTAACTTCTAGTTGTTCCTCTGCTTGGGGAGCTGTATCGTCAATCCACTACTATTGGTTACGCATGGGCGCTCGTTGGAGCATTGCACATTCATCTCTTGCTCAGCTAATGAAGTTGATCCTGCCATGAAGCACTATTGCAAGCACACTCAGCTCGAAGAACAATACCATCACTTGAACTTGAAATCTAGGTGCAGAAAGAGTGCAGGTATTTAACTGGACAGTTTTAACAGTAGAAGCTGATAGAAGAAATAGCTGCTACACATCCTCTTACCGTTAGAAATTGAAGCAGAGTTAAGCAACGTTGGATGATATATTTGTGGCTGCCAAAACATAAAGCAGAACTCAGGAATCATATTCCAAGAAATTATTATCAACTGCGACTAGGTTTATGCTTTATCAGTGAAAGGACACGTACCACCAGATTTGCTCTTCGTGAGATTCCCACGCGCGTCAAGCAAGAACTTACTCTGGGATCCTAATTCGTCATTTGGCCCAAACAAATCGCTATCCACACCTGTCAGAAATCACCAATTCCAAGTCAGTAAAGTCATTGAGGAATATACCTGTTTGGAGAAAAGATTCGATTTAGACAAAAATAAGATCTTCAGAGCAATAAACCATAAAATTAGACGTGATTAATACAGGATATCACATTGAACACCATATCATTACAATCAACGAGAAAGGAAAGTTCCAATTTGCGTCTCACCCCAGAACAGAAGGTCCAAGTCTACAATTAATTTGATTTTAATCAGATTCAATGAAAATCCCAAATCAGCATTCAATTGTGATTAAAGTAATTTCCATCGAGAAATAAAAAATGAATCCTATATAAAGAGGAGTTCGGAGATCGCAAAGAAGAGGAGAGGGATATACACACAAGAGAAAACCCTGATACTACCGAAAGCGCCGAAGAAAAAAACCTAAAACTCGTAACCTAAGGAACTACAAGAGGAAAACTTATCTCCTCAAACCGTTGACGAAGCAAATCCCACCGTCACTATCAACCTTCGGAACACCGCATCATTGCCGTCTCCGATGCCACCGTCACTATCGAATGTCGGTAAAACTCTCATCTCGATCCTTATCCCTGATCTATTGATGTTTTGATTTAATTTCAGGTACAGAATCAGTAAGGAGATTGGAGCAAAAAGAGGGATTGAAATCGAGGGGAATGAAGAGGAAACGGGAGTGAGGAAGAGAATCGAGCCACGGCGGAGAAAAAGGGGGGGGAGCGATCTAGGGTTTCCCCGTGTTTTTTATTATTTTGTTTTATTTTGTTTAAATTATAGTAACATATACACGTGTCACACACGACACTTAATCACACACTACACCAAACCATTAACTCTTAATCCCTAATTAACCTAATTAAATACATTAATTTAACTTTAACCTAATTAATTAATCCACCTTTTAATTAAACCACCTTTTTATAAGTTAATTTTTTTTTATACAATTAGTGAAAACAACTTTTTGAAATAATTTATAACAAATCTTCTTTATCTTAATAACTAAAACTCTTTATTAAAAATACCCTATTATACCTTTAATACCTTTTTATAGCATAATTTGATTTAATGGTTAAATATTTAATAATAAAACCCTTTCATTAAAATTAATATGGTTAATTTAACTCTTTTTATAAAATCAAATTCACTAAAAGAATACATTTTCTTATAACTATATAACTTATATAACTTTTGTAAATAAAATAAAAAATAATAATTAATATAACTTTTATTAAAAGGATCAAGTGCAACTTTTTACTAAAATCAAATTCAACTTTTCTCTTTTTCAAATCAACCCACATCAAAGTCGGTCAAACATTTTCTCATAGTTCAAACTAAGCAATTAAAATCAATTCAACTTCTCCTAATTCAATTTAATCAATCGTGCGCAATCACTTCACGACACCTTTCACTCTCACACACTTCAAGCGCTTTCATGCGTATGTGTATGGTTTATCTTTACGCAACTTATTTCTGCATTTACATTATAGCATTTATTTTCTGCATCGCATTCCGTCCAAAGGAAAAACCTACACATAATTCAACGTTGTGTGTAGTTGCACATCATTTGCATCATATTCCCTCCGATCCTTGATTCCATTCAAGTTGATCATTTAAGTTTAGGACCTACCCCATAGGAAGGACCTTGTCTTTATCTTTACAACATAGAAACAAAACAATATACAATACAACTTTTTTCAAACACATTTAGAGAATAGATGTTAATCATCTTAAGTGAGATATAATCTCCACCCCACAACAATACAATCAAACATGTAGGGACTTTGCCTTAAGAGCGATAAAGGCATACTTGGCGACCATCCGAGTATGTAAGACCTTTTCTTAAGACGATGCAAAGACCATTTCCTACAACCCCTCTTACATTTGTGGCGGTTACATCTCCCTTAACATGAAGACTCATCTCTTCTCCTAAAACCAATCAAAACAACTACCCTAAACCCGTAGGAACTTTGACCACAGTCAAAGAGCTCCTCTAACCCTTTAGGGTGAACTACAAATACTCTGATTCCACTCCCATAAGGATATGTAGGCAAAAGATGCGACATCTTATCGAGTATACTTAGATATAAACCATTAGGGTCTTTTATCCTTTAAGCAGATAACACATAGCAATAAACAAATATAAAACAAGAGGTTCCTGTAGAGTACTACAGAAACTTAGGATGCTAGTACCTTCCCTAAGTTTAACCAACCCCCGAACCTATAACTCTCTAAACCTTGCATTTGCATTGCATTGTGGGTATTTCGATCTTTATCCCTTCCTTTGGACAAATCAAAGTTCGGTTGCAAATGAATAAAAGATTCAAACTAATCAATAGTTTGGTATCCAAATTTCACCGCGACACAACCAACCTGTGGTAGGTCGAACTACGGCTGCTCTGACTTCTTCATTCTCGTCCGAGTGAGGAGACGTAGGCACAAGACGAAGAAGTCTTGGCGAGCACAATCCCCCAATTCACCTGTAGTCCTCCGAACTACATTGACTATAACTTTCCCATTGCACGAGGGAATACCTAGGCATAGGACAACGAAGTCTTATCGAGTCACCTTTTTCTCCCTTCTGTTTCTGTTAGCAAGTAAAACTTTAGATAAATATACCCTTTTATTAGATAACAAGGGTGAATCCCATTGAGTACAACGGACGCGAGGGGTGCTAATACCTTCCCCTCGCGTAATAGACTCCCGAACCCATGTCTTCTCCCTTTCAAGGTTTTCTCGAGTTTTCCTTTCCTCGTTGGGATAAATAAAGTTCGATGGCTACTTTGTTTTTCCGCCGGTTGTTTTTCGCGTTGCGATAGGTATGGAAGCAGTGCTCCCTGTAGATGTTGAAATCCTATCAATGAGAGTCTTGATGGAAGCTAAGTTGACTGAGGCTGAATGGTGTCAGGGCAGATACGATCATTTAAATTTATTTGGAGAAAAGAGAATGACCTTGTGTCATGGTTAGTTGTATCAATAGAGAATGAAGAAAGCTTTTGACAAGAAGGTTCGACCTCGTGTGTTTAAAGAAGGCGACCTCGTGCTAAAAAAGATCTTGTCTTTTACCACTGATTTTAGGGGTAAGTGGACTCCTAATTATGAAGGCCCATATGTTGTTAAGAGAGCCTTCTCTAGCAGTGCATTAATTCTTACAACTATGGATGGTGAAGAGTTCCCTCTTCTTGTGAATCCCAATGCAGTCATGAAATACTTTACGTAAAAATAAAAGAACAACTCGCTAAGTTAAAAACCCAAAGGGGCGGCTTAGGAAAAAATGTGTGTGTTGGTGGGTTGAAAACCCGAAAGGGCGGTCTAGGAAAAAATTAAAGACAAAAATAGAAATAATCATCCCGGTAGATTGAAAACCCAAAAGGGAAATCTAGGAAAAATTTAGGGATTATGGCAAGTAACTGCATCTGGCCAGACTTGATCACTTGAAGCAACATTTCCTGTCGACGATTTTCATTCAACCAAGCTAAACAGAAGTTTTGAGCACGGTGAGGTTCAGAGTTGTAAGGGAGAATAGTGGTCATTGTATTTCAATGTAACTTTTTCCATGCATTTACCATTTTTCAAATTTGTAATGATCCATGGGGTCACAACATTTGCGGACTTCCATTCTATCAATAAAATTTGGGACTTTGTCTCTTTGTTTGCAATTCTTATTTTGTTTCTGTTTGCAAAATATCATTTATTTTTTTATAATTTTTGAAACAAATAGATAAATAAACAATCATGCTTTTGAAAACTATAAAAACATTTTCCTTTGATTTATGAACATTAAAAGGAATGTTAATGCTTACTCATAGAACGGTAAGATCCCGAAGCGAAGATTTCAATGTTCTCCCCGGTAGAGTCCATTGATAATCTCCCAAGCAGAGTTTGATCTTGTTGATGCATTCCTCAATTGAGCATTAGTTCAAGCATCCAAAACTTGGACTCCCCACCTACGTCTTGATTTAGATTTCCTCAGCCAAGCGTCGTTCTTCTTCCCCGGCGTGTTTGTGATCAAGCATGTATAAGTATAAATGTGATTGTTGGATCCCATCTCGCTTTATGATAAAATTTGATGAAGGAATCCCCGACAGGTTTCCACCTCCTCTATTGTGGTTTGATACTCTTATGGCCAATCTGAACCATATTTTACTCATAATAAGTGTTGATATATCAACCAACTGTTGGGTTTTCTCTCACCCTGTGTTGAGTTTTAAAATCCCCCGCAGGTTGACTTTCTGCTATGATGTTAACTTCTTAATTATCCCCGAAAATCCAAGATGTTTCTCTTAAGGTTGTTAGTACCCATAGAATTATCTTTTTCAATCCCCAGTAGAAGATGTGCATTTATTACCATTGGTTGTGAAAGATAGGATATGATCCTTAGCAGATCCATGTTCTTCCTCAGTCAAGTCTTGATTCAAGTTTTTTCTCCAGCTGAGCATGGTTTACTTCTCTAGCAGGTTCGTAATCAAGCAATTTTAATTGTTGAAACTTGTCTCCCCTTGATATAGAATCTCCGATAGAGTTTTTACCCTCATGTTATGATATTAATGCTTCAGTTGCTCCCAGAGCATAGAGCAGTGTCGTATCCTTCTAAGAAGTGTTGAGATAGCAGTCAACTGTTGGGTTTTCTCCCACTTTGTGTTGGGTATTGATTTAAAGTTCCCCGTAGTTTGACATTTTTATATGATGTTAACTTCTCGTCTATTCCCAACAAGTTTAGGATATTTATCCTTAAAGGTGGTTAATCACTAGATATTTTTCTCTAAATCCACTAGATTGGTAATTCCCTAGTGGATGTTTTCTCATCCCCATAAGAGTTTTGGCTCTGCATGTGTTTCCCAACATGTTTTCATCCTTCTGCAGCAGAGTTCATTTGGATTTTCTCACCCCCAAGAAAAGTTTGGAAGAGTTTGTGCTGATGTGTTTCCCCAGTGGATCTTTCATTCCTTTGAAACAGATTTCATGTTGTTATCCCTTTGATGGATTATTGATGTTAGAAGATTGATCTTTGGGTTTATTTCCCAAAGCAGTATCGTTCCTCTCCCCAGAGAGATTTTAAGCCTTGTAGTAGAATTTATTTTCCTTTGATGGCCTTTGTTTTTCCCCTGCAGCATTTCTTTAGTTGAATCCCTGTCAATATCTCCATTGATATCTCCATCTTATTGAGATTAACCGAGTATCTGGTTGTACTGTGGTGATTGGTCGTCCCCAATTTTCCTTTGTTGGTTTTATCAACATATTCATACTCATATTCATTGCATGCACATTAATATGTTGTGCATATCATCCTTCTGTTCCATTATGCATCTTGCATTTTCTCGGTATTTTCCCCCGCTCTCTGGTGTTGTTTTCCCCACAGTGTGTGTGTGTGTCTCTATCCAATAGAGTGTGACCTTTAAGCAGAAAGTGTTTATTCTTTCTAATTCCCCACTGAGTTTATTTCTCGTGGAAGATGCTTGTTTTAGCTTTCTTTCTAGTTCATTATCTAGATGGAATTAATCCCCAGTTGAGATATTTCCTTATTAGGTCAAGTCTTGTTTGACCATTTCTCTCCAGTTTGTTCCTAGGTTGAACTTTGGTCTCCTGATTTTGTTACCTTCTTTTAAGCTATCACTTGTTTGGTAGTAGGTAATATATCTCTTTTTCTTTTGTGGTTGGTTACCATTGTTTAAGCTACCCAGTAACCGGTGGTTGGTAATCCTTTCTTTTAAACTTTATTACCTTTGTTAAGCTACCCAGTAACTGGTAGTTGGTAATATTTCTTTTCCTACCCAGTAACAGGTAGTTGATATCTTTTTTCTTGAGTTTATTGCCTTGTTAAAACTATCATATGTTTGGTAGTATGTAATGTCTCTCTTCCTTTTTAGGTTGGTTACCTTTATTAAGCAACCCAGTAACCAATAGTTGGTAATCTTTCCTTCAGGTTTATTGCCTTGTTAAAGCTGTCTCTTGTGTGATAGTTGGTAATATTCCTCTTCCTACCCAGTAACAGGTAGTTGATTATCTTTTTTTCTCGAGTTGATTACATTTGTTAAGCTACCCAATAACCGGTAGTAGGTAATACATCTCTTTGCTTCCCCTACCCAATAACAGGTAGTTGGTGATCTTGTATTCCGAGTCTATTGCCATGTTAAAGCTATCACTTATTTGATAGTAGGTAATTTTTTTCTTCCTACCCAATAACTGGTAGTTGATTATCTTTCTCTAATTTTATTACCTCCGTTAAGCTACCCAGCAACCGATAATAGGTAATATTTCTCTTACTACCCAGTAATAGGTAGTTGATATATTGTTTCCTCCTGGGTTCATTACCTTTGTTAAGCTACCATATGTCTGGTAGTTGGTAATCCCTTCCCCAGTTGAGTTGGATTCCTTTCCCTTAGTAGAATTAGATATCCCCCTTTGTTGTTTGGGTTGGTAGGTTTTCCCTCAACAGAATCTTACTCTTTTGTTTTTCCCCTGCGGAGTCTCTTTTCCTTTCTTTTGCTCTCCAGCAGTCTGTTTTTCTTCGGTGGCATCCTCTTCCCCACAAAATCCTTTGCATCCATTCTCATATCATATCTTGTGCATTTTATGGTATCTTAGGGCCAAAATTTTGGTTTGTTGTTGTATTTAAGAATCTCCAATCCCGTCGAGACGAAGATTTCAATCTTCATATCTCCAAATTGAAGAAATTTAAATAGGGGCAGCTGTTATATTCTAATTTTTACCCCTAACATCCTATCCTCTTTTTTCATCTTTGCATATAAAAAAGGTCACACGCTTGGTTGCCTCCCAACCCCTCTCACCTTTGGGTTTGTCTTTGCAGAGATTGTCAAACACCTCTTTGTGTATCTTTTTCCTTTATGATTATATGCTTTATGTTTTACTAACTACTAATCAAAATGCCAAAATATATGTCTTGTATCCTTTTGTTCTTTGCAAGGTAGGGTGCTATATCAAGAACACCAAACATGATTCATCAGCTAGGGTTTTGTTCCCTCAAGATTAAAGTGTGGTTAACCATTGTTTCCTAAGGAGCTATCTCATCAAACCATGTCTTATAATATCAAAGTACAAGGCTTCAAACATCATTAAATCTCATTTTTATCAAAGATATCTCAAGGTTTAGTAGCTTATCTCTCAAGAAAAGTTAAAGGTTCATATGTTTATTTTCATGCCTTCATCAACAAGTTACCTCAAGCTTTGGTTAATTTAATCAAGGTAAATCCAAAGACACATTATTTTGAGCTCATATTATGATCCATGTGCTTAGAAATGCAAGGAAAATCCAAATGTACAAGTGATTTAAGGAAGTTTGACCTAAAAAGTCAACATTTCTAGTCAAAGTTCCAAAGATCAAAACTCCTTCAATAATCGATATTTTTGAATGCTTCTTTTTTCATATGAATCTTCTCAACATCCTATTCAAATCCTCTTAGCATGACAAGAGCCAATTATATTTTGAGGATCATCAAAAGTTTGAAGACATTATAGGTCATTTGTGGACTTGGTGAAATTTTGCCTATTTTCAAGTGACTTTTTCTCAACTTTCAAGGATCATAACTTCTTCAATTTTCAACATCTATAACTCATTATTTTTGCACAATATCATTTATTATACTCTCTACAAGTTTATATCAAAGGTCAAAATCAAATTGTGTTGTAAGGCCATGGAATTCATTGATACATTATAGGTCATTTTTTTAGCCATTTGGACTTAGTAATTTTCAAGTTTGGTTTTCCATATTTTTATGCAAACTTCAACATGACATAACATTTTGCTCAAACATCTAAATGAAACCTTTCTTGTACAAGATGCCCCATTAATGCAAACATAATTACTTGGAATTGAATTTTTGCACCATGATCAGATCTTTACCTCAACTAATCTTCAATTACAAGACAAATTACCACATGTTTTGGACCTAAGTAGGTTTAATCAAGTTTCTAGAAGTTAATTGACTCATAAAACACATGGTTTGACTGATTTTTGATGCATTTCAAGTCACACTTTTACCATGATGAGGGTGCACACGAGTTCACCTAATTCACCCCTATCAGCATTCCATCATCTACATCTATAAATAGAGAGCCTTGATACCTTCATTTGAAAGCTTTGGAGAGCCAAAAAAATCCTGCTCCACCTTCAAATTTTCTGCAAAAAAGTGAGCTATCATGTTTTTTATTTCCAACCACTTTCAACTCAATTTCTTGATTCCATTAGCTTTATCGTGTTCCTATGAAGCTTCTACAACAAGAATCAAGTTCTAAGAGTTCCTGAATTGCACCATCTAAATCCAGTTTCATAGCTTCTCAGATCGTTTTTGGACAAGGTAATTTGAAGCTCCATTTTCAGTCAAACAAGTTACCACAATGTAGACATTTTCTTGTTGAATGTTTCCCCTAACCTAGTTGGCTTTGAATCATCGTGTGCATCATTTAGTTTTTGTTTTTGTGATTTTTGTTTCACTGTGTTTTCTATGAAATTCTCTCTACCCCCTTTCAATAAATGAAAATGGAGAGTGAGATTGAGTTCGCCTTGATGAGACGGTTGCAATGATGGTGGTTTCATGCCTTAATGTTACCATTTAGCAATCTCCAGTGAGTAGCTCATTGGAGAAGATGGCCGAAGGCGCTGAGGACGATGACCAGATCAGAGACACGTTGGCAATATGAAATGTTTCCATTGGTTGGTTTTGGATTAGATTCCATGTCATCTCCTCCCCCTTCTTAAATTTTCAAAATATTCTCCCTTTTTTAAAACCTTCTTCTTTCAAACTAGAATCTATTTCATAAAACACCTTGACTTTATCAAGTGCATTTTCAAAATAATTTATTAATAAATGCTAATCAATTTTAAGCATACTTAGACCATTTTCAAAAGACTTAAAAAACACTTAACTCATTCAAACTATTTTGTGCCTTTGTACACTTTTCCTTTTAACCTTTTCATAAAGTTAGACATGAGTCATTTCCATAGTTGAAATGTAATTCTCTTATCTCCATAGTTATGTTTAGTGTTAACCTCTTTCCACTTGAGAGAGCTAGTGGCATACTTGTTGATTTTAATCCAAGTTGGAGTACTTCTCAATAGTGATGCAAATGTCCATTTTCATATACTTGTGAGTGACTAATTGAGTTGTCTCCTTAAAATGACAACTTGTCTTGTCCATTTTAAAATAAATCAAACCAAGTCTCTTTTGTTATTTTTACCAAGAACTACAAGTTTTTGATCCTCCATTGCACTTTGTGGATATGTAGACACGAGGCTCAGGAAGTCTTGTCAAACACAAAGTTATATAAAAAAAATACTTCTCTTCTCACCTCACCAATATTTTGCAAACAACGCCTTTTTAAGCCTAAATTTTCAAAAAGGTTCCTATAGAGTACTATAGACGTTTTGGGTGCTAACACATTCCCTTTGCGGAACCAACCCCTTTTACCCGTGTCTCTCTTTTTTAATTAGTTTTGTTTAAAACTTCTTTAGGTTTTGTTCATTTTTTCCCTTTCCTTTGGAAAAATAAAAGTGTGTGGCGACTCTTGTTTTGTGAGTTAAGTTAATCAATAACTTAACCTTATATTTTCTTCTATAGTA
Source organism: Lathyrus sativus (assembly GCA_963859935.3). Lineage (NCBI taxonomy): Eukaryota > Viridiplantae > Streptophyta > Magnoliopsida > Fabales > Fabaceae > Lathyrus > Lathyrus sativus. The sequence goes on from OZ012740.1 coordinate 469,902,895, forward strand.
CCACTGTTGTTCTTTTATGGTTTTCTAAAATGGTCTAGTATGTAAATTATGCCAATAGGCACTTATGATGATGTGAGTTCCAGATAATAACTCTTGTATGATATTATTCTAGATATATAGTATACAGGGTGTTACAAGGATTATCTTCTCGGAGAAAGATTCAGCTAACATGCACCCTCATAAAGACGACCCTATGGTAATTACCGTCAAGTGAGAGGAATTGGAAATCAAAAGATTTCTTGTAGACCAAGGAAGTTCTGCAAGCATACTCTATCGGGAGGCGTTTGAAATACTCCACCTTGACCCGGAAGATATGAAGCCCTTCAAAGGACCGCTGGTTGGATTCTTAGCGGAACATGTACAATATAAAGGAATATATCACCTTAAGGATCACTTTTGGAGAAGAAGATCAGGGCAAAGAGATAAAGGTTAGATATCTGGTTATTAACACCCTCTTTGCATATTATTATTAGGCTATCAGCCTTTAATCGGTTGGGTGTCATGTTGTCCATTTTCTATTTATGTATGAAGTTGTTAGATGATGTCAACGATCTAGAGGGGTGGTGAGTAGATCATAAATAAAATTTTCTTTTATAAAAATCTGTTTTGAAAATTATTTACTATGGCAAGAGAAAGCAATTCCGGGTCGACACTCGTCTATCCAAACCATTATCGGAAGAATCAAATATGCATATAAATTGTAACAAAACGTATAGCAATGAAGAGAAAGTAAATCAATACATTTTACAAAACACATTTGAACTATTAATACTTTGTAATCAATTTCCAATGAATTACGATATAAAACTTAATTAAGGCAATTTATCAAACACTTAGTTTTCAATCAATTTATCAAACGCTTGGTGTGCAATAAACACAAGCTTATTTCCCTTTGTGTTGATAGTATGAAAATATAATTATAATTATCTTACATAACCATTTGAAATAATTCAACACAAATAGAATTTTTAGACTAAGTAATTGCACACTAAATAGAGTATTAAAATTGAAAACTGTGTGTGTGTGTATGTGTGTGTGTGTGTGTGTGTGTGTGTGAGAGAGAGAGAGAGAGAGAGAGAGAAAGAGAGAGAGAGAGAGAGAGAGAGAGAGAGAGAGAGGAGAGAGAGAGAGAGAGAGAGAGAGAGAGAGAGAGAGAGAGAGAGAGAGAGAGAGAGAGAGAGAGAGAGAGAGAGAGAGAGAGAGAGAGAGAGAGAGAGAGAGAGAGAGAGAGAGAGAGAGAGACAGACAGAGAGAGAGACAGAGAGAGAGAGAGAGAGAGAGAGAGAGAGAGAGAGAGAGAGAGAGAAAGAGAAAAAACACAAGGATTTATTTAGAAAGTTCCCCAATTGTCCTCACTATGGGTTCGTATACCCCCAATTCAAAATAGAATTGAGATATGTAATTAACCTTTGCAAGAGTTGTATACAAGAGAAAAAGTAGAATCCAAATCCCCAAACCATATGTTTGATGTTGATTCTAACTTCTTCTCTCCCTTTGATCTTAAGCAAGATCAAGTGACCCAAGATTTCCAACTCGATCCTCCGGTTAGCACTACTCCTTTGATAGAATCCCGTTCATCAAAGATTTTACTCGGCTGAACCTTCATTGCAAAATCTTATGCAAAAACCCCCAAATCACTCTTGATCTTGGAGGAAAAACCCCAAATGTTTTTATCAATGAAACTACCAAAGAATACTCAACCTAATTTGATTACACCAATCCTAAATTAGACCTTATCAATCTTATCTAGATGACACTCAACATAAATGGTTATGTGTAATTGTTGAATGCATGAAGAGAGAAAAAGTTGAAGATGATGAGAAAATTCTTTGTATGTTTTTGACTTCAATATTGAGAAATGATGCACTAATGCATACTTATATGTGTGCGTGTGTAAAAAACAAACAAAACAAAGTTTTAAGCAAAAATTACAAGGTTTAAAAAATTTGAAAAAAATGTATTGACTCCAAATATGCATGAGTCAATACATGAAGCCTAGGAGTCAATACATAAAGCCTAAGAGTCGATACAAACAAGGAAGAGCCATTTGACTTTCCAAACCTTCAACTAGAGTAGAATTCAACTCAATATGAGTCTACTCACTCAAATGATGTATTAACCCACATCAATAATGTATCGATACATTAAAGGAAACATTTTTATTTCAAAAAGCCTTTAGTGTGTATTGTCTCATAAATGGGTTGTATTGACTCATAGCCTTGTTTTTCATGAAAAATCATAATTTTTACTTACGATAGCATATCTAACCTAATTTTAAGTGTCCTAATATGAGAATGCATATCTAAACATAGAAAATAAGATCCAAAGAAGACAATTACTAATTGTCTTAGTTTTGAGATCATTCGTAATATTTCTTAAGAGGATAGTGCACTCACAAAAGTACCCTCTCCATAATGGGCGAGGAGGGGTTATATAAGGAGATCAAGAGATAGCTGGGAGGTGTTATATAGAAAGCCTCAATTTAAAGAGGACTCACACTCTAGGCGGAAAATCCTGGAGGATGAGTTCAGGAATAAAGCCACCGGAGGAATTTTGCAAGGGCGAGAAGACTTCCTCTCCAGACTCTGAAGTGATCGAAGGCTAAAAGTCCAGAAAGGATCCCCTATGGAGACATTGGCACAATAGTTCTTTATTTTTCTTTGTTCATGTTTAATTTTTTGATTGACAATGTTTGATTTTCTCTGCCGATTCTAAAAAACAGGTTATTTTGTGGGGTGCTCTATTTTCCCTCTGTGTTATGCATAGGGCAAGGGTTTTTAATTAGGCATATCACTTTTATTATTTTAGACGTATGTTTAGATAATACTTTTGTTGGATCCTCAAGTGGGATCCTTGCCGCCTATAGGGGAGATCAATTTGTTGGATCCAATAGTGGTATCCTTATCGCCCATAGAGGCGATCGATTCGTCAGATCCTCAAGTGGGATCCTTGCCATCCATATAGGTGATTAATTTGTTGGATCCTTAAGTGGGATCCTTATCGCCTATAGAGGAAATTAATTCGGAGAATCCTCAAGTGGGATCCTTGCCACCCATAGAGGGAGTCAATTCTCTAGATCCTTAAATGGGATCCTTTTCACTTATATAGGTGATCTATTCGTTAGATCCTAAAGAGAGATCCTTGTCCCCCATAAAGAGGATCAATTATCTAGATCCTTAAGTTAGATCCTTGTCGTCCATATAGGTGATTAATTTGCTGGATCCTCAAGTGGGGTCCTTCCCACCCATAGAGACAATAAATTTGTTGGATCCATAATTGGGATCCTTGCTGCCCATATAGGCGATCAGTTTGCTTGATCCTCAAGTTGGATCCTTGTCGCCCGTATAGGCAATCAATTCGCTGGATCCTCAAGAGGTGTCCTTTCCACCCATGGAGGCAATTAATTCGCTAGATCCTCAAGTGTGATACTTTCCTCCAATTGGGGTGATCAATTTGATAGATTCCCAATGGATATTTGTCGCTCATAGAGGCAGTTAAATTGCTGGATTTTCAATCGGGATCCTTGTCGCCCATAAAGGCGATCACTAGATCCTTAAGTGGGATCCATGTCGCCCATATAGGCGATTAATTTGTTAGATCCTCAAGAAGGATCCTTGCCGCCCATATGGGGATTACTTTATTAGATCTTCAAGAAGGATCCTTGTCATTCTATGAAACAAGCACAGACAACAGATTCCTAAAAATAGGATCCTTGTCGAAATCCTTTCTCAAACCATCAAATTTCTACAAAAAAAGGGAATATGAAAGACACCCTTATTTAAACAATAAAGGATACGAGAATCACTCTTCAAAGTGCCTGTTGACAATATATCCACGCAGTCATCTGGCCTTGGAGCTTTAAGACACGAGTTCATATAACTTTTCAAATAAAAAACAAGTTGAAAGGCATGATCAAACAAAGTTGCTTAATGAGAAAGCATATAAATTCCAAATACTTCATTCCATGAGTCTTGAATAAAATGGTAGGAATTATTTCCCATCTTAAATAGGAAAGATCATTCTTCCCTTGATTCTAAACCAACATAAAAGATGCTTATTAGATCTTCATTATAGTTGGTTGAGAGTTTCAACAAAGGGCCAATTTCTTGATGCTCAACCATATTTATGATTTCCAGAATGTGTAACTCAACGACAACTTTAGGATCATAGACATGTTGTTTCAAAACAATCATATTTCTGAAATTTTTCTCAAACTCTTCAACACAAGTAGGATGTAGGAGAGAAAGAGCACTTACTGGTTTGGATGAGGATGTACCCACAACATTCTTGCCTTTATTTATCTTGGGAGCCATTAAATTCTTATTCAAGGGTATGCACACAAGGTGTTTGATAAAATGTGTGAAAGAAAATGGTAGGAGTTTGAATGATATAAGAGAAACCAACTATCATAATCTATGAAAATTGGTTTGTAATTACACAAATTTGAAGAGATTAGATGAAGGCAAGTGATTTTTGGAAATGAGAAAGCATGAGATTTTATGGAGATTTTGAAGCACTTTCATTAATATACGAAGAGATATTTCCTTACTTAAAAATCTTTCTAAAGTGGAGAAAGATGAAGCTTTTCTTAGAAGCCATTTTCTATACTTTATCAGTCTGCTTCTCTATTTTCACTGGCTGGTGCTGGTCATGGTGGTGTTTTGCCTATGGGAAATACTTCCAAGGAAAGGGATATATAGAAAAAATAAGTGTCAGGCGTATGAACAAGAGAGATCCAACCTACAACAATAGGGGTTGGCCCTTCGAGAGATGGCTAGACATGCAGAATCTCTTTAGGAGGAGAAAAAAGTTCACGAATCTCCCTCCTCTCTAGCTTCCAAGATTTTTAAGCTTGAATCTTCTTTAGAAACAGAGAGAAAGTCTAGAAATGAGGTTACCATTGTTGCAGTTGGGATGAAGTCTTGTGCCGACGAGGCTCTGGTAGCTCTTCAATAAGACAAGGAATCTCGGGCTAAGAACTACGAAGTCTTTGAGGGATAGGTGGCCGAACTGAGGTAACAGGTTGATGAGTTCCTCCAACAAACTCTTAAAAGGGTGTATGAAGCCTTTGACCAAGAAACCAATCAAGTGGAAGTGCTTCTTCTAGATATCCATATTCCCCGTTCTCAGCTTAGCTCGTTCAAGTTCATTCTAGACGGGGCCTTGATGGAGGATAATGGTGCATCGTCTAAAATTGGAGAGACTTTATTTCATTTTAATGTAAACAGGGTGTTGTGCCCTTGTTTTTTCCTATATGAAAACAATATTTATTTATTTATCTTTTTCATTTTTATTTTCTTCATGGTCTTACTACTTTACTATCTAGGTCGTTCCTAACTCGACCTTTCAACTTCGGACCAAATTGTGGCTTTTTTCCTTGCCACGATTGAGTTTGATTGTTTTAGTATGCGGAGACTTTTACCTTTAGTATTATCCCCTTCTGGATCCTTTCTTGAGTGGGAGTCGACAAGATATTTAAATCTTATTGCTACCTATTTCTTTGATGAGATTTGGAGTTTTCACTAAAATTTTTTGTCTCGAGTGGTGGGAATTGGGGTAACTAACAACAATAATCGCTATTTGTCCTAGTCGACGGGAGAAAGTGCACATATCTTCTTGTCGTTATTCGTCCCAATTGAAGAGAGTTGGAGCAATTCTTCAGCGTCACTTGGAACCATCCCCGACCAAAGGTGGGGTTCCTGTTCCATGCCACCGGGTTTTGTCCTGGTCCGGGGTGGGTGCCTCCAAGGATCCACGACCTATGCTTTTGGAATGGCTAGTTCCTAAGAGAGGGGATGGGGTGGGGGGCTCTAGTTGCACTTCGAGCACGTTATGTCTTGTAGTATCCTGTTTCATAAACACAATCGATGCCATATTTTCGAGGATTATAATGGTGTTTGTATGTACAACATTTCTTTTAAAAAAAGCTTTATTTATTCATATTTAGAAGTGTCTTAAGAGATATTTATCTTATGTGTAGAAGGGGGTTAATACATGTTTTTTTGGACAATCATCGCTAGGAAGTCCGCATCAGGCAATCAATTTTATCTTTGAAATGATAGAGTCTCAGTATATTTCCATCATTTTACTCACCTCCTCTTGAAAGGCATTATCCATCTTCCTTTGGTGTGTCGCGCCAGTGATCTCCAATCTAAAGGGTATCACATTGTATTTGTGGTTGACTTCCTTAATCATAAATGTTGTTTTCTTCATATAAGGTCCAAATATAAATATCTGGTTGTGATTGATAATATCTGAATTGTTTAACAAATTTTCTATGTTAGGCAACGAATATGAGTCTTTATGGCGCGCTAAATGGATTTCTTAACTATTATGACGTTGGAGAGCCATTCAGTGTATTTTGACTAAAAATTGAGATGGTTTCCAAGAGTCTTTTGAGTGTTCTAGTCGTAGCATTGGCCTTTTTTATACATTTCTTTCTTCTTCGTTGTGTGTGTCAGTTTATATGTTCAGGTTGTAGGAGCTGATTTGGCTTATATGCTTCTTTTATAGTCGACCGATGGATTAGTTGAATTTGCGGGGTTTCCTTTCTCCATCTATTTTGGCCAGTGAGTTATAAATTTGCTTTCATGTTCATCTTCAAGCTACCTTGAATCCTGTCCATTTTTAGTGTAGATTGAGTTTCTTAATTCTATACGGTATATCGCTATAATAGACAAGGGTCTCAAATTCGCATTGGATGCTCATTGTTATGTGCATCATGGATTCACAACAGATATTCACTCCTCCGAGTGTGATAGCACTAATCCGCAAATACTTGTGGCTTCCTTTCCAAATAAGGTGAGATATGGTGATTCCGAAGAGATCGTCTTTGTCCTAAGGTTTTCTTCTGGATCTTCTTAACTACATTCATTGGAATCGGTAGCTAAATCGAGGAAGCTGGGGAAAATGGATTTCACCATAAGATTGGGAATATATTGTGCTTCATATGTGATTTATTTTTGATTTGGCTTTGAATCAAATGGGATTTTATCATGGAATTTCACAGAAATTCGATATCGATTTGAATTAGAATTGGTGTTGAGTGAGGAAGTGAGACTCTGGCAGCGATGACGCTAATTTCTGATGCGGTGGCGTAGAGTGACCCTGCAAAGTTATCACTCCAACATGTAAGTCAATTACAAAGTTCAAAATAAATTTAATGACATATGAAAATCAAAGAACGTACCTCCATTAAATCTCACTTATATATATATATATATATATATATATATATATATATATATATATATATATATATATATATATATATATATATATATATATATATATATATATATATATATATATATATATATATATATATATATATATATATATATATATATATATATATATATATATATATATATATATATATATATATATATATATATATATATATATATATATATATATATATATATATATATATATATATATATATATATATATATATATATATATATATATATATATATATATATATATATATACTAAACCATTTAAAGCCTTAGAGTGTAATTGATTGTGGGAAGAAATTAAAATTAAATAAATAAATGTTAGAATGTCAGAAGAAAAATCGATGAAACAAAATAAACAAGTGTGTCTAATTTTTGAATAGACAATACTATCCTTAGACTAAAAATAAGCTACCATAATATATGATACTATTAAGTACATGATGGAACTGGCACACAAGCCAGCTTTATAAGCAAGCTCTCTTGCTCGCTCACCTTCAATAATTACAGGGATGTTCCATCTCAGACACAACACGTTGTTTATAATATGCTGTGATTTTTCTTGAAGTACGTTCTCGTGTATTTAACATAAATGACCAAATAAGACTCACAACATCTCAACTCATCTACGTATTTTGTTTTCCAAGTCAATTAGAATCTTTCAACTCATGCAACACTATGATTGTTAGTAACTCATCCATATATTATGACTAGCTTTAAGCTTTTGGCATGTTCCGTTAGTGTTAAAAAGAGGACAATCTCAAATTCAGCATTGATTTAGACAATGATTTCACTCAAGTCTATTCAAATGACTAGCTTGGGTTATACTAGAGGTGACAATAGGATCCATTAAGACAAAATTCATCCATCAAAAAATTCATCCAATCCATCTACCACATAAAAAATAAGTTAATGGATTGGATTCAATCCATCCATTTATATGCATGGATGGATTCAATCCAGCCAACATATTTTAAGAATCCAATGGATTATTTTTATTTTTGTTATATTATTTTTTTAAAAATAATTAAAAATAAATTTTAAAAAAACAAATTGTTTTTTTTTTCAATAAAAAAATTATAATTTTTTCAAAAAAAAAAGATCGATTTTTTTCCGAAAAAAATTGGTTTTTTTTGGTGTGAAAAATCGATTTTTTTTTTTTGAAAAAAAGTCGATTTTTTAAAAAAATGGTTTTTTAAAGAAAAAAACAATTTTTTTTCTAAACAAAAAACCAATTTTTTTTCTAAACAAAAAACCAATTTTTTTTAATAAAAAAAAAAACCGACTTTTTTAAAATACAAAAAATACAAAAAACCAACTTCATAATTTTTTTTAAATACAAAAAATGAATTTTTCAAAAATAAAATAAAATCGAATTTTAAAAATAAAAAAAATTTATTTATTTTTACAAAATAAAAAAATTTATTTATTCTTACAAAATAAAATAAAAAAGTTGGATGGATGGATATCCATCCATTAAAAATATGTTAATGGATGGATTGGATAATTTTAAGAAAATTTTAGTGGATTGTTAATGGACTAATGGATTATTTTAATCCATCAATTAACGGAAGTTTTACCCCATACCCCTACACTTATACATATACCCCTACATTAAAAAATTTTGGACCAAAATATCCTCGTATAAAAATTTATTATTTTTTAATTTTTTTTATATTTTTTTATTTGTTTACCGGAAGACTTTTTGGAAGTCTTCCGGTTCACATTTTTTTAGTATGTTTACCGGAAGACTTTTTGGAAGTCTTCCGGTACATATTTTTTTCGTTTGTTTATCGGAAGACTTTTTGGAAGTCTTCTGGTTCATGTTTTTTTTTTAATTTGTAATTAATATTTAAGATTTATTAATTTTATATAAAGACCAATTTAGTAAATTTTTGAATATTATACTTAAAATATAAAAATTCAATATTTTTTATTTACTATAATTATTAGAATACTAGGATTAAAATCATTTATTTTAAATGATCATAATAGTAGAATTTTCTCAAATATCTTATTAATCTTAAACATTAATAAATAAAATAAATTTAAATATAAGATATAAGTTTACATTATTCAATATATTTAATCAAATGAAAACATATGTGATAAATAAATAATGTATTTTAACTTAAAATGATCACAATAAGTTAACTTGCAAAATAATATAAGTAATAAATTAATAATGTATTTTATTTAAAATAATCACAATAATAGAATACGCAAATAATGTGTTTTATTTATAGGACTAATATAGTTTTATTGATTATTTAATTTTGAATACTACTATGAATATAGTATTTAATCTATACTTTAGAACTCACATAATTATAAATATAAAAAATATTGTTTTATTACCCATATTTTTATTTAATTAAAAAAATAAGAATATAAATTTATTATTTATTTTTCATTTTTGTTTGATCTTTTTAATTATTTCACTTTATTTAATATTTTTAATAAAATAAATAATATATTTTATTTAAAGTAAGCACAGTATAGAATATGCAAAAAATTTATAAATAAAAAAAAGATCAAACGAAAATGAAAAACAAATAATAAATTTATATTCTTATTTTTTTTAATTAAATAAAAATATGGGTAATAAAACAATATTTTTTATATTTATAATTATGTGAGTTCTAAAGTATAGATTAAATACTATATTCATAGTAGTATTTAAAATTAAATAATCAATAAAACTATATCAGTCCTATAAATAAAACACATTATTTGTGTATTCTATTATTGTGATTATTTTAAATAAAATACATTATTAATTTATTACTTATATTATTTTGCAAGTTAACTTATTGTGATCATTTTAAGTTAAAATACATTATTTATTTATCACATATATTTTCATTTGATTAAATATATTAAATAAGGTAAACTTATATCCTATATTTAAATTTATTTTATTTATTAATGTTTAAGATTAATAAGATATTTGAGAAAATTTTACTATTATGATCATTTAAAATAAATGATTTTAATCTCATTGTATTCTAATAATTATAGCAAATAGAAAATATTCTGAAAATAATTCTCTATTTATAGAATTTTTATATTTTAAGTATAATATTCAAAAATTCACTAAATTGGTCTTTATATATAATTAATAAATCTTAAATATTAATTACAAATTAAAAAAAATATATGAACCGGAAGACTTCCAAAAAGTCTTCCGGTAAACAAACGAAAAAATATGAACCGGAAGACTTCCAAAAAGTCTTCCGGTAAACATACGAAAAAAAATGTGAACCGGAAGACTTCCAAAAAGTCTTCCGGTAAACAAATAAAAAAATATAAAAAAATTAAAAAATAATAAATTTTTATACGAGGATATTTTGGTCCAAAAATTTTTAATGTAGGGGTATAGGTACAAGTGTAGGGGTATGAGGTAAAACTTCCTCAATTAACAATCCAATCCACATTCATCCAATCCGTCCATTTTGCCACCCCTAGATTATACTCGTTGTAATAAATTTTCGGTCATTAAAAAATATTTGTTAGATTTCGATGTTAATGTATTATTTGAAAAATGTTGGTACAAAGTGTCATTTCACCTCATGAGAGGAAAATTTGGATGCAGTTTTTGTGTTACTTATTTTTTTTCTTTCTATAAATTCTATATTGTTGAAAGAATTTGTTCAAGATAGCATTAGAATTAATCGAAGAACAAAGAAATAGAGTTTGTTGTGGCTGACTTGGATTTTTTATGCGGTTAAAAGAGTGATGACTTGTAAAGTTAACACTCCAACACATAAGTAAGTAAAAGGTAAAAAGAAACGTGTGAATGAATGAATTTAAATATCTAAAAAATGATGTATCTTTCCTCTTAAATAGGAAAAACAATTATTAATAAAAAGCGTAGAGTGAGACGTGAATCTTGGTCAGACGTCAGATTGAACTGAACGGTCAACAAAGTTTCAGTGAGTGGAATCGTCTATTTCCAAAGAGGAAAGGTATACATATTATGTGCGCTTTCCTGCTTTTGCCATGTCATTGGGTCCTTTGTATTGGGTCTTGCGAACGATCCATAAAAGTTTGAGATGATTTTAAGTTTCGTATTTAGAATGATTTGAAGCTTGATTGGAGTTCATAGTCTTGAAGATTAGACTTCAGAGTCTAGTGAAAATGAGGTTTGGGTTATCAGAGGAAATCCAGATTATTCGTTTCAGAAGTGTTGAGTTGGTTATTCAGAAGGTTGACTATCAGTTAAACACTTATGCATATTTCAACCTTGTTTTAGAATTTGTTGAAGTCTAGAGTCCAGAGTTTCTTGGTAGAAATTTGTCATCAACAATTGATGTCAAATAGGGTGTTTAGGATTGACTAAGTTGAAAGAGAAAATAAGAATTTTCATAAAAGGTTTGAAAAGAAAATAAATGTTATGAGGAATGAGTAGTGGATAGAGTGTTGAAATAGAGTGCAAAAAGGAAGTGTAAACTTTTTTGAACGAATCAAGGTTTAGAGTTGTCACACCCTCTTTTCACCCTAACCTTTAACCTACATATCATTATCATTGGCATTAGCATTTGCACCTAGCGTTGATCTTAGACAAAGAATCAAGGTATCTTATCCAACAATCAAGAGAAAAGCTTCATCTTCAAAACTCAATCAAGAGCTCAAGCTCAACTTTGTGGCAATCTCAAGTCACAAGGTCTCCATCATCATCAAGGCATGTCACTCAACCACTTGAATCAAGAACACAAGCATTGATTCTCCACCTCCTATCTCATGGATAATTGTCTAGAGTTTTGATTCAAACAGAGATTTTTGATTAATTCTTTGGGCAAAACATGATTCTAAAGCCCAAAACACACCTTGAGGGTCCTCTACATGGATTATGTGTCATCACAAGTCATCACAAGAACATCAGTAAGTGGAAATAATCTTAGGATTTCATCTGGTCAACAAAAGTCAACTGTGATTCAATTAGGTCAAGATCTTGGATCTCAAGGGCATGATAGTTCTTTTCAAGTGATTTCATATGTTTGGAACAAGAAAAATCAAGGAGAAACATAAAATCAAGAGTTTGACTAAATTAGGGTTTTGATGGAAAATTTTCTAAGTGTAGAAAACCCTAATTTTAGCCATCTTGCAATTTCCATAACTTTCTCATTTTGATCCAATGAGGGCAAACTTGCTATCAAATTAAAGAGGACATCATGAAACTACAAGTTTGTGGAAGGAAGCGTGTCCAAAAGATTCATGGTTTAGGAGATATGATGAGCTAAAGTTGAGGGAAAAAAAGAGATTTTGACATTCCAACACTTGGAATTTTTTTCTAAGTGTAGAAAATCAGTTTGAGGTGCCTACTTTCAAGCCCATCTTTCATGGTGATACAAGCTTTAATTGAATTTTTCTATAACATGAAAGTTGTAAAACATCCTACAAGCTTTCGTTTGAGTACTAGATCATCTCCATTGGATGTGTAGAGCTCAAGTTATGAAGATCTTAAATTAGACTTTCAAAGATGTCAAGATTGGCAAGTGGCTAGGCAGATTTTTGGACCAAACGTCCAAGGCATTTTTCACTAAGCTCTTGATCCCAAATGAATTTTCCCATAACATGAAAGTTGAAGATCATTCTTCAATATTTCCATCCATTACAAGAACTTTCTCATTGGATCAAAACTCAGCAAGATATGAGGATTCAAAGATGAGGTTTCAATTATGTTAAAAAGTTCAATAACTTAGAATTTTTCTAAGTTACTTTGGACAGTTTTGAAGACACAACTTCCACCCATCTTTTCTCATTAATTCAAGATGCATCTCAATTTACTTTGAACATGAAATTTATCCTATGACTCCCATCTTTCCAACCATACCAAGTTCACCATCAGTGGCTTCTCACTCATCAAGTTGTGATAGTGTAAAGTGAGTGGTATGAAATTGGTCCAAGGCATGATTCATGGAGAGTTTTGACACTTTTTCTCATTGTGTTTATGCAGAAAAATTTCCTCTGATTTTACACATATCTCATCACTCTTTCTTGCAAAAAGAAACACTTCCAAATATGGCCAAACATCCTATGTACTTTGTACACCTTCTTTTTTCAATTTCATACCATATTGAGAAATGCAAGCTTGCTCACCAATGAGCCTCATTCCGCACTCTCTTTCTGACCTCCCTCTCTCCATTTTGTTTGCTACAAGGACAAACAAAATAACCACTATACACCTCACATGAGCAGATTCGTGCCATACTCATCATCCACCATCCATTATCACTTTGTGTCAAAATCTGTTACCATGAGTTTTCACCACAGTCACTCCTTTCTAACCACACCTTGACTACATATATAAGCTAAATAAAACCCTAGAATGAGGCAGCCACCCTCAGTTGGATAGAAATCAGAACCCTAAGTTCTCACTTCATTATAATTTTCTCCTCTTCTAATCTGCTTTTTTTCAAAGATTTCTCCAAGTTCTCTTGCTAGCTTCATACTCCTGGAAGATCACTGAGACATTTGGTGAAGTTTTCCTCAAAGTTTCTGCAAGATTTGAAGGGGCAGTGGACACTCTCCACTAGGTAACCGCCATAGCTTATTTTCTCTCATTCTAGATGAATGCTAGGTTCACATTGTGTACATCTGAAGTCCTACTAACAATAGGCAATGTTTATGTAGCTTGTTGTTCTGTTTTGGTGATTTTTAGTTTGTGTGTTCAAATCTTTTTTCCTTTGATTCACCATGATAGCTTGATTATTTGAGAAAAATATTGTCATATTTGGAACCTACGTGAAATTCTGAGTGGATGGGTGGTTTTGTTTCACATTTCTGGGTGGTTTGTGGTTGCTCCGGTGAAGGGTTGGCCGGAGAAGACGACAGAAGCTAGGGCTCCGGCGTTTGGAGGTGGGAGGAGAGCTGACATGGATGTCGCGCTTTTTTTCAAATTCAAATGAATTGAGTTGTTGTGTTGTGATTTGTTGATGCATTGTGGTTCATTGCCACTGGGATCCACATCATTTAATGAAGCCATCGTGGCTGATTGAGTAAGTCAGATTTGGTTTGGGCTTTTCCCCTTTTTCTTTTTGCACCACCCTATTTTGGGGCCCATATGCACTTCAACTAAGAACCAGTTCATTCTGGAATTGCTTATATACCCCCTTTATCATTTGATTTTATTTTATTTTATTTTTGTTACTATTTCATTTTAATTTATTTTTAATTGTTCCAAGCATGAGAAAAATTCATAAAAATATTTTTTTGTTTCTTTGACATGTTGAAATATTTTTGGCTATTTTTATTTTATTTTTCAATTTATTATAGTATTTTATTTTGAATTTAATTTGAGAGGTGTTTGACATGTTTACCCTTGTATTAGGGTTTAATATTTTGATACCTTTGCTATGCATTCTTGATCCAATCTTTTTATCTTTTCTTAATACTTAAATGATGATGGTTTGAGGGTTGATTTGATGCTGGGATATGGAATTTTTGATTGAATCTCACTTGGTTTTAATTGGTCCTCGACATATGCTCGATTAACCTCATACTTGATCTTGTTTGATTTGATTTGGTGGTACATTTATGCAATACCTCTGGGATATTTTTCATGATGAATATTATTTGGTTTAACTTGATTGTGAGCTTTGGATCCATATTTATTTGGACATTTTTCTATTTTTTGCGGAATTCCCAAGTTGATGTTGTTTTGACCATGCTTCTTTGATGCTTTTGACCTAGTTCTTGAACTTGTGTTCTTGCATGAATCCATTTGATAATTGATGATCTTAATTGACATGAAAGGCTATGTTTAAGCTTATGATTTCATTTGAATCATTGTATATGGCTTGCCTTTTTGAACTCCTATGTCCTATGTGGATGTTTGAATCCTTTTGAGGTTGATAAGGAATGATGCATGCCTAGTTCTTTGCTCATGTTTTGAGGATGATTCCTATTTAATTTCTTTGATGTCTTGGTGTTGAATATGTATTGAAATGTTTGTGGTTGCTTCTGACCTCCCTTGTTCACATGCTCTAATTGCATAATGGTTAGATTGTTTGTTTCCATGAGATCTTTGTTGACAAATGCCCAGTCTTTGTCTGGATTCATGTTGAATGCTTTGGTGCCTCTTCCTTCATCTTGGAGATATGTTGATCATGACATGATATAGGTTCTGACCTCAATTGTCTTTCATCTTGATTGATTCACATTGTTTTGGTTTGTTCATATATGGATATGTGGTTAACTTTTCAAGGCATATATGTTTGGGCATTAACCATTTGACTTTGCCTATTTGCTTGAGTTATGTTGTGTGACTCCTTTGAGCATGTATGAATGATTTAAATATGTATGATTATTCATTTGTGTGCCTATTGTTTGCTTTGATTCAGGTTTGAAACATGTTTGTCTTGAATACTTGTCTGTCTCATCCTAATTGGTTTGATTGTGTCTTTTGCTTTGGCTGCTTGAAATGAATTCTTGATGATCCTTTCCTTCCATAATTGATTCATTCCTCTTACTCATTCATACTTTGCATCTCATTTCCCCCCTTGGTGGCCATTATGTATCCCTATCCCCCATTACAATGTAATAGTATAGTTCTTTTGGTTTCTTATCTATGCTTGCTTTTTGCTTGTTAAGAAAGATAAAATTGAGCTAGGTTAGAACACTTTTTACAACAAGAACAAATAAGACTTGATCCAACGTCAAGTCATTTTTCAAAATTATTAACTTGAACCACCTTAGGGTTTCTCCTCTCATCTCATTCTATTTTATTATCTCTTCCATCAACCCCACACCAACCTTGTATTTATTCCACCTTTGTAAGTTGATTGCTTCGCGCATCGCTATCAATCTATCTTGATCTATTCACCACCTATTTCTTTTCAAAAAATTTTCTCTATTTCTTTTTGTCTCCTTGAGTCTAAGAACTTTGGTTGTGGAGTGGTTAGGCGAAGGCCTTGTCCTATCTCAAGTGCTTGACATTACCTTTAGGGTTCACTATCATAAAGCACTTACCATTCAAAATCAAAACACTTTAAATAAGAGAATAAGGTTCTCTTTGTATTGAACTAAAGAGATAGGATTTAGTGAAGACTTCTTTCTCTCTGATTATTAGGATACTCACTTTAGAGTATGTGGTCTCGATACTCGTCTTTCAATATGAAGACGTGACTATATTCGCCACACCATTTTTACAATAAATCTTTTGAGATAAAGAATCGGGTACTACCCGCAAGGGGTTACTATCCGAGGACTTATTTCACCTTTAAAAATAACTTTCACAAATCAAATGTGACATCTTGCCTTGATGGAGAAAGCTAATCTTTTCAAAAAGGACATGTTACGTCCATTCTATCGCAAATAGGTAATGCCTAAGACTCCACAAGCGAGTTGCAATACACCTTACTACTAGAATGCGTACGTTAGCATCATCCATAAAAAACACCATCAAATTATAGTCCGAACTACATATGCTATGATTCTTCACTTCTTTTAAGTGAAGATACGTAAGCACAAGGGTCATAATCCTTGGCAAGCATACTTCCCACTTTTTTAACCGTAGTCCTTCGAACTACGTTGAATCTGACTTTCTCATACTTGTTGAGAATACGTAGGCATAGGACTGCGAGGTCCTACCGAGTCTCCTTCCTCTTTTCACCTTCTCTTTTCTCTCTATTTTTATTTAATACCCTTCTATCACCCTTTAGAACACTTTTAGAAAGAAATACCCTTTAGCAACATCCTCACACATAGACAACCAAATGGTTCCCATCGAGTACGATGGATGTGAGGGGTGCTAATACCTTCTTTTCGCATAACCGGCTTTCGAACCCTTTATCTTGGTTGTGAGACCATCTTACCCATTTTCTTCTTGTGGGGTTTTCTCGATGTTTTCCTTTCCCCTTTTGGGATAAATAAAGTTCGATGGCGACTCTTCTGTTCTTCCACTTTCGCCTCTCCGTCGTTGCATTTTTTCCCGAGTAGCGACAAGAGTGGAGACAAATGATAACTCAAATGCCACCTTGAAAACCCACAGTAATAACTTCTACAACAAATCACTTTAATTGGCACACTTGATAGAAGAAATCATTACTATTTTAGAAAGGAGAAAGAATTAATGACATATGAGGTGGTAAAACATGATTTTATTTAATCCAAAAAAAAACTCCTAAAGATCATTCAAGCGTTTTTGACCGCTGAAAGAATAAGTTGAACAACTATCTCACTTCTTAGCCATAATAATAGCGTTTGATTTTAACCATTAATATAGCTCATACTCTAGAAGATAGAAAGTCTCAAAGGAATTATGACTTAGAACCTTCTGGCTCAGAGAACCTTCTAACCTTAAAGGGTTAAGTGGTTCAGAGTCAAGTTTCCCAGAATACATTTTAACCATCTAGAGGCTACTCATATTAAAATTTATCATTTAATGTGGACAGTTTTCCATTTTCAAATTTCTCAAAATAAAAACAAATTTATCTTCAACAAGGGGTTTTGTGAAGATATTAGTCCATTATCAATAAACTTTAATTTTAAAATTCCCTTATGAACATAGTCTCTGATAAAGTGATGTTTTATCTCAATGTGCTTAGTCCAAAAGTGTAAGATGGGATTCTTAGAAAAAAATAGTAGAAGTATTATCATAGGAGACACTATGTCAAAAAAGACCTTTAGCAGTGCTTAAAAGCGCTGCCTAAAGTGGCGCTGCTATAGGTAAAGGCAACGTTTTTTTAAGGAAAAAGAGTTGTTAAAGGTCCCTTTTAGGCAGCGCTTCTTTATAAAAGCGCTATCTAATATCACCTTTAGGCAGCACTTTTTCATGAAAAACGCTTTCTTCCCCCCCCCCCCCCCCCCCCCTTTTAGTAGCGCTTTTGAAAAGCGTTGTCTAATGTATTGTTTCTTCAGATATTTAGCAGCGCTTTTTAATGAAAAGAGCTCTCTTTCCCTCCATCCTTTAGGCAACACTTTCTAATGTATTGGTTTTAGTAGCGCTTTTAAATGAAAAGCGACCTCTTCCCCCCCCCCCCCCTTTAGCAGCGCTTTTCAAAAACAATTTCTAATGTATATTTTGTTGAGGTTTTAGCAGCGCTGTCTTAGGTCCACTTTTGGCAGCGCTTTCTTTTATTCGCGTTAATAGATGTTTTCAAAAGCAATTTTTATGGAAGCGTTTTTTTGTTAGAAGCACTGTCTATTGTGCATTTTTTAAAGTAGTTTTGTTAAAATCGTTGGCATAAGTCTTATTTTTTACTTATAAAATTGAACCACAAACCATATAGGTCTTATATACCTTTATAATTCAACACATAAAATTGCTTATAACCATTATAATTCAACACATAGGCTATATACCATTATAATTCAACACATAAACCTGCTTATAACCATTAACTCAACACAACTTTATTTCAACACATAGTCCTTATATATATATATATATATATATATATATATATATATATATATATATATATATATATATATATATATATATATATATATATATATATATATATATATATATATATATATATATATATATATATATATATATATATATATATATATATATACCATTATAATTCAACATATAAATCTGTTTAATTAAATACAAACCTCATAACCATTATAATTCAACACATAAATCTGTTTAATTCAACAGAAACCTCATAACCATTATAATTTAACACAAACCTCAATACAAACCTCCATAATTCTAATAAAACATATCCACTTCCAAAACCTTTAACTTCTAAATATTCATTATATATAATTACAAGTTCCATCAACTCACAACAACTTCTATAAAGAAATGCAATATATATACCTTATATAATTCTCGTCATAAAAATGTTTTGACATCAATCCTCCTTAATTTCTTTCAGTTTATATTTCGAGTAAGTAGCACACTTGAATTCATCAAAGTACTGCATAATATAACATAAATGATTTAGTTAAAAATAATTAACATTAGATGGAATATATACTGTGTTTGGAATCCCTATTTGACCCAAATGAAGAGTTTCCTTCATAAACCTCAATACAAAATAACCGCAATCTATACCATTACGCTGACGAGGACACTACATATAGAAATAAAAGAAAACTAACACATATATATATCAGGATATATAATTTAACTTTTTTTTATCAAGTAGCATCACTATTATAATCAAAATTGTGAAAATATACCTGCACTCTGATCCATGTAATATTATTTGCTTAACTCTTTGGTACTCGAGCTTGTCTCTGTGATTAGAATATTTGTATCGATTTAACGTAATATAAATAAATATTTAGAACAATCTCACATAATAAATAAATATACACACGAATATTCAAAACAATCTCATCACTTACGTATCAACCATCTTCTTCATATCTGAGTATTTTGTTTGATCACCATCTAACGAATTCAGATAATATACTATTTCTCTTATGTGTCCATTGCAAAATAATACAAAAGTTTAGATGGAAGTTTTCTATACAACGGAAAAAATGAATAATTACAATAAATGAAATTAGAACGAGTGTTAACCCATGGCCAGTATTATATGGCAAAAATACAACTTTTATGTATCTCTGTTGGCCATAAATGCGTCGACTAAGTAATTTTGGACTGCATTTGGACTTTGTTCGATTAACCGTACATTGATACAGTTGGCAGATAAGAATGAGAACCTGCCAGTCAATTAACGTGGGAGCATCAATTTGTCATACAAGAAACTTAAATAAAAACATAATCAACATTAGAATATTCATTAAAATGAGTAAATAAATTGTTCAATTATTTAAACCAAACTGATTGGAGTACCTGATGTATGAATGCATAACACCGATGCCTAATTCAGAATGTTAAAAAATTTGATCAAAAACCTCTTTAGCAATTGTTTCGGTATAAGCAAACCTTACCTTCCTCCATAGGTATTTCATGAATACCACCTTCCATCACATCTGTTGTTCCTACGTATATTTCAAGGCACAACCTAAAGCGAGGAACATATGCTTTTTTAGGCTCGGTCTTCGCAAGATCCTTTTTTTTTGACACATTGCTAAATTCAGGCATGGCATTCTTACTGACTTGTTGCAACTCTTGAGCATGAATCTAAAAATCATATAAGTTAAGTAATTAATGTATAAGATTATGAAGCTTTTGAATTCAGAGGATATAATATGATTGACACTTTATATGCATATATATAAATGTACCTGTTTTTTTGATGCAGCTGACCCGGTTTGCCGCACAGTCTCCTTATCTTTTGACTTGGATTTTGTAGGAGTCTAAGATTACCATGTAAACAAAAGGTACGTAAATGCAAGAATAACTTACATGCATGGCTCGTAAAACATTTGAATACTAAAAGGTTCATAATGGTGATCAATATACCTCATCATCTATGAAAATGAGGTTTGACGGCCATGCAACATACGATCCTATTGCGTCTCCCACCAATGTTGCATCTGAAACATCATCTGGTATAGGTAATGACGCATCCCCCTCTAAAGCAATATCAATCGAGACTTTAAAAAATCCAGCAGGGAGCAGTTTATGACGAAGTAAGTCTCCCAAAGTGTTATGCACTTTTCCCTTGCCAACCATGCGATTAGTCAGTGACGATAAATAGAGGTGACAAGGTGAAATTTCCTAAACCAATAATAAATATGATTAAGTACGTAAAAATGGCAACTAAAAAAATTGTGATAAATTAATTTCAAGTTAATATATATAATTACCTCGGGAAGTTTTTGTTGAAAATTACAATTGATACTATCTTTGACACTAGTATCTTTAAATTCTAAACCGCATCTTTCTGACATATATCTTTCTTTATCCTTTTGCAATTCACGAATTTGAGCTTTTAATTCTTCCAACGATTCCATCAATTGTTTATTGCTAGGAGTTTTACTCATTAGATGCTTATACAATGCTGTAGGAGTGATCCCAAACCCCTTACCCCTCACACGACCAGAATACTCAGGAACATTTAATACACGACTTAGTACGCTCCTGCAATCAAGGTCTTCATCTGGAGTTAAGGACTGAGATAGATTCTCCTGAAATTCATATGCATATAGAAAAAGATTAGTGGGGATTAAAAAGCATAAATATTATATGTTAATGAACTTTTGATTTTATTAATGTTATACTTACACATTGCTCAAAAAACTTGTTGAACATCTTCCTGAACAACTCCATCCTTACCCACACGAGCAGCCTTCCAGAAAACATGTTTTGAAAGAGATTTTTCTTCACTTTTCTCCTCTTCTAACTACACATTAAGACAAATATTAAGATCAATTATAACGTACATGTTTCGGAAGATATGTGCACTTTTCTCCTCTTCTAACTATATCATTGTAAAACATTTATATATACTTATTATTCTTTGTTGTAAGCGTGCATATCTCAAACTCTCTTTTTTGTATGGATACGTGGGTTTTGATGCTCGTTGGTGATTTATGTCACTCACAGCCTAGATAAACAAGTTTAAGTCATATCAGAACACATGTGTAACAAGAATATATATTATACAATGTTCATGATAAGTAGAAATTACATGGAATTCTTGGGTTCTTCGTTTGGCAACAAAAGTTTCCCATTTTTCAGGTGAAATAAAATCTACATACTTCTTTGGACGTTCTAATTTAACAAAATTTCCATCAAAATCATTAAGAAACTTGTTCATTAAAAATGCTCAAAACCCTCTAAGTCTTTTTTCAGCCAATTGAAGACAATTATTTTTCCGCTTGTCGCCAATGTTAAAAGACCTCTATGAACAAATTAACATACATAGAGTGTGTTAGTATAAGTAATTTAAACACATAATCTTCGACAAAAACAAATAACTTCGAATATGATACTTGTGTATCTCACTCCATATTTTTTATTTAGCGGGTTTCAACGATGGAGTTCTCAAATTATCACAAGTGATTGGAATTTGCGAACGAACAAGTGCCCCAATGTAACTTGTCAACATTGCACCGTTAGGCTTAACTAATTGGTTTATTTCATTCCAATGTACGTCATATTTTATACCTTTATCTCTTGCATAAATTATTCCCTTAATAATTGTTATTTCTCATTTAGTATCTCCTTCCACATCATGTACTGATTCCTTTCCATAATTTTTAGAAGTATCATGTGCATTTTCCTCGTTGCTACCTGTTGCACCCCAAAATTTGCTCAACCTTTGCTTACCTGGTTTATGTTTCATTGCATTATCATTTGCATAGTTATGTCATTTGCATATCATGATATCATTCATATAACAGGGGATCAAGTGTGATTCTTCTCAAGAGAAGCCTAGCAAGAGGTCTCATTCAAGATTGAGAAGTTGGCAAAGTCATCAGAAGGTGATTTGAGTGCCTAAGGGTTTAGATGTTTGAATGTGAATCTTCTCCTAATTTGAGGATCAACTAAATATCATCAGAGGGTTGTGAAGTCTTGAATGTGAGAAGAGGATTTGTATGGAGCTCATAGAATGCCTGTGGGGTCATGGGAGAGTTTAATCAAGTCATTGTGTCAATTGCAAGAGCCACAGTTGAGGTGCAAGCAATTAGGGTTTCATCTGGGTTAATCCTAGGTCAACTGTGCAATTGAAGAGTATCAAAAGCCTACTTTTAGGTCATGGAGTTCATGAAATGATATGATAAGACATTTGTGGTGTTGTGCCAAGATCAAATCAAGAAGAGTCAAGAGTGTGGGAAGTTGCTAAATTAGGGTTTCAGTGCAAAATCCCCTGTTTAGTGCCTAACTTCATGACCACATAAGTCAATATACAAGTTTCAAATGTATCTTTGGCCAACATGAAACTTGTAGATAATATCAATACCTTTAATTTGAGTACTAGAAGTCCTCAAGGGTATTTATAGAACTCAAGTTATAACCCAGACAAGTTACAAGTCCTCAGATGCCTCTGAAATTTGTCTGTGAAAATCATCTGACTTGAAAGCTATTTTTGACCTAGAAGGAGGTTTCACTTGAACTTTTGTCCAACATGAAAGTTGTTCCTCATGATCATAGCTTTCTAAATTGTACTAGAAGTCTTCCATCTGATTTGTAGAACTCAAGTTATGAGGTTTACAAGTCAGGGGTATTTTGGGAAAGTGAGATTATAGGTCATTTTCAATCATAGGCCAAAATCTCCAACTTGCACTTGTCAAATGAAATTTTGTTCAACATGAAAGTTGTTCAAAATGGGGTTTTTAGGCTAGTCAAGAGGTCATGATGGATTGATTGAGCTCATAGAAAGACTTGGTTTGAATTGGTTTCAAAAAGGGAGATTTTCAAATGATTTAAGGAGGGAAAATGCCAATTTTGAGTTATAGGACCAAAACATGTCAAGTAACTACATTTTTTGAATGAAAATTGAATTTTAGACACTTTGGCATTACCATAATTTTGGGTTTAGGCCATGTTTCATGAGTTATCATTTGATTTCTTCATTTGCAAGTCACATATCCAAAATCCTTACCAATGCAATTCAAGTGCTCCTTTTGGTCTGAATACACTCACAAGGGAATTTGCAGTTGAAAGGGAAGATTCTAGAACAGTTTCCATGGCAAAATCGTGACTGTCATGTACAACTTCAAAGAGCAAAATCAAAATTTGCAAATTGATGGATTGGGCTTCAAACACACTTCAAAAGCCCATAAAAACATTCTATATATTCATTGCAGTGAATTCAGAGTGGTTTTGGGCATTCATTTCGTGAAGAACACTGAAGTTGCAGTTGAAAAATTACAAGAAGCAAGTGAAATTGTGTTTTGAGTTCCAGGCTGATTTAGAGCAAATTGAAGGTTGAAGCATCATCCTCTTGCATCCTTGAAAGATTCTGGAGTGTTTTAAAGATTGATTCGAGTTCTAGCTACCTCTGTTAGTGGATCTACATCAGGTTAGTAAACTTCAAAATTCCTCTTGATTTAGGGAGATGTAGTTCATATTATGTATGTGGTTAGGATCTAATAGAGGAATAGATCGTTTCTGGATTGAAATTGGAGCAATTATTGACAATTTAGGTTGAAGTGAATTTTCTGTTTGGACACGAGTTGATCTGATCTTAAGGCTATAACATGATTTGGATAGATCAGGATGAACTATGAAGCATGAAGAACACTTCTGTATCATTAGATTTACAATTGGTGATGTTTGATTTGGATGACATTTCTGAACTTTGATTCGTGTTTTAAAATCTATGGAGAGTTAGAACATATGGATAGGAGATTTGAGTTCTTGTTGAAATTCTGGAGAGATTGATGTAAGGATTGGTGATGTTTGACCACCTGCAACCACCTGCTCACCGGAGAAGACGACCGGAGTCTTCTCCGGCCACCGCCCTGAATCTCACTCAGGCCAGTCTAAGTTTTGGAGAAGATGATCTCTGGACCATTGGATTTGCCTTTGACCAAAGACTTTCCCCCAGATCCATTGGTTGTGTTTTAATCTAAGAAGTGGAATTTTTAATTCAAAACGCAGTCGTTTCATTTAATGTGTTGGAATGCTCTCAGCGCTTGGATCAGTGGACTAGTCTCCTCATCTTGTGGCTCACGTTTTATTTCAGCATTTTATTTTATTTTATTAATTTTTTTATTTTAAATGCTTTATTGATTCAAAAAATCACAATAAATTCAATTTTGATCCAAAAATTATTTTAAAAATATCTCCATGATCTTGAGAGAATTTGTGATTTTCTGAAATCAATAAAATGCATTTTCATGCATTTTTCAATTTAATTTGATTTTTCTCATTTTGTTTAATTCTTTTAATTTTGCATATTTGACTATCTGTTTTGTTGAATTTTGTTCTTCCAATTGGTGATGAGTTTGGCTTTGATTTTTTAGTATGTTTTAGGGTAGATATTCATGTTTGCTTAGGATTTTTGTTAGATTTTTAGAACAACTTTAGATTCTGTTTTAGGTGTTGAGATTAGAGCCTTCCCAAACTTGTGGATTACCTTGATACCCTTCAATCTAGAAATTATTTAGGTGACTTAGAAGTTGAATTAGGCTTTAATATTTTAACCCTAGGTTGTTCAAACATGTATGTTCCCCTTGAAATTTTATTAGAGTTTTACAACTTTGTTTTCTATTTTAGTTGAATTTTTTAAGTTGCTTGTGTTTGTGGTGTTCTATTTTGTGTGCCCTTGATTGTTTGGTCTTGTTGGTGACTTTGGGGATGGATTTGCTTGGATTCCTTTTTGGGAGGTCTTCTGGACTTGGTGTAGCTATTGTGGCTTGAAGATTGGAGCTTGGAGTTGAGGTTTCCTTTTCTTTTAGGAGTTGTTTTAGTAGCTTAGGAAATTAGGGTTTTAGGAAGAGCCATTAAAGCTAGTTTTGATTCTTTCATCAAACATAGAATGCATTGTGTGCTTCTATTCTATCCAATGATGTAAATTCCTCCTAAGGAAACTCCATCTCTCCTTTGGAGGGATGCGTGGTATGCCCATAGTTGAGTAGAACTTTGAGGATACCTTTCCATTTTAATGTTGGTACTTGATGATTTCCTTTGGTTTTCATCTGGTTTTCAACATTACAACCTTGATCTTGAGGATTAATCCTTTGCTTGAAGGTGCTTGCTAGAGATTGAAGTTGAAGTTTGATGAAGCTTGAAGATAGAAGCTAGCTTGAAGATGAAGTCTTGCTGTCAACTTTGCTGTTATTTCAACTGTGTTGTTTAGAGCTTGTTGTTGCTGTCTGCTGTAGGAGTTTGTTGCTGTTGCTTAGGCTGCTTTCTCTGTATCTTTTGTTTTTCTGTATTGTCTATTTGCTTGTGTTGATCACCTCTAGGTTTGAGGTGGAGCTTGTCTCCTCTTGCCTATTGTTTTCTCCCTTGCCTCGCTTATACTGTTGCATAGCATGCATTTTACTGTTTACTATTTACAACTTGCTTTCTTTTGTTGTTTCCCCTAGGATCTCTGATTTCCTCTGTGCAAGAGGAAATTATGACAGACATTAGGTTTTGACTCATGCATGATAACTGTAGGTAGAATCCCTTTCAACCATAGTGTTAGGGTGTCTTTCTTTTCTCATCTCAAAACAATTCAAAAACACAGTAATAAGGTTAATTGAAGTCGTGCTTTACGAGCCTTAAGCTATCTGGGAAAAGGTTGGTGGAGGGTATCTCTCCAGTAATCTGGATGTTAGTGTGGTACCCTTTGGGTGACATACGAAGCGTTCACTCCTGGGTCATAGTCTCTAGTGCGACTGAGATTGCAAACATCCTAAAAAACATTTCTTTCGTAAAAAACTCAAACAAACATTCAAACTCTGTTTTTGGTCCTCTTGGACCTTTAATCAGGAAAACCCTTTTCAGAAGGAGATAAAAAACTGTCAGACAGGCCTGTGTCTTCCGTAGCCCGAACTACGTTTGCTCTGATCTTTCATGCCGTATGAAAGTACGTAGGCACAAGATGTGATATCTTGGCGAGCAACCTTCCCCCATAACCCGTAGTTAGGCGAACTACGTTGACTCTGATTTCTCGTTTTAGACGGGAATACGTAGGCATAAAGTGCGATACTTTGCCGAGTCATTTTCTTTTCTTTTTAGACCAGACCTTTAGAGTAGATAGATAAACATACCCTTAGATTGAAAACAAGCGTGGATCCCGTCGAGTACGACGGACGTGAGGGGTGCTAATACCTTCCCCTTGCATAACTGACTCCCGAATCCAGGATTTGGTTACAATGACCATTCCTTTCCCTCTTTGCGTTAGGTTTACTCTGAGCGTTTCCTTTCCCTCTTGTGAGATAAATAACGCACGGTGACGACTCTTCTATCATAGTCGGCACCGATTTTCGCAGTAGCGACACTACCCATTTAACCTGTAATAACGAAAAACAGAAATATGAAATGACAAATATTAACATCCATAATCCATTGAATATATAAAATGATAAGTATATAATTTTATTGAATGACAAATATATAAAAATTAATTGAATGACAAAATATATTTATTTTTAGTAGTACCTTTTGCATTACATCTCTTTCTTTTCTTGGTTGGAATGTGACTTACTTGTCTCTTAACAACACAGGCAGATGGATTGATCCAAATTCTCTCGTTATGATTATTTCTAATATATGATTCATTTGCCCTAGTATTCTCATCTTGATCATTAATAATATATGATTCATTCTCAACATCAATATTACCTTGTTCTCCAATGTTATCATCGATTACTTTGTTAGATAAAAGCACTATAGACCATTTCGTACTTGTCGGATCAGTGACAAAGAACACTTGTTTAGCTTGTGTGGCTAGAATAAAAGGCTCATCTTTGTACCCCACCCTATTAAGATCCACTTGCAAAAATCCTGACTTATCCATTCGTATGCCACTATTATTTTCAACCCATCTGCAACCAAATATAGGAATCTAAAACTTCTCATAATCAAACACCAAAATACGCTCGATAACCCTAAAATATGACAAATTTGCATATTTGGGGTTTAAGTCCTTCACACTTGAAATGTGCATTGCTTCAGCTACCACGGTGACACCACTATTTTGCATAGTACTTTTATCATCTTGTTCTTTGGTATAAAATGTGTATCCATTAATTGCGTATGCGCTATAAGAAAACATATGCAAACTTGGACCATATGCTAAACATCTCAACATTTCTGTTATTGAAGCGGGATCTGAATAAAATTTGAATAAATATGATCCTTGAACCATGGTATAAAACTTCGATTCTGCTCTCGTATTATCCAATTTTCATTTCTATTAAGATTTAAACCTCGGAGTTCATCCTTGTGCATTTTAACATACGGCTCAATCTCGTTGTCATTATGCAGAACATACAAATGCACTTGCTCTCGTTCAACCCTTGATACTGTCATAGTTTTATTTTCAATTAACTATTTTTCTTTTTTTTTAACAACATGAGATTTTGGGAGTCCAATGGATTGAACATTGGACAATATTCAGTACAAAACTTAATCGCTTCTTCAACAATGTATAGTTCAACAATACATCCCTCTGGTTGAATTTGGTTTTTCATATACCCTTTTAATATTTTCATATAACATTCAATATGGTACATCTATCTCATATAAGCTGATCCACACAATTGTGTCTCTTTCATAAGATGAACAACTAGATGAACCGTTATCTAGATAGGAATGTTACTCTATTTAAATTGATAATCTTCTAGTTGACTCTTCATCCCAAAAATCTGTGAGCTACAACCAGCTGCTGCAATGTACTCAACTTCTGTTATTAATAATGAAATGGTTGATTGTTTTTTGCTGGACCACACGGTTAGATTGCACCCAAAAGCTGACAACTCCCACTTGTGCTTTTTCTTTCCAACCTATATCCAGCATAGTCAGCATCACAATAACCTACTAACTTATAATCTTCTAATATCGTATATAATAAACCAAGGTCATTGTTGCACCCCAAAATTTGACCAACCATTTCTCGTTATTTGGCTTATGTTTCAACTCATTTCATTTTGCATCTACATACCGCATACATTGCATTTTTTCAGCCAGATTGATGTTATCGGAATTACAACCCTCTTATCACGTTTCAGGCAGTGCAAACCAGTTCGAATAAGCAGATTTTGTTGTGGAATTTGTGCTTGTCCCGATGATTCGGTCTACGCTGTTATTTTTTAGGATATTTCGGTGTCTGGTTTTTTTACCGTTTATTTCGCTATATTCTCGCATCTTTTTTATTTGATTTAATTGATTTTCATTGCATTTTCTAGAATTTTTTCCTTAATTTTTGACTTTAGAAAATAGATTTTAAATAGTTTTTAGAGGTTAATTGTTTTTCTAGAATATTTTTAGATATTATTAGGTATTAATAGTTTTTTCTATTTTTTATAGGTTTTATTTCTAGATGTTAATTTGTTTAGAAATTAATAGGTTTAATTCTTTTTTAGAATAATTGAGTTGTTTAGAAATTAATAGGTTTATTTTCTAGAATTTAAATTCCTTTTAGATTTAATTCTTTTTAGAAAGTAATGGATTTTAATTTCTTTAAGAATAATTATTTTTTAGAACATTAATAGAGTTTATTAGATTTTCTTATTAGATTTTAATAAGATTTTCTCTTATGATTAATTGATTGGGGTTAGTAGATTTAAAATTAGCAGTTTTTAATTAACTAGTATTAATTTTCGTTTAGGTATTAAGTGAGTCTTTAATCATCATTAATCATCATTAAGTGAAGTTAATTGAAGTCATTTAGTCAGAATTAATTGAGTCCTTTTCTTAATCATGTTTAATCCTTTTTCGTGGGCCAGGTGTCCACTTCAGGCCCACCATCCCAGGTGTAGTGCCACATGTCATTATATAAACGAGCCACACGTTTCATCCTCTCTCTCTTCCACCTGTCCCACTCACACATCACCAGCCATGCAGCGCGCCACGTATCCTTCCAGCGCCACCTCACCCCTCCGGCCATGCAAACACCGGGAAATACACGCCGGCGAAATCAAACCCGGCCAAGCATGTCGTAACCGCTGGCCGGAAAGTTCATGCCATCGCCGAAAACTTCATCATCTTCCTCATCTTTTTCCAATCTCATGAAGATTCATCACCTGTTCATCCTTGTTCATGCAAGTTGTCCAGAAACCGTTTCCAGATTTCATTAAATTTCAAGTATTCCAGCCGTTTTTCATCAACCGTTCATTAAGATCTTCGTGTTCTTCAACCTTTTTTTCCAACATTCATGATCTTCATCAGGATCTTCACCTCGTTTTCCAGGTTTTTTCATAGATCTTCATCTTCTTCGTGAAGATCTTCAAGATCCATAACAACCTTCCAGATTTTTCCAGTTTTCCATGAACATTCACAAACCTTCATGTTTGTTCTCCAAGAACTTTCATCCGTTCATCACCAGATCCTAAACATTCATCAAACCTGCAACCAGATATCTTCATTAACCTTCAAAGAATCTCCCAGATTTTCCTCAAGCGTTCATCACGATCACCACCTTCATCTTTTTTCCGGAAAGTCTTCAACGAACTTCATCCGTCTTCATCAGATCTTCAAGCGATTCATCTTCACGCGCAACACACGATCTGCGAGTTCCTTTAACATCTGTGTTCATCCATCTTTGTCCAAGATCCATCAATCTTCAAAAACGTTCATAGAGTTCATCAGCGTCGTTCGTCATCACTCATCCACCTTCAACACGCAACTTCAGATTTCTAACAATCCAAACCTCCAACAACCGGAGACTACAATCCACCGCTGTAAACCATTGGACGCAACGCTAGCTTCTTCCATCATCCGATTTAGAGGAGGGTGAGGGAGGTTTGAGATGAAGCGGAGTAGTTGAGTTGTTTTCAAGGAAGATGCAGAGAGTTAAGGAGGTGGTGAAGGAGAGGTGTAGACCGTGAGGGGCGGAAGTTTCAGAAGAAGAGGGGCTGGAGTTCAGCGGCGGCGGCTGGTGAGGGTGAGAGCAAGATGAATTAGGGTTGGTGAAGCATATT
The DNA here is from genome assembly GCA_963859935.3 of Lathyrus sativus. Classification (NCBI taxonomy): domain Eukaryota; kingdom Viridiplantae; phylum Streptophyta; class Magnoliopsida; order Fabales; family Fabaceae; genus Lathyrus; species Lathyrus sativus. The sequence goes on from OZ012740.1 coordinate 469,933,542, forward strand.
GAGGAAGAAGCTAGGACCTCCTTGGTGGTTCGTGGGCCTTGTGGCCCAATTTCAGTTTCTAGGCTATACACCCCCGTTTTTCACTTACCCCCCCCCCCCCATCCGGCTGTGCTCGTTTTGGGCCTACAAGCCCTAAGCCCAGTTGGCTTTACTGACTACACCTCCCTTTCCTTCCTGCACCCCCCGTTTCTTTGTTTTGTGTTTTTTGTTTGTTGTATTGTGGGCTGGGCCCAATTGTTTTTTTTTGTTGCTGAATTCCACCCCCTGTTTGGCTGTTGTAACCCCCTTCCCTTTATTTTTGTTTTTTGTATTGGATATTTTTTTGTAATAGATTTTAGTTTTATTTTCTATTTTCTTTTAGGAATTATAGTTTTATTTTTCCTTTAGAATATTATTACATATTTTTTAGCATAGAATTTATATTCTATTTTTTTAAGTTCTATTTTTCTTTTAGGATATATAGAAATTTAGATAGAATTTATATGCTATTTTTTTTGTATGCAATTTCCTTATAATTCTTTAGAGTTTTCTATTAGAGATTTAATGCCTATTTTAGGAGTAGAATATTATTTCCATTTGTTATTTGATTTCTCTCCTCATTTCTCTTCTGCCATTCGATTTTATTTTGGATTTTATTCTGTGCTGGCAGTGTGACATGATTCAATTGGAGAATGATTTTCAATATCATTTCTCTATCTTATCCTTGACACGGATATCAATATGATACCTCTTAGAGTTTGATTTATCGTATAAGTCAAATCACGACGGTTTAGCGTTACATTGGTTCTGATTCGAAACGTCATCATCAAGGATCCAGAGAGGAGAAGATTGGAATGGAGCTTGCACACAATATCGAGGGCCAACAGAGCCGCTTCGTTCGATAACATCTTTCTTATTCAAGTCTTCGTGCAACCGTCGAGTGTTGTGAGCTGTAGCGTTAGATACGTGGGAAATGGTGATTGAGGGGTTTCCTCTCAAACGTCTAGAGTGTTTAGTGTAGCACCCTTTGGGTGATATACGACGCACTCGCTCCTACGCCTTAGGTTCTTGCGTGTGTGTCCCGAGTTCCTTCCCGTTTAGGCCTGTTAGGCCTGCTTCCTGTTTGTTCTCTCCCTCGCGCGATCGAAACCCTTTCCTCTCGCATTCAGGCGATTGAGACCCCTTCTCTTGCCCCTGTGCAATCGAGACTTGTTTTTCGCCGTGCGCCGAACTACGTTTGCTCTGATCTCTCGTACCAGACGAGAGTACGTAGGCATAGGATTGCGATAATCCTAGCGAGCTCCCTTTCCCCATGTTTCTGTAGTTGGCTAAACTACATCTGCTCTGATTTCTCGTACCGGGCAAGAATATGTAGGCATAGGATGCGGTATCCTAACGAGCACATTAACAACTAAATTCTATGTTCTCTCGCTGCCGTGCGATCGAGACTTTGCCGCTGACGACTGATTTTCCCTTTCTCTTGCCCTAGCGCAATTGAGACCAGACTATAGTTCTAGTTCCCGTAGGTTCCCATACCTTTAAAACAACGACACACTACGTCCGTTCTACTGCAAACAGGTAACACCTAAGTCTCCAATGGTCGAGCAACATACACCTAACTGCTAGAATGCGTACACTAGTATCGTCAATCCTTTCTCTCACCCCTGTGTGATCGAGAACACCCCGGTTACCCGTAGTATCCTGAACTACGTTTGCTCTGATCTTTCATGCCGTGTGAAAGTACGTAGGCACGAGAGGCGATATCTCGGGGAGCAACCTTTCCCTTTTTTCACCCGTAGTTAGGAGAACTACGTTGACTTTGATATCTCATTCCAGACGGGAATACGTAGGCATAGAACTGTTGTGTTCTGCCGAGTCACTTTTCTTTTCTTTTCAGACCAACCCTTTAGCATAGATAGTTAAACCAACCCGTCAGATAAACACAACAAGCATGGATCCCGTCGAGTACGATGGGCGTGAGGGGTGCTAATACCTTCCCCTTGCGTAACCGGCTCCCGAACCCAGACATGGTTGCGATGACCTTGTCTTATACCTTTTCATCAGGTTTTTCCGATCGTTTCCTTTCCCGTTCTGAGGGATAAATAACGAAAGGTGACAACTCTTCTATTTTGCCGGCACCTTATTTTCACGGTAGCGACAATCATTAGTACCTTTCAAATATCTAAAGGTCCTCTTAATAGTTGTTAAGTAGAATGCTCAAGGTGTAAGTAGAGTTGCACCTAAGAGGGGGTGAGTTAGGTACTCAAAATCTTTTTCCGGTCTTGATGTAGATTTCTTGTTTTACTTTCCTAAAAGTTACTAAGTGTTGAATGCAGTAAAAGCGGAAAGTAAAGAGACACGATGTTGTATCCTGGTTCCCCTCACAGTTCGAGAGTACTCCAGTCCCCTTTTAACATGAAAGAGATTTTTCAATATTGTTAGATCCTAAGACAAGACTTCTACCTAGTCTTTCTTATACAGACTCTAACCAATCAAACACCAAGAACAATCCTCTTGGATTTTTCACTATGTCTAATGAGAACAATCCTCTCAAAATGGACCTCTTGCTTCCAACAATCCTGGACAACAAGGTTACAAACTTACAAACTTATTTCCAACAATCCAGGAAAAATAAGATGCAATCAAAGAGAAAATAACTCTGATTTGAGTAAGTTGCAGCAGTCTTCAAATATCAATCTTGCGACTGATATTCTTCTTGAGATATCAACTCTTATATATCAAATACAAGTTTTCAAAGATAAAGGAATGAAAGTATGATTAAATAATGAAATTTGAGGTACAGTAGTTTCACTCTTGAAAATGAATAATTTTTGACACTTGTGAAAATTTGGAATTTGATAGATGAAAATAAAATTTGAATTTTTGCAAGAAGGTTAATCTCAAAGTCTGAGATTATGGGGTATATAAATGCCTCTAAAAACCTTTCCAAAAGAGTGAAAAGACCAAGAGTTGCCATGGTTCAAGAAGAAATGAGAAAACAAAATTCTACCAATAGATGCAATTTTCTAGCTCACTGCGCCAGTGGTAATCGATTACCATATGTGGATAATCGGTTATCAACCTCAACATTTTAAAAAATTTGAAAGTTAACACAGGATAATCGATTACCAGGAAATCGTAACCGGTTACTCTGAATAGATTTTGCAAAAATACTTTGAAACAGAGGCAAAAATGCATTGTAATGATTTTTAAAGCAATTTCAATATGATATGCAAGAATGAGAGATGAAGTTGAACACTTGTACATGCTAGGTAGAAGCTGAATGTTGCACCTTTATTTGTGTAGAACTTTGTCTTCATTCTTTACCAAGTCTTGACATATTGATTTGAAATTGAAGTTCTTCAAACTTGATTTCTTTGAGATTCTTTTATCCATCCTTGTATGTTGTAGAGTGTGTCGTCATCAAAACCGTTTGAGAAGCCATGTCTTCACACAAGGATTTGATTAGAGTCTAGCACGCAAACATACACTAAACAAGATTTCGGGTCTAGAAGCAGTTAAGTATAAGAGAGAAACCAATCATATCCATGTATACCTTTTGTTATACCTTTTTACTTTTCTCATCTTTTCCCGTACTGAAAGTTGGATGCATTAATGTCTTAGTTAGTTGTTCAAACTACATTAAAGCAGCAAGAAACAAATATTTAGTTTTGGAAGGATTCCCTATGGGATTTATATCGTCTCCACAGAGATTGGTGCGAGGGAAAGAATGTCGTTCAACGGGCTCTACGTTTCTAAACTTGTGGTGATTAAATTTAGTTGAAAGATTCAAGGGTACAATGAATAAAGGCAAAAAATATAAAAAAAAAGAAAATATAAAGTAAAGAATTTAAAATAAACGGAGCCTTGTTGGAATTGGATCTCATTAATTGATAATATATGCATTCTTCTAACCAGTTAAACACAAATCGGTCATTCTTCTAATATCCTCACAGATCACCTACAACAGAGGTTATATCTAACGCAATGTCAAGAGAAAAACCATATTGTCTCTTTGGTGATGTCTCACACAACTCAACAACACAAAGCATTAAGAACTGATACTCACGCAAATGTTAAACCTAAATCTATATCTAGAGTTTAGAAACTAAGTGATTTTCATCCTATATCCAGATCTAAAGAGTATATTTCTATAATAGTTCAAATTAATGTATGAACAAGTAAACCAGGATAACATCCATATCAGATAAATGATTGATTCCTATAAAATGCCATGATCAGAATATATTCATACAGTTGCACCCTAAAATTTGCTCAACCTATTTCATCTGGTTTATGTTCAATTGCATTATCATTTGCATAGTTGCATCATGTACATAATATAATCATTTGCATAGCATAGCATAGCAAGGCATAACAAGGGATCAAGTGCCATTCTTATCTAAAGAAGCACATCAAGGGTTTTTTATTCAAGCTGAAGAATATCCAAGTCATCAAGAGATGTTTGAAGCTTTGAGAAATTTGAGTGTCAACAGGTGGACTTCTCTCCTAATTTGAGGTGTATTAAGGGTCATCAATGGGGTATGAGCTATGAATTGAGGGTATGGAATATGTACAAAGCTTATGAAATGCCTAGAGGGTCATATTGAAGATAAGACAAGTCATTGATTCAAGTACAAGAGCCACAGTTGAAGTGCAGTCAACTAGGGTTTCATCTGGGTCAACCCTAGGTCAACTAAGTGATTGAAGAGCATCAAGGCTTAATTGGAGGTTGTGGGATTCATGAATTGATATGTTGATACATGTGTGGTTTTGTGCCAAGGATAAATCAAAGAGAATCAAGAGTAGGAGGAGTTGCCAAATTAGGGTTTCAGTGTAAAATCCCCTAATTTAGGCCTAACTTCCAAGCCAGATAAGTCAAAATGCAAGTTTCAATGGATTCTTGGCCAACATTAAACTTGTATATATTCTCAATAGCTTTAATTTGAGTACTAGAAGTCTTCAAGAAGATTTGTAGAACTCAAGTTATGGTTCTTGCAAGTTATGGGTCATCAAAGGACACTGAAATTTATCTGTGAAAGTCACTTGACTTTCAAGCAACTTTTTCCTATCAAGGAGTTTTCAAATGGATTCTTGGCCAACATAATAATTGTAGGGATTGATCTTAGCTTTAATTTGAGTACTAGAAGTCCTCAAGAAGATTTGTGGAACTCAAGTTATGGTCTTGGCAATCCATGGGTATTTTGGGTATTGATGATTATAGGTCATTTTTCAACATAGGTCAAAATCTCCATCTTCCACTCCTCAAATGAAAAAATGTTCAACATGAGATGTGCTTAAAATTATGTTTTTGGGCTAGGAAAGAAGTCATGAGAGCTTGGAAGGGCTTGTATCACAAAATTACAAAAATGGCCTAAAATAAGGGTGAATTTTAAATGAACCAAGGATGAAAATTGGGATTTTTGAGCTATGGGTCCAAAACTATCCATATGACATACCAAATTGATTGGAAAACATATTTTGAAAACAATTACATTGCCACATTTTTGAGTTGAGGGATAATTCCATGACTTCCTTTGTAAAGTGGTTACTTACATCATAAGTCACATATGCAAAACTACTCTTTAGAGCATGACCAAGGCCTTAACCCTTGCTAATCCTTTCAATATGTCATCTAAGGAGAAATTGGATCAGAATGAGGTGCAAATGTAAGCTTAGAACTCAGCTGCCATGTATGAACTTCTCATGACATTTTCAAATGCAAGAGATATTGAACTTCTCATTAGAGCTTTCCAGAAGTTTCTAGATCATTCATACACCTTCTATATAAGTATTAGAAGAGGTTCAAGGCATTGGTTGGTGCGGATTGAGAGAGATTGGAGAGATTGAACATTGAGTTTTTCATTTGCAAATCAAAATCGGTTACAACCATTTGATCCATTTCAATCCAAATTCTTGATTTCAACAACTTCCTCTAGTGTTGGTGAGTGATTCCAGCCATAATTCAAGGCAAGATCATTGCAAAATCGTGAGATAGCATTTTGGATTCATCTCTTGCAAGTCAGAATCGGATTCAAGGATTCAGAGAGTTTCAATCCAATTTGTTGCATACAGAAGCTTGGTAATTGATCATAGAACGTGTCTGGAAGATCTTGGAGCTTGATTTGAAGATTTGCTTGCTCTGTTCATCCAAGATTTGCAGGTATGTAAACTTTCTTCTATGGCTTGATTCATGTAGAATTACTAGGTTTTAATAGATTAGATGTAATGTAGAACATGGCTAGGTGGATTCTGGTAACAATTGGCACGATTTAGAGACAAAATTAGGTTGAGCACCATTTCTGTTCATGATCGTATCTTGCAGTTCTTGGAGGTTTAAACCTAGTTTGATAGTGGATTTTGCTCAGTGTAGCATGGTGATGATGTTAGGTTTCTCAATTTTGAGTTTGGTGAGGATTTATGTTTGAGCATTTTCTGAGCTCCCATTCGTGTTTTGAGAAAGAGGAGGATTCAATACAATTGGTTGGCATGGTTGGATTCCTGTTGGAAAAGCGAGCAGGATGATGTATTTAGGGTTGAGTTTTGGGTGAGAATCAATGGAGTTGCATTTGGAGAAGATGAAGGTTGCATCTCTGTTCAGCCATGGCTTCTTTCTCCCTCCAAAATTCAAAGGTAGAAGACGACCCCATCACCATTAGATCTAGGTGAGACTTTGACTGAAATGAATATCCAACGGCCACGAGTGAGTCTAAAGTTGTGAAGGAATTCTGAGAGAGGATGATATGCAGCGTTTCATTAAACGCTTGCTTTGGGCTTAATTGATAATTTGCTACCAACACCCCTTTCTGAGGCCCATTTGAGAATCACACATAAAATAGTTGCTATTTGGCACAACTCTTTTTCTTTTTTTTCATGATATTTCCATTTATTTCCTGATTTGCTTTGGGCTTAATGCGCGCAGTGATAATCAAACCCCCTCCTGGGCCCATCTCTGGTATTGAACTGATTCCAATTGCTATTTGTCACGCCCATTTCCCATTTTCATTTTATTTTCTCATCATTTTTATGGTTTTGACATAGTTAATAAAAAATTCATAATAAATTGAAAAAATATCATTATTGGGTGAGGAATTTTTCCTTGTTTTCCTTAGGGTTCCTAGGATTTAATAAAACAATAAAAGCATTATTTCATGCATTTTACTTTTTTTGGTATATTTTACATTTTTATTGATTTTATTTTGCATTTGTTTGATACCTTATTTTTCTGAATTTAGTATGAGAGATTGGTGAATGTTTTTAAGTTGATTCTTGTTGGATTGATTAGATTAGAGATACATGCTCCCTTAGGGATTTTTCTCATATTTTTATGATGAAATTTAGGTTAGTTTTGGGATAAGGAACTTTAGGGTGCTAGGATTAGGGTTTCACAACACTTAGGTGTAGTTTAGGGCATAGTTTGGAGACTTAGGGTTTGATTTAGGCCTTGGGGTTTATGTGGGGTATAGGGTATATAGTTAGGTTCCCTTAGAAATTAATCTAGGATTTTATTATGAGTATTACTATTTTACTTGATTTTTGCAAATTGGGTGATGTTTGTGTGTTTCCCTTGTGGACTTTTGGTTTGCTTGTGAGGTTTGGGCTATTCTAATTGGGTTTGGGGCTTGAGTTTTGCTTGTTGGAGTTCATGAAGACATTGGAGATGATTGGAAACAAAGGATGGAGCTTGGAGCATGAAGATTCTTATCCTTGCAGGTTGCTTTTGAAGACTTAGGAGATAGGAGATATAGGGAGATCTTTAGATTAGACTGATTTCTTCTTTCAAATATAGAGAGCTTCTTGTGCCTTTATTCCATCCTATGACACAAGGTCCCCCAAAGAAGTTCCATCTCTCCTTAGGAGGGATGTAGAGCAAGCTTTGGTTGGGTAGAACCTTGAGGATACCTCTTATTTGCTATGCTAAGATCTTGGTGATATCCTTGGGTTATCATTAAGCCTCTTAACATTTCAACTTCATCTATTAGTTGATTCTCTCCTGTGAGTGCCTGCATTGAAGATGGGAACCTCTTGAAGATGAAGTTCATTGAAGATTGGTGAAGATGAAGCTTGTGCCTGTCAAAGCTGGGTATCTGTTGAAGACTAGGGTTTTGTTGCTGATTGAAGCTGTCTACTGGTTGGGGTTCATTGCTTGCCAGAGCTAGGGCTTATTGAAGTTAGGAGCTTATCTAGAGCTTGAGGGATCATTGAAGAGTGAAGATGGGATCTTGCTTGAAGGTGTTGCTGTCAACCTTTTTTCTGTTGGTCAACTGTAGCTGTCAGAGCTGTTATTGTTTGGGCTGCTTACTGTAGGAGCTGGTGTTGCTGTCAGAGCTGGTGTTGGGTTTTATTTCTTTTTCTGTATTGTCTGTTGGCTTGTTCAGCTTGCCCCTTAGGTTTGAAGTGAAGCTGTTTCACTTTGCCTATTGTTTTCCCAGGTTCGAGGTTGAGTGGGACTCCCTTGCCTCGCTTGTACTACTGCATCTCATGCATGTTTACTGTTTACTGTATATATCTGTTTCTTTTCCATTTATCCCCTAGGATCTCTGATTTCCTCTGTGCAGGAGGGAATTATGACATACATTAGGTTGTAATCCATGCATGACAACATTAGGGTAGTTTTGATTCCCGTTTTAAACCCTAGGTTTTTAGAGTTTCTTTCTCTTCTCATCTCGAAACAATTCAAAACACAGTAATAAGGATAATCGATGTCGTACGCTACGAGCCTTAAGCTATTTGAGAGAGGGTTGCTGGAGGGTCACTCTTCAGTAATCTGACTGCTTAGTGTGTTACCCTTAGGGTGACATACAACGTAGTCACCCTCAAATCATAGTCTCTAGTGCGTCAGGGATTGCAAATATCATAAAAAACAGTTCTTGCGTAAAAGACTGAAAGCAAACATCAAAATGTCATTTTTGTCTGCTTGGACTCCTAATCAGAAGAAAACCTTTTCAGAAGGATCTAAAAAACAATCAGACAAGTCTGTGTCTTCCGTGGCCCGAACTACGTTTGCTCTGATCTTTCATGCTGTATGAAAGTACGTAGGCATAGGATGACGTATCCTAGCGAGCAACTTTCCCCTCCTTTCCCGTAGGTAGGCGAACTACGTTGACTCTGATTTCTCGTTCCAAACGGGAATACGTAGGCATAAAGTGCGATACTTTGCCGAGTCATTTTATTTTCTTTTAACCCTTGACCCTTGGAGTAGATAGAATAGCAATCTGTACTAGAAAACAAGCGTGGATCCCGTCGAGTACGACGGACGTGAGGGGTGCTAATACCTTCCCCTTGCGTAACCGACTCTTGAATCCAGGATTTGGTTGCGATGACCATTCCTTTCCCATATTTGCGGTAGGTTTACTTCGAGCGTTTCCTTTCCCTCTTGTGGGATAAATAATGCACGGTGGCGACTCTTCTGTTTAGCCGACGCCGATTTTCGCAGTAGCGACACATACGATTAACCCTTTTTACATGCATTCAACTAATTTTCTAGATGTAAGTGAACATAGTTCATCATCTCTATTATCACACACCCTCACAATACTGTTTGTGTCAAAAATATTATCGTAGTCTTTACCGTATTGATCGATACTCATGTTAATAATCAACACAATAAAATAAAAGTGATACTAGTGAATATCAACTTACAAGACTATATCAAAAGTTTTCTCATTAATAGATGAATATCTTAGATCTAAAATTTGAAAAGGTTTTTTCAATACCCATAAAGACAAGATCAATATTGAACCAAAACTAGTTCACAATACATATATTAGATGAAATATATAAGGTATCAATAGATTACATCCAAACCCAACAAGAGATTGAAGCTCTTACCTTCTCCCCCTTAGGGTTTGTGTTTCTCTCTCAAAAATATGCTTTTAAAATAAAGAGAGATGCAAGTATATTCAGAAAATATCTCCACTAGAAGTTATGTCCCTAAAAATATATGGTATGTTTCTAAAAAGCAAGAAAAGTACTTAAGTAGTATTACAAAATTTGTCTTGTTCGCACTGCGAACTCATCCTTCACACTTTGAAGTCCACTTTAAGGCACCTCAAGTGCCCCAGGAATTGTTAAACTGCTGTTGGAAATATCTAAGTTTGCAGTGAAAACTCATTCTTTGCAATGAGAACTTTTTCACTACAGCTTCGCACATCAAACTTTGGGTCCTTTTCTTACTGCCATCCATAGTTTTCAGCTCGCCTGGACTTTGCTGTGACCTCGCAGAACAAACATTCGCTTTGACCTCACTCTTGTTCACACTACGAACTTGCTGATTCTTCTTCATTTCTTTTGCTTCCTTGTCCAATCTTTTGTGTCTTAATCATTGATGTTTTATGCCTATATCCTGCATAATAACACACTGTCATACCCCAAATTTGTCCTACCTTTTTTTAACCTTGACTGGGTTTTGCCTCATGATCATCTGCATATCCCATTAGTTTATAACCTCCTAATCATACAATACATTAATCTTCTATGGTATGAGATCAGGAGGTTATTTGAATCAAGATGTTCTATATACTTTGGGGTTTCCTGGTTGAAGTGATGGTTTGAGCTCACAACATCATGAGCATCTTTTTGTCAAAGATCGTTAAGTATCAAGGATTTCCTCTATCAATAGTTTTCAAGTACCAATTTATCTGCTTCAAGATTCCTCGAGAAGTATCAGTCTATATTTCCAGAGGATCAAGTTTCTTAATTATATTTGAGCTTGTAGAACTTCATCAGTCGAGGTTCTTTGGATTAACGTTATCACAACAAGGACGTCTTGGTAATCATGCTTATTTATGCATTTCAAGCTTCATCTTTATCTTTAAGGGCTCATCAGGGAACTGTTCTCATGATGAGATCATTGATTATAAAGGCAAGATATTTTGTGGATGAGATCGTCAAGCATTGGGTTATGGTGCAAAAGATCAAGCAGTGGATTCATATTGTGGTCAAGGCATTATTGTTCTTTTGGTTGCTTATCACTTGTTGCTGGGGATTCATTAAAAATGCAAGTTTTATTTGGATTTAAAAAGTTTGATTTGGCAATTGCTGATATTCTTCACTCTCATTCTGCTCCTAATATTCTTATCTTCACCTTGACACCATAACCAATTCTTGAAAACTCTACTTGAGGATTTCTTTGATCCAAACCTGCAAACAATACCAACTCTTCAGCAACTTCTGCTATAACCTAAAAATTCACAACACCGCGATTCAATATCCTACAATGGAATTCAGTTCAACACAATAAAAACGACTTCGGATCAAAGAAGGAGTGAGAAGGATACAAGGAATACGCAACCCAGTTAGATGCCGTAGAGTGTAATGGATTCAAAAGGATGAATTGAAGAACCATACCTGAAGTGTTGTGTGTTCGTCGTCATCGTCACTCAGACCGCGCGTCCAATTATTTCAATTTCTCTTATTCAGCTTCTTTATGCTATTGCTTCATTCATGTTATTGTAGTTAATCTTGGAATTTTTTGGTTCTTGCACATTCCAATTTTGTTTTGGCGTTCAAGTTGTATGATCTCTGGGTGTTGTGTTATGCTCCACGTTATGGTCCGAGGAGTTTTGCGCCGCAGCTTCTCCAGAGCGTTGGATGAGGGTGACGAGTGAATGAAAAGGTGATGATGATGGAGGAGACAACGAAGAACATGGAGATTAGAGGTGAATGGTGCGGTTTGCAGTACGGAGAAGAAGAAGAATGTGCGAGAAACAGGGGAGCGAACGATATTGACGGAAGGTGATGGAGAAGAAGAGGAAACGGCGGACATAGGAACTTACAATTAGGTTTTGAAATCTTTCTCTTGTGAAAATGTGGACCCGACTTGTAGCCCCCCCCCCCCCCCCCCCCCCCCCCCCCCCCGCATGGACCAATGGCTTTGGGCCTAAGATCTTAAACCCTCGCCCATAATACTTTTGCACCCCCCAATCTTGGTTTTTAGATAATGTTTTTTTTTTTAAATTACACTTGGAATATTAAATAATTTTAATTATATTTTAGATTAAAATTTAATCTTGAATTTATTTAGATAATATTAGGAATTAAGTTTAAACAGACTTTTAATCTTTAGTTTTAAATTAGCATTTGAATTTAAGTTTAATCTTGATTTTTTTAACTTCTGATACTAATTTTGTTTAAAACTTTAATTTTAGTTCTAATGCTAATCGGGATTAAGTTCTGACTTTAATTTTGCATCAAACTTTGATTAAGCCTCGACTAATTTTTGTGGTTAACATTTTATATTAAACTTTGATTAGGTTTTGTTTAGGATCTATTCTTGATTTTCAAATTGTGGATGATGATCCTTGTGATTTCTTTTCCTTGATGATACTTGTAAATATTTCTTGATTCGGTCATGATCATGATTAATTGATAAAAATCTCAAATTCAATTTCTTTTTAATTAAATCTTAATTAATCATTTTCTCAATTTAGGATAAATCTATATTTTTTTCTAATTAAATAATGGAAGTAGTGAGTTCTTGGGGGTCTAGCACCCTTTGAATTCTTGAATGATCGTTCTTGAGGCACACGCCTTGAGTTGTGATTGTTTCGACTTTCGTTTCTAGAAATGATTAAATTACTTAACTCTTTTTAAAAAAAGAGAAACCTTTGATCTAGAAAACCCTAATTCAATCAAAATATTGAATCATTTCTCAAAAAATGACAAAACAAACTATTTTCTTAAATTATCGAATTCTTGAGGTCTAGCACTTCTTGGGTTCTCAAAAGATTGCGCTTGAGGCGCACGCCTTGGGTTGTGATCCTTTTGATCTTGCGTTTCTAAAATACTCAATTTGTTTAAAATACCTTTCGCGTCTAATCAAAATACGCTAATCACATTCAAATCTTTTCTCAACTAAACTACGAAAGAACTGAATTCTTGGAGTCTAGGACTCCTTAAATTCTTGAGCAACCGCTCTTGGGGCGCACGCCTTGGGTTATGGGTCGCTCGACCTTTCGTTCCTAAAATACTTATCCTAATTATTTGGACAAAATATTTACTGTCCAACAAACAGAAGTTTCATAATTAATTGAATGGAAAAGGTGTTGTTGGGATCTAGCATCCTAATAATGCGAGGTTGACGTCTCGTTTATCGAATAGTCGTCATTCTCCATCAAAACACTCAAAAAATCAAGCCTCAACTTTTCTCGCCCCCGTGCGATTGAAACCTTCTTAATACACTAATTTCTCACCTTTGCGTGATTTACAACTCCAACATCTTTTTACAAAAAACATTATTTAGTCCTTTCTTCCGCGCATATAGACCAGTGGTTCAGCCTCCCCTAGTGAGCAGACAAGCCAATGTTTAGCAGTTAGAATGTAACCTAAACACTCGTTCACTTAAAATACACAAACCAATCAACCGTAGTTGTCCGAACTACGGGCGCTCTGATTTCTAATTTGTCAATGAGAATACGTAGGCATAAGATTGCGAGATCCTAGCAAGCCACCTTCTACCTTCCTACCTTTTTCTTTCTTTAACCTTTACCAGTAGTCTTCCGAGCTATGATACTCTGACTTTCCCATTACACGAGGGAGTACGTAGGTACAAGGGCCTCAATCTTTGGAGAGCACCCGAACAAAGAACCACCCATTTCCCCTAATAAGCGAACCTTAGAAGAAAATAAACAACCTAGATAGCTTTTCTCACGAATCGAATCAAGAGGTTCCTATTGAGTACAACAGATATAGAGGGTGCTAATACCTTCCCTATGCATAATCGACTTTTGAACCTAGAATTTGGTTGCGACGATCATGTTCTTATCTCTTTAAAGGTTTTATCGATATTTTCCTCTTCCTTCCTTGGAATAAATAAAGTTCGGTGGCGACTTTGTTCGAACGTTTTTTCCGCGTCCATCGCGAGGATCGTATTTTTTGTGGTACGACACACACAAATCAATAAATCCAAAGGTATTTGCAATATGTTGAAGAATCACACAAGAACAAGAAATAAATCCATTAAAACCTGAGAAATGAGTTGAAAAATGTCAAGAAAGATGGTTCAATTTAAGTCAAAGTTTGCACTTAACAAATTCTCCCCAACTAGATTTTTGCTTGTCCTCAAGCAGAGTATGCCCCTCATGAAAACAAGAGGATTTTATCAAACATAAGATTCAACCAAGAAAGGATTAAAGGTTCAAATTCAAACAAGAGGGATTTTCTCAAACAAGAGGATTTTCTCAAGCATGAGAATGCACACAAGCAATGTTCACCACTAAATAGAGTCAAATTGTAATATAGAATTTAGTTCTTAAACAAATATCATGCAATGTTTCAAATAACAACTAAATTCTCATACTTGAATCACACTAACGCTCCTCTTCAGAATAAGGATGAAGAATGTAACGTGTTTGCAACCGCGGGACAATTCCGCTCATCTGACAAACAATGCTAATAACAATCCAATTCATACATTCATCTAACAATCAAAAATGAAAACATGGAGACAAAAAGATCACTAAGGGCTTTTAAGGTTGTAGCTTGGTCAGGTTCACAACAGAGGGTCATTTCATTAGACTATGGAATCAAGGTTGTCAATGCAAAAGAACATTCACTATACAAGTTATTTACACATCCCAACTTCTTTTCACCATTTCCTTTTCTAAATTGTAAACCTTCTTAAACTTCCTTTTGTACAATTATTTTATTCTCTATTTTTACTTTTCAAATAATCATTCTTTTTCTTTTGTTTTTCACATTCATATTCACACTTTTTCTATGCTTGCTTGAAATTTTTAATATTTTTTAGTAACCTACCATTTTCCTTTTCGTTCTCCCCAACTTGAATTCAACCGAACCTCAAGTGAATTCTCCATTCTTTTTATGGCAAGGAAATCAATTTAAAATAATGTTCAAAGGTTCAAGAATTTTTTTTGGAATCTCACAAAATTCAATGATGAACTAAACTTTCAAATTATGTACATAAACCAAGTTCATCACTAAAATGAGATCTAAACTGTTTAGACTCAAAGGGGTTAACAAATTCTCACTACTCACGGGTAAGTTATTTTTGGATATGATTGTGCTTAATATAAACAAATGCCTTGATCATGTCTAATGCTTCCACAAAATTATACTAATCAAAAGATTAAGCATGAATGAATTAAACAAAATTTATCAATCATCCTAGCATATAGTAAACAATTGAGGTTCCTCACAAATTGTGGCTATTGGACCTAAGTGAAACAAGCATTCAAACAAAGTTGCAAAATATAAAAATAAAAAAAACACATTTGTTCAAAGCACAAAATTCATGAATCATTCTAAGATTCTAAGAAGTGGTATAATTTACCTTTCTTGCATTCACATGTTCAAAATCCTATCATCACCATCCAAACTTAGAAGAATATTCATTGGATACTTTTATACAAATAACAACTAATCTAAAAGAAGTTCTCAATATTCATACCTAACCAACACTTGAGCAAACGTGAAAGGAAACAAGTATGTATACAATATAAACAACTATGCAAAGCTAAAAAATATAGAAACTATTGCAATGCAAATCAATATCTAAACACCAATCCCCGATAACGACGTCATTTTATTCGAATTGCGGTAAAGTGGCAGGAAGCAAAATTTAGCTTTAGAAGGATTCCCTCTGGGATTTATATAGTCTCCATAGGGATCGGTGTGAGGGAAAGAATATCGTTCAACGGTCTTTTCATTTCTAAGATTGTGGTGATTAAATTTAGTTGAATGATTCAAGGGTACCATAAAAAAAGGAAAAAAAATATAAAGTAAAGACTTTAAAAATAAATGGAGCCTTGTTGGATTTGGATCTACTCAACTGATAACACATGTATTCTTCTGACCCGTTAAACACAAATCAATCATTCGTCTAATATCCTCACGCATCACCCACAATAAAGGTTATATCGAATTCAACGTCGAGAGAATAACCGTATTGTCTCATTGGTCATGTCTCCCACAACTCAACAACACAGAGAATTAAGAACTGATACTCACGCAAATGTTAAGCCTAAATCTATGTTTAGAGTTTATAACTTAAGTGGTTTTCATCCAAGATACAGATCTGAAAATTATATTTCTATAACGGTTCAAATCAATGTATAAACAAGTAAACAAGGATAACATCCATATCATATAAATGATTGATTCATATAAAACACCATGATTAGAATACGTACATACGATTAACCCTTTTTACATGCATTCAACTAATTTTCCAA
This sequence comes from Lathyrus sativus, assembly GCA_963859935.3. Classification (NCBI taxonomy): domain Eukaryota; kingdom Viridiplantae; phylum Streptophyta; class Magnoliopsida; order Fabales; family Fabaceae; genus Lathyrus; species Lathyrus sativus. The sequence goes on from OZ012740.1 coordinate 469,949,714, forward strand.
ATGTAAGTGAACATAGTTCTTCATCTCTATTATCATGCATCCTCACAATACTGTTTGTGTCAAAAACATTATTGTAGTCTTTATTGTATTGATCAATACTCATGCTACTCATGCTAATAATCAACACAATAAAATAAAAGTGATACTAGTGAATATCAACTTACAAGACTATATCAAAAGTTTGCTGATTAATAGATGAATATCTTAGATCTAAGATTTGAAAAGGTTTTTTCAATACCCACAAACAAGAAATCAAAGACAAGATCAATATTGAATCAAAACTAATTCACAATACATAGATTAGATGAAATACATAAGATATCAATAGATTACATCCAAACCCAACAAAAGATCAAAGAATTTACCTTCTCCCCCTTAGCGTTTGTGTTTCTCTCTAAAATTTGGTTAAGCATGAGGATACGCACAAGCAATGTTCACCACTTAATAGAATCAAATCATGATAAAGAATTTATTTCTTAAACAAATATCATCAAATGTTTTAAATAACAACTAAATTCTGATACTTGAATCACTCTAACACTTCTCTTTAGAATAAGAATGAAGAAATTAATGTGTTTGCAACCGCGAGAAATTTCACTCATCTGACAAACAATGCTAACAACAATTCAATTCATACATTCATCTAGTAATAAAAAAATGAAAACATGGAAGTAAGAGATCACTAAGGGATTTTAAGACAAGCATTCACTATACAAGTTATTTACACATCCCAACTTCTTTACACCATTTTCTTTCCTCTATTGCAAACCTTCTCAAACTTCCTTTTGCACAATTATTTCATTCTCTATTTTTCTCTTTAAAACAAGCATTCTTTTTCTTTTGTTTTTTCACATTCATATTCATAATTTTTTATGCTTGCTTGAAATTTTTCAAAATTTATAGCAACCTGTTGTACCCCAAAATTTGTCCAACCCTTTTCTTTACTTGGCTTATGTTTTCATTGCATTGTTCTAGCATTTGCATTTGCATATCATTGTTCATTTGCAGGGGTTCAAGAGGTGTGCATAGAAAGAGAAGGTTTGTCAAAGGTTTCCAAGCAAGCATGAGTGCTCATCAAGTCATCAGAAGCTGGTCAGAGCTCTTTGAGAAAGTGAATGGATGTATATTGCTTATCTCCTATCTTAGAGGCCAGTTGAGGATCATCTGAGGATCCCAAGTTCATGGATATGGATATGAGATGTTGTGAAGCTCATTGGATGCTTTGAGAGCCATTGTGGAGCTTATGCAAAAATTTTATATCATGTGCAAAGGTTGCAGTTAGAGTATTGTACACCTAGGGTTTCATCTGCCTAGTGCAAGATCCATAGTGGATTTGAAGGAGATTAAGACTTATTTCTCAGTCATTTGAATCATGGAAAGTTGTTTTGAGGCATCTAAGGTGTTATTTCAAGATCAATTCAAGAAGAATCAAGAGTGTGAGAAGTTACTAAATTAGGGTTTCAGAGGTTTGTCAGTATAAAATCCCCTATTTAGTGCCTAACTTCAAGACCACATATCTCAAGATATAAGTGTAATCTCACTTTGACATAAACATGAGGGTTGTAGAGAATGTTCTTAGCTTTATTTTGAGTACTAGAACTCATCCGTTTGGTTTCTATAACTCAAGTTATGATGCTGGCAAGTTAGAGGTCTCAGATGAATCATATTTTCAGTCAACAAAAGTCAACCAACTTCCAAGGCACGTTTAACCTAGAATCATGTTTCTCCTCAAATTTTGATGAACATGAAAGTTGTTCCTCATGATCTTAGCTTTCCAAAAAGTCCTAGACGCCCTTCATCTCATTTGCAGAACTAAAGTTATGAGGCTTGCAAGGTAGGGGAATTTTGGGAAACTGAGATTATAGGTCATTTTAATTATAGCTCTTGTTCATGATCTTATGCACTTCAAATAAAACTTTTCCCAACATGAAATTTGCTTCAAATGGTATCAATTTCATCCTAAAACATAAGTTTGTCATGGATTTGGCATGGATATGAGGATTGGTGAAGAAATTCAATGGAAATTTGAACTTAAAGTCATGAATTAAATTGAATTGGTTTTAATTCATTTTCATGTCATGTTTGTGCTTATTTTGAGTCACAATATCACAACAAGGAGAATGCACAAATTGGATTTGAGTTATGCAAGCTAGAACACGTGCAAATTCATATTAATTCAAGAACAAGTCTCACATCCAATCTCCACCATTGGATCAAATTAAGGAGTAATTTACATCCACATGATCACTACGCACTCCCAACAACTGGTTTGAATCATTTTCAAAGGAAATTGGAGCCAATTTACGTGTGCATGAAGCTTGAATTTCCAATTTGGGCATTTTTGAATTGCACTCTAATCAGGCCAAATTGGTCCTCCAATTGCTTCTAGATCCAACATATAAAAGCTTCAGATAAATTTTGAAGCTTCATTCGTGCATTTTGGTGGAGAATTGAGCAGATTACAGTTGGAGAATTGAAGAGCAAAAGTGAAATCGTGAATTGATATTCAAGCATTTTCAACTCAAATCAAAGCTAGCATTCTCTTTCTTGAACTTCCTTGAGTGTTTCTGCGCAATTTTGATCAAGCTTGAGCATAACTGAAGCTCCAATGGAGAGGCTCCGTTAGGTAATCCTTAGATCAAGATTTCTTTCATAATATGCATCCATTTCACTCCATTGTTGTTGCAAACTGAAGACCTACATGTGTAGGCAAATTCTGGATCATTATTTGTTGTGTTTGGGATGATTTCATTTATGTGCTCAAATCTTTGATCGCTCAATTCTCTCTGTTTATGCTTGATCAATGAAATTGGATCGTGGATTTGTAATCTACGCAACTTGGAGATCATTTTAGTGTTAAATTTTGTTCAATTTGGTGATGATTTGAGTCTGCAACTCTGGCCGTATGATCGGAGAAGATGACCGGAGACTGTAGCTCCGTCATCTGGTTATCTTTGTGTTCTGCTTGCATGGCGTGCCATGTGTATGCGCTGAAACTTTGACTGAGTTGGATCAACGGTTGTGATGTGTTTGCCTGGTCTGCGTGTGATGTTGGATTGCCACATCATTTAATAAAACGACGCGTTTTGCTTTAAACTGAGTTGGTTTGGTTTTGGGCTTCAGATACTTTTCACACCCCCGTTTTGGTTGAGCCCAACAATTTACACGCTGAGGCTTGCTATTCACACCGTGCCTCTTTTTTATTTTTCTTTATTTTATTTTTGTTCTGTTTCGATTTTAATTCATTAAAAACAATTCCAAATGTTGTAAAATCCCACAAAAATACTTTTAGTACATTTTGAGATATCCTTTAATTTAAGGAAAATTTTATTTTATTTTTTGGTTTATTTTTCAATTAAAATGGGATTTATCATTTGGAGTTGTTTTTTAATTGAATTTTAATTGATCTTTCTTGTTCATGCTTTGTTTTTGATTCAATCTTTTGATCCAATGAATGAGAATCATTCCTCATTTCAATAATGAGTTGAATGATTTTTTAGGACACTTTTGCCTCTGGTTTGACAATTTTTGGTTTGAATTTGATCTCATTTTTGTTGACCCTCGACAATCCTCCTTCAAAGTGGAGCATCCTTGTGAATCAAATTCTTTGATGATGCTTTGAAGTGACTTTGATTGTAATCTTTTGGCCTCTGGTTGCCAACTTCTTAATGCTTATTTGAGATTTTATTTTAGATCATTTGAGCCTTTTTCCTAATTTTGAGGTGACTTGCAAGTCAAGGTACTTCTAAGGGAGGTCCATACAAACACTTGACCTAGTTTGAATGGGAAATGACTTCTATGGATCCCTTGAGCTCTCAATTATTTTTTATTCATATTTCTAACATGTTGAGGTATTTGAATGCTCATTTTTAGGTTGAGTCTTAGTCTCCCTTTAGAGTGTCTCTCTCTTCTTTTCTCAAAACATCTAATAAATTTTAAGAATTGTTGTACGTTACGAGCCTTAAGTACTTGGGAAATGGTGGTTGGGGGGCCTCCTCTCAATTATCTAGAGTGTTTAGCGTATGTCCTGAAGGTGAGAAAATACTTAGAAGGGGGGGTTGAATAAGTATGTAGAAAAACTTAGTAATAAAAACTCAAGGACTTTTATCCTGGTTCGTTGAACTCAACTACTCTAGTCCACCCTATCAAGAGTGATTTGCCTTTATCAAACAAGGACTTAATCCACTATTAAATCAACTGATTACAATAGTAAGCACTAAGAACAACTGTTCAAAGTCTTCTCAAGAACTACTGATCCTAACTGGATCTTCTTAAGGTTCTTTTACAATGAAATGTAAATAATAATACAAGTGTTTAATTTGCTTCTAATAAAGCTTTATCACAACTGTGATTTTTCACTTTAGATTAAGAACAATGAAATAAATTCAGCAAATGAGTATAAGTTGTATGAGAGCTTGTAATGAATTCTTTCAAGTATTTCGTCAACTAAAGAAGATGAATGGAGTCTTGCTTTTATAGGCACAGAGGTCCAAGAGCTTTTCACATTGAAGGTTGTGTACTAAAAAGGTCTGAGCCTTTTTGTCTTCACATCACATGACCTTTCCTAGAAGTAGAATGCATAGAGAAATCCTTTTTGTCAATGTTCTTGTGTCTAGCATAAATGAGGAAAGAGTCGTTTGGTCATTCCAACCGACATAACTTTGAATTCTTCTTCAACAAGTTTCAGCAAGAATCATCAGAGTCTAGATTGATCAGAGCCTTCTGATGTTCATCAGAGTTTGCTGAATCAGAGTCTTTGCAGCAGGTGTGCTTTCAACGTGTAATTGTTCAAAGCAGAGTTTGGAATCAGATCCTCAGTACTGGCAGCATTAGTACTATCAGAGTCTTCTGAAATAACTATGCTTGAAACTCTTCATACAGAATTCTTTAATGCTTCAGATGCTTCTGGCTTTTGCTTCAGATTCTTCTGTTGCTTCTGCTTCAGATCCTTCTGTAGACAGCGCTCAGAATCTTCTGTAGACAGCACTCAGAGTCTTCTAAAAGATGCTTCTGATGCTTCAGAGCCTTGCATAATTTCATGTTCAAATCTAATTTGCTTCTAGAAGAATATTCACTTTTAATATCTGCAGCAAACAATCTTAAACAATTTTTAGAGTATATAATTCTTTAATACAAAATTTCATAATAGTTATCATCAAAACATAGAGATATTATTAAGAACCAATCTGTGTTCTAACAATCTCCCCCTTTTTGATGATGACAAAAACATTAGAAATTTTGTTCAATAAACAATATAATTATAACTCCCCCTGAGATGATGAATCTCCCCCTGAATTGAATACTTAGAAGGAATAGAAACTTCCCTTTTTGCATGAGTATTCTTTTCAGAATTAGAGCTTGATTGTTCCAAAAATTAGATCTTGACTTTGGATGCATGATTCAGAATCAGAGCCTGATAGGTTAAAACTAAATCTGGGGATCTCAGAGTTACTCTTAAAGAACTTGTCAGAGTTTTCAAATGTTCCGAAATACTAATAGTTCACGTTAGTTAAAAATTATATAAATTTATATGTCTGAATTTTCATTTAGGTAGAGTTTATTTGAACATTCAGATCCATTTTCTCCCCCTTTTTTGTCATAATCAAAAAGTAAAACTTTTAAAAGACAAATAAAAGGAAATACAAAAAAGATAAATCATGTAGAGAAAACACTGAGTCATTCATTCATTCCGAGCAAAAGATACAAATCATCAGATAAAATTCAAGTACACGTGCACAAAAATCAGATACAAAAAAATAAACTAGGTTTGTTTGGACAAAATCATCTTCAACAGGTTAGTGGTCTCAGATGAAGACTCTTCTTGCTTTGTCATCCACTTAGCCATGTCGTCAGTCTTCTGGTCTTGCTTGACCATCCATTGTGCCATGTCGTCAGTCTTCTGGTCTTGTTTGGCCATCCATGACTTAATCTCAGATTGTCCAGCTTCCAGAACTGCAATCTTATCCTCAAGATCTGGATTCTCTTTCTTGATATCAGATGAAGAAGGTGGGGCAGAGTCTAAAGCAGGAATGGAGTCAATTTCCATGGGAGATGCAGAGTCATGAGCAATAGATCCAGAGGGATGTTCCACAATAGTCATAGCCAGAGGATTTTCTTCAGAAGAAGATTCAGCAGTTTCTTCTGTATCAAATACTTCAGAAGATGAAGGAACATCTTCAAGAAGCAATGGTTCAGATCTTTTTACAGTCCAGAGCATGCTTCTAGCAGTCTCAGCAAATCTGAGCTTCGCATCATCAGAACATACATTCTTCATATTTGAGGCTACATTATTGAATCTGTTGATGAAGCTATTCCAGATAGCATCAGATTCATTTGCATCCATTGTTGACAAACATCTCTTCTGAACAGAGCCTAGATGCATCTTTATTTCTTTCAGAAAACTTGCAAATAAATTATCAACATTCAGCCTAGATTTTGGTTTCAGAAGGGTTTCCAAAGTGAAAGGCTTGGGTTGAGGTTGAGGTGGAATGGTGAACTCTGGAATAATGATTAGAGGGCTAGGATAAGCTGGTTTCTTCTGAGCTGGCATAATACGAAAGTATGGTTTGATTCTGCGAATGGAAGGTATGACAGCTTTTGGATTGTCAAAATAGGGAACAAACGCATATTGGTTTTGCTTAACAAGAAAAGGAACAAAAGCTGATTGAGGTGGTTGATCAAAAAAATTTTCTATTTCAAGTCTAGATGGAAAAGGATCAGATGAAAATTGTTTAGCAGAAGCAACTGAAACAAATTCAGATGTTCTTAGTTCAGTATTGGTAGTGTAAGAAGAAATGGGTAGATCTGGTTGGTTAGATTCAAATGTTCTGAGGGAAGGGGGTGAGATGAAATCTGGATGGATATCAGATTCAGATGAATCAGATGATGTGGTTGGGGTGCAGGATGTAGAGGATACAACAAACATAGTCTTGAGAGGTTGAACATCCAGAACCTCAGAGTCATGAATCTCTGAAGGTTTGGATGAAGGTGGTTCAGACACAAATGGGTCAGATGCAACATGATTAGATGCAACATTTTTAGATGCAAGTGTTTTAGATGCAACTTGCTCAGATGCAACTGGGTCAGATTGTATAGGTTCAGATGCAGCTGGATGTTGAATTTCTGGTGGTTGTTATGTTGAAGGTTGTTCTGTTGGTTTTGTTTGTGGTTCTGGAATTTGGTCTGTAGGTGTTGTTATTGTTGGTTCAGATTGAGGAATATCAGAAGATTTAAGTTGAGTAGTGGATATGGGATCAGATGATTTTGGTGGGGAAGGAATTTTTTATTGTTCAGATTTTTGAGATGGAGCAGGAATAGATTGTTTTTGAGTGGGGGGAGGTTTAGGAATAGAACTAAATGTTGATTCATTTAGAACAATTTTAGAGAAAGAAGATACAGATGATTTAGTACCTTTAGTCTTTATACGCTTGGTGGGAACAGAGGGAACTTCTCCAGAAGCTTTTCTCTTGATATGCTTTTGTGGCTTGTCAGCAATTTTTGGCTTCTTCTGAGCAGCAGCTTCTTCTGCCTCTTATTGATTTCTTTTCCTCATGTTCTCATTATATACATCTGGCATTGGTTCTCTAGAACGAATCAGAATATCTGCAGGAATAGGCGCTCCATCTGCTTTGCATGCATCAATATACCTAACAATGATATCCCTTGGTTCTTCAGCACCAAAAAGTGGAAAATCTTCAACTGGAATCCTCTTCTGACTAACTTCAGAAATATTTAGCTTCTTAGGTGCAGCTGTGAGTTCATCTACAATCTTTAGCCTCTGAAGACTCTTTGCATCCAGTGGTTTTCCAATAATAGATTCAAGCTCATCTTTAACTCTAGCTTCATACAGAGCAGTTACTAGACCATTCTCTGTCAGAATGTCTGAAATCAACCTTCCAAAGGGAATCCATGTGCTGATCTTCTGTCCCTTATCCTTTACAGATTTTCTTGATGCATTGATACGATTCCACAGATGCATGAAGAGAATGTGTGGAAGATCTACCTTTATACTCTGACTCAAACAGTACATAAAATAGACTTGTTCATTATTCACGTAATCTGGAGAATTGGTGGATTTTCTGTGATGGATGCATCCCAGAAAAATCTTTGCCCAGATCTTATAGTCAGGCTTCAGATCCTTAAATTTGTTAGAGGTCTGTCCAGATGTAATGACTTCCTCATAGACTTCTTCCATATCCACACGCCCCAGCTGGCAGATGACATACTCCATCAGTCTCCTCATATCCTATGAGTTTCCTAATGAGATCTTCAGTCATGATGATCTCCTTTTCTAGAACAGAAGAAAGTATAAATTTTGGATAGACAGAAGCATGGATCCAAAATTCCTTCACCAGATGTGGGTATACTAGTCCAAACAACCTGTCAAAATACTTAACCTAGCCTTGTGCATCAATTATAGAACGAAACTCAAACCCATTTTCAGCTAAAAAGTCAAATTCCACCATGGATTCACAGAGAACTTCAAGTTTGTCCACAGGGGTTAACAATGTCCTCTTATGTACCTTGAATGGAGTCACACCCATATTTGTTGACGTAACTGCAACCATAGTTGATTGAAATTGAGCTGCTGTAGAGGATGAGGTTGCCATTGAAGAAGATGAAGATAATTTGGACGAAGGTTTAGGGTTTTTGTGAAGAGTAAAGAGAAGGCAGAAATGCATAAAATGGTTTGTGAAGTGAAAAGTGTGAATTTGGTGTGAATTGTGATATATATAGAGAAAGCAATTAGGGCAATCAAACAGACACAAAAGCACGTTTTCACATAGCAATAAATGACAAGTAATGAATAAGAATAAAAATCATTTCAAAGCATTAATTGATTATGATAATTTGGGGGAAAAAACAAGATTTTCACTATTCAAACCATACCTCAAATGTCTCTTCAGTAGTGTACACGCTATCTTTTCAGATTCAGAGTGACACGTGTTTGCTTGCATGTGCTTCTGAATTCTCTTGAGAAATGAAACGTTAGCCAACGTTCAGATCCTCTAAGATTGGTTAGTTCAGATACACACAAAAAATAATAACTTAATAAATCAAATAAATAACAGATGAAATACTTCAGAGTTTTAAACATTTTGCATCTGAGAAATTTTCTTCTGATAAATATCATTCTGGGCAAAAATCCATACCAATATTTTTCAGAATAAATTTGAACCTATCTTCAGCAAGGGGTTTTGTGAAAATATCTGCCCATTGATGATCTGTATCAACAAAGACTAAGTTTATAATACCCTTCTGAACATAGTCTCTAATGAAATGATGTTTAATTTCTATATGTTTTGCCTTAGAGTGTAAAATAGGGTTTTTAGACAAACATATAGCAGAAGTATTATCACAGAATATAGAAATATTACTTTCAAAAATCTGATAGTCTTCTAGCTGACTTTTCATCCAGAGCATCTGCGTGCTACATCCAGCAGCGGCAATATATTCTGCCTCTGTAGTTGATAGTGCAATTGTGGGTTGCTTCTTGATGTACCAAGAGATTAGATTTTTTCCCTAGAAATTGACAACTTCCAGAAGTACTCTTTCTTTCCACTCTGTCTCCAGCGTAATCAGCATCACAGAATCCAACTAATTTGAAATCATCAGATTTTTTGTAACACAAACCCACATTAGAAGTACCTTTCAGATACCTTAGAATCCTCTTAACAGCTGTTAAGTATGATTCTCTAGGATCTGATTTGAATCTTGCACACAAGCATACACTGAACAAAATGTCAGGTCTAGAAGCAGTTAAGTAGAGAAGAGATCTAATCATACCACTGTAGAGTTTCTGATCTACTTTCTTACTTACCTCTTCCTTGCCAAGTGAGCTAGTTGGATGCATGGGAGTCTTTGCCAGCTTACTATCATTCATGTTAAATTTCTTCAGAAGTTCTTTAACATATTTGGTCTGATGAATGTAAGTGCACTCTGGAGTTTGGTTGACTTGAATTCCCAGAAAGAATCTCCATTCTCCCATCATGCTCATCTCAAATTCTGCCTGCATACATTGAGCAAACTCCTTTCCCAGCATAACATTGGTAGATCCAAATATAATATCATCCATATATATTTGACAAATTAAAATATCTTTCTTAAATGTTTTACAAAAGAGTGTTGTGTCCACTTTGCCTCTGATGAAATTTTTCTACAGAAGAAAATTGCTTAATCTCTCATACCAGGCACTGGGAGCTTGTTTTAAACCATAAAGAGATTTCTTTAGTTTGAAAACATGTTCTGGAAATTTTTCACTCTTAAAACCAGGAGGTTGGTGAACATAAACTTATTCTTCTATAATACCATTTAAAAAGGCACTTTTAACATCCATCTGATATAGAGTGATGTTATTCTGTGCAGCAAAAGAAATGAGTAAACAAATAGACTATAACCTTGCTACAGGAGCATAAGTCTCTGTATAATCAATTCCTTCTTGCTGACTATAACCTTGAGCAACAAGCCTTGCCTTATTTCTTTCAACTTCTCCTTTCTCATTAAGCTTGTTTCTGAAGACCCATTTAGTTCCAATTATGTTGAATCCTTTTGGTCTTGGAACCAAATCCCACACATCATTTCTTGTGAATTGATTGAGCTCTTCTTGCATGGAAATAATCCAGGCATTGTCTTGCAGAGGTTCATCCATAGAAGTTGGTTCAATAATTGACACTAACCCAAATAATGATGCTTCAGAAGATCTGAGGAAGGATCTTGTTCTAATGGGGTCATCCTTCTTTCCAATGATCACATCCTCTGGGTGAGAGGCCTTGATTCTGGAAGATGATCCTCTAACAGTTGATTCTTCAGAAATGTTCAAGTTGTTAATCTGAGAAACTAAAGGAATTGCATCTGGCGTTACTTCAGGTTCCTTCACTTGAGCTTTGTCTGCCTCTAAGCCTTCAGAGTCTGTGAGAATTACTTATCTATCTGCAGAACTTTCAAACTGCTTTGGCTTTTCAATGCCAAGCTTATCATCAAATCTAACATGAATAGATTCTTCCACAATATGTGTTTCAGTATTGTATACTCTATAGCCTTTAGAGCGTTCAGAATACCCAAGCATGAAACACTTATGTGCTTTAGAATCAAACTTGTTCAGATTCTCTTTAGTATTCAAAATATAGCAAATACATCCAAAAGGATAGAAATATGAAATGTTGGGCTTTCTGTTCCTCCACAATTCATAGGGAGTCTTTTCCAGAAGATGTCTTACAGACACTCTGTTCTGAATGTAACATGTTGTGTTTATTGCTTCTTCCCAAAAGTGCTTTGTCAGATTAGTCTCGTTGATCATGGTTCTGGCCATTTCTTGCAGAGTTCTATTTTTCCTCTCTACAAACCCATTCTGTTGTGAAGTTCTAGGACAGGAAAAATCATGAGCAATGCCATTTTCATTAAAATATTTTTCAAAATATTTGTTTTTAAATTCACCACCATGATCACTTCTGACTTTAATAATTTTGAAATCTTTTTCATTTTGGACTTGTTTGCAGAAGTTAAAGAACACAAAATTGAAGGTGTGAAAAATACACAAGAAAGGGGGGTTTGAATTGGGTATTTGGTTACTTAAAAACTTTTGCCATCTTCTTCTGTGTTGTTTCTAGATGTAGCAATGCGGAAGCATAAATAATAAACTAAACAAGTAAAGAACACAAGATATATCCTGGTTCACTTGAGCAACTCTCAAGCTAATCCAGTCCACCCTTCCAAGGTGATTTCGCCTTACTCACTGCAAGGACTTAATCCACTATAACCAAACAGATTACAGATGCACAAGCTAACTGCAAGTGACTAACAACTTGACAATGACACGTTCAGGGATCCCTAAGGATATAACGTTCATTGACACCTTAATAGAATCCGATCACTAAAGATCTCCTATTAGGATTTCCACAAATGACTACTGTCACTTGTCATCTCAAGTATACTGATCTTCACAAGATCACTTGAGGAACCACTAATTCTAAAATAGAATTTGTGTTGCCGGAGATTACATAAGTGCTTCTCAAATAAGCAGATTACTCCTAATTAAGTTCCTAGCAAGTATTGAGCAACAACTCCTTGCTGTCTAATATAGAAACTAATCTAATAATAAATCTCTAAGAGATTATTGAGTACAGTTTCCATATTGCTTAAAAGCTTTTCTGTGTGTGAGCACTAAGGCTTCTTTTCATTTTAAGCTTTTCTTCTTTCTGCAACAGTAGCAACAGAGCAACAGCTCCAGCCACTTAGTAACCACTTCAGCTCACCAAGCAACATTTGAATAATCAAATGATTCTGCCTTTATAGTGCTTCCAAGAATGACGTTGTGAGGAAAAGGATGTACGTTTAAATTCCAACGGTCATATTCCAACGGATAGATAAGCACATGTTGGATGACATCACTTTCTTGTCCTTTTCTTGCAACGGTAATATTCCATTTAACAGCTTGGACAAATTTGCTTCTGGCTTGGTTCTTCTGATGTGTTACAGATGAGTAGTTCAGAAACTACTTTGGTATAGATAGCATAGTAAACATCAGATTCTGACTACAGAACTTTGTTCATCAGAGTTGATAGCAACAGCTCATCTGATTGAACACGTCTTGTCTGGTGAATCTTCATAATCTTTCTTCTTCAGAGTCTGGTCTTCAGAGTCTTTTGCACTTGGTCTTCAGAGCCTTCAGCCTTCAGAACTTCAAGTCATCAGAGTCTTCAGCACAAACTTCTTCAGATGATTATATCTTCAGAGTCTTGACCTTCAGAACATGTCTTCAGAGTCTTCAGAGTCTTGACCTTCAGAACATGTCTTCAGAGTCTTCAGAGTTTTGTCCTTCAGAACATGTCTTCAGAGTCTTGACGCACTTGGTCTTCAGAGCCTTCAGCCTTCAGAACTTCAAGTCATCAGATTCTTCAGCACTTCAGTTCTTTAGAGGGCTCACTCTTCAGAGACGCTCGTTAGCTTCCAGATCAGATGCACAACTCAGATCAGAATCCACAGATGCATTGCAACTGCAATATTCAGCATCCTTGATTCCTTATTGAACATGATCAGATGCAGAAACAAACTTGCTTCTTTACTGAGCTTCATTTGCTTTTAGATCAGATGCACTTCTTCAGATTATAAACCACAGGAGCATTGCAACTGCAATATACAACATCCTTGGTTCCTTACTGATGGTGATCAGATACATAAGCAAACTAGCTTCTCCCAAGCGCTTCATGACGTTACACATAGTAATTCCATATATTACTAGCTGCACACGTTGCTTTTGTTTGTTTGGTCTAATATATTTAATTTAATATGACCTGCACATAACAAACATTAAACCATAAAATGGTTCTTTCACAAATACTCAATTGTTATCATCAAAACATATAGATAATCCTGTAGAGACAAATCTTGCTCTTACAATCTCCCCCTTTTTGATGATGACAAAAACATGTATTTTGATAGAACATTTTATACAGGGTAATCACCAAGCATTAACCTATTCAGAGTTCTAAGCAACTGCTCCCCCTGAATGTGTTAATCTTAAAAACATTTTTATGCTTGTTCAGAGACATACTCTGATCCCAAGACTTACAAAAAAAAAACTTTGATAAAACACAATCAAATAGAATAGAATAGAAGGAATACTTCCCTGTGATATAAGAGATCATAAGTCTTCAGCATCTGGACTAGTTCAGCAGAACTTCCATCTTCAGATCTTTAGAACATGTTTTCTCTAACCATCATATCAGAGTCATATGACTTCAGAATATTTGTTTCTTCTTCAGATGAGAAACTCCCACTGAGTTTCAGACTGGGTGAAGATCAAATATACTGCCTTGTGAACCTTCCTGGGAGAACTCCCCCTGGCTACAATAGATCAGATATTTGGATCTTCTGAGCTTTATACAGTCTTGATTCTTACTTTCTCAGATTTGCTTTCATCTATGATTCTTGGTCTTATCAGAGCTCAATGCATTGATCAGATTCACTTCTTGATCTTTTGAAGCATAGTCTAATCCCAATTAGTAAGCTTCTGAATCTGATACCAATGTTGGTTCTAAGACAGATACCAATACATGATACTCATGATTCTGAGTCTGAATCCAAATCTTGCTCTATGAAGATTTCTGATTCTTATGCTCTGACTGTCATTTTCACAGACAATTTACATCTTCTGAACATCACGATTCCAAATGACTTTAACTTTCAGATCTCTGAACAGTATTGGGTCCATCTGATTCTGAATCTATGTTCACGAAGTGTATAACTTCTATTATATGAACACCAGTTCATTTGAACTCAGATTTCTTTCATTTATCCTGTTTAGAATGCCTAGTGAACTTGTTCAGAGTTCCTTGGAAAACATCAAACAGATAATTAGTAATAAACGCAGTTTATATGTTTTTGCATTCTCTTTCAGGTTATAGAATATATCAAAGTTATATTCTATTTCTCAAAAACATTTTCCATTTCTCCCCAAGTTATATTCTATTCTTCCAGATAATATCAAAATCATCTTTCATTTCTCCCCCTTTTTGACATCATCAAAAAGTTTGAGTTTTTCATCAAAACAGATTTTTTTAAAAAATTTCTCTTTTTAAAGTCAGAATTTAAAAAGATAAGAGTTGAGAGATAGCACCTGAGAACTTAATCATCTTTCATTTCTCCCCTTGAGAACTTAATTCTTACAGGTTGATACCAATTAAGGTAGGTTGATATCTTTTCTCAGATTTCATCTTCTATATCTCCCCCTGTTTCTTTGAGAGTGACAATTCTTCAGAATTTGTAGAAGCATGCTCTGACGAGGATTGTTGACAGGTTTCTATTCAACAGAACTTTCTCTAACAACTTGTTGTTCATCCTTCATAGCTTGTTGATCTCCTCTAAACTTACTAATGTCACGTTCTCAACGTACAAAAGTAGTTTCACAAGAAAATCCAACTACAACATTTTCCTTAGTCTTCTTAGCATCTTCAGCTTCTTGTACTAATCTGGAAGTTTCTTTTCTGGAATCTTCCTCTGCTAGATTTAGACAAGAAGGTTGAAAATTATTCTTCCTTCTAGCTTAATCTTGATACCAATAATTCCAGTCCTTAGAACAACTTGAAATGCATCCAATTTCAGAGTCTAATTACTTCTGAAAAAATATCTCAAGAAGTCTCAAGTTCCAGAGTTGAAGTGCTTGTTCTGGCCTTTGCTTTGATTCTTGATTCTGCGCCCAGAACCTTCTGTATCTTCACTCAAACATCTTCTGAAGTTTTTCTCAGAGTTATCTGACACTTTGCTTCTGGTTGGATGTCAGAGACATGATACCAATTTAAGATGTAAGATACCAATTGAAGGTGTGAAATAATGAAATTATTTCAGCTCGTTTCTTCAACATCAAAACACTATACTACAGAAGTATCAATGTTTGATTTAACAAACCATCTTCTAATAGAATCTTTTATCCAGAGTTCCAGATAATCCAAATCTTCTGATAGTCTACGACTTCAGATTTGCTCAGATCTTTAGATATCATCTGATATCAATTGAAGGTGATGTGCCATATGATCCTTCAATCTTCTGTACATGAATGTCCTTCATTTGACACTTCATCCAGAGCATCTGATACTTCAATCAGCATCTGATGTATTTTGCTTCTTTAAGGGATAGTGCTAACCAGAGGTACTTTTGCAACTAACTCTGACTTCAGTATCATCAGCATAACAAAAACCTACTAAAAATAGTTATCTGGTTTTCTGCAACACAGAGTCACGTTAGTAGTACCTTTCAGATACCTCAGAAATCTCTTAACAACTGTTAAATGAGATTCTTTAGGATCTGATTGGAATCAAGCACATACACATATACTGAAAAGAATGTCAGGACTAGAAACAGTAAAATACAGAAGAGTACAACTCATACCTTTGTAGAGCTTCTGATCTACCATTTTACTAACCTCTTTCTTTCTCAGAGTGTACGTTAAAAACATGAGAGTCTTAGATGGCTACTCTCTAACAGATTATCCTTCTATCTGCTACATTCTTTATCTGATTCCTCCTTTGGTCTTCATCTTCTGATCATCCATCTTTGGATGCCGATGATCATGCTTCTTTATCTTCAAGATGACTTGTTTCCAGATGAAAGCTATATCTTCTTGCACCAAGAATTTATCCTTTGGACAGACGTGGTTGATCATCATAAATTATCATCAAACCAAGATGAATTTCTTGAACTGATTTGAATGACAATCTTGTTCTTATCAATCAGTATCTGAGCGTGACTTCTTCTTCTAGAATTCTCGTACCAACTGAAGGTGTGAGAACTTCTGAGTACCAATAGAAGGAGTAGGATCTTCTGCTAAATCACCTTAGGTTTCTCCACCTTTGGTTTCTGATTCCAAGCTTGTTATCAAAACTTGAATCTTAGCATCAGTGCTTCATTAGATAATACCTTATACCAATTGAGACAATGTTTCCTTTCTGAATTAGCTTCAGAAATCTTCAAAGCTTCTGCTCTAATCTTCTGAAGAGATTCTCTACACCAAACTTTCTAACCATAACTATTTCTGTTATGTTAGTAAGTTCTTCTGATCATCAACAATCAGCCTTTGCCCAAAAGCACTTAATCAACAGATGTTAGCTCAATTAATAACATCAAACCCAGAAGTGCTTCTTCAGAAGGTTGGAGACTGATAAGAGTCTGATACCAACTTTATGATATCCAAAGTAGACTCTTCTGACAGTGAAGTTGCAACCCAACTTATCTTGATCAGCTTCTATTAAGTGAACAACTATGGAAATGATTCCATGCATTAGATCCTCTGCTTCAGATCTATGCAACTTAGCTCTAGAGAATGATTCAACCAACCGTTCATCCAGAGGTATGCTTCAGATCAAACCAGATCTTCATTCTTCAGGTGTCCTTATTATCCAGAAGTGAGCTATGTTGCTGACATATCAACCAACTGCTCAGAGTCTTTTATAGAGTTGCTTCTCAACAAACTTTCAGAATCTCCTGTTAGCGTTGCTTCATCAGATTCTTCTGTAATTTTGCCTCTGTAGCTTTTCTTCTGAGTCTATACTGATACCAACTGAAGTGTCTTCAGTATCCTGCCTCAGTTGCTTTGCTTCTGATGCTTTGAACTATCTTCTATAGCTTTGCTTCAGAGTCACCAACAATTGAAGGAGAGATGTCTTGATTGACAGAGCCTCTACAAAATCAGTGTTACAGAACCTTCTGTACAGCTACTGATCTGACTTCACTAGCCTCTTCTAGAATGCTAGTTTTAGCTACTGCCTGCATACACTCAACAAACTCCTTTCCAAGTGAAGTATATGGTTCTAAATAGAAGTATCATCAATGTAAATAAATCTGACAGATTTAAAATATCTTTCTTAATAGTCTTTAAGAAGAAGAGTAGTAACAACTTTACTTTTGACAAAATAATTTTCAAAAAGAAAACTGGGAAGTTGATGAACATATACTTCTTCTTCAATAAAACCATTTAAAAGTATTTTTAATATTCATCTGATTTATATTGATGTTATACTAATCAACTAACGAGATTGAAAAGAATATGAATTCTAACCTTGTTACAAAAGCATATGTCTTCTGTATAGTCAAGAATTTCTTGCTGACAATCTTTGAGAAGAAAGAATCTTGTTCTTGTGGAATCATCCTTCTTTCCAATGAATGTCTCTTCTGGAAAAGAAGATTTGATTCTGGGGGGAAACTTCTCAGAGTTGATTCTTCAGAAGCAGCTAATTGAATAGCATCTGGAGTAGCTTCTGATTCTTCAGCTGGAACACATTCTGCTTCTGATTCTTCAACATCTTGTGTGACAAACCAGTAACAGCAACTAAAGTAGAATATTCTGAATAACTCTTCTTGAACAGATCTCAATTCCTTTGTTAGAGTTCTGCAGCATCTTCATCAACATAACACTATCCATTTGATTCTTGAGAGACATCCTCAGAGTACAGATAATCTGATCTTCATGTGTAGAGAGCATCTAGCTTCCATCAGGCTTCATCCTCTGAATTTTTAATGCTGAGCTAACATGTAAGGAGTTAGATTATCAGAGTTGACATAACATCTGCTCTTGAAGAAGAAAGTTTACTGACTTATTCAAATTGAATAACCCCAGAAACTTAAATCCTTTTTACATATGACAGAATGACTACTGTCATTGTATCTTTCCTCATATCTTTATTTCTCAAAACATTCATTATGAATTTATGAAAAATAATGTCTGATAGCATCTGACCAATTTCAGTTTGTTCAACATCTCGAGTTAATAGAACTTAATTGTCCATGCTACTTCTAATGAGATCTTCTGAATTCATCATATCATCATAATCCAGATGAGTTAGAAACACTGCCTTTCTAGAAACCTCTGCAGAATTCTTTGAAGCTCTTCAAGGAGAGCAACTTTCAAATGTTTTGGATCTGAAGAATCATTTCTTCCAGATTTGAATATTTTTCTAAACTTACCCTTTTCTGCAGACTTCATTCTGGCGTTCTGATGAATAGGATTCATTAGCCAACAATATATCTTTTCTTACTTAAGATAAATCCCAATGAGTTGTCATGAGAAAGTCAAGTGTGGACTAATCTGTTTCTTGAAAACATCTCATACTCACCAGAATTAATCTTTAGAGATCAAGAATTATTGCTTGCAGAAGATTTATCTTTGAGCAAATATGTTGTAAATCCAAACGTATTTTCAGATCAGCATTCAACAGATATATCTTCTTATCTGATGAATCTATCCTGTCAGCTGATTCTTCATTCTTCTTTCAGAATCTTCTGGAGGAGATTTGCTGTTGAAGGCTTCAACACTTCAAATTTCAAACTTCATAGAATCAGTGACTTGCTAAAGGTAGCTCAATAGATTACAATTTTAGTACTCATTATCCTCAAAAACTGATATGAGACTGAAATTGTAAGAACGGTGAAATATCCCCAAAAGTATTTCTTCACACAGCCTATGGATCTTTATCTGACACTGTTAGGTGTTTGATATCCATCAATAACAGAACCGGAGCTCTGATACCAACTGAAGGTGTGAAAAATACACAAGAAAGGGGGGTTTGAATTGGGTATTTGGTTACTTAAAAACTTTTGCCATCTTCTTCTGTGTTGTTTCTAGATGTAGCAATGCGGAAGCATAAATAATAAACTAAACAAGTAAAGAACACAAGATATATCCTGGTTCACTTGAGCAACTCTCAAGCTAATCCAGTCCACCCTTCCAAGGTGATTTCGCCTTACTCACTGCAAGGACTTAATCCACTATAACCAAACAGATTACAGATGCACAAGCTAACTGCAAGTGACTAACAACTTGACAATGACACGTTCAGGGATCCCTAAGGATATAACGTTCATTGACACCTTAATAGAATCCGATCACTAAAGATCTCCTATTAGGATTTCCACAAATGACTACTGTCACTTGTCATCTCAAGTATACTGATCTTCACAAGATCACTTGAGGAACCACTAATTCTAAAATAGAATTTGTGTTGCCGGAGATTACATAAGTGCTTCTCAAATAAGCAGATTACTCCTAATTAAGTTCCTAGCAAGTATTGAGCAACAACTCCTTGCTGTCTAATATAGAAACTAATCTAATAATAAATCTCTAAGAGATTATTGAGTACAGTTTCCATATTGCTTAAAAGCTTTTCTGTGTGTGAGCACTAAGGCTTCTTTTCATTTTAAGCTTTTCTTCTTTCTGCAACAGTAGCAACAGAGCAACAGCTCCAGCCACTTAGTAACCACTTCAGCTCACCAAGCAACATTTGAATAATCAAATGATTCTGCCTTTATAGTGCTTCCAAGAATGACGTTGTGAGGAAAAGGATGTACGTTTAAATTCCAACGGTCATATTCCAACGGATAGATAAGCACATGTTGGATGACATCACTTTCTTGTCCTTTTCTTGCAACGGTAATATTCCATTTAACAGCTTGGACAAATTTGCTTCTGGCTTGGTTCTTCTGATGTGTTACAGATGAGTAGTTCAGAAACTACTTTGGTATAGATAGCATAGTAAACATCAGATTCTGACTACAGAACTTTGTTCATCAGAGTTGATAGCAACAGCTCATCTGATTGAACACGTCTTGTCTGGTGAATCTTCATAATCTTTCTTCTTCAGAGTCTGGTCTTCAGAGTCTTTTGCACTTGGTCTTCAGAGCCTTCAGCCTTCAGAACTTCAAGTCATCAGAGTCTTCAGCACAAACTTCTTCAGATGATTATATCTTCAGAGTCTTGACCTTCAGAACATGTCTTCAGAGTCTTCAGAGTCTTGACCTTCAGAACATGTCTTCAGAGTCTTCAGAGTTTTGTCCTTCAGAACATGTCTTCAGAGTCTTGACGCACTTGGTCTTCAGAGCCTTCAGCCTTCAGAACTTCAAGTCATCAGATTCTTCAGCACTTCAGTTCTTTAGAGGGCTCACTCTTCAGAGACGCTCGTTAGCTTCCAGATCAGATGCACAACTCAGATCAGAATCCACAGATGCATTGCAACTGCAATATTCAGCATCCTTGATTCCTTATTGAACATGATCAGATGCAGAAACAAACTTGCTTCTTTACTGAGCTTCATTTGCTTTTAGATCAGATGCACTTCTTCAGATTATAAACCACAGGAGCATTGCAACTGCAATATACAACATCCTTGGTTCCTTACTGATGGTGATCAGATACATAAGCAAACTAGCTTCTCCCAAGCGCTTCATGACGTTACACATAGTAATTCCATATATTACTAGCTGCACACGTTGCTTTTGTTTGTTTGGTCTAATATATTTAATTTAATATGACCTGCACATAACAAACATTAAACCATAAAATGGTTCTTTCACAAATACTCAATTGTTATCATCAAAACATATAGATAATCCTGTAGAGACAAATCTTGCTCTTACAAAAATGTGACTCATCCTTGTGTTTTAAGAACTTTACCCATGTCCATCTGCTGTAGTCATCAATAATGACTAATCCATACTTCTTGCCTCTGATGGATGCAATTTTCACTGGTCCAAATAGATCAATGTGAAGTAATTCTAATGGTCTTGAGGTTGAAACAACATTTTTAGATTTAAAAGAAGATTTTGAAAACTTTCCTTTTTGACATGCTTCACAAAGAGCATCTGAGTTGAACTTCAGCTTAGGAAGTCCTCTGACCAGATTGAGTTTATTAATCTAAGATATACGTCTCATATTAATATGCCCCAATCTTCTGTGCCAGACCCATTTCTCATCATTAACAGACAAGAGGCATTTAACATTTTGAACTTTAAGTTCTGAAAGATTTATTTTGTAAATGTTGTTCTTCGTCTTTCCATTAAATAAGATTGAGCCATCCTTCTGACTAACAGCTTTTCAACATTGTTGATTAAAGATTATATCATAACCATTGTCACTTAATTGACTTATGGACAATAGATTATGCTTTAATCCATCTACAAGAAGAACATTAGATATAGAGGGAAGGTTACCATTACCAATAGTACCAGAGCCAATGATTTTTCCCTTCTGATTCCCTCCAAACTTCACTTCTCCTCCAGATTTAAGCTCCAGGCTTTGGAACATAAACCTTTCTCCCGTCATGTGACGTGAGCAGCCAGAGTCCAGGTACCATGAATGGCGTCTTGACTTTTCTGCTAAAAACATCTGCAACAGGGATAATCTTATCCTTAGGTACCCAGATCTTTTTGGGTCCTTTTTGGTTAGCTGCCTTGATAGTTGGTCTGAACTTCTGTCTTTTTACAACAGTTTTGTTCTGACTTACTTTTGGCTTAAACACAGGAACGTTCTGATCATAACGTGTGTGTTTAATGTCATTCAGATGACCAAACTTGAAATGAGAGTACAAGGGAGTTTTCTTAATAACAAGTTTATCAACAGGCATTGGATTTAAATCCTTTCCAGAGGAAGATTCATATCCAATTCCTTTCTTGTTATTTCTGCTAACCCCATAGATCATAGAAGCCATCTTGCTTCTGTCTATGCTTTTAGCAAGAAATTTCTGAAAGCTAAAGTCATACTCTTCTAAAATGTTTTTGCATTTAGACTTACTTTCAAATTCAGAGTTTTGTTGAGCTATTTCAAAATTGGCTTTCATTTTCAAATTATTTTCTTTTAGCTCAACAATTTCTGATCTTAACAGATTATTCTCAGAGCCAAGATTGCACTTAAGCTTCTTGCATTTGAGCTTAATCTGATTATAATTTTTCAGGACTTCTGATAAAACTTTAATAAGCTCTTCCCTAGTGAGATCAGAAAGTACCTCTTCTGAGTCAGATTCAGAATCAGACTCAGATCCAGATGATTCTTCATTCTGATCTTCAATGCCTGCCATCAGAGCCATATTGGCGCATTCATCTTCAGATTCTGATAAGGATCCAGATTCATCAGAGTCATCCCATGTATCCATTAGAACTTTCTTCTTGTGCTCAGGCTTTCTTCTGGGCTTTTCTTTCTGAAGCTTTGGACATTCATTTTTGTAATGACCAGGTTGTTTGCATTCAAAACAAACAACTTCCTTCTTTCTAGATCTTTTTGGTCCAGAGGACTCCTTGCGCTGATCTGGCTTTTTGAGGTTCTTGAACTTCCTCTGCTTGTGCTTCCAGAGTCTGTTGATTCTTCTAGACAACAAGGATAGTTCATCTTCTTCTTCTTCAGAAGAAGATTCTTCAGTGCTTTCTTCTAACACCTGCAAAGCTTTCACAGATTTGTTAGATTTTAAGGCAATGGACTTACCTTTCTTTTGAGGCTCATCTTCCTCAAGTTCAATTTCATGGCTCCTAAGAGAGCTGATTAGCTCCTCCAGAGTGATCTTGTTCAGATCCTTGGCAAGCTTCAGAGCAGTGACCATAGGTCTCCATCTGATAGGAAAGCTTCTGATGATCTTCTTCACATGATCAGCAGTTGAGTAGCCTTTGTCCAGAACTTTTAGACCAGCTGTAAGGATCTAGAATCTAGAGAACATAGTTTCTATAGACTCAGATTCTTCCATCTTGAACGCTTCATACTTCTGTATTAACGCCAGAGCCTTGGTCTCTTTCACTTGAAGGTTTCCTTCATGAGTCATCTTCAAGGACTGAAACATGTCAAATGCAGTTTCTCTATTAGTGATCTTCTCATACTCAGTGTGAGATATTGCATTTAACAAGATTATTCTAGCCTTATGGTGATTTTTAAACTCCTTCTTTTGGGCTTCAGTCATAGATTTCCTGTCTACTTTCTTGCCATTCCCATCAGTGGGATGAACATACCCATCTATGACCAAGTCCCATAAATCAGCATCATAACCAAGGAAGAAACTTTATATCCTATCCTTCCAATAATCAAATTTCTCCCCATCAAACATAGGGGGTTTAGTGCTGATTCTATCCCTTTCTTCATATCTGTTGTTACTGTTAGATGTTGAAGTTTCAGCCATAATAACAACCAAATATATATCAAAGTTTTTCTCACTGGATCTTTTCTATCACAGTGAAGTGGTAGCACACACAGAACCAGGCTCTGATACCAACTGATGGTGAGAAAATACTAAGAAGGGGGGGTTGAATAAGTATGTAGAAAAACTTAGTAATAAAAACTCAAGGATTTTTATCCTGGTTCGTTGAACTCAACTACTCCAGTCCACCCTATAAAGAGTGATTTACCTTTCTCAAACAAGGACTTAATCCACTATTAAATCAATTGATTACAATAGTAAGCACTAAGCACAACTGTTCAAAGTCTTCTCAAGAACTACTGATCCTAACTGGATCTTCTTAAGGTTCTTTTACAATCAAATGTAAATAATAATACAAGTGTTTAATTTGCTTCTAATAAAGCTTTATCACAACTGTGATTTTTCACTTTAGATTAAGAACAATGAAATAAATTCAGCAAATAAGTATAAGTTGTATGAGAGCTTGTAATGAATTCTTTCAAGTATTTCGTCAATTGAAGAAGATGAATGGAGTCTTGCTTTTATAGGCACAAAGGTC
Organism: Lathyrus sativus; assembly: GCA_963859935.3. Classification (NCBI taxonomy): domain Eukaryota; kingdom Viridiplantae; phylum Streptophyta; class Magnoliopsida; order Fabales; family Fabaceae; genus Lathyrus; species Lathyrus sativus. The sequence goes on from OZ012740.1 coordinate 469,973,687, forward strand.
CAAGAGCTTTTCACATTGAAGGCTATGTACTAAAAAGGTCTGAGCCTTTTTGTTTTCACATCACATGACCTTTCCTAGAAGTAGAATGCACAGAGAAATCCTTTTTGTCTGTGTTCTTGTGTCTAGCATAAATGAGGAAAGAGTCGTTTGGTCATTCCAACGAACATAACTTTGAATTCTTCTTCAACAAGTTTCAGCAAGAATCATCAGAGTCTAGATTGATCAGAGCCTTCTGATGTTCATCAGAGTTTGCTGAATCGGAGTCTTTGCAGCAGGTGTGCTTTCAGCGTGTAATTGTTTAGAGCAGAGTTTGGAATCAGATCCTCAGTACTGGCAGCATTAGTACTATCAGAGTCTTCTGAAATAACTATGCTTGAAACTCTTCATACAGAATTCTTCAATGCTTCAGATGCTTCTGGCTTCTGCTTCAGATTCTTCTATTGCTTCTGCTTCAGATCCTTCTGTAGACAGCGCTCAGAATCTTCTGTAGACAGCACTCAAAATCTTCTAAGAGATGCTTCAGAGCCTTGCATAATTTCATGTTCAGGTCTAATTTGCTTCCAGAAGAATATTCACTTTTAATATCTGCAGCAAATAATCTTAAACAATTTTTAGAGTATATAATTCTTTAATACAAAATTTCGTAATAGTTATCATCAAAACATAGAGATATTATTAAGAACCAATCTGTGTTCTAACATGTCCTTTGGACGATATGCGACGCATTCGCTCCTAGGTCATAGTCTTTAGTGCAACATGATTTAAAAACAATAATCAATTCACTTCTTCTCTAAAAAACACAAAAACAAACTTCAAATCTTTTTATCCTTCAGGATCTTAATTTGGAAAACCCTTTTCATAAGGAGAGTTTTGTTAACTCTTGGTTCTACTGCAAACAGGTAATGCCTAAGTCTCCAATGGTCGAGCTGCATACACCTAACTGCTAGAACTAAGTTTTAACCCTGCTCGGGCCTAAAAACATTTGAACCAACCGGTGTTCTCGTTAGCCCCAACTACGTTTGCTCTGATTTCTCATACCAGATGAGAATACGTAGGCACAAGACAGCGATGTCTTGGCAAGCAACCTTCTCCCACTTTCACCCGTAGTTTAGCCGAACTACGTTGACTCTGACTTTCCCATTGCACGAGGAAATACATAGGCATGGAGCGGCGATGCTCTATCGAGTCTCTTTTCTTTTCTTTTGTCCCTGAGTCGTAGCTTAGATAGTAAACACCCTTTTAGATAGACAACAAAGCGTGGATCCCGTCGAGTACGACGGACGTGAGGGGGGCTAACACCTTCCCCTTGTGTAACCGACTCCCGAACCCGAGATATGGTTGCGATGACCTGTCTTCTCCCCTTCTCGTTAGGTTTTCTATTATCGTTTCCTTTCCCTCTTTTGGGATAAATAAAGAATGGTGGCAACTCTTCTGTCCTTTCCGGCCCCTCTCCGCAGTGATGCGAAAGCACCTACCATTTTTCTTTTCATTTTCCCCAACTTGAATTCAACCAAACCTTAAGTGAATGCTCATTCCTTTTTATGGTAATAAAATCAATTTAAGCAATGTTCAAAGGTTCAAGAATTTTTTTGAATCTCATAAAGTTCAATGATGAACTAAACTTTCAAATTATGTACATAAACCAAGTTCATCACTAAAATAAGTTCTAACAGTTTAGGCTCAAAGGAGTTAAGATTTACTCACTAATCACGGGTAAGTTACTGTTTGGATATGGTTGTGCTCAATATAAACAAATACCTTGATCACTTCTAATGCTTCCACAAAATCACAATAATCAAAAGATAAAGCATGAATTAAACGAATTAAACAAAGTTTATCAGTCATCCTAGCATATAGTAAACAATTGAGGTTTCTCATAATTTGTGACTTTTGGACCTAAGTGAAACAAGAATACACATTTGTAAAAAGCAAAAAATTCTTAAATCATTCTATCATTCTATAAAGCAGTACAATTTACCTTGCTTGCGTTTACATACTCAACATCCTACCATCACCATCCAAACATGGGAGAATCTTCATTGGATACTTTTATACAAATAGCAACTAATATAGAAGAGGTTCTCATCATTCATCCCTAATCAACATTTGAGAAAACGTAAAAGGAAACAAGTATGTATACAATATAAACAATTGTACAAAGCTTAAAGATATAGACACTATTGCAATACACTTCAATATCTAAACACTAATCCCCGACAACAACGCCATTTTTTTTGAACTGCAATAAAGCGGCATGAAGGATTCTCTCCGGGATTTATATCGTCTCCATAGGGATTGGTGCGAGTGAATGAATGTCGTTCAAAGGTATCTACATTTCTAAGCTTATTGTGAAATTTTGGTTAAAAATATTCAAGGTACAATAAATAAAAGCTGAAAATTATAAAGACAGAAAATATAAACTAAAGACTGAAATATAAATGGAGCCTTGTTGGGATTAGATCTCATCAATTGATAACACATGCATTCTTATAACCAATTAAACACAAATAAATCATTCTTCTAATATCCTCACGTATCACCGACAATAGAGGTTATGTCTAATGCAACATCGAGAGAATAATTGTATTATCTCATTGGTGATGTCTCACACAACTCAACATCATAGAGCATTAAGAACTGATACTCAAGCAAATGTTAAGCCTAAATCTATGTCTATAGTCTAGAATCTAACAGATAACCATCCTATATCCAGATCTGAAAAGTATATTTCTATAACGGTTCAAATCAAAGATAGACAGGTAAACAAAGATGACATTCATATCAACTTTATGATTGATTCTTATAAAACGCCATGATCAAAATACGTACATATGCTTAACCCTTTTTACATGCATTCAACTAATTTTCCAAATGTAAGTGAACATAGTTATTCATATCTATTATCACACATCCTCACAATACCGTATTGATCCTACCCATGCTACTCATGCTACTAATCAGCACAATAAAATAGAAGATACAAGTGAATATCAACTTACAAGACTATGTCAAACGTTTGCTCATTGATAGATGAATATCTAAGATCTATGATTTGAAAAGGTTTTGTCAAGACCCACAAATAAGAAATCAAAGACACCATCAATATTGAATCAAAACTAGTTCACAAACATACATTAGATGAAATACATAAGGTATCAAAATATTACATCTAAACTCAACAAGAGATCGAAGATATTACCTTTACCCCCTTAGGATTTGTGTTTCTCTCTCTAGAATATACTTGGAATGAAAAGAGATAATGTTATGATATATGTTATATAAGTTGTACAAAAGTAACTTCTAAAAAGTTAGAAAAGTACATATATAGTAAATGAAAAATTTGTCCTGTTTGCCTAGTGAACACCCTATTCGCTCAGCGAAGACCACTTTTAGGCACTTGAAGTGCCTCAGGAACAATTAAATCACCCTTGGAAAATATTCGAGTTCGTTGCGCAAGCACTTCTTCGCACAGTGAACTGCTTTGCTACAACTTCGCCCAGCGAACTTTGGGCACTTTTCCTACTGCGTCTAATTTGAGATAGTTCGCTAGGGCTTTTCCAGGACCTCGCACAACCAGAATTCACTTTCACCTCATTGGTGTTCGCACAATGAACATGCTGATTCCTCTTCTCTTCTCTGGCTTCGTTGTCCAATCATTTGTGTCTTAATCATTTATGTTTTATGCCTATATCCTGCACAATAGCACACACATCAAAGAAGCCAAAGGTATTTGTAATATGTTGAAAAATCACACAAGAAAAAGAAATAAATATATTAAAACATGAGAATTGAGTTGAAAAATGTCAAGAAAGATGGTTCAATTTAAGTCAAAATTTGCACTTAACATGAGACTAGTTTATAGAAGAAGTTCGCGTTGTTATATAGTATTTCACGTTCCTCCGAACCTTAAATCGGTTAGTAGTTTTATTTTGTTCTGTAGCTCTGATACTGTACTAACGAGTTGGGATCTTTCTTTGTTATTTCCCTTATTTAATGTTGAAATGAATCGCTACGTTTCATTATTGTTATTTTGGATTTAGTTTTCCTATTTTTAAATAATAGTTGAGTATTTGTTATATGACGCCCTTAATGTTTCTATTATATTCCCACATCATTTTCATTATTAAAAATGAAAAAATTTATCATGGGTTTAGGGTGTTACAACAGCGGCGTATAAAAAAGGCTCCATGTGAAAACTTCTACATTGTGCAAAAATGAATAATAGATTGTAAGCCTTTGATCTTGAAATGAAAATCTATAACATTAATACTAAAATGATGAAACCTAACGAGTTAAATAGGATTTACATTTGGAATTATTGCTTAGACCACATAAATGAGAAACACATTATTGAACTCCATAAAAATGGATCGTTAGACTCTTTTAATTATGAATCATATGAGACATGCATATCTTGTTTACTTAAAATGTTGACAAAGGCCCCATTCTTTGAAAAAGGTGAAAGGGCTAGTGATCTTTTGGCGCTCATACATGGTGATATATGTGGACCACTAAACATACCAACCATACGAGGTTTTAAATACTTTGTCATATTACTGATATTAACAATAAATATGGTTATTCGTATTTAATGAAACGCAAATCTGAATACTTTTAAAAGCTCAAGAAATTGAAAACTGAAGTATAAAACCAACTACAAATGAAGCTTATTTGATTGTGCAGTCTTAAGAAATACTAGGGTTAATTAGAGAAAAATGGTACACCATAAGGTATCATATACTTAACTGAAATACGGAACACTGTAAGGTACAATGTACTGAAGTGAATTATGGAACACCGTATGTTGCATATTTTAATCGCAACTTCACTTCATAATTAACCTTCATGCTTAAGATGAAGCTTATGGTGTATAAGAGAGAAGAAGAATTTTCCTAAAAATCACTCACTTGATTTTTGACCTTATTGTGAAAAAATGAAGAGAATTTTTTTACATATGTGATTGAGAAAAGGCACAAATTCAGTGAAAATCATTAATGATTTGAGTCAATAACATCAAATGAATCGAACCAAGCAACAAAAAGAGCTGATTTTTTTTAGTCACGTGACTCCATTCGTAAAATTCCATGACTCGAGTCACAGTTTCAGAACTAAAAAAAACTTCAAAAACACGATCATGAATTGATTCATAGCCACCCTTGAATCAAGTCACATTTCTAAAATTAAAATTTAATTTGCAAAAACATACGTGACTTGATACAAAGAAAAGCTTGACTTGGGTCATGTTTTCCGAACTCAAACTTTATGAAAAACATTTTACATGATTCAGTTGTTAGAAAATCAATTTAAATCAAATGAATCGAGGCTAGAATCGTGAATAAAATAACTTCCTTTATATGTATTTTAAGTACTCTCAAATGTCTTAGAGTTGGAATGTGGGAATAGCCAGAATAATTTAGCCTATACTCGAGTTTGCACAAGACTGATGAAAACTCGAATGTATGAAAGATGAAATCTATATTTTTGTGTGAAGATGTTAGGTTTTTGAATTGTTTTTCTAAATCAGGAATGCTCAATTAATAGGTCAAACCGGTGTTGTTTCATAAGGTTGTGACCCTTGATGAAACATATTTTCAGCAACACTTTTGCTAAATGTTGCACTATTTTGATTACAGCATTACTTTTCAAACGTTGCACTGTTTCGCTTACAGCATCATTTTTACCAAATGTTGCATTGTGTTGCGGTTAGAATATGATATCAAATTATTAATTAATTTGAATCGCATCTTTAGTTCACAACCGCTCTTTGATTTATCCGAAGGAAAAGGTCAAAAGAGGAAAACCTAATTTTGCATCGTAAAAACAATGCGGGGAGAGATCTAGGTAAGGGGTTGGTTAAGCTTAGGGAAGATACTAGCACCCTAAAATTCTGTAGTACTCTACAGGAACCTTTTGTTTATTGTATGCTTTTTTTATTTTATTATCTGCTTTAATATATATTGAGCTAAGGGATAGAGTGACCTAAAGACCTAAGGGTTAGTCCTAAGTTTACTCGGCAAGACATCGCATCTTGTGCCTACATATCCTGACGGGAATGGAATCAGAGTAATTGTAGTTCCCCTCGAAAGGGAGGTTAGAAACGTCTTGACTGTGGTCAAGGTTTCATTAGGGAGTAAGCGTTCATAGGGAAGCGCCTACGTGGAGTCTTGAAACTCCTATTTCTACGTTGAAATTGTTAATTGAAATTAGGGTTAAATTAAATATTCCACGGCGGGAAACCCTAAAACAGAGTACGGCGACTCTTTGACCTAATGCTAGGGTAAAGGGTATTTTCGTCCACGGCGGAACACCTAGGCGATTAGGATTTTGAAATGGTCAAACGTTAGGGTTATTGACTCGGCGGTCAAACGGCTAGACCTAATCCTTCGGAAGGAATCCTAACGGTAAAAACATGCAAACAGACAAAATATCGTACGACCAAATTAAAATGCGGAAAAATAAAGAAAGCGGTAAAAGAAGCATCGCGACGATCACTCGCGTAAATTACAAATCCCAAAAACAAATGCAAAAATAAATATAATTGCGATCATGGCCTCGCATAAATTACATCCATGAAACAAAAAAATAGTACGAACAAATGAAATATTGAGGAGCTGCAACGAACAAACTAATGAGGGTTAGACGAAAATGAAGCGGCTAAATCAAAAACTTTATTTTTTTGAATTTTATTTAAAGGGAATAACTAATTTATGCATTTAAAAGGAGAACTTAATTTGATTTTAATGTTTTTATTTAAAAATTAGTTTTAATTTGATTAAAAAAATGATTTAATTTTAAGGTTTTTGATGAAAAAAAGTTAGTTTTAATTTTTGTAAAATGTTTTAATTTTAATGTTTAAACAATGTTTTAAATTTTAAAGCAAAAAAAAAATGTTTTCTTTTTTAAAGTTAAAAAATGTTTTTTTTAAATTTATTTTTAAGAATTATTTTTAATTTTAAGTTTTAAATATGAGTCTTAATTTTAAAAACAAGGTTTAATTTTAATTTTATGATTTTAGCTTAAAAATGGTTTAATTTTTTTTTAATATTTTAATTAACTTAAGTAAACTAAGTTAATGAGATTAACAATTAGAAATATTTTTATTTTAACAGTTTTCATTAACCAGCATTATGAAAATTATATACCACAACAATAATAAAATACTAATAACAATATAATAATAACAAAATAAATAAAAAGAATAGGAGGAAGAAAATTGGAAATAAAAGGGGGATTCGTAGCGGTGGCGGCTCCCTCATTGATGAAGTTTTGAAGCTTTTTCTTTTTCTTTTGCATGGCTATTCTTGCATCTTCTTCTTCCTCGCTTCGCCATAATCTTCTCTTTTTCCTATATAAAAAAAAAAAGAATAACAGAAACCAAATGTGATATTGATGAAATCTTACGAGTTACGGTTTGTTGGTGATTCTGCCGGTGATGAAGCTTTGAAGGTTTTTTTCAAAAATCTTCCCTCTTTTGATAAATCGTGAGAACAGCCGCCGTTTTTTCTTTTTGTCTCCTTCCCCTTTTATCAAATGCAACTCATGTTTATATAGGTAACAAATTAGGGTTAACTCTAACCTAATGCCTATTTTAAAGCCCAACTTAAATAATTAGTCAAAACTAAAAAAACAAACTAAAACAAACTTAAAAGAATAAAATCTTTTCTAATATTTTTAATTTTATGATTTTTTGATGTTTTTATGAATAATATGGAAAAAAGTGAAAAAATAATATTTTTTAAAAAATAATTTAAATAAAATACGAAAATAATAATTAAATAATAAAAAAAACTATTTTGTTTTTTTTTTTTCTAAAAATAGAAAAGTTAGAATAAAAATAAAAGAAAAACAAAAAGTGAAGAAGGTGGAATTCGAACTCTCAACCTCTCACACTCACAACTCCTTACACACGATCTCTTGCCAATTGTGCCATTTTATTCATTCAAAATAAAGTGGCACTAGAAACTATGTAAAGGTAGGACAAATTTGGGGTGCAACACATTGTTTCACCTACAACAACAGTTTTCAAAGGTTGTATTGTTTCACATTTTGTAACACTTCACGAAGTTTTGCCTATTTTCGAATTCAAGCCTACTGCAACACTTCACAAGTGTTGCATATTTCTGAATTCAAATTTACTGCAACACTTCACAAGTGTTTCCTATTTATGAATTCAAACATTAATATTCACTTGAATATTTTCTTATCAATTTTGAACACACTCAAGATTATAAATTGTTAATAATTTACAAGAATACCTCACTTGTTCTAATAATGACATGATCAATTAAAAAATAAGAGGAAAAGAATGTTAATAGAGTTAAGTATCTTTCAATTTGAACTTAAACTTAGTAAGGATAATGCAAAGTTTAATCAGAACGTTAGGTATTTATGCTTTGAAACATTATCCCATGTGATTATACCGGTGCTACCTTACACACATTCTTTAATGGTTCTTTGCCTACATCTCTTGCCTAACACTATTTATGGCCATGTACTTTTCCTACTTTTCGTGAATTTTTCATGAGAGAAACTACAACTCTCACTTTGAGACGAAACCATCTCGAAATTCATATAGGTGAAGTTCATTTTGTATCTATTTTTTGAAATACACATCCTCGATATAGTACATCATTAAGAGTTTGAAAAAAATACTCAACCCCCAATATGTCATAATCAAATTGTCACAGAATGTTGCACAAACATCCAAATTAAAGACGTGTTATTACCCATCGAATCTTAGGTTAAGGTTTGTTTACTTCATATTGGGTTACTAACAGTTTCAGAACATTTATTCAAGAAGTTTCAATCTCATATCACTCGAGGTAGTCTTTACTAAATCTATGGCTAGTGGTTTAGTAAATGGATCAAGAAAATCATAGCTCGATCATATATATGTGAATGAAATAATTACATCCTTAATCAAACTTCTAAGAATGCCTAATTCCTACATTCTAAACTTTCTGTTATGCATTTTTTGTATACTCTAGGTATTGTGGCTTGACTACCACAATAGATCAACACCTTTGAGACATTGTGTTTAGCCAATAGAACTCCCAACAGAAGGTCCCTCAACCATTTAGCTTCTTCACTAGTAGAAGCAAGAGCCTCGAACTCAGATTCTATGTTTGAGAGAGTGATTCACATTTGTTTCTTACTCTTCCAAGAAATTTCACCCACGGCTAGTGTAAATATCCATCCAAATGTTGATATATGATATTTAACATTCGATTTCTAACTCACATCGGTATATATTTCTAATATAGAATGAAATCTACCATAATGGAGACCAAGATTTTTAGTTTTTATAAGATAGCCAAAAATCCTAATGATGGCCTTTCAGTGCTCATTATTTGGATTTCTAGTAAAATATACTCATTTTACTAATTGTAAATTCTATGTCGGGTCTAGTACATTGCATGCACTTGCATATTCAAATTGAGCCACAACTCTTCCATTGTTCTTTTGAAGTTTAACACTAGGATCAAATGGAGTATCCACTTTCTAGAAATGTAAGTATCTGAACGTATCAAGTACTTTCTCAATAGAACGTGTTTGACTAAGTTTAAAACCCCCACTATATAGCATTACTTTGATCCCCCAAAGTGTGTCAACTAGTCCAAGATCATTCATATTGATTATGGAAGTTAGAAACTTCTTTGTTTCTAAAATTTCATTAATCTCATTGCTAATGATAAATATGTAATCAACATAGAGACAAAGGAATATCACAATTTACTCACACAAGTTTTTGTACAAACACTTGTCACAAGAATTAAATGAAAAAGATTTTAGATAATCATGCATGATGATGCAAGAAGGTTTTTAGATGAAGTGAAAATCAAATTATGAGCAATTTAAATTAGTATATTATAAATTGCAATGAGTACCTTAGTCATGTTCACTTATCTCAAATTTTCACTTAAATTTCTATATTCAACTTCTTGATCAACTTCATCATTGATGCGCATGACACTTTTGGTCCTTCTATTCTTTGATAATCTTTGTCTTCATCAAAACTGAACTCAATATAAGATACATTCTTCATAATCTCCCCCTTTTGATGATGGCAAACTCTTTGAATTTGTGTTTTGATAATGATTGAAAAGTCTCCCCTTAAGTTTGTATGTCTCCCCTTAATTTGTGAATTTTATAAAGACATAGTCAAACTTTTGATGTCATTGTTTCGGTACTTGTTTTAATCCATACAAGGATTTGTCAAACTTTCAAACCTTTTGTTCATTACCGAGAATTACACAACCATCTGGTCGCTCCATTTAAATCTCCTTATCGAGATATCTATTTAGAAATATTGTTTTGACATCCATATGATGAACTATAAGGTTATGTAAGGAAGCTAATGCAAATGAAACTCTAATTTCTTTGTGTTTGCTACTAGTGCATATGTGCCAAAATAATCAACAATCTGTGGACAATCTTCCTCACAAGGTTCTTAATTTATGGAAATATCGAATTTCTTATCCTCCATGATAAGGATCTCAAAAGTCTACATCTCGGTACCCAATAGTTAAATTAGACTCCAAATTCATACATCTAAATAAGTTATGATTCATCTTTGGATGATATTTATATGTCTTATAGCATTGAATCTCATTGAATATAAACATGTTATTCACAAAGAATTTAAATCAAAATTCAATTGCATTATTTGAAATCATAAACTTTAATAAATATGATAAGTTTACTAATCAACAAATTTTTTTAATATACTGAGTTCAAAATGATAAATTATATTTATTAACTTCACCTTTAATAATGTTAGATCCATATAAGAATTACATTAGAAAATAAACTGTTGTGAATAGAATGCCTTGAAACAAAATATAAACGGTTTCTTTATATTCAAGAAACACACAAAGGTTAGGGTTAACAAAGAAAACAAGTAAGAAGAACAAGAAGAAACAACAAGGATTGGTTATAAACTGCTATTCTTTCCTTTCTCTATCAAACAAGATTACAAGTATACAAAAATAACAAATAACCTCTTTCTCTTGAATTAGGATTTTGTCTTCCTATTTTTCCTTAACAAGTTGAGAGACTAGCATGCTATTTATAAGAAAACTAACACACTAACCTAATGGACTTTTTAACAATTACCCATTACAAGCTAACTTATGGTACAAGCTAACTTAAACAATTGGACTTACAAGCAAGGTCCAATTCAACATGCTAACAAACCTAGCAATATTGACTAATGCATGTTAGAACAAACTTCGACTACAACACACATTACTCACGAACAAACTTCGATCAAACTAGAGTTCGATCCAATATCTCACATAAATAATAAAACAAAACCATTAATATTTTCTATAACTTTTTTGATAAACATTTGTCAACTTTCAATACTAAAGAAAATGTACAAATTATTTTTAATATCAAGATGATCAAGAAATAACTTTTTCATAAGCTATTGTACAAACAACAATACAATTAAAACATGTCCTTTAGATTATTATTATTATTATTATTTTTATTATTATTATTATTATTATTATTATTATTATTATTATTATTATTATTATTATTATTATTATTATTATTATTATCATTATTATTATTATTATTATTATTATTATTATTTATTTTATTTTTTTATATATACCATTTTATGTTTCCAATACATAAACCATAATTTCACACTCATAATATTTTTTTAAAAAAAATTATTTTATCTACAAATAAATGCATTATTCATCTTATGATATTTTAAGTATTAATTATAAGTCTATATAATTTTTTTATAGAAGGAGCCACAAACAAATGTCAAAATAACAATTAAAGTCAAAGGATTAGTTTATTTTAATGGTACATGCAAATTATTTTCTCATGAATGTATGATCCATTTATCGTCCATTTCTCTTTATTCATTTTTTAATGCATTAAACATATTAACAACATCTCAATATATTTAATATCAATATCAACTTGCATAGAAAATAACTAATAACTAACAAAAGTTATTTGCATGAAAGAGTAATCTAATATCACATGTTAAATATGCATCTTTCACTATGATTATGAATAAACAAACATGGATATTTATTTCTCCAAAAAAAAATTGCATCCACAAATTAATCACAAAAAAATTGAAATTTTATAAATTTTAAAATATTATATAAATTAATTGTGTATCTTTCACCATCATAAAGAATTGCCATCAAAAAAATTTAAGTAGCAACCTTTCATATTAATCACAAATAAAAGATCTTCATCAAAAATTAGGAGGAAGAAGATCTTATATTAGTTCATCACTTTGATGTTGGGGGAGTTTTTCATTAGGGACATTCAACATTGTGGGACTTATTTTTTTAAAACAACATACTGTAAGAGACACATCATATATTCACCAAAAACTTTAAGGTAATAGGTGAGTGGATTCTCTCACTTATAAATGTTTAAGTTTCCACCTTTCCAACCAATATGGGACTATTACCCACATTACTTACACTTGCTACATTCTCAACACTCCCACTCATGTGTGAGTCCACAATTCTCCCCCTCAAGTGAAAGTTCTTCTTAGTTCCACAAATATTTGTACCGCATGGGGATGTTTCTTACTCACCACCTTTGTAGGGTCGTTGACACTCTTGAACAGAAAGTTTCTTACTCACCACCCTTGTGGTGCCATTGACTTTTAATACAAGTAAGTCGATCTCTTTCTCAAACCAATATTTGATACCATGTGATGGGGGAGTTTTTCACTAGGAGGCATTGAACATTGTGGGACTTCTTTTTTTTAAAGCAACACCTTTATGAGAGACACATCACATATTCACCCAAAACCTTACTGTGATAGGTGGGTAGATTGTCTCACTTATAAATGCTTAAGTCTCCACATTTCTAACTAATGTGGGACTATTTCCCACACTACTCACACTTGCTATATTCTCAACATTCGATGCTTGAAACATAAGTCTTGGTTGCCATTATATGAACTACTTATAAGATTGTTAGAAAATTAATTTAAATCAAATAGATCGAGGCAAAAATCATGAAAGAAATCACTTTCCTTATAAGTATTTAAAGCACTCTCTGTTAGAGCAAGATTTTCTCTTGATATTTTCCACTTAGGTTTTGATGATAACAACATTATTGAAAGAACAATGGTGTTATTTAATGTGTGTCCATGTATGCAGGTCATAATGCTTAAAGAATTTTACCCAGGATCTGTTGAGGAGGAACGACTGTTGTAAAGAAGAACATATTGCCAAGCTATATTCTGGAATGGATTCTGATGCTGATTATCTCAGCATCTGAAAAAGCACCTTATTAGTTCTACTCTTATATCGAAAATAGCTTCTGAGTACTAAAGAAAGAGTACCACTATGTCCAATCAATTATGCAGCTAAAGTCTACAATCACAAGGCTCAAGAAGTGTTGACATACTTTATAGATAACCTCTCTCAATGGCTTTATAAGTACACAATTCTTATAAACACTTGGTGGTTAATTAAGTTACACAATAGTGTCGTACCTCAAAAAATATGATCCACGCGATGGACGCGGAAAAAACGTTCGAACAGATTCGCCACCGAACTTTATTCATTCCAAGGAAGGAATAGGAAAATATAGATAGAACCTTTAAGAGAGATAAGAACATGGTCATTAGAGCCAAATTCTAGGTTTGGGAGTCGATTACGCAAAGGGAAGGTATTAGCACCTTCTATGTCTGTTGTACTCAACAGGAACCTCTTGATTCGATTCAAGAGAAAAGTTAGCTAGGTTGTTTGTTTTATTCTAAGGATTCGCTTCTAAGGGGAAAATTGGTGGTTTAAGAATAGGGTACTCGCCAAGGATTAGGGCCTTTGTGCCTACGTAGTCCCTCGTGCAATGGGAAAGTCAGAGCGTCGTAGTTCGTGGGACTATGATAAAAGGTTTGGGGTAAAAAGAAAAAGGTAGCTCGCTAGGATCTCGCAATCCTATGCCTACATACCTTTATAGTACAATGAGAAATTCAGAGAAATCGTAGTTCGGATGACTATGTTTGGTTGATTTGTATCTTAAGCGAACGAGAGTTTAAGTCGCATCCTAACTGCTAAATATCGGCTTGTCTGCTCGCTAGGGGAGGCTAAAGCACTAGCTTATATGTGAGAAAGAAGAGACTAAACAATGTTCTTTGCAAAAAGTTGTTTGAATAGATTAAAGTGTATTATGGATTTGATTGAGAAAAAAGAGTTTGATCTGAATAGGTTTTGTGGGAGAATGACGAATATTCGATAAACGAGACATCGGCCTCGCAACTAATTAATCAGAGAATTATTAGAATGCTAGATCCCAACGACACCTTTTTCATTAAATTAATTACGAAATCATGTTTGTTGGACAATGAAATCCTTTGTCCAAATAATTAGAACAAGTATTTTAGGAACGAAAGGTCGAGCGACCCATAACCCAAGGCGTGCACCCCAAGATCAGTCACTCAAGAATCCAAGGAATGTGAGATTCCAAGAATTCAATTCTTTCGTAATTTAATTGAGAAAAAGATTTTAATTTGATTAGAGTATTTTGATTAGACGCGTTAGGTATGTTAAACGAATTGAGCATTTTAGAAATGAAAGATCGAAAGGATCACAACCCAAGGCATGCGCCCTAAGAGCGATCTTTCAAGAATCCAAGAGGTGCTAGACCTCAAGAACTCAATATCTTCATTATTAATTAAGAGAATATCTTATTAGTCATGTGTGAAGAGTGATTGAACTAGGTTAAATGTTTTACTCAAATTAGGGTTGGACTGGATTAAAGGTTTTAAAAAGAATTAAGTATTTTTAGAAACAAAAGACGGAACGAACACAACCCAAGACGTGCGCCTCAAGAGCAATCATTCAAGGATCCAAGGAGTGCTAGACTCCAAAAACCCACTACTTCCGTTATTTAATTAAGAAAAAAAGTTTTAGAAGGGTTAAACAAAATGAATCATGATTTTAATTTAATTAAAAAGGTATTTTAAGTTTAATTATACTGAGAAAGGTTTAATCGAATTTAAAAAAAGATTTTAATTTAGTTAGTAAAGTATTTTTTTTAAAGGTTTAGTATTCCAATTAGTTTAGGATTTGAATTCGGAGAAAGATTTTAATTGATTAAAAGTACCTGAAAATGAAAGGCGAAACGAATGCAACCCAAGGAGTGCGCCTCAAGAGCGATTGTTTAAGGACCTAAGAAGTGTTAGATCACAAGAGCTCACTACTTTCACTATTTAATTGGTAAAAGGTTTAAATTAATCGTATTGATGAAGAAAAAAATCAGGTTTGAAATGTTCATTTTAAGTTGTCTCATTGAGAAATAATATACAAAAAATTAATCTTAATATTTTGAAGCTGGGTTGTGCATAATGATAATACTAGTAGAGCGTCACATGCAAGGGTCATAAAGCGGCGAAATTTATAATGTGTGAGAATGTTTAACAACGTAACAACATGAAATTGTCAGATCCACAGACTAAAAATTCGATTAAGAAAAGTGATGAAAAGCAAAAATATTAAATTATGAAAATATCTAATATTTTATTTACAATAATCTAGAAAAAGATTAATGGGCTCAAAACCCATTCTACAATTCTACAAAAAGCTCAAGAAATAATAGTATTATTTTTATAAAAATAAAAGGAAAAGTGTGTAATCAACGAGGTACATTTCCAAAATATCATGCTATTACAAAGCATTGAGAATGATCAGCAATAAACCAATACTATTCATAAACATCATGCTATTACAAATTATCACATCCGCTCAAAATAATTGACAAAGTATAACCCAAACAAATATTAAGGGAAATTAGACCTCATCCATACAAAACATCATAACAAAAAAACTACTCTACCTGTCCAAATTTCAACAAAGCTTAAACCGGTCAACTCAAATTGAAAATACTTCAACAACTCAAGATTAAAACATCATAACCCAGAAATTAAATTAAAAAACTGTTATTGGCATCGAATCATGAACTTGTTATGCAATTCTCTACAAATTCAAACAATCAACCATAGATTCTTGTAGGCGACATTAACCAACTCAACAGTATCCAAAACAATATGCAACACACAATGAATTTCTCTACGAACTACCAACGACATGAAAAATGAAGTTTAATACACTGTATGAAGCGCATGAACACTTTAGTTCTAATTTAGATGCAACAGCAAACAACCAAAAGCACCTCACACCAGAAATATCAACAGAAACTAAATTCATAACTTGGGATCTAAATTTTATTTACAGAAGCAGAGATAATAATAATCCAAATTAAAACACAAACAGCATAATAGTTATACTAAAATCGGCTCAATAGCACATGAACAAAATACGAAAAGTCAAGATTCTTGAATCCCAATTAGAATGAAAAGTTATTGGCAGTGACATTAGATTTACGACATGACAATCATAACCGAACAGAAAAAAATAGCACAAAGCAATAAAGCGACGATGTTATCTACAATGAGAAAACATCAGCAATAACAATTGTCGCTACTCGAAAAATGCAACGATGCGGATGCGAAAAGAAAAAGACAGAAGAGTCGCCATTGAACTTTATTTATCCAATGAGGGGAAAGGAAAATATCGAAAAAACCTTAAGGAAGGAACGGATAAGATGGCCTCGCAACCAAGAACGGGTTCGGAAGCCGGTTATGCGAAGGGAAGGTATTAGCACCCCTCGCATCATTCGTACTCGATGGGAACCATTTGTTTATCGACGTGTGAAGATATTTGCTAAAATTTTATTGCTATTGAGAGTGTTCCAAGAGATAGAGAGATAGGCTAGAAATAGGGGAAAGAGAGGTAACGGGGGAAGAAAAAACTCGGTAGGACTTCGCGGTCCTAGGCCTACGTATTCTCCATAGATATGAGAAAGTCAGAGTCGACGTAGTTCGGGGAACTACAGATATAGGGGAAATATGCTCGGCAAGGATTGTGGCCCTTGTGCCTATGTATCTTTACTCAAAAGAAGTAAAGAATCAGAGCAGTCGTAGTTTGGCCTACGGTTTGTTGATGTTTTTGTGGATGATGCTATCGTGCGCATTCTAGCAGTTTAGATGTATCGCTGCTCGCTCGTTTGAAGACTTAGGCGTTACCTATTTGCGGTAGAACGGACGTAACATATCCTCTTTGAAAGATTAGTTTTTGCCATGCGAGGCAAGGTGTCACGTTTGATTTATGAGTTGTTTTTAGGGGCGAAATAGATCCTCGGATAGTAACCCCTTGCGGGTAGTACCCAATTCTTTATATCAAAGTTTTGTTATGGAAATGGTGTGGCGAACGTAACGTCTTCGTATTGAAAGACGAGTATCAAGACCACACACACTACAGTGAGTATCCTGAGACTCGGAGAGGAAGAAATCTACACTCAATCTTCTCTCTTTAATTCAATACAAAGAGAATTACATTCTCTTATTTAGGATGTTTTTGGTTTTGAATGGTAAGTGATTTTGAGATTGTAAACCCTACGGTAAATGTCAAGCACTCGGGATAGGAGAAGGCTTATGCCTAACCACTCCATGACCATTCAAGTTTTTGTTGTGAAAAGAAGTTTGAAAATGCACTCGGTACAAGACCGAGGTTTTAGGTGAGAAAGTTGCGGAGAGAAGTTGTAAAGAGAAAATGTCTTCGTATTGAAAGACGAGTATCAAAACCACTCACACTACAATGAGCATCTCGACACTCGGAGAGGAAGAAGTCTACACTCAATCCTCTCTCTTTAGTTTAATACAAAGAGAGCTCGATTTTCTAATTGAAGGAACTGGAAAATGCACTCGGTATGGGACCGAGGTTTTTTATGAGAAAAAGGTTTGAAAATGCACTCGACGCGGGACCAAGGTTTAAGAAGAGAAGTTGTGGAGAATACAAGCGTCTTCGTATTGAAAGACGAGTATCGAAACCACCCACACTACAGTGAGCATCTCGACACTCTGAGAGGAAGAAGTCTACACTTAATCCTCTCTCTTTAGTTTAATAAAAAGAGAACTCGATTCCTTTATTGAAGGGATTTTTGATAACCTTCCAAAGAGATGAAAAACGGAGATAGATATACACAAAATACAGATAAACAACAGTCCACCAATTAGGATTTTATGGTTTCGATATTTATTAAGTTTTTAAAAAGAATTCACAAATAATAATAAAAAAGGGTTAGATGACAATATGCACAATATGATAATATGAAGTATGAACAGTGATGATAATATGAACAAGATAAAGTCAATAGAAATATGAACAAAAAAATATGTGCGGAAATATAAAACAATAAAATATTAATAGAATATTAAAGTCGGGAGTTACTAATCGGTGAAATGGAGAAAGTCAAGAAAACTCAAACCTCGTCTTAATCGCAAACTTTAAGTTAATTTAATCGAAGGGAACCTCTCGCGATCCCAAAGTAAGAAAAATGACCCAAATGGTCATTCTCCTTAGATTTGAAATAACGAAGGTTTCAACATCCTCGAGGATTAACATTTGACGAATCGGAGACTTCATCGGTTCGAAAATAAAAAATGTAATAATAAAAAAAATACGAGATGGAAAGTGGAGGGTCTCGGATCCAACGCTACTTATCAATAGGTTGACTAGTAATCGATTTATGTAAACTTCGTCATCGACCAAAACAGATGAAAATGGGATAAAATTCCAAATAACAAATGAGAAATAAAATCTAATATATAAATCAAAATTCTAAAAGAAAATAAGCATTAGAATTTCTAAAGGATAAAGAAAATATTTATAAAATGTAAACATATATAGTATTCTAAAGAGAAAATAAAACTAATACAAAATTAAAATTCTAAGAAAACTATTATATTAACAAATCCTCAACAAACAAAATTTAAAACTAAATTATATAGAAAATAAAATACAATATAAATTCTATAAAAAAAAATAGGAAAAAAATCTATACTATATTTTACATAAAAAAAGTGTGCTTCTTTATAAAAACTAATATATAAAAATAACTATATAAACAGAATAATAATAACTAAATATATAAAAAATAATTTACAATTTTTCAAAAGAGTAATAATAAAAACGGGGGGTTTATGAATATGCACAATATGATAAGAGGAGAATCATATGGGTTTAAGAAGCTCATCATCTCAAAGAAAATATAAAACAAGTTTTAATTAACAGCAGGACTAAACCCAACACTAAGACCAAATCATTTATTTATCATATTTTTTAACAAAATGGGTGGAATGTGAACGATGGAACAAAAGAAGAAAAGCAAACACCACCAATCTGGTACTTCCAAAAGTTGAAAACGGAAACATCCCTACACCAGAGGCGATGTTCCATTGAAGGCGGTCGAAGCCCAACCTGTTCGCGTGTACTTTTCGACAGTTGCAATTCAAACTTTCTCCAAAACGATTTGTCTTCATTTTTTTCATTTAATCCCTCCATTATACGAATCTTCATCTCGTTTGAGTTTCGGATCTGCTTCGTTCTTCTTCTATCCTGTTTCTGATTCTCATTTTCTTTTGATTTTGGGTGTTGATTGAAGTTTTATGGAGGTTTATTTGAGAATGGGTTGAGGGGTTATGTTGGAAAGGGCTTTGAGGGTGACGAGTTGTTGTTAGGTGCTGGGTTTAAGGGGTGTGTTATTGATGATGATGAAGTGAAGTTGATGGGTTTTGAAGCGGAGGAAATGGGTTTGGCAGTGATTTACGGTTGATTTGGAAGATTTGCGTGTAGGTTTCAACAATGGGTTTCAGTTTGTGATGAACGGAGTGGGTGATTATAGAAAATGGGTTTCGTGAGGTGGTGTTGCGATTGAAAAAGGTCCTCCACGACGGTTTCGGAGGGAGCGTTGGGTTTTGAGATTTCGGGTGGTGGTTTTTTGGATGAGTTGATGAAGAAGATGATGGTGAAGTTCGTTTGGGGGGAGATTCGAAAAGTTTGAAGGTGAGGGATGAACCGTAAAATTGAGGGAGAATGGGTGAGGTTTGTGTGTGATTGAGATGAGGAACAGTGGAATTGGTGTGTGGTCCGGCGGCTAGGGTTGTCCAAGGAAAGTGATGATGAATAGTGCCATATATACACAGAAATTGACACGTTTAAATCCTAATAAATTAACTAATCTAATCTTATGCTAATTCTAAATTCTATTCTAAACTTAATTCTATTCTAACTAATAATAATCTAATCTAAATTAATTAACTAATAATTAAAATCTAATTAATTCTAATAAAAAATTATTTAATTAATCCTATTAAATTCTAATAATAATAAAAATAATAAATAAAAAACATTCTAATTCTAATTGTTAAATCTAAAATAAAATTCTATTCTAATCTTGATTAATTAATAATTAACTATTCTAACTAATATCTATTCTAATTTCTAATAAAAATTAATTCTAATTTCTAAAATCTAAATTATAAATTAACTAATTAACATTCTAATTAAAATTCTAAATCTATTTAAATTCTAAGTCTAATCCTAATTAGAAATTAAAATTCTAGATTATAATTCTATTTTTAAAACTATTTCTAAACTATTTCTAAAAATCTAATTAAATTCCTATAAAAAAACCTATTCCAAATTTCTAATAGAAAAATAAAATTCTAATCTAACTCTATTCCATTAAAAATTCTAATTAATTTAAAACTAATTCCTAATAAAAATTCTAAAATTACTAACTTAAATCTAAAATCCTAAAATATCTATAAAATTACTAACTTAATTCTAAAATCCTAAAATATCTCTAAAATTACTAAGTTAATTCTAAAATCCTAAAATATCTCTAAAATTACTAACTTAATTCTAAAATCCTAAAATATTTCTAAAATATAATTAAAATTAAATAATTCTAAAACTATTTTAAAAACTAATGAAAATTATAATATCTATTTAATTCTAAAATTAATTTCTAAACCTAATTTTAAAAAAATATATATAAAAATCTATTC
The DNA here is from genome assembly GCA_963859935.3 of Lathyrus sativus. Lineage (NCBI taxonomy): Eukaryota > Viridiplantae > Streptophyta > Magnoliopsida > Fabales > Fabaceae > Lathyrus > Lathyrus sativus. The sequence continues at coordinate 469,994,598 of OZ012740.1, forward strand.
TAACATAAAATTCTAATTAATATAAAAAATTAATTTCTATCCTAATTGATTTCTATCTAACTAAAAAATCTAATTTAGTAAAAAAACAAAAATTATAATTTCTAATAAATAAAACCAAAAAAATTCTAAGCCTATTTAATAAAATTCTAAAAACTATTCCATTCTAAAAATAAATTTAAACTATATTTTAATTCTAAATAAATATGAAGCAAAAAGAGCAATAAAATGCAAAATGCCATGGAAATAGAAATGAAAAGCGGGCAAACACTGAAATGCGTTAAGTTATCAGCACGAACTGAATCACCAAGAAGAGAGTGACTTTCGCTCGATTTCGACATGGAACTCCTTGTTTGAATTGATTTGAATCGTCTAAACTGTGAGCAAAGCGACTGTAATCCCGATAAATTCAATTCGGCTGATAACACTGGCAGGATGCGAAAAAATGATATGTAGATAAAAACGAAACAAAAGCTAATCAAAGCTAGAAAAAAAAGGGTGGGCAAATTTAGGGTATGACAACAACCAAACAGAGGCAGAATTCAAAAAGAAGAACAAAACACCAACCGAGAATGCAAGACCGCTGAGTTATTTTTGACGTCATTGCTGCAAGGCTATTGTTGCTTCCTGAGGTGTTATTGTTGTTGCAATGTTGTCGTGAAACATAGAAGAATTTAAGATGTTACCGTGACGTCGAACGATGAACGCAGCGACGCATCTCGTCTCTTAGCTTCTCAAACCAACATTTCAAACTCAGAATCTCGAAGTAAATCGAGGCCGCTAGCTACTCGTCAAGAAATTTTTACAAGCAGTAACTTAAAATCGAAGCTCCAACAATGGTTTCACCCTTTGCGTAGTCGTTCAGGCTAATCCATGGTTGTTGCAAGCACGATGTTGTGGCGAACCAAGGTGGTCGACGGGAAGTTTGGTTGTTGTCGCAGTGGATTTTTTGGCTTCAATAATGGTGAGGTTGAAGTTCGTTTATGGTTGATGCATCTGTTTTGGTTTCACGGCGGTGGGTGATCTAAAAATGGAGGGTGGAAATGGAATGAAGGTGAAGGAGATGGACAGAGGGAGTTGGGAAGGAGATTGAATGAGGGAGTGAGAGTGAGAAGGAGGGGCAGCGATGGAAACTTTTCGATCACTATTTAATCGATCTGTTTGTATATCCGTAAATTCATTCTAGCTAAACATTTGAGGATTTATTCATGCTAAAAAAAACAAGTTATGTTATGCAGGCGATGCAAATACGAAAATAAAGTTGAATGCATGAAAATTTAGAAAGGGTAGGACAAATTTGGGGTATGACAAATAGATTAAGATCGTGAGTGTATCTTTTCTCAAACACCTCTTGTATCATAACAGAGATCATAGTACTTTCTGATTACTCATCCTCTCAACGGCTAGTTCCCAGAAATCTACTATTTAAAAAGTCAGAAGTTGTACTCAAAGTGTGAACAAGAAAATAAGAAGCGGCTGGAATGCATAAGAGGATAGAGGTGTTCTACACCTCTATTCGATGAAAGAAATAACAAAGATCAACAATGAACAACACTTTTGTATATGCAGAACCCATTGTTACTATTGCTAAATGTAAATAGGCTTAAGGTTTCCTAAATACTAAATATCCGAGAAATCTTTAAGTACTTAAGATCTTTGTTAGGGTCATTACTATGTGTCTTTGATTCTGAATTTGATAACCTTTTTGCCCTTTCTATTGAATATGATGTTCTTAAGAAAAGGAAAATATTAGACATGAGGTCTGAGCAAAGAAGTCTTAGACATGTGCTCTAAGCAAAGGCAAAGTTTTGGACAGGAGGTCTGAGCAAAGAAGTCTTAGACATGTGCTCTAAGCAAAGGCAAAGTCTTGGATAAAAGGTATGAGAAAAGAATTCTTAGACATGTGCTCTAAGAAAAGGCAAAGTCTTAAATAGGATGTCTGAGCAAAGAAGTCTTAGATATGTGCTCTAAGAAAAGGCAAAGTCTTGGACAGGAGGTCTAGGCAAAGAAGTCTTAGACGTGTGCTCTAAGCAATGGCAGAATACTTAGAAATATGATATAAGCAATGAGAAGTTTTAATCAGAAGTTGGTTAAGCAAGGGAAAGTCTGACACACGAGCTCTAAGCAAGGTGAAGTCTTAGGCAGGTGGTCTAAGCAAGAGAAGTCTCGATCAAGAGCTGATTAAATAGGTGAAGTCTTAGACACGCGCTCTAAGTAAAAGAAAGTTTTAATTAGGATCTGATTAAACTGAAAAGTTTCAGACTATAAGGATTTGTTGTAAAAGTCTTATGTTTAAATACATAAGAAAGTGTATTCAAGCATTGATTATAGTAGAAATCTCTTGATAAGCAAGTGGTCTGGAATACTCTCAGTTGGGAGAGGAACCAGTATAAATCTGATGTGTTTAATGTGATGTTTAATTTGCGTATGGCTTCAGCTCTATTGTGCTTATAATCTGGTTCTGGATGTCTATTTAGAATCATATCTGTCTTCTTAATGCAAAAGAAAAGAAACTGATTTTCTTTCTTGCCTCAGATAATTCAACCCCCCTTCTTGTGTGTTTTCCCACCTTCAATTGACATCAGAGTTTGGTATGTGCATAACACTTCACAGTGGTGCAGACAAAGTTCTTGTGGGAAAACTTACTTTTCATTTTAGTATGAATTTAATGGGAGTTGTTGAATTAAGATATCTACCTGAACAACGGGTCTCAAAATTAAATGGTGCTACTTAAAGACTTTGTGTTCAACATACTGGCTATTAGACTTATCACAAGCACCTCATCAAAACTGACTTCATTTCCAGGATCAGAAACCTATCTAGATAAGTTCTACTTTACCTTTTTCATTCTTATTTTCATCAGTACTTATTATATTGGTAAAATCTTCTTTAGATCCTTCAGAACTTGTGCCTTGGATATTCGTTCTCTTTGTACAATAAGAATCTTTCCTAACACTTTTGAAGAAGCCTCTATCATGTTTTTTTAAATAATGAAGAATCTTAATCTGAACGATTGTCATAAATTGTCTTTGTCAAAATCCTTGATAAAGTAAAGTCTTGTTACAAGATGATCTCTGAAAATTTTCTGATTCAGATTCTTACGCAAAGGAGTTTTTTTTGTTCTTTCATGCTTTAAGGGTGAATTTATTTTGACACCTGTATCTCACATTACTCCTGTATAAATTGTTCTCCTTACGCTTATTACTTGAATTTGAAAAGAAATTAATTTTGTTCTTTTCCTATGTGCTTAATTTGTCATTAATGTCTTTTATCTATTTAACACCTTCTCTACACACACAACCTCTATCATTGTATACTCTTGTGCCCTAATTGTAAAACACTATAAAAATCCTTTTACCAACGCTGGTTAAATACTTTTGGGTTAGAGCTAAAGTATATGATGAGTTCTCTGCTCAGATTGAGGAAATAATCGCTATAGCAAACAACAAGAAATTGAAAGGAAAAACTAGAACAAAAATGGGTTTAAAGGAGTTCAAGTGTAAAGAAATTAGATCTGATGTAATGGGTCTGGAAGTTACCATTACTCAAAAGCACATTGCTAAGTTTATTTTGGATGAAAATAAAGGATTGTTAACTCACAACAAAAAGGATGGATGAATTATGAAAAAGAAATTAAGGATGCTCTGTCCAAAAAGAAAAGTGACTTTGGGAAAGTAAAGAACATGCATCTAAAACAGAAACTACTGTTCAAAATTCGTATTGGTTATTTAATTCCACAAGAAGGAAGTTTGGACCAAATATCCTGGGATCATAAGTTTTTTCACTAATTTCTTTCAACTGACCAAAGATTAAGCCTCCCTAGTTACATCTTTCATCACTTGTGTGAATCCATCAAAGTCACCTCCAAGAAACTCAACAGAATAATATCTTATTCAAAGTTACTTTCTGAATTATTCTATAAAGGCATACTGGTCAATTTGTTGACAGGATATGGAGCCACTTAGGATCTTGGTGAAGCGTATGGAAGTGTATTATCTACATCTGTTCTGGCTCACATGAAAGATAGACTAAAAAAGGACATCATAATAATTGATAATCCTATCAAAATTAGAAGAGAAAAGAATAGGAAGTATCTGAACAACTTTCCTGCTATAACCAAAGAAGACTCTCCTAAATTCATCAGAATGCTTGTTAAAAACACTAAAGAGGAGTATGGAGTAACCATCACTCAAGGAGAAAGAGAAAATAAATGGTAATTGTTTATGATGATGAAGAGACAGAAGAAGAAACGAAAGTTCAAAAACTTATAAGAAAGAAGCTAACGGGAGATGCCCAGAAAGCAATGCAGCAGGAGGAAGAAAGATTTGTTCAGAAAATGGAACAACAGTTCAAAACAAAGGAGGGTCTGCAACAAGAAGTTGATGAGCTCAAAGAAACTGCTAAAATACTTCCCACCAAGACAAGAGAAGAAAGATCTGACAAAAACACAGATAAGGAAATCACTGCATCTAAAAAAAGGAAATTGTCTAGCTCTAGTCAATTAGAAGAAGAAGAAGAAGAATGGGAAGAAAAAAGGGCTTATGCCTTGGAGCAGGCTCACAATCTGTTCACATCTGTTATTAACTCCTATTCAGCACTTGCAACAGAATATATGATTAAGAAAAATCTTATCAAGGAAGCTATTGAGTTTAAAGAATCACATAAGGAAGTTTTGAGAAAACAACTTGGAAGTAGATTGGAATCTGTTGCTAACTCATCTGAAGTTATCTAGATGACTCAAAATTTCCTTAAGAATTGCAAAAGGGATGCCAATATAGAAGATAGGGCTAAAACCAGCAAAGTTGTTTATTCTGAAGGATAATATTTAGAGGAAACTACTGAAGAGAAGGAAGAATTCATAAGTCTTATGAATGAGAATCCATATGACAATAGCAGTGATACAGAAGCTGTAGATGAACTCGTTTTACTTTCTAATGGATCAGGTACTGAGGTTGAACTCTTAAATGATTCCAATCTTAACACTTCATAGAGAAAGTCTCCTACACCCTCACCCTTTGAATCCAATCAAACATGTGTACTATCCATTATCCCTCTAAACACTGGCTTCTCTTTATTGAAAACTACTTCAACAACGATATCAAACGGGCTCATTGAATCTCTCAATTAAACCATCCAAGAAATTGATGCTTACATTCAAACTGATCTTACTTCATCAGTTCTTGATGAAATTAGAAGTGGTTTGGATGCTAAGTCCCTAAACATTGCCTCACCTTCTAGCAGTTCCACCAGAACCATATCAGATCATCATATCCAGGACCTTCCCACTGATGGTCTTGAATATGCTGTATGTGAACAACCTACTGAAAAAAAAATGACCAAACTCTTGTCTCACCTCAAATCCACCAAGTATCTGATCAACACAAATCTCCATCGACTCATGCACTAGAAAATGACACCACTGATGAATCTATTCTTGAAAACTAGAAAACCACACCTGAATATATGACCAATCAAAAAACATTACCCAATCATGTACTTTCTTAATTAGAAGTGTTCAAGACTGTATTGTTTGATGAGGCAAAAGCGCTTGTGGAAAAAGGTTTTTTCATCCACTGACTCTATAGCTTACAATGGCAAATGGGAAAGATTCAGAAGAACTGTCAATCTGATCATTAAATAACTAATAGATTTCTCTACTAAAGAAGTTGGTGTATCTATTCAAAAGCAACTATAGAGTATTGAAGTTAAAGTAATTGTAGTTGCTGAAGGACAAGAGGATATAAGAAATCAGATTACCAGCAATCAACTCTCAGTGGATGCTAAATTTGAATATGTGGTTGAGAAGCAAGAAGAATTTGGTTCTGACCTGAAGGCAATCATTGAATTATTGAAGAAACATTAGGCCTAAGATTTAGAACCTGCTTATATGTTTTCTATGTTTGATGCTAAATCTTGTTGTTTGGATTGAATATGTTATTAAAGTTTATTGCTTATCATGTTATAACTATGAATTTCTATGTCTGTACACTTATGAATATTCTATGTCTTCGAATTAATATATGTTTGTTATGTTTCTTTAACATCTCTGAAAGTACTATGCGATTTGCTCTTGTTGGAAAAATTAAGTTTTAAACTGATTAAAGGGAAAATTTTCACTAAATAGTTTACATTTGTAGAGACTTGACAGTATAATAAACTTGTATATTTCAAGCCTTTTTTAGTGCTTTAGTCATGTCTCTCTGTGTTACTTAAATATTCTCTCCAGTATTGATCTGCATCCTCATCTTCAGCTGAAGGATCTTCAGAAACATTCTTGTGCTCCTATGATTCTAAAATTTGATCTCTGTAGGTAGCCAATCTGGTTTGAATACGCTTCTCTTCCTTCAGTTTTTGACTTTCCTTTGCTGCAATTGCAAGATGTTGTGTAGAATGTTCCCTTGTGGTCAAACTTCTGTCTTTTGTTGTTTCAACCTTCTTCAGTAAATTATTTTCTTTTGTATAACCATGCTGCTCATTTTTGAGAGGCATGTAGCTATGAGTTTTTCTCTTCATATTTAACTCTTTCTTGAAAGTATTTCTGATGAACTGGATGAACACTTAAGATCTCTAAAAAATTAATCTACTTTTATAATGTGTTTTAAGTAGTCACACAAGTACCTTTCTGTACCAACAATCTTTGACCCTCTTGGGAAACGCTTCTACTTGTTTCTGACTGCTATAAGTCCTATAAAGTATCTTTGACTGTCTATGGAGCTCTTGCTATATCTTTGCCTTTGGTAGTACTTTACCCTTTTTGATGTGACAAAAGGGGGGGGGATATTGAAGTATTTAAAATGCTTTTGTCCATTTTGATTTGGTTATATTGCCCAAGTAAATAATTTTAACTCATCTTATACATTTATCTAAGGGGAGTTTATAAATTTCCTCTTTTTTGGTAGTGTTAAGAAAGTTAAAATTATAGTTTTTTTGAAAAGTGGAACTTAGGATAAGTTCTCGTAACTTAACTTTGGACTACTAGACTCAGGGGGAGCTTACAAACCTCGTATCCTGTTGTTGCTAAGAAAACTAAAAATATTTTTAAGTTTCTTAGAAACGGAACTCAGGGGGAGCTTTCACACCTCTTGCTATGATGGTATCTAAGAAAATTTAAAATAGCCCAAATATTGTTCTTTAAATACTCTTGTTTGTCATCATCAAAAATGGGGAGATTGTTAGAGCAACATTTGCTCTTGATATTTTCCACTTAAGTTTTGATGATAACAAAAGCATTGAAAGAAAAATGGTGTTATTTAATGTATGTTCATGTATACAGGTCATAATGTTTAAAGAAACTTACTCAGGATCTGTTGAGGAGGAACGAATGTTGTAAAGAAGAACATATTGCCAAGCTATATTCTGGAATGGATTCTGATGCTGATTATCCCAGCATCTCAAGAAGCACATCATTAGGTCTACTCTCAGAATAAAAAATAGCTTCTGATAAAGCATTTAAAATTTGTGACAAAGCTCATGATTATCCGTACTAAAGAAAGATTACCACTATGTTCAATCAATTATGCAGCTAAAGTCTACAATTACAAGGCTTAAGAAGTGTTGACATATTTTAGGGATAACCTCTCTTAACAACTCTATAATTATAGAATTTTTCTGAAGACTCTGAAGACTCAGTGGTTAACTAATTTACGCAATAGACCAAGATCGTGTGTGTATATTTGCTTAAACACCTCTTGTACCTTAAAAGAGATCAAGGTAATTCTTGATTACTCATCCTCTCAACGGCTAAATCCTAGAAATCTACTATTTAAGAAGTCGAAAGTTATACTCAAAGTGTGAACAAGAAATTAAGAAGCGACTGGAATGCATAAGACAATAGAGGTGTTCTACACCTCTACTCGATGGAAGAAATAATAAAGATCAATAGTGAACAACACTTTTGTATATGCAGAACCCAGTGCTACTGTTGTTAAATGTAATTAGGCTTATGGTTTCCTAAATACTAAATATCCGAGAAATCTTTAAGTACTTAAGATCTTTTTTAGGTTCATTAGTATGTGTCTTTGATTCTAAATCTGATACACCTTGTTCCCTTTTCTTTTGAATATGATGTTCTTAAGCAAAGGCAAAGTCTTGGATAGGAGGTATAAGCAAAGAAGTCTTAGACATGTGCTCTAAGAAAAAGCAAAGTCTTGGACAAGAGGACTGGGTAAAGAAGTCTTAGACATGTGCTCTAAGCAAAGGAAAAGTCTTGGATAGGAGGTCTGAGCAAAGAAGTCTTAGACATGTGCTCTAAGCAAAGGAAAAGTCTTGGACATGAGGTCTGAGCAAAGAAGTCTTAGACATGTACTCTAAGCAAAGGAAAAGTCTTGGACATTAGATATGAGCAAAGAAGTCTTAGACATGTGCTCTAGGTAATGGCAAGAGTCTTAGACATGTGCTCTATGCGACGAAAAGTATTAATCAGAAGTTGGTTAAGCAAGGGAAAATCTTAGACACGAGCTCTAAGTAAGGTAAAGTCTTAGGCAGGTGGTCTTAGTAAGAGAAGTCTCGATCAGGAGCTAATTGAGCAGGTGAAGTCTTAGACATGAGTTCTAAGCAAAAGAAATTTTTAATTAGGATCTGATTAGACTGAAAAGTTTCATACTATAAGTTTGTGTTGTAAAACTCGTATGTTTAAATACATAAGCAAGTGTATTCAAGCATTGGCTATAGTAAAAATCTCTTGCTAAGCAAGGGGATTTGAGTACCATCAATTGAGAGAGGAAACAGTATAAATCTGACGTGTTTCATGTGCTGTTTACTTTGCGTCTGGCTTCAGTTCTGCTGCGTTTACGATCTGGTTATGAATGTCTATTCAGAATCGTATATATCTTCTTAATGAAAAAGAAAATAAACCGATTTGCATTCTTTCCTCACACAATTCAACCCCCCTTTTTGTGTGTTTTTCCACCTTCACTCTCAAATGTCTTAGAGTTGGAACACAAGAATACCTAAGATAATTCAGCCTATACTCGAGTTTGCACAAGACCAATGAAAACTCGAATGTAGGGAAGATGAAATATGAAATTTTGTGTGAAGATTATAGACTTTTGTATTATATTTTTCTAAATCTGGAATGCTAGATTTATAGGTCAAACTGATGTTATTTCATAAGGTTGTAATCCTTGATATAACACACTTTCATCAACACTTTTGCTAAATGTTGCATTGTTTAGCCTACAACACCACTTTTCAAACATTGCATTATTTCTCCTACAACAACGTTGATACCAAATGTTGTAATGTTTCGCCTACAACAATAGATTTCAAAGGTTGTACTATTTCGCAATTTGCAACACTTCACAAATTGTTGTCTATTTCTGAATTCAAACCTACTGCACCACATCACAAATGTTGTTTGTTTTTGAATTTAAATCTACTACAACACTTGGCAAGTATTGCTTAATTTTAAATTCAAAAATTAATATTCACTTAAATGTTTTCTTGTTATTTTTTAACACACACAAATTATTAATTGTTAATAATTTACAACATCAATTCACATAAGGAGTAATTCCAGTCTCTATTTTTTTTATGTTTGCCAAGATTTTGAGTATTTGAGTCGTAGAACTAAGCACTCTCACTACAAAAAAAACAAGATCTTGCCACATGAAATTCACTTCACAACTTGGAAAATCACTTCACAAACTGGTATTAACGACGTGACTATTCACGTGGCAGGAGGAGGTGTGGCAACTTTGTTGCCACGTGAAAATCACGTCGCAACTATGTCATGTGATTTTCACATCGCAACAAATAAAACAGAGTTTCAGTCACAGCAGACGTAGCAGAGAAAGTGGTAGACGTGTGTAAGAAAGTTGTGACGTGATATTCACGTGGCAATTTGTGACGTGATATTCACGTGGCAAGTTACGACGTGAATTTCACGTGGCTAAGTTTTTTTTTATTTTTAAATTGATTAATTTTTTGGTACGTTTAAATTTATATTTTTATTTAAATTTAAAATTAAAATTATAGTTTGTTTTTTTAATTATTTTAAAATACAAATTTATTATTAAAAAATTTTCAATAATAATTTAAATTTAAAAATTAATAAATACAAATTATTTAATTTTTTTAATAATAATTTAAATCGAATAATTAATAAATACAAATTATTTTTAAATTTTTTTGGATAATAATTTAAATTGAAAAATGAATAAATATAAATAAAAAAATTACTAAATATAAATAAATACCAAAATTAAGAATAAAATTTTTAAATAAAAAGTATATAATATACTAAAATGTAATTAATATTTTACAAAAATAAAAATTTAAAATTACAATAAATGATTCTGATCAATCCGGATCGAAAAAATTGTCAATGTCAAAATCATCGTTATCCTCGCCATCCAATTGTTGTTGACCACCCACTTCTTCATTTTCAACAACTGGATTACCGCCACCTTGTGATTGCATAAATTGGTGCATCATCGTCTCCATTTCAGCTTGCCTCTTATTCATTGCCTCTATCTGACGTTGTTGCTCCTCCATTTGGGTCGCCGTTTCGCATCTCGCTTCAGTTAGCAACAGTTGTCTTACCGTTTCTAGCATCTTAGGGCCAAAAAATCGTGCAATGTTTGTATTTAAGTCCCTCATATCTCGTCGAGACGAAGATTTTAATCTCCATATCTCCTGACATAAGAAACTTAAATAGGGGCATCTGTAGCACCCTAATTTTTGACCTTAAGATCCCACCTCATTGTGCATTCTTCGCATATCATTTTAGTCAATCATTCATGCATAGCTAACCGTCTAACCAGTTTATTTGTTTTGTTTTATGAGGACAGGTTTGCTGTAAGAGATTCAAGGCTTTATGTGTGTTTTAATCTTTGCAAGATGTGTTTAAATAAGGAGTAGACACACCCCTATGATTGTGATCCTCAGTTAGAACAGGGTCAATGTTCCTCCAAGGTTTTCTTTGAGATTTCTCCAAAGAGGATTGAGATTAAGGTGTTTCCGCCCACAGATTTTGAACTGTTATCATTAGAAGACTATTGAGAATTTTGTGGTGATTGGCATTATAGATGGTGTCCTCATTTTCAAAGGGTTCTTTAAACAAGACTTGGCCCGTATTCATAAGTTGTGTAGAACCACTGATTTCTATTCCAATAAGAAAGATTGTTTATCCAAATAGCCAAATCCAAGAATCATGTGGATTTATTATTCAAGATATCATTACTTAAAGATCAGATTCAGAAGTTGCAAGTTAATTTTCAAGGTTTAGTTTGAGCCACGCTTTATGGTTTGTGTCAAATTCACAATGAACATCAAGTTTTAATTCCTTTCAAGTTACTTTTTTTTCAAATCTAAGATCACCAAGGAAGCATACGAATTTGGCTCATGAGATTTTTAAGTTTTGGAATAAGAAGTTCTATTAAATTGATATTCAGAGATTACAAGGGATAATTTTATCAAGATTTCATTACAAGCAAGTTACAACATTCTGTTCAAGATTCATGTCATTTATTCAAAAATCCTAAGACTATTTTAAGAAGCTACAACACCTTCAAGTCCCTCTTTATCTTTGTCATCTTCACAAAACCTGCAAATAATGGAAAAACAACAGTAAAATAAGGATTTTAAGAAAAAAATGAATTTTACAGGCCTCAGAATTTAGGATTCATCATTGGGCAACTCGGAAGGGAAACAATGGATTTTCCGCCAACTTCCATTTCTAAAAACGGACAGAATAACTGTAAACCAACAGCAACAATTTCAAAGCAAAACGGTTCAGACATCGTCATCATCACCATTCTTAAAAAGAAAATCCTTCAAACAGCACATTTTAAAGACCAGGAAATATTTGCTCATTGAAGAGAAAGAAAAATGGATTTTTCGTCAAAAGATGAAGAGACACGGTTCAGACTTTTTCCAAACAGCAAGTCCCAAAACACGGTTAAAATTTTTCCAACACAGCCATCAAAGGCCAAAACCGTAAATGGAAGCATCATCAATAAACAGCCAAAGATCCAAATTTGGAAATCAACCATTCATCATCATTAACATGAAAATGACAACAAATCATCCGAAAATGGAAATAACACCGCCATTAAAGGCCCAATCTGAAAATTGGAAAATACCATCATCATCAATAAAGCAAATAATCCGAAGATGGAAAATATCACAAAAATAGGCCAAAACCAAAATTGGAAAGCCATAAACACAGTTCCAACAAGATCAAATGAAAAAGGAAAGCCATTAAAATCCTTCTTCAAAGCGTTTTAAAAATCAGGCTATAAGAAGAAGAAGAGGAAGTTCAAAGAGGAGCGAAAAAAAACTCAGAGAAAGAAATCATCATAGTTTCTCAAATACCAAATCCGTAAAGGTTTCAAAACCCTAACATTTAAATAAACCCAGAAATCTCAACAGCCGCCAACAATAAAACATCCACGAAACACAGTAAACCATCACAAAAGGGAAAACTCGGGACGCAAACCCATCTTCGTTCGCAAAAACCCCACAGATTGTGAATCGCGAAATCAACGAACACAAACCGCGAAACCCACAAAACACAAAACAAGTTTGCGGATCCGTCAACAAACCGGCTCAGAACCGTGTTCATCATCACTGAATAACAACAAAAATCACCGCAAGCGGCTTCCGTTAACTCTTTTTTTTTTGTTTACATTTCAGGAACAAGAACAAGAAGAAGAGAGATAATTGCAAGGACAAGAAGAACAGAGGTAATCGCAAGAACAAGAAGAAGAGAGAGGACAGAGAAAATTCTGGGGTGAGGGCGCCGTTTGGCCCCTGGGATCTAGAGTTTCTTTTGAAACTCAGTCCCTCCTTTTTAATCTGACCCGGGTTGGGTCCTGGGATGTCATGACCCGACCCAACCCATTTTTATTTTCATTTTTTGTTTTATTTTATTTGTTTTGTAATAGTTATATATTAATAAAATAAACTAACTACTAACACTAACTTTTAATTAATTTTCTAAAAAAAGATGAAAATATAAAAAATAATAAAAAATATTTATTTGGGGTTAAGTTTTTAATTTAGTATAAGTTTAATAAAAAAAATTAGAATTAGTAATTTTAATAAAAATAAAAAAATGTTAAATTAGTTTTTTATTTTCATAATAATTAAATAAACAATAAAAAATATATGTATATTAATATAACATTTCAAAATTTGCTTTTCTTTAATCTAATTTATTTAATTTAACTTTCTAGTTAATACTCTTTAAGAATTAATTTGCTCTCCTATTTTTCTATCTGATCATTAAAAACTTTTTTAATTAACTTAAAACTATTTAATTTAATTAACCTCAAATAATCTAGATTCATTAACCAAAACTTTCTCTTTATTTCCACTTAAACTTATTATTCTCAAAAACAATAAAAAACAAACAACTCCAACTTCACCAATCCACTTAATCTTTTTTCCTCCAAGTAAGCAGCTGTAGGTTGGCTATATATCCATGATGTAGAAAATGGTGTCAAAGATTTTCGGGCCTACCTAAATTGGTAAAGTAACTTCACCAAACACTGATCTACTAGTCTCATCAAACACTTTCACCACCGGATCGTTGGGAGTACAAATCACACCTTGGGTGTCCAGCTTCATCAAAGCTTTCTTGGGCAACACATTAAGTGATGACCCTGTATCAACCAAAACATGCGACAGAACAGTTCCCCTACAATCAATGGAGATGTGTAGGGCATGATTATGATTTCTCCCAGTGGGAGTTAGATCCAGATCTGTGAAACCCAAGCCATTGCCAGCATTAACATGGGCTACTATCCCCTCAAGCTAATTGACAGAAATTTCCTGTGGTACATAGGCAGTATTCATAATTTTCAACAAGGCGTTCCTATGTGCCTCAAAGCACAACAACAAAGACAAGATTGAGATCTTAGAAGGCATTTATTGTAAGTGATCTACAATTTTGCAGTCACTCTTGCGGATAAGTCGCATAAATTCCTCAGCATCTTTGACCAAGGAATCTTTCTCTCCCTGTTGCTGGCTCTGTTCTGCTACAACTTTTCCTTTACCCTTATCACTTCTTTCCACATTAACCTCCGGTGGGGAGAACACTCTACCACTTCCGGTCCAACCTCCGACTCCAACAACGTTATCAACAGACGACCCTTTAGAAGACGCCCCTACCAATTCTTGCTTGTATCCATTACAGAATACCTCTGCTCCATAATTCCATGGGATGGCCTTAGTACTTTCGTAAGGCATTGGTCCATGTGTAGTGATGATTACTGGTGGTGGCCTCGGAGGCACTGGAATATTGATTGTTCTGTATGGGATTGAAATCATCGCGATTTCATTCCGCTCATTGTCAACTTTCTTCACATCTTCCTCTTCTTCTATTCTATCAAACTGCAAAATACCATCATTCATCAAACTCTAAATATGGTTCCTCAGATCAACTCAACCTTTTGGGTGCATGGCACATCCTTCACAACCCTCTAGACAACCAGGAAAAACACCCATTTTCAACAATCTGCTCTTCACAAAACTTAGCGGCATCTTCAACTCTGCTACATTAGTTATCAATTTCAACTTTTCACCCTCGATGACGGTGTTAGCTCCGGCTACCTCATGATTCGGCATGGGATTTTGATTCACATTCGGGGTCTCGTTGGTAAAATCAATTGCTTTGGTGTCAAGCAGATCTTGCACCTTATGCTTAAAAGCTTTGCAATTGTCGATGTTGTGACCCAGAGCACTAGAATGAAAATCGCACCTTGCATTCGCGTCATAGCCCGGTGGAGGTGCGCCTGTAAGCGGTGCTAAATTCCTTTTCTGGATAAGCTGTAATTGTAGAAGATGTTGTAGTAGCTGAGAGTAAGGCATAGGCGGCGTGTCAAACTGCTTATTAACCACCCTTCCTCGGTCCTGAAATTGGCGTGGTGCGATAGCTGGTTGCTGAGGTACCGCTGGAATAGTTATGCTAGAAATTTGTGGCTGCTGTTGAGGCTGGTATTACTGTTAACATTATGCTCTGTTTCTGTTTCTATTTCTATAAGTTGTAACGACATTTGTATCCCTTTATCTTTTCTTTGAATTTCCAAATGTCTTCCTCACCCCTCCTTAGGTAGACCCTTCTCCGCCTTGTATTTTCCCCAACTCTATTCTGTTTTCTACCCTCTCTCCCGTTATGATCAAATCAGAAAAAATTCCAGACATATTTCCAATCAACTTCTCATAATATATTCCAGGCAAGGTTGCCACGAACATATCAATAAGCTCTCGCTCCACCATCGATGGTTGAACTCTCGCTGCTAGTTCCCACCACCTCTGGGCGTATTCTTTAAACCCTTCATTGTTCCGTTGAGATAGATTTTGCAACTGAACTCTGTTTGGCGCTAGGTCACTGTTATATTGATAGTGACGAACAAAAGCTTCCCCCAGATCCCTCCAACTTCTGATATGCGCCGGCTCTAGACCCATGTACCACTCTAAAGAAGGACCTGATAAACTATCCTGGAAAAGTGCATCAACAACTTCTCATCGTCTGAATAGGCAGACATCTTCCGATAATAAGATCTAAGATGTACTCTGGGACATGCTATCCCTTTGTACTTATCGAAGTCTGGAACTTTGAATTTTAGGGGAATCTTAACCCCTGGTATCAACCCTAAATTGGACATGTCGAGCCCCAAAGAGTTTTGGTTCTCGAGATTCTTCATCTTTTCCTCAATCATCTTAAACCTTTTGTCAGCCTCTGTCTGAAGGCCTACACCCAAGTCTCCCATTGAGAAAACATCATCTTGCTCATCTTCTTCCCATTGAGGACCTGCAGTCTCATGTGCAACGCCTGCTGCACCTAGTATATGAACTCCTGGTTGGTGACCTCCGCCCGGAGGAATAACAGCAGTGGGAATCACATTAGCCTGAGGAGTGTTACCATCAGCTGGGGGAGAAATGGCAGTAGTTCCTCTATGTAAAACACCACTACCATCCATCCTGGAAATCAGTGGTTGGACTAGAGTTCTGAGTTGTTCTTGCCCATTGGCAACTCCTTGCATCATATCCATAAACTGAGTCATCCGATCCCTGAATTCTTGAAGCTCTTACTGTATCTGATCCATAACTCTTTGATGATTCCCTCTGGTGGAGTATCTTTGAAATGTCTGGTCTGCTATCCTAAAAGCTAACGGAAGAAAACCACACAGAGATAAGGTTAACGGTACCAAGAACACCTTTCATGCAAAAATGATAATGATAATGCAAAATGCGAGCATGCAAATATGATTCAGGGAAATTCTCCCCTTGATTCTAGTTCCACAAATAAAGAGTAGAGAAACAGATGGAATCACAAGTCTCTTCTCATAAATAAAACGAGGATAAGAGTCAGCGTACACAACACAATGTCAGGGACTCAACAAAAAATGATCATACGACCTCATCCGACAAGCCTGGTGATGGTCCCTATACAAGATAATAACAAGAGAGGAGAAAACTAAAGAGGAAACTATATCGGATAACTCTCCCTTCAGCCATGGCAACGGGTCTAAAAATCCTCTAACAACTCATTTGTATCTGGATGTTCAGGCCTCATGACCAACGCCTGAATGAGCAACTCCCTTATGCTGATAACATCCTTCAAATCTTGAGCATAATTCTCCCAAGCATCTTCTCCGAAAGCATCTTCAAGTCTTGGTTTCTTCAGTTCTGCTCTTATCTTGCATTCATCCAGCGCTGACAAGGTTTCTCATAACTTGTGATCACTTTCATACTGACGAGATGATTCTAATGACGCTTTTTCATCCTTGATCTAGAGCTGTGTCTTCAGTCTGTCAATATGCTTATGGAGCTCATCCTCTCTTCCTTTGTTGGCGGTTAGAGCAGCATTCCACTGATCACTGAATTTGGATATCTCCAGGCGCGCCTTTTCCAGCTCTTTCTTCTTGTCTTTAAGAACATTACCGGTACTCTTCAAATCTTGACCAAGTCGTTCTCGCACACGAATCTCTTCATTCAAATCTTTTCCCATCTTGTTCAAAGTTTTTGTCTTCATCTTGGCTAAGTAGGCTGCTTCATTCTTTTCTCTCTTCATTTGACTAACCTCATTTTTCAACTCTTCGTTCTCCTTGCGTAACTCTTCTTTCTCGACCCATAGCTTATTATACCTCTGAATATTAACTGTCATAGGTTCTTCAATTACCAAGGGATACAAGGGTTCTCTAACGGGGAATGGTAACAACATCCTCTCTATCCTTTCCTGAATCCAATCCACATAGGGTCCATAAGCTCTACAATCACCTTTTCCCAAAGAAAAGTTTCCTTTGCGGTGGATTCTTCCCCAAGCCTTTTTCAATCTGGCTAAAGTATCGCAATCAGCCGCTCCTGTGAAATACAGAGATTCCTGTATTTCCTCCTCCTTCGGGGATTCTCTCAAACCATAACCAAATTGCCTAACAGTAAGAGCAGGATTGTAGTTGATACCACCCTTCCTTCCTATCAGAGGAACATTAGGAAAGTTTCCACAACTATAGATAATGTCTTTACCGAGCAAATCTCTATTGAACCAAACAATATTCTCATATGTCAAACCCATGAGTCTCTCTGACCAATTTAATGCATCTAACGTATCAACAAAAGCTCCATCTCAAGGAAGATGTTCCATAAACCATTTGTAGAGAAGCGATGCACAACAAGAAACATTCTTTCCCCTTCTGTTCTCATTCTTGTAATGTATTGAGTGATATACGTCCCCCAAAAGAGTAGGTACTGGATTTCTGGAAGCAAAGATATGAAAGGCATCCATATCAACAAATTCAGGTATATTGGGAAACAGAGTTATGCATATATCCATAAAGCCAGAATAGCGTTGAAAACCACCCAACAACCCTCTGTAGCAAAATGTTGGGCCTTGCTTACCAAGAATGACAATGGAAAACTGGGAACTCCATTTCTCCAGACTACTTTACCTTCTAACTCAGACTTACTCAGATGAAGAGTATTGACCAACTTTGTCCGGTCAGGTTCTTCTTCAGAGTGAAAGAAAGGCATCTTCTCTAAGATCGAAACTCCTATTAACAGAGCAAACTCCTCCAAGGTAGGCACTAAGACATAACCAGGGAAAGTGAAGCATCATAGCTGAGGGTCGTAGAACTGCAGCAAAGTGTGAATGGCTCCTAATTCATATCTTGAGTTCTTACGGACAAAACTCAAAATCTTCCCATAATCCTTCTTGAATTCTTCCATAACACCATGATCAGCCAGAGAAATGAGACCAAATAAAGGTCCTAACCCCGAATCGGGAACTTGTAGGTGACAGTCTTTTTCAAACCAGGCTCCATGTTGATGGTGGATCAGATTACTAGAATCAAAGGGAAAATGAACACCTGAAATCATAAATACACGCAAATGTTAAAATGTAGATGAAAATGCAAATGCAAACAAGGGATCAATATTGTTGTGCTGCTGACTGAGTTGAACCAGAATTCCGCTTCAGCAAGAAAATACCAGATCATCAGAACACCAAAGTATAGAAACCCACAGCATCAAAGATCAAAGATTTGCACTGACGAGAAAACCAGAAAACCGGGTTGGTTGAAGGTCAAGTTTTCCTGCATAACCCTCTTCACTCACAGGTAGGACCTAATCTCTGATAAGGTACGACATCCTATGTAGGTCGTCAATGTCACAGACTCTCAAGTCGAGAAATGATGATACGTTCACCATTTCTGTTTTGGCATCATGGTCAAACGAGGAGGCCTCACTCAACTGACTTCCCAGTGATCGGTCTCCAGAGTCGTTAGTTTTCAGATCCAACATCCTTTCAACTGTTCGAGACGTACTGGACAGGATGTCTTCAAAGAAAACCTTGTCTGAACGCGGATTTCGTGATGACTATTGCATGCCAAACATGCAAGCCCTCACTACTTTCCACACTAATGCTATATATATACTCAAGACTGGGTATTGGGCTTATCTCTCGATTAGGGCTGGAAATCAGTCGAGTCGAGTCGAACTCACCTCAGCTCGGCTCGACTCGTTAAGAATTGTTTGAGTTCGAGTGTGACACGAACTTTTTTTTAAGCTCAAACTCGACTTGTTATAAGTTCACGAACAGTTCGGTTCGACTCGTTAGGTTCATCTCATTAGGTTCATCTCATATGATTGTCGGACTTAAAAACTATTTTTTTAAATATATATATTTTTTAGTATATTTGACATTTTAAATAAATATATTTTTTAAAAATAAAATATTAAATAAAATAAAAGTTATCATATTAAAATTTAACTTTATCTTCGAAATCTACTAATTCAAAACCTACACAACTTTCAAGAGATACATTTGAGAGTCTAATTCAAAAACTACTAAATTGAAGATTAAATTTGTCTAAGATTTAGAGTAAATATTTAAACCTAATCTTAAAGACAGTATAATTCTTCTCATATGTAATCGAGTTGACTCATGAACCTAACGAGTCGAACAATGTATAGTTCAAGTTCAGCTCATTTAGTTAACGAACTTAATTTTTCGCTCATACTCAACTCATTTGGTTCATGAACCTAGTTCAACGATTTAATTGTCGAATCGAATTCCGAACTATTTTCGAGTTGGTTCGGTTCATTGCCAGCCCTACTCTCGATGGAACACCCCACCCAACAGCACAGCAACAGTATGATAATAATAAAGTGCAGAAAGTAAAATGCAAAATGCAACAATGTATAAAATATAACATACATGCACACAAGTATACACACCCACAAATACAAAACAAACAAGCGCTAGGAATGACTCGCATAGGGGAACAGAGTCCCCAACTGTCGCAACTACGAAAAGGGGGCCGACAAACAGACAGAAGAGTCGCCATCGAATGTTATTTATCCCAAAGAGAGGGAAAGGAAACGATCAAAGAAAACCTAAGAGAAAGGGAAAGACAAGGTCATCACAATCAAATCTGAGGTTCGGGAGTCGGTTACGTGAGGGGAAGGTATGAGCACCCCTCACGTCTGTTGTACTCAATGGGATCCACCCTTGTTGTCTAATATATGGGTGAAAACTATCTAAAAGCTACTGCTAAACGGGGTGAAGAGAAAGAACAGACTCGATAGAACATCATTATCCTATGCCTACGTATTCCCTCGTGCAATTGGAAAGTCAGAGTCAACGTAGTTCGGAAAACTACGGGTGATGGGGGGGAGGTTGCTCGCCAAGACATCGTTATCTTGTGCCTACGTATCCTCATATGGTATGAGAAATCAAAGCAAACGTAGTTCGAGAGAACTAGACCACTGGTTGGTTAAGTGTTTTATGAGCAATATTAAGTCTCTATTCTAGCAGTTAGGGACGATGCCTGTTTGCAGCAGAACAGAAATATAACACACTCTTTCTGAATATTAAGTTTGAAGCAATCCCAAAGGATGAAAAAGTTTGAATTTGGTTTTGTGTTTTTTAGAAGAAGTGAATTGAGTTAGTTTGAAACTCATGTTGCACTAAAGATTATGACATAAGAGCGAATGCGTCGCATATCACCCAAAGGGCATACGCTAAACACTCTAGATAATGTGAAGAGAGACCTCCCCACTTATCATTCCTCATGTAGTTAAAGCTCGTAGCGTACAACACTTGTTATCCTTTATTAGGTGTCTTAAAAGAGTTTAGAGATGAGAAGAGAAGACACAAGACTCTAAAGGGGACTACGAAACCCTAATGTTATCATGCAAAGTGGTCCTAAAGTTGAGATGAAAAGGGTACTAACTAATGTTATCATGAAAAGGATTGAAAACCTAATGTCTCTCCTACTCCCATCTTAAACAGAGGGACCAGGAATCCAAAGGGATCATGTGAATAAGCACAAGTAAATACAATGCATAATCAATCACAAATGAAACAAAAGGGAAGACTTGAACAAGTATATGCAAGATGAAAAGAGATATGTAAAAAACAAACAAGATATGCCATCATGAAGCATTCATCAAAGACAAACACAAGTCACACAAAAAAAGAAGACTTAAACAAGTCAAGAGAGATGAGAGGAAATGAGAGAAGCAAGCTCTTACAATCAAATGCCATCAATCATCAAAGGAAGAAAAGTGCTAAACAAATAAGCATAATCAAAGAAGTGAGGGGAGAAGTAGAGTGGGGCAGCAACCACATCATGAACATTTCAATCCCATATTCACTCATGATCAAGCAAAAGAAAGCAACCAATCACCTCAAGAGAAGCTCAATTGTTCATAAACAAACTCAAAATGAAACCAACATCACCAAAGCATCATGAACAAGCACATAAATATCAAGGTCAGAAATGAACTCAAGTGAGGATCATCAAATTCAAAATCAAGTTATCAAGCAAACACAAGAATGATCAAACTCAAGTTGAATGACCAAAGTCCATACAACAATCTCACATTTCAACTTAAGTGGAAAGACATGATCAAATGAAACTTGTGGCACAAGGTACACATTCAAATGACCCATAATCAAGCAAGGAAGCACCTCAATCATGTCAACAATAGTTAACAATACTCATGAGATCCTCAAGGTATCACACAAGATCATGTCTCAAAACTAGGTCAAGGATTGTATGCATACACATAGTTAAAATACTTTGAATTTGAGGCATCCACCAAAAATAGAATCAAGCTCAAATAAAATCCAAATAAAATGGAAAACTCAAGTTGAAATAATCACAAATCAGAGTGCAAAAGATCATAGCAAGAATCAACTCAAAGCACCACCAATTGTGTCAATCAAGATATGGTGTTCCACTTATCGAGCATCCATTGAGGGACAAAGAAAAGCCAATGAAAAACAACTAAATAATGATCATCAAGACCTCAAACCAGCCCTCAAATAAGCCTCAATCAATCACCTAAGTGTGAGAGGAAAATTGGTCAAAGGGAGTGTTTAATCAAGGTCAAAGATCAAGCTTAGAATCAAGGTATCAACCATAAAACCTCTTAACTAATTAAATCAATTAAAAATAGTAAAAATAATTGAAAAATAAAATAAAAATAATGGAAAATATCTCAACATATTGAAATAACAGAAACATATTTTTTTGGGATTTTTGTAAAGTCTAAAACTATTTTAAAATGATTTAAATTGAAAATGCAATCAAAAAGAAAATAAAATGGAAAGGGAGGTGCAATAGCATTCTGGGTTTGAACTGAAATCATGTTATAACAAGTTTGGGCCTCAGAAAGTGGGGGTGTGATTAGCAAAATGCTAAGCCCATAACAAAATTCAGACTCAGTTTAAATGAAATGCACCGTTTCATTAAACTGAGTGGCCATCCAGCTCAAATTCAAACAGCCATGCACGTGAGGTCAATGCCAACTCACGAAACACCTCAGCACCACCTCAGACGCCGAAGCCCTAGCTCCGGTCGTCTTCCTCGGTGAGCTTCACCGGCGTAGACTGAAAACCACCATAAAAATTAAAACTTGTGGTACCATTTCAAAGCTTTTTTCATGTACAATCCAAATATGGTCATGGTTTTTGAAAAAGGTTCCTAGAACTAGGTGAAAACAGGCCACGAAAGTTTGATGCTCAAATTGAAAATCATTCAAACAACCACAAAAATGATCCCAACATGGCCTACGCAAGGTAGGACTTCAGATGCACCAATTATGAACCTAAATACAAGCCTAAAATGAGAGATTCAGTTCATGGAAGTTTACCTAACGGAGCTACTCCGTTGTCCCTTCAAACTTTGAGCAAGCTTCAACCTCAAGCTTCCAATTTCTTCCTTGATCTTGTGTGATGATGAAATGAGCAAGAGTTGAGAGGAAAACTCAGTGTGAAAGACAATTCTAAGAGAGATAAATTTGTGTGATTTTTGGATGAAACTTGCTATTTTGCTCATCTCCTTCACCTTTGATCATTTAGGGTTCAATTTACACTTATAAATGAGGGCTTAGGAATGTCCATGTAGGCCCATGTTGGGTGGTTTGCTTGCTTTTCAAATTTTGACCAAAAGCATTCTCTTGAGTGCACACACGGGTTGGAGGTGTTATCACTCATTCCATTCATTCTTACGGACCAAATGAGGGTGAGGAAAGGAATTGTGTTGGTTTGGGGAATTGAAAAGGAGTTGGTGCAAGATTTTGAACAATTACTCCTTATGGCATGAAATTTGAAAAGTGACTTAAAAATGAAAGTTATATTGGCTCAATTTGGGTAAAGAATGGCATGACCATTATATGATGATGATAAGGCATCAAAAGTTCAAAAATAACTTCATTTAGTAACTTGAATTGGAAGAAACTCATTCTAAGTCCAAAAATCAAGTTTTCATGCTCATCATGGCCTAAATGATCTCAAAATTCATCAAATTTCATGTAATTTGAGGTCAAGATAATGTTAAGGTCATTTGACATAACTTTCATGTGGCAAGAATTTGGATTTGAGGCCTTGAAATCCATGGAATTGGTCTTTGAAGTGAATGACCTAAAACTAGGTTTCCAAAAATACCCTTGACTTGAGAAAGCCATAACTAGAGCTCCACACATGAGAATGATGAGTTCTATCAATTTTTGGAAATCTAAGACAATAAGGAAAAACTTTCATGTTTGAGGAAAGATGAGGAAGATCTTGGTTCCATGTGAAAAGTGCCTTGGAAGTGAACTATTTTTGACTACCTTAAAAACCTCTTCATTTTGTGACACCAACTTGTAGCAATCATAACTTGAGATGTATAAATCCAATGTATGAGTTCTTATACTCAAAAGAAAACTTGGAAGATGATGGACAAGTCTCATGTTTGATAGAAAATTAGACAAGACTTGTATCATAGTAAAATTTGTCCTTGAAGTTAGGTACCAAAAGAGGGGATTTTACACTCAGAATCAACTGAAACCCTAATTTAGTAACTTCTTGAACTCTTGAATCTTCTTGACTTAATTTCAACATGACATTAGAGACAACCTAGAATAAATTCTCATGGCTTCAATAATCAAGAACCAAGTCTTGAGCCATCTTAACTCCACAGTTAATTTTTGGTGACCAGATGAAAACCCTAACACATTATCCATTGATTGATGTTCTTGCAGATGATTTGTGTGACCATACACACTCCATAAAGAACCATCAAGATGCACATTGAATCCTTGAACCATGTCTCCTCTAAGGAAATGACCTCATGTATCTCCAATCATCCTCAAGATAGGAGGTGATGTCCAAACACACTCTCTCCTCTCAAGAAGCTTTGAGACCAATCCTGATGACACTGAGGACTTGTTGACTTGAACACATTCCCTTGCCTGAGCCTTGAACATGAAACTTCTCTCTTTAGTGAGGACAAAAATCTTGATCCCCTATCTAGAACCAATGCTATGCAAATGCTAAATGCTAATGAAACATAAGTCAAGTTAAAAGAAAAAGGTTGGACAAATTTTGGGGTGCAACACCTTTCTTTAACCTTTTCTTCAGATAAATCAAAGACTGGTTGTGAACTAAATATGTGATTCAAATTAATCAATAATTTGATATTCAATTCTCACCGCAACAATGTGATGTTCCCTCACCATCTCTAACTCTTTGAAATAGAGTTCTATCCCCTTTTCTCATACCACCGATCAAAGCTCCAACACCAAATAAACATACATGCGGTCCCTTTTCGCCGGTTACTAAACCCCAAATGTAAAAATCCACTCGTGGATTAAGCGGCTCGGAACCTCTTGGAGTATACTGAGGATTCTCTACCAAAAATTGTGTGAGCAATATCTGGTAATCCTCCTACACATAAAATTTAAAAAAAATTAAATTGAATATAGCTTAAATCATTTAACTTAAATTAAATAATAAATTTTTCCACGTGGTTTTCACGCCACAATATCTCAGCTGCCAATTGATAATCACGTCACAAAATTTTTTTTAAATTAAAAAAATTTAAAAAATAAAAATAAAGTGAAACGATTTACTTACCACAGCTTTTTTGGTGCGTTCGTCAACAAAGCCCCCCGATTTCTTTGTTCTAGTCTTTACAACTAGCTCAATCATGAGTGGAGGTCTCCCTAATCTCTTTTCCTAAATAATAAAATTAACTTTAATTAAAAATATATAATAAATCATAATATAACTTAAAATAGAAGTAATAATTACCATGCGTCGAGCATGTTCGGTAACACTTATACTTCCAACTGCATTAAGGCTACCCCCTTTTTCAGATGCTCTTTTTTTTTGCTTTTTCATATCTTGTCTTAAATTCAACATCTGAATCCCAATAAATAAGAACTTCATCGAAAAATTCTTTGCCTATCCAGTTGGGACGAATATTTTCATGTTCCCAACGCTTTCTAGCACGCCGTAGCATGTTAGAAAGTCGAACTACTGTTCTGCCAAAATAATTTTTCTAACCTCTTTCTCATTCATTTTTTCCCACGTACACTTTTCCTATAATGTTTTATGACATTCAAATAAAATAGTTAGGAAATTATAATAAAAAATAATTAAAACAAAAATAAGTTAAGAAATAAATTACATAAATTAACAAAAATAAATTAATTATACCTTAAATAAATTAAACCAAGCTTCTCTTTCGTCCCCCTTAATTTCTCTAAATCTCTTCCAAGTTTTTTTTAATAATTTTGCTGAATAACATAACTTACACTAGGCAACAATCTGACTCGGCTCGAAACTAAACATCAATAATTTATATTAATATGAAATATAAGTTAATATAAAAAATGGAAACATGTATACTTAAAAATTTAAAACTTACGAATTTCCACTGGGTCAAATAAAATATCTTCCATTAATGATTTGAACCACCTCAGCTGCCTCCTCATCATCCACCTCATGATCGTCATCACCTGCCTCCTCATCATTATCCTCACGCATAGGTATATGTGTGGATGGTAAGGGTAGTTGTGTGGTTTGTGCGGGGTGGGGTCCCTCAGACTGGTGAAGGATGAGGGTACTTGTGGGGGAGTTGAAAAAGTAGATCCCCCTGACTGCATGAAGGGTGTGGGAACCTACTAGTAGGGAGGTGGAAAGCTAGATCCCACAGACTGTGTGAAGGATGAGGGTACCTGTTGGTATGGATAACTAGGTCCCCCAGGTTGTGGATATGGATAACTAGGGCCCCTAGATAGGCTAATAAAAGCTAGTCCCTTTGATGGGCTAATAAAAGACGGAGCCCCAGATGGGCTAATAAAAGCTGGATACTCGTGAGGGGAGAGAAGTGTCATGAAAGACTGAGAACTGGCCATGGACATAGAATCTAACTGACTCTGCGAAGGAGGACACATGGTCGACTGAGGTGCCTGACATACTACTACTCTCGGACGTTGGGACTTCTTACTCTTATTTTTATCAGTTCGAGGTGGCACTTTACCTATTTATGTAGAATACACATTTAATATATATTCATGAACAACAAAAATAATAAATCTTAAAAAAGACAATCACATAAATATATATCGATAACACATTCAATACAAGGTTTCATCAAGTTAAATTACAAAAACAGTTTATTCAAAATCATGTTCATCCATATCGTTATCATTATCTACTGTGATATTATCCTCTGACCCAAACTCTTCATGCTCGTCGTGATCTTCATTTTCATCCAACAATATAGACGCATCAACTTGATGCCCATCAATAGTTGTATCAGACAAACTTGTAATTTGTTCAACTGCAATCACATCATTAATTTATTCAACTTCATCAACTTGGTAAGCAACATCTTCCACTAGATCGCCAGTTTCAATATGGCCCAATGACTTTGTTTTGATTACAAAAGACCACTCTCGTTTGCGTGGTACAATTGAAGGATAAGGAACATAGTAAACTTGTCTAACAATATATGACATTATGAAAGGTTCATACTCTTTGTGCCTTCGGTCCATTCGAATTTCAACAATACCATATGTCTTATCTATTTTTGTACCCTTGGCCGATGGATCATACCAGTCACAATAAAATAAGACAAATTTATTTTCTGAGTCCAAATAATTGTATACCAACTCGTATATATGTTTAACAAAGCCATATAAGTCATTCTCACCACCATCTGTAACTTCTTTTACAAATACACCACTATTTATGGTTTTTTTCCATTCAGTCCATGTCTCAGTGTGAAATTTATATTCGTTCACGAAGTATGTATGCCATTCATTTGTGCTTTGAATAGGGCCTTCGGACAAGTTTCTCAGATGGAGTATTTCTTGAGTCGATGCAATAATGCATGGCAATTTCTCCTTGAACCATGCTGGAAAATGAGCATGTATGTGACCAGATGTTGCTTGTACACCGGTGCTATGAAAGTAGGAGATGTTAAATTCCCTATAAAGAAACACACTATTATATTCAAGGTAATAACTTTTGTATTCATACGATAAATAATATTAAACAATTGAGATATGCTTACTCAAGATATAGTTTAACTTCAACGCAGTTAATTAAGACATGAACATATGCTGATTGCATTTCTTTTTGAGTCAGCCAATGCACACCCTTCTTTCCAGAGGGACGACCAGGAAGCCCGGAGACTGATAAGGTAAATTGACTTCTTTCGTTAACATTTATAGGATTCCTTATGATTCTTGGAGTTAACATCAAGTGATTGAAATAGTGACTGCAAAAATGAGATGTTTCTTGATGCAAGTAATGTGCACATATTGATCTTTCAACTTTAGCTTTATTTTTCACCGATCGCTTTGAATCACCCATGAACCTTTCAAAAGGATACATCCACCTATATTGAACCGGGCCTCCAATAAAAGCTTCATATGCAAGATGCATAGGTAGATGTTCCATAGAGTAAAAAAACCCAGGCGGAAATACTTGTTCCAACTTACAGAGAATGACTGGAATATATCGGTCCAACTTAACGATGTCATCCACTCTTAAAGCTGACGCAAAAATATCTCTAAAAAATTGACTAATTTCAATTAGTGGATTAAGCACATGATTGGGTAGTGAACCGAACGCAATTAGAAGAAATTGTTCCATAAAAACATGGCAATCATGACTTTTCATATCGTGCAACTTCTCAGTGTTAACGTCGGCACCCCTTGGAAAATTTGAAGCATAACCATCAGGCATTCTCAATTCTTTTAACCATCGACAAACCGCTTTAGCTTCTTGGGAAGTTAAACTATAATTCGCCTTGGGTTTTAACAATTTTCCATTTGGTTGACGCTTCAACTCCAACTCTTTTCTATTACACCAAATTTCCATGTCTAGTCTAGCCTTCTCATTATCTTTAGTTTTGTCTTTAACATCCATCACCGTGTTAAATACATTATCAAAAAAATTCTTCTCAATATGCATAACATCAAGATTATGGCGCAACAAATCATCTTTCCAATATGGGAGGTCTCAAAATATAATTCTTTTTGTCCAATTGTGTGTGACTCCATATCCTTGAATTCTACATGTTTTACCAATATATGTGAATTTTGGTAGTTCACAAATTTGGTTCCATACTTCACCTGGTGACAATTGAGGCGGAGGCAAATCTGTTACTCGTTCATCTTTTTTGAAATCAGTCTTGTTTCTTCTATAGGGATGATTTCTTGGTAGAAATCTACGGTGACAGTCAAATCACGAACATTTTCCCCCTTTTCCAACATAAACGCCTTGGTGTTCCCCGTGCAATGCGGACATCCCATTTTTCCGTGCGAGTACCCCATCTAGACAACATGTCATATGCTGGAAAGTCGTTAATAGTCCACATCAAGGCAAATCTCATAGTAAAGTTTTGTTTACTTGATATATCATAAGTTCATTCTCCAATCCACAAACTCTTCAAATCATCAATTAAAGGTTATAAGTACACATCGATTCCGGATTTTGGACTCGATGGTCCTGGAATGATGCAGGTCAAAAACATGTATGGTTTTGTCATGCACATCTCATGAGGGAGGTTGTAAGGGGTTACAACAACTGGCCAACAAGAATACCCACTTCCAGATGCTTGGACATATGGAGTAAAACCATCAGAGCATAATCTAAGCCTCACATTTCTAGGTTCTGCAACAAAATCAGTATGTATGCGATCAAAGTGCTTCCATGCCTCACCATCAGATGGATGTCGCATAGTGCTTGAACTTATTTTATTTGTATGATGCCATGTCATTTGACTTGAACTGTGCATTGAAGCAAACATTCTTTTCAA
The DNA here is from genome assembly GCA_963859935.3 of Lathyrus sativus. NCBI lineage: Eukaryota > Viridiplantae > Streptophyta > Magnoliopsida > Fabales > Fabaceae > Lathyrus > Lathyrus sativus. Next base: position 470,023,646 of record OZ012740.1, read on the forward strand.
CCTTGGTATTATCGAAAGATAAAACATGGACTTCACTGCTACACATTTTTGCTTACGGTCAATGACTTTACTACAAACTTTATATCTTGGACTCCTACAGAACTTACATTCCTCCAACGCTTCATCATTAGTACCAAACTCATTGTCATAAAACAACATGCAACCACTAATGCAACAATCAATCTTTCTTACTTCTAAATCCAACTTTGACACCAACCTCTTTGCATCATAAAAACTTGTAGGCAAGTTGTCTTTCGTACGAGTCAAATTGAGCATCATTTTTGCGAAGAATTCCAAACACTGATCAGAAACATTCCAATTTGATTTGGCATCCAATAATCTCACACACATTGATAACTTTGAGTCCGACGACCCCTCAAACAACGGCGTATTCATCTCATTCAGCAACTGATAAAATTTTTGCGCTTCCTCATTCGGTAACTCTTCCCCATCAAAATCTTCAGGTTCATCATAGGTCACGTTCACACCAAAAGCATCGCCCACCATGTCACTGATCACATTAAAGTTTTCCCTATGTTCCATCGGTGATTGACTACTTGAAGCATGCATATTAGTGGTCTCTGGTACGCTACTCGGCAGTTTTTCTCAATTATATGTCCAAACCCAATAATTTTCAATGAAACCTCTTCTCTTCAAATGTCGTTCTACTTCCTCTGGGTCACTAATTATAGGTCTGAGTCCACATTTAAGACAAGGACATCTAACTCCTCCTTCGCTTCGGCAACATTCTTGAGAAAATGCTAACGTGATAAACCCTTTAACTCCCTCCTTAATATTTGGTTTAAATCCGCGTCTTCCTAGATACAACCTATTGTACATCCAACTACGATAATATCTATAATACTCCATACTACACATTTATACAATCATTATCTTTTTAATTATAAATGTGATTTTAATATCAGTTTTAAGAATTTTTATAAAATATTAGATACAAGTATTAACTAACTTATTATTATTCTTTAGCATAAACTTATATTAACTAAAAATTACTTTTAATATAAACAAACTTTCTACTTTAACTACACATTTAATAAACATATAATATAAAATATAATACATATGATTAATAAGCAAAACGTAACATATAAAATATACATATAACATGACATATAATACACACATAACATATAATTCAACATATTTCATAATTAATATAACATATTGTTTTAATTTGTTTTAACTATTAATTATATATACTAAATATACTATTAAACAATAATTATAAAAAATTTAAACTATTTAATATATATTATTCTTAACTATATTTTTTTTTAACTATTACACATGCTATATACTATAAAACATATACTATTAAAAATGTATTCTATATATACTATTAAACATATACTATTTTTAATATATAAATTTATACTATATATAAAAACCTGTGTTTAATAACAAATATATAACAAAAATATTTTATAATAACAAATAATAATAATATAAATATAATTTTGTCTCTAATATAAATATAGCCAAATAAAAATAAAACATTAAAAATAATATATTTTGTTTTTATTATTCTGTTTTTAATATATAAATTTATACTATATATATAAAAATTTGGTTTTAATAACACATAATAACATAAATATAATTCTGTTTCTAATATAAATATAACAAAAAATAAATAAAACATTAAAACTAATATATTTCTGTTTTTAATATTGGCAAAATATCTTTCTTGGTCCCTTAACTATACCTCGGGGTTCATTTTGGTCCCTTAACTTTAAAAAGTTCCATATTGATCCCTTAACTCTTCAAACGTTCCATATTAGTCCTTTTTGACCTATTAGCGACGGAAAAAAATTAAAAAACTGTCGTTAAATCCGTCGCTAATAGGTCAAAAAAGACTAATATGGAACATTTGAAGAGTTAAGGGACCAATATGGAACTTTTTAAAGTTAAGGGAGCAAAATGAACACCGAGGTATAGTTAAGGGACCAAAAAAGGTGTTTTGCCTTTAATATTTTATTTCTAAAAATTATATTCTGTTTTTAAACATTAAAAATGAAACATAAATATAATTTTAATATTCTGTTTTAATATATATATATATATATATATATATATATATATATATATATATATATATATATATATATATATATATATATATATATATATATATATATATATATATATATATATATATATATATATATATATATATATATATATATATATATATATATATATATATATATATATATATATATATATATATATATAACTTTAAAAATATGATTATATATAAAATTTATTCTGTTTTAATATATAAATAAAAATAATATCAATTTAATATTCTGTTTTAAAATTCTATTTAAAAAATATTTATATTCACAAAAAATTAATATTCTGTTTAAAAATATATATATAAATAAATTGATTATATATATATATATATATATATATATATATATATATATATATATATATATATATATATATATATATATATATATATATATATATATATATATATATATATATATATATATATATATATATATATATATATATATATATATATATATATATATATATATATATATATATATATATATATATATATATATATATATATATATATATATATATATATTTTTTTTTTTTTTCTATTTCTATATTGATATATATAATCTGTTTTAAAATTATAAAAGATAAAAACAGAAAATAAATACAGAAAAAATATTTTTATATTAATAATTTTAAATTATTTAAACAGAAAAAATTGAAAAATTTTAATGTAATAATTTTATATGCAAAAACTACAAAAAATATTAATAAATTGTTTATTTTGCGTTTCAGAAAATAAATACAGAAAATAAATATAAAAAATATTAATATAATACTTTAAACAGAAAAAATTAATTTACAAAATATTTTGCAATAACAAAATAAATTAAACATCTACCAACAATCCAAAATTAATAAATTAAACTAAAATAAAAAATTAAATAGAAAAAAATACCTCTTCTTCAAACTCCTTGAATTTCTAGTAAATTATCTTCTTCAATCTCCTTCTTGTTTTCTTTTTTCAATAACATTGATAATTTGATCCAAAAAAAATATTAAACTTAGATAAAAATGCATTTTAAACGATATTAATAAAAATAAATTCAACAATAATCATATTAAGTGAAAATATATATTACTTGAATAAGAAAAATGAAGAAATAGAGGTAGAAAAATGAAGAAACAAAGAAGAAGAAGAAACAGATTGTGCAGGTAAGAAACAAAGTAGAAGAAGAAAAAAAAGAAATAGATTGTATAGGTAAGAAGAAGAAGAAACAGAGAAAGAAGAAAATGGTAATAAATTAGTGTGGTTTGAAAAGTTGGGCGCGCATGTGATAAATAAAACCCTAGGAACGTGAATTTCATGTCGCAACGTTGCCACATAAAATTTACATCGCAACCTATAACAGCTAAATTTTAAAAATTCACATTAATCACATAGCGACGTGATTATTTGCCACGTGATATTCACGTTGCAAAAGTTCCAACGGTCATATTGATTTTGTCAGTCAACCTGCAACCATGGGCGGTTTTAAGGCCCGGCCAGGCTGGGCATGTGCCCGGGCTCGGCCCCAAAATTTTGCCTTCTTTTATTAAAGAATATGAAAATTGTGGCGGTTAATAAGTGCTGTTATGGCGGTTAAAACCGCCACAATTAACGAAAATGCAGAAAAATAGTACTTTTGAATAAAATTTCTCATGTCATAATATATATTAAATAAAAAGGCGGTTTTTTGTCGCTGATAATGGCAGTTTTAACCGCCGTAATTTAAACATTTTTCACAAATAAAATATTTTTTTTCCTTTTTTATGCAATTAAGCATACATTATATTAATTTTTTTATATAATAATATTTAGATTCAACTATATTACAAAAAGTGCAAAATTAAAATAAAGTTGCTATTTATGACCAAATTAACCAAAAACAAAAAATTAATACTTAAAAAAATAAAATTTAACATAAAAGTAGCAGCTACTAAAATTATAAAAAAAAAAACATGTATAGTGTTGTAAAAAAGAAGAAGAAAAAAATAAATTTTATCCTCAAATAATATAAAAAATATATTAGGTTCAATTCTTCAATTTATGTTCACTCTAAATTATATGGTTCAATTTATGTTAACTAGGAATTTGTATTTTAAATTTAATTTGTAGTTACAGTAGTTAGTAAATAAAATTATGTTGTTAACTTGTTGCTAATTTCAAGAATTATTATGAATCACATGAAATGATATTTCATGTTAGTATCAGCCTCAAATTGGATATGGCTATGTTAGTTTTAACATTATGCCGAAATCAATTAAATTAAAAATCTTTTATTTTGATTAATAATTATTTATATATACAATATGAATTTATTGTCTTTAAATTTTTGCCCAAGCTTCAAAAACTTTCTGGCTCCGCCACTGCCTGCAACACCAGTGACCATTCACTTCTGTGTCAGATTTTTTTCTCCTCCTAAATGGTTGCGACTTGATATTCACGTCACAACAAAAAATTTGAAAATTTCTCCCTTTCCGCTTTAGTAGATCTGACATTTTAATTGTTTTTTTAATTTAAATGTTGCGATGTGATTTTCACGTCACAAATATTTTTTTTTTTTAAATCTGACCGATCATGTGCTACCTTTACTTCTTATTATTTTAATATTAAAAATATTAGTGACGTGAAAATCACGTTGCAACTGTCCATATTTTATTACGTGATTTTCACTTCAATACATAACGTGATTGAACACAACTTTTTATTCACACTCATTTGTGTAAAAATGAGTTTAATCATAAAAACTTTCTCCTTTGACAAAATAATAAAATAAAATAAAATAAAAAAGAGAAAAAGAAAACCGAAAGAAATAACAACGCATAGACAGAAAAAAATGATAATTCTACGCATAACAATGCTAAACCTTCCACAACTAAATAATAACCAATAAACACACAAGAATTTTCAGAGGAAGTGGAAGGAGGATACGAGAGAGCATACATCAATTGAAATTTTGCATAAATTCAAACAAAAATATCAAAATATATATATATATATATATATATATATATATATATATATATATATATATATATATATATATATATATATATATATATATATATATATATATATATATATATATATATATATATATATATATATATATATATATATATATATATATATATATATATATATATATATATATATATATATATATATATATATATATATATATATATATATATATATATATATATATATATATATATATATATATATATATATATATATATATATATATATATATATATATATATATATATATATATATATATATATATATATATATATATATATATATATATATATATATATATATATATATATATATATATATATATATATATATATATATATATATATATATATATATATATATATATATATATATATATATATATATATATATATATATATGGAGAATAACCAAACAAACAACTAAAATTAACCGGAAACAACGAAAATACTGAGAAAAAAATTAATGAATGGGGGTTTGTTTCTGGTCGAACTGGTGGAGATTCTCAAATATGAAATCGCTTGGATCACCCAAATCTAAAGTGTCCACATCTAAATAATTTGATTGACCATTGCACATAATGAGATATAAGATTACACTAATGAAAATAAAGTGTGCAAGTTATTTATATAGTAGTGAAGTATAGTTGTGATATAATTTGCACAACAAATGTTTAAAAATTAACAATTGAATCAAATCTCCTTTACAAAATAAATTTTAATTTCTTTATAAAAACAAATATATAGTTATTATTCACCCAAATCTAATAAGTATGATTCTCAACCTTGAAAATCCTAAATTCAACCATTTATTTTCTTTTTTATTTGATTATTTTAAAATTAAATTAATATTCTCAGTCTTTCAAAATATCTTCGTTCACGACTTTTACACACAGATTAATAATATTATCATGTTTTACTAAATTAACTTTATTAAAATATTAAAAATAGTGTACAAATAATAATTAAAAAATTATAATCATAATTAAATTAAAAAGTTAAAATTCCAATTATTTTAAAACTAATTTTATTTACTAAAAATAATTATTTTTAAACGGAAAGAGTAACCATTTTTATAATTTTCATAATAGAACTTAATGAGTCAGAACATTTGGATCCATATCAACATCATTTATCCTTGTCATAGTCACATAAATAATTTCAAACAAAAGTCATTGAAGGTTCAAAATCAAATTTTCAGAAAATTGAACATAGACTAAATTCAAAGTATTAAAAGTACCTAAACATAATTAAGCTTAAAGTGATAAAGAAAAGTTATACTAAATTACTACCTAAAGTACCTAAACATAACTAACTAGACCAAAAAATTAACATACTTAAATGATTAGAGGAAGGAATAGATCCTCTATGTCTCAAAGTGGTCACATATATACCCCACTAGAATCACTCAAAAAGAAAAATAAACAAGGTTCGCTAATCCCCAACATCTATCGTGTATTCTATTGTTCATTTCTTCTATAGCTACTTGGTCAAATTAAAATAAATTACAATAGGTGTCTCTTCATAAAACATAGGGATTGCAAAAATTAAAACTCTGAACCAAAAAGAAAGAACAAGAGATTTTACTTAAATTTAAACTTTTTTTAAACAAATTTGCCCGCTCGATGAATTCTTTATGAAAATATTTCTACATACATGCATGATGATCTCTCAATATTTTCTGTTTACCTCTCAAAAAATAATAAATAAATTTTTAGTAGAAATAATAAATAGTTAAATATATTTCTAATTCAATGGACATTGTTCACTATAGTAGGTATATAGATTTGAAGTGTTTCCAATATGGATGGACACAATTAACCTAACTAATTTGGAAGCAAGAATTAATTAATGTAGGAAGCAAATTACTACTGGTATTATACAAAAATTAATATATTTTTGTAAGTAAAAAAAAAAAGTTTAGTGACAGGAATTATTAATTACATTGTCTGCCATTAATTTATCCTTTATTTGGTCATTTCCCTTCAAGTGAAGTGACAGCACTACTGCAAAACATATGAAGCAGTATATAGTATCATAATATCATATCATCAATCAAATTGACCAAGTCAGCAGTATTAACTCTTGATGCAAGAAGAAAAAAGACAAATCAAATTCTCATGTCTTCTCATTAAGCTTAAAGGGCCCTATCATTCTTTAATAAAAGGCCCCAATCAACCAGACAATATGTAAAGTACTATACTACTATAGTTTTTTTCAACATGAGTATAGTATATTAGTACTAGTTTAAATTAGTAACTTACTAGGTAAAAAATCAAGCCAAAATATATTACAAATTGACTTACCAATTCTAACTCAACTCATACTCAGCTTTATATGAACTAATCAAACACAAAAAGATTCTAGCTCAACTCATACTCAGCTTTATATTAACTAATCATACACAAAAATTGTGACTGACAACTGACCAGATTCTAATTCAGCTCATACTTAACATACTCAGCTTTATATTATATGAACTAATCAAACATAAAAATTGTGACTGACACTGACCAGATTCTAATTCAGTTTATACTTAAACTTATATGAACTGACCAAACACAAAAATTGTTAATGCCTACCAGAACTCGAACTCCTACTAGCCAACCTAGTGTTTACAAAATATTAATTATTATATTATTTATAATTATGAGAAGCTTTTGGTTATTAACTAAGATCATGTTCCTCTTGTACATTAATTAATTTACTCTTACCGGTCACCACTACTTTTCTGCAACTTCAACTAAAAGCTTACTGCAAGTACCATTAATTAACTGTTGTCATTATATAACCAGATTCATAATTTTATCTTCAATTTCTGCTTTTGCTGCATCAAGCAGAATACATACATACATATATAAATACAAGAAATTAATGACAACCAGAATCTTGCACAAAAATTAACTGACAAAATAATAAAACCCTAAACCTACTAGTACTTAAATTAATTAGAAAATAAATATTCATGAAGATAAAGTAGAGATAGAGCCATGGAATATGAGAAGAGTTCCATTTATTGAGTTGCACCTGGAGGTGGAAGCTGATGTTGATGGTGACAAAGATGAAGAGGCAATTGCATTGGTAATTGTTGAAGCTGTTGATGTTGTTGTTGCTGCTGATGCTGTTGTTGCGGTGGTGGTCGTTTTCTTTTCTTTTTCTCATAGCTAATACCTCTTGCTTTGGATTGAAGATCACGAACTTCACGAAGGTAAAGCCTAACAGCTCTTGCACCAAATGGATTTGTATCAGGTTTTCCTCCATTTTCTTCAAAAGCTGCTCTTAAACGACCTATCAGTGCATCAAGGCTTCCCCAAGCTTGTCTTAACGGACATGGACATGGTGCTGGTGGGTTAGGGTGTCCATAGAATGGACAAATTGGTGTGTGCACTTTTGTTTTGCCGAATTGATCCAAGTACCTGCATCAAAATATTAACAAATTCAACAAAAAAAAATCCACAAAAATGCATAACCCTAGATCTCTTTCAAGTTGCATGAATATATACTAGTTAGAAGCTTCACAAAAAAGAAAGATCATACCCTAGTTTGAAGAAAAAATGAAGTTCTTTTTATCAAAGAATTAGAGATGAAATTTCATGTATTTGTCTTGAAGTTTTTGTTACTGTTTTTTTATGAATTTGTTGGTGTGTACCGGAGAAATTCAAGAACATGTGCACCGCTGCATCTGGAGAGGGAGAGAGGAGGGCGGTGATTCTTGAGGTACTGTCCAAAGGTGTTCCAGTCACGGCGTTTCTGGTTCTCATAGCGGCTGCTGGTGGTTGTAGAACCAGAAGGGGAAGAGCTGCAGATTAAGGCGTTGTTGTTGTTGATGTTGTTGGTGGTGTTGTTGGTGGTGATGGTGCTGTTGGTGAGGCTGCAATTGTTGTCAGAGTTACATGAGTCCATAAAATCTTGAATTGAATCCATGGATGGTTGAAAACTTGTATAGATATAGATCCAATGTATTTTGATGGTTTTTTTTCCTAGGGTTCTTAAAGAGACAGTGACAAGAGTGAGTGAGGGAGTGAGAATAAAGGATGGAGATTGGAATTTATAACTGAGGAGAAGATAAAAGATTGATGTACTAATAATTTAGGGAAAATAATATATTTTAATGGTTTTTCAATTTTAGGAAAAGAAACTAGCTGAAAGAAAATGAAAAGAAAACAAACTCTGATATGTTGATTGATATTACAGACTGATTTGTTTTCTTGTGAGAGAGAAGAAAGAGAGAGATTGATTGTATGGTATGGTTATGGTATGGTGTGTAAGGACCTCTTCAAGTGGTGAAGCAAAAGAAGATTTTTATGTTAGTTTCAGGATATGTGATGAGATTGATGGGAGGGGTGACTGGACTTTTCCCTTTATTATTTCTTCTTGTATTCTTTCTTGAATATGTTAGAAAGAAATAAAAAGTCACATAAATACAACATAAGTGGTCAAATTAATTTTTTTTTTATGAAAATGGTAATGATTTAACTTTAAACAACTTTTTAAAATTATATTAAACATAAATATTATATAATTATTTATGCCGAAAAATTATTTCTAAAAATAAGTAATTTGAGATGGCAAATAGATATAACTGGCTCATTTAGTTCATACAAATAAGAAAAATCACAAATAAAAGGGATTGTGTGAACTTAGTTAAGAATGCGAATCTAAAATATTAGCTCATTCTAAAAAAATGAAAGGAATAGTGTGAATTTAGTTGAAAATGCAGATCTAGTTCATTCTCAAAAAAAAAAGTAAGACAAACATGCAAATTTTATATCATAAAAGTTAATGTTCGCATCTACAAACTCAAATAAATAAGATCCAACTATTCAAACTTATTTGAGAATAAATAGATGAAATATTAGTCCATTCTATAAAAATATTAAGGTGAGACGAACATGCAAGTTTTACACTCCTAATTTTTTTTTCGTAAAAGTTCAAAACAATGGGATGGAACTCTCGTCGACTTAGTTGAGAGTGCAAATATAAACACTAGTTTGTAAAAAAAAAACTTTTGATCTGACCGAAAAAAATATTGACAAAACGGACATGTTCAAAGTTCAAACGACTTCTTTTATGGCTCTTAATGTGTATTTCAGTTGATAAATAAATAAATTTAAGAAATAATTATTTAATTGTGATTTAATATTAATTTTTTTAAATAATTTTTTATTTTTACAAACATATTAATTATTTGAGTTTATTTATTGAATTGAAAAAATAGATTTTGTGCTATGTGATTTTATATAGGCTTTAACTTTTATTTATTTTTTGCCTTAAAAGGATGGTGCAAAGTAAGACTTTCATGTCTTATATTAATGGCAATATTAATATTCCTTTAATATGTTGGTGAATAGACAGAGAAGAAATGAAATCGATGGCAATGCTAGGGCTTTTTATGAAAATAGAAAAACAAGGATGTACAGTAGTTTGGGATGGCGACAGGGAAAAGTATGAAAGGTAAAAATTGAGGTAAAGAACATGATTCTGTTTCTTGACACTATAGGTTGAAACTTTGAATGACAGTTCCTTTCTCATTGACTGGAATGCCCCTATTAATTTCCTCCTTTTATTTTAACCCTTTTATTTGCCTTCCCTAGATAGAAAAAGATAACTTCATTTCTTATGCTGTTTTGTCCCTATCTTTATTTCTCACTCACATTCAATATTACATTTGGAAATTAAATTAGCATATAGGACAGACATTTTTGTTTAAAGATTAAGCATATAAACATGTCCTTGAGAAATGGTCGGGTTACACTTTTGTGCAAATTAAGACTTAACCTTTCTTTTACTAGGATGGATTCTTTTTATTTGAATTAAGGAGGGTCGAAGTTTAAAAGTAAACACAAATTATGCAATAATTCTCTTTAATGAGGTGGATCTATAATATGTTAATAGGCTAACATATATCTTGAAGGTAATAGTCATGATAAACAAAATCTTAGCTAAAATTAACTTTTAGTATAAAGGAGATCCGCATACTTATTAACTTCTTGATACACATGTATCAATATAATCTCTATATCTCTAATTCTTGACGCATTTTATATTTGACTCGTCGGAGTAAACTTAGTCCTTCTCTTATTCTCTCACCATCTTTGATAAGTTTATTGTACACTTTAATGCAATCAATTTGAATCATTATTTTTCAAAATTCTTTGTCAACAACCAAATTGATACCTTCACACACATCCATCAATTCTGCTACTCTAACTGCACACCTCCCTATGCCCTTTATGAAACCTCCAATCTAACTAACCAAATTAATCCTCATGAACCACCACACTCTGCTCTCCCTGACCTGTGAACTGCTCAATCAGTATTAAGAGTGATTCAATCACCATCAGGTGGATTCCACGTGATCTAAGTTGTAATTCACTTTTGTAAAGCGACCTTATTTTTGTATAATTGTACTCATATTATATTGATGCACATGCATTACAATCACATCACCAAGATTATGAGGCATAATGTAATATGTCACGTACATTCGTTGATTTCTCTAGTGTCAATTTGTAAGACAAGTTATTTTCTAGATTGATTGCCAATTATCTTGATTCTTAATGCTACTCAGATTACTGGTTATGTTGTTGTCTAATTAGGGCTGGAACTTTTACAGTAAGTATTATTTTACAACTAGAGAAAATAGGCAAGAGAGGCAACCTAGAGTTTGGAAGAACACGCCATCGTTGAGGAGCTTAGGGCTTACTTTGTTGAAAATCCAATGTAAGGGGGAATATTACTCTAAAAGGGGTGTATATTATATGAAGGGTGGATAGAGGCCCTCACCCTCCTCTAGGGTTATCTTTTGATTCTACCATTGTTGATGTGTTCATGTGTTCTTGATGAAATCGGTGTGAGGTATATCTCCAATTGTTGTGATTCATGATTTGATTTGTGTGCTAGGTCATGTTTAACTGTGTGTTGTTATTATTGAGGGTGTTGTTGATTTCATGAGAATAATTTTGATTCATGATTAATTGGTGAAATTAGATGTTAATCTGTAGGAAATTAATATGCTTTAATTATTGTGTGTCGAATTCTAAGCATTTGACTTTTTACACAATCAAAATCAGAGGTACGGAAGGCCTTCAATGGTGAAAAAATGCATAATTCTACATTCTACAGCGTTTCTGCATTCTATTGCGACATGACAGTCGTCAGTTTGGTGACGGTCCACATCACAACTAGGCTGATTTGGTTCAAATATGGTTTTGATCTTAACTTGAGTTTCATGAACCCGTTTGAGGTTCGGTTTAAAGCGTTGGAAAGCAAATGTGTATGGCTATCCCATAATGATGTATTAAGGGGTTGGATGGGTACTGGAATTTGTGAAATTTAGTTGATTTACTTATTGTGTAACGGCTAACTGTAAATAGCGAATGGTTAATCGTAATGAATAAATGAATTAATAATGAAGCAATGATAATGTGAATTGATATGATTGTATGTTATGTGGATGCTTATTTGATGTATGATTACATGTTATGAAGTGAAAGTATAATCACATGAATTGTTGTAAATACTTGCTAATGATTGTTGAGATGCATAGTTAGAAATGAGAACTATTATCAATGCATTTAAATGCATGATTGTTTATAGTCAAATGTCAGGGTTGCAATCATTGTTGTGTTGTTGTTTCAAGATTGTTTGCAATCAGATGTGGGGCTGTAATCATTGTTGTGTTATTGTCGTTGCATTATCCTATGTCATGCATCACATGTTGTCGTTGTTGTGAAAGAGGCGAGTCACGAGTTCAAATGTTGGGACTAGTGACTTGTCCCAAGCTCAGATGTTAGGGCTTAAAGCTTAGACGTTACAGATCGGGGTTCACATGTTAGGACTCGGTTCATATGAAGAATTATTGTTGAGTTGGTACCACATGCATATAGAGTTGAGGTGTTGTCACATTGTATACAAGTTGGCATTTGTGAATTGATGATGGCTATGTAAATACATTACTTGTGATGAATGTTGTTATTGTTGTTTTTATTTATGCTACCTTTTCTGGTCTTTGGCACCGCTAACATATTTGAGTGTATGCTCACCCCTTTATTGTTGTATTTGTGTGTTGATGTACAATGTATACAAATACTCAAGAATATGAGTAGTAGTTGTTGCGAGTTAGAAGATATCATTGGAGATCATCTTCATTTACTTTATTGTTTATCAGTTTTAATCAGTTAAATGCTCTAATTTGTAACATCGAGAACAGGGTATTTTTACTATGCTTTGTGTTAATGCCGAATTATGTGTTTTAAAGTCCATTACTTTATTTCTGAAAGTTAAATTTAAAGTTGTTGTGACATGGTTTTCCTCTACATGTTTTTAAATATTTTCGGAAGATTTTGGATGGTTGTCATAATGACACCTTAAATTATCGATTAAATCTTTTTATATGATTTTTTTGGTTTAGGGTTTTATTTAGTTGGTATCAGAGCCTGGTTGGTCCATCAGGCTAGGTTTTTGTAATTTTTTTTGTTCCCTAGCATGCGACATATGTGTGAAATACTGTTAGTGCTCATTTATTTTTCTAACCGCTTGATAGCACGATCAGGATCGAAACAAGTGAGGGAGAAGCTTCAACTTATTTGAGATAGTTTAGGTGTGGAAGGCTGGTTTAACATGACACTGATTGCAAGAGTGCTGGTTTTAGATGAGTCTGTTTTGGTTCCTAAACTAGAACAAAGTGTGGTTTAGTGACTACTCTTTTGCTGTGTGTGAATTGTTCTTTGACAATTGTCCTTTGACAATTTACGGTAGAGATTTTGAGATTGACTTAATTTGTTTGCCTCTAAGGCAACTCAATGTTATTTTAGGGATGAATTGGTTGGAGTTCAACCATGTGTATATCAACTGCTTTGATAAACCGGTGAAGTTTGAATATGAGGAGAGTAGCAAGTTGAGTTTCATAACTGCGAGACAGGTAGAGATGTCCTTGAGAGAGAGTTCTCAAGTGTCCATGGTGTTCCCATCCTTGATGGAATTCATGGTACGGATCTACCTGTTGTTTTGTGTGAGTTTCTTGAAGTGTTCCCAAATGACATCAGCAATTTTCCACCTGAGCGTGAGGTGGAGTTTTCTATAGACTTAGTACCTGGTACGAATCTTGTGTCGACAACACCATACAAAATGTATGCTTTAGAACTGAGTGAGCTAAAGAAATAGTCAGAGGATGTTCAACCGAGTGTTTCCCTGTGGGAAGCGTCAGTGTTGTTAGTTAAGAAGAAAGATGGTAGCATGAGATTTTGTGTTGACTATTGTCACTTGAACAAGGTCACTAGCAAGAATAAGTATCATCTTCCAAGAATTTAGGATTTAATGGATCACTTGGTTGGTGCTTGCGTATTCAGCAAGGTTGATTTACGGTCAGGTTATCATCAGATTCGAGTGAGGCCAGAAGATATTTTAAAGATTACGTTCATAATGCGATATGGTCGCTATGAGTATTTTGTGATGTTGTTTGGTGTGTCTAATGTGCCAGGTGTGTTTATCAAATATATGAATTGGATTTTAAATATTTATCTAGATCATTTTATGGTTGTGTTCACCAATGATATATTGATATATTCTAAGTCGGTTGAAGAGCATGTGGAGCATCTGAAAGTTTTGTTGCAGATCTAGAAAGAAAAGAAGTTGTATGTGAAGTTGCCTAAGTGTGATTTATGGTTGAAGGAAGTAGGTTTACTTGGTCATGTGATATATAGTGGTGGTATCATAGTGGATCCATCAAAGATAGATGCAATGTTACAATGGGAGACTCTGCAGTCTGTTACTAAGATCAAATGTTTTTTGGGTTTGGCTAGATATTACCGAAGATTCATTGAAGGTTTTTTAAAGTTGGCATTTCCTTTGACTCAGTTGACTCGAAAATGTCAAGCTTATGTGTAGAGTGTTCAGTGTGAAGAGAGTTTTCAAGAACTCAAGAGGAAGTTGACGTATGCTCCAGTTTTTATTTTTCCAAGTCCAAGTGAATACTTTGTTGTGTATCGTGATGCTTCATAGATGGGTCTAGGGGTATGTTGATGCAGAATGGTTAGGTTGTGGCTTGTGTTTCTAGACATTTAAAAGTTCATGAGAGGAATTATCCTACGCATGATCTAGAGTTGGAAGTCGTGGTGTTTATGATAAACATTTGGAGGCATTATTCGATTGGTTCCAGATTTGAAGTGCTCAATGACTACAAGAGTTTAAAGTACTTGTTTGATAAAAACATAGTTGAATATGAGGCAGAGGAAATGGCTCGAATTTCTGAAGGATTATGATTTTGCTTTGAATCACCATCTTGGTAAAGTCAATGTCGTAGATGATGCTTTGAGCAGAAAGTTGTTAAATATGTCGCTGCTCATGGTTCGAGAATTGGAGTTGATTGAGCATTTCAGATATCTTAGTTTGGTATGTGAAATGACTCCTAACAATGTGAACTTGGATATGTTGAAGCTGACTAGTGGTATTCTCGAAGAAATCCGAGAAGGTCAGAAAACAAATTAGGGATTGATTGACCAACTAGTTTTAATCAATCAAAGTAAAGGAGGTGATTACAGATTAGATGAGAATGGTGTTATGTGTTTCCATGAAAGATTTTGTGTACCAGATTTACCAGAACTTAAGAAGATTATTCTTACGAAAGATCATAGAAGTGGTATGAGTATTCATCCTAGTGCCACAAATATGTATCAAGATTTGAAGAAGGTGTTTTGGTGGCCATGAATGAAGAATAAGTATCTAAGTTTGTTTACACTTTCTTGAGTTGTCAAAAGTCGAAGATTGAACATCATAAGTTATTTGGTTTAATGCAATAGTTGAACATTCCTGAGTGGAAATGGGACTGCATTTCCATGGCTTTTGTGACGAGTTTTCCGAGGACGATAAAAGGATGTGGTTCCATCTGGGTTATTGTTGATAGATTGACTAAATCAGCTAATTTATTCCGATTAAGATCAATTATTCATTGTTGAAGTTGGCTGACGTGTATATTGAGAAGGCTGCTAGATAGCATGGTATTCCTTCGAGTATTGTTTCTGATAGAGATCAGAGATTCACACCGAGGTTCTAGCATAGTTTTAAGGTAGTGTTGGCCATTAAGTTATGGTTGATTTCTATTTATCATCCAAAAATGTGAGCTTAGACGAAGAGGACTATCTAATCCTTGGAATACCTGATGAAGGCTAGTGTGCTAAAACAAGTAGGTATTTGGGATAGCAACTTGTTATTGATCAAGTTCACCTACAACAATAGTTTCCATTCTAATATTGGAATGACACCATTTGAGTCATTGTATGGTAGAAGGTGTGGTACTCTTTTGTGTTAGTATGAATCAGGTGAACATGTAGTACTTAGACATGAGATTCTTCAGCAGATCTCTAAGAAGATCAAGATAATCAAAGAGAAGATGAAAGCTTTTCATAGTCGCCAAAAGAGTTACCTTGATAAGAGGAGTAAAACACTTAAGTTCCATGAGGGAGATCATATATTCCTGCGAGTCACTCCAGTTACAGGTGTTGGTCATGATTTGAAATCTCGAAAGGTCACGTCGTGATTCATTAGTCTTTATTAAATTATGAAGAGAGTAGGATAAGTGGCCTATAGAATTACTTTACCACTGTCTCTTTCGAATCCTCATAGTATGTTTTGTGAGGGCAAGGTTCCTTTATTAATTTGTTTTAATGATGTCAAAACTAGGATAATTTCGTACTTGTGTATTTTGTACAGTATCACCTTGTCTAAGCCGTGCATTCATTTTTTCAAGAGCGCATAAAGATCCAAATACATGAATCTAGGCATATAGGATCTGACTCTACGGCTAAAATGTGTTTTAAGTCATTTTTGATGCACTAGATCGACTCACACAGGGTATAGGTCGACTCACAATCAAGAAAAATGATGTTTGAAACATTATGGGATGCTTACGTCGATCCAGGACTTCTTTAGTTCGACGCACACTGAAATGAAAAAGGTTGAAGTAGTCTCTGCCATGTATGCGTCGACACATGGCCCCTATGTAGGTCAACGCATAGTGTAAGAAACAAATTTGAAACATTATGGTCTTCATGTTTCGACGCATGGTCTGGCTACAGGTTGACGCACAATCTTCTTGTGTGCGAAGTATTTCATTCTGGCTTGTTCAGGTCGATTCACAGTTTGTGTAGGTCGACCTCTCACGCATTTTTACTCAATTTTTTTGTATCTTTGTGCTCCTAAAGTCTATTTTTTCTGTTATTCTTTCATGCTCATATATTTTCTCATATGCGTCATTTTCAAACGAACTAGAAAATTGAAAGATACATTGCTTTGCTCTTCATCTTCACTCTCACACTTGCATTCATCAACAATCTCACATAATCATCTTTGTTGATTTGTACTTTGTTGAGGTGATAACGTCCAAACTTAGGATTTGTTAATCGAGTTAAGGTAGAGATTTAGTGTGATTTTCTTGAATAAAACCATTGGGTTTTTGTCCTCAAAGATCTTGAGGGATTTGGGGTTTTTTTTGCACAAATCTTTGCATTACAGATTAAACCGAGTGAAAGACTTGAAGAACGGTGGATTTAGTTAAGTGAGTAACGGTAACTGGAGGATTATTTTGAAAGATTTGGGGTCAAACGGCTCGCGATCAAAATTAGCCAAGTGAAAGACTTAAAGAACAGAAGGTTCGGTCAAGTGAGTAGCGGTAACCGAAGGTTTGTTTGAAGTGTTTGATGCACTTGATTCGGCTAGAATCAGGGGGAGAGAAGTGGTTAGATTCAACTTCAATAATTGGGTTACATTGTTGGTTAGCTAGGACTTCTATTGTAATTGAATTTTAGAATAGATATTATATATATCTCAATTCTAGTTTTAGAATTGGGGGCAAGCGTATCCGAAGCGAGGACGAAAGGGGAACTGCCTAAACAAATCGAGTGTCGTTCTCTCTCTCTCTCTCTCTCTCTCTATCTATCTATCTATCTATCTATCTATCTATCTCTTTACTTTACATTGTTGAAGTTTGTGAGTGATCAACTGTTAAAAATATTTCTGTTGATTTGTAGTGTTAAAAACTGTTATAAAAAAATCATTGCAATCACTTTGATTACAAGTTGTGAAAAATTCTGCACTACAAATCAAAGGAAATTTTTTGGAGTGTTTTTCACCCCAAGTGTTTGATAAGATAACACACTAGCTGTTTGACATATTGTCAATTTAATTTTATCTACAATAAGTCATTGGAAATTGGTTCACCTTAAGTGGTTTTCATTTGAATAATTGATTCTGTAATTTATTGATTCTATTATCTCATCAAAATTATTCTATTCGGTTTCACATATCCGATCTATCCAATAATAGTTCGTTTAGACAAGTTCTGACCCAATGTCGCTTTCGCACAATTTTGTAAAACAAATTTTTAACACACAAAGTATTAAAATTTAGTGATCTATTCAACCCTCCTCCTCTAGATCAATACAATCGTCTAACAAGTGGTATCATGTGCATCAGTTCATCTAGTGCTTCGTATATAGCTTATTATAAAATGGCTAACGAACCTAAAGGGGCGTATTATATAGCCCTGATTTTCAATGGTGAAAACTACAGTTATTGGAAAGATTGTATGCGGGTGCATATCAATTCTATTGATAGAAAGGGATGGAACGTTATTCAAAATGGTCCCATTGAAATAACCATGACCAACGCAAATAATGTTGTTGTACCTAAACCGGAAGCACAATGGAACGAAGATGATGAGAAAAAGTACAATTATGATTGGAAAGATAGAAATATTCTCATATCCTCCTTGAGAGTTGATTAATATTATAGAGTTTCTCATTTTACTACTGCTAAGGCTATGTGGGACGCATTACAAGTTGCCCATAAGGAACTAATGATGTCAAACTAGCTAGAATCAATACTTTAACTCAAGAGTTTGATCTATTTCACACGAAGCAAATTGTGGAAATAAAAAAGAGATTTACTCACCCAATCAATCGTTTAAATGCACTTGGTAGACCCGTTTCCAATGATGTTGCTACTAACAAAATTTTGAGATGTCTTAATAAGGAATGGCAACCTAAGGTCACAGCGATCAAAGAAGCTAACGATCTCATGATATTGGACATCACAACATTGTTTGGTAAGCTTGATGAACATGAGCAAGTTCACATAAGTCTTGAACAACATGAAAAGAGAGAAAAGGAAGAAAAATCAAAAGACACCGACAAAAAGTTTATTGCTCTAAAGGCTTCTAGCTCAAAATTCTCAACCAAAGAGCTTAGTGAAAGTGAGTCTAGTGATAATGATGAAGATTCAAATGAGGATATGAGGCTGTTCATGAGAAGATATAATAGATATATCAGGAAAAATGGAATCCAAGATTCAGACGAGGATCTCATCAACTTTTGATATTAATCAAAATCCTCAAAGCAAGAAGGCAATAAGAATTCAAAGTCAAAAGGTTCATGCTACAATTATGGAAAGGTCGGTCACTACAAGCCAGATTATCCCTTGATGAAGAAAGACAAAGGCAAAGACAAAAATCGTCAACAAATGAAAACGAGTAAGCCTAGAAGGGCATACATTGCTTGGGAAAGTGATAGTGAGTCCTCTAGCGAAAGTGACCCAAGTGATGAAGACGAATTCGTCAATCTTTATCTCATGGCTCATCAAAAAAAGAAAAGGATGTAAGTCATTCTAAATATGAACATATTGATAAAATATCTTATTCCGATTTGCAAAATTCTTTTGAAATTCTACAACATGAGGCTAAAGAGGATTTCAAACGATTAGCTTCAAATAAGAAAATTTTCTCACATTTAGAGAAAAAGATTTCTGATTCCGAAAAGGAATTAGAAGCTTTTAAGAGCTCAAAGTTAGAGGCTACAAAAGCTAAAATTGAGGATGACAAGTCCTCTTGGTTAAATTGGGGTTGTGAAACTTGTCACATTATGTAAAGGGAAGTTAGGACTCTTAAAGTCAAATTAGACAAGGTTTTAAAACCAAAAGTTACATTTGCGGTTGATCGTTCACATTTTTCTGCTCCAAGAACTCCTCAACAAAATAGGGTTGTGGAACGTAAAAATCGCATTTTAGAAAAGCTAGGAAGAACTATGATCAATGAGAGTGGCTTTCCTAAATATCTTTGGGTCGATGCTATTAGTACGTGTTATGTTTTGAATAGGGTGCTTATACGTCTTATTCTCAACAAAACTCCATATCAGCTCTTAAAAGGTTAGAAGCCAAATATATCATATCTCCATGTTTTCGGATGTAAATGCTTTTTGTTAAATAGTGGAAAAGAAAATATTAGTAAGTTTGACTCAAAAGCTGATGAAGGTATATTTCTTAGATACTCTCAATCTAACAAGGTATATAAAGTATACAATAAAAGGTTACTTATTATGGAAGAATCTGTGCATATTACTTTTGACGAATCTTATCCGAAAAATGTCAAAAAATGTATTTCTTTTCATGGTGCAGGTGTATCTTCGGAAGACATACTCAAAGACTCTTAAGAAGGGATTGATTAACCCGAATCGAAGAAAGTTGAGGAGGATCAAGATCACAACTCTGAAAAGATTGAGGAGGATTATTCAATTAGCAACGATGACCTTCCTCTAGCATGGAAATCCTCTAAGTATCATTTGATTGATAATATTCTCAGAGATATCTCAAAAGGAGTAACTACGCGGTGTAAGATAAGTAACTTTTGTTATCACTTTGCTTTCGTCTCTCAAATTGAGCCTAAAAACTCCAAAGAGGCCTTACTCGATGAAAATTGGTTTTTGGAAAGGCAAGAGGAATTGAATCAATTCAAAATAAATGAGGTATGGAACCTTATCCCCCCTCAGCGAGGCCATCGAGTAATTGGTACTAAATGAGTATTTAGGAACAAACTAGATGAAAACGAAGTAATAACTCGAAATAAGTCCCGTTTAGTGGCACAAGGCTATAACCAAGAGGAGGTCATATACTATGAGGAAACATATGCTCCTGTTTCCCGCTTTGAGGCTATACTTCTTTTGCTAGCCTATGCTTGTTCTAAGAATTTCAAATTATATCAAATGGATGTTAAGAGTGCTTTCTTAAACGGATACATTAATGAAGAGGTCTATGTATTTCAACCTCCCGGTTTTGAAAGTCAGGAGCATCCAAGTTACATTTATAAACTCAAACATGCTTTGTATGGTCTCAAACAAGCCCATAGGGCTTGGTATGAGCGATTTAGCAAATTTTTACTCGACCAAGGATACTCAAGAGGGAAGGTTGAAACTACTCTCTTTATTAAGCGTCAAGGAAAACACTCTATTTTAGTTCAAGTTTATGTAGATGACATTATCTTTGGATCTACTAATATGCACTTGGTCAAGGAATTTTCAAAGCTAATGCAGGGCGAGTTTGAGATGAGTTTGATGGGGGAGTGTCGCAACTGCGAAAAACAACCGGCGGAAAACAGAAGAGTCGCCACCTTTCGTTATTTATCCCAAAGAGAGGGAAAGGAAAAGATCGGAAAAAACCTGACGAAAAGGGAAAGACAGGTCATCGCAACCAAGTCTGGATTCGGGAGTCGGTTAGGCAAGGGGAAGGTATTAGCACCCCTCACGTCTGTCGTACTCGATGGGATCCATGCATGGCTGTCTATCTAAAAGGGTGATCATCTATCTAGCTAAAGGTCAAGGGACAAAAAAAAAAAAGAGACTCAGCAGAGCATCGCCGCTCTGTGCCTACGTATTCCCTCGTGCAATGGGAAAGTTAGAGTCAATGTAGTTCGGCTAACTACGGGTGAAAGGGGGAAGGTTGCTCGCCAAGACATCACGTCTTGTGCCTACGTACTTTCATCTGGTATGAAAGATTAGAGAAAACATACTTCGGGCTAAAAAGACCACAAGTTGGTTCAAAAGCTTTTAGGCCCGAGTAGGGTTAACAAGTAGTTCTAGCAGTTGGTGTATGCAGCTCGACCATTGGAGACTTAGGCGTTACCGTTTGCGGTAGAACTAAAAGTTAACAACACTCTTTTATCTGAAAATATTTTTTTGATTAGAATCCCGAAGGATGAAAAAGGTTTGAAGTGTTTTTGTGTTTTTTAGAGAAGAAGTGTTTTGAATTATTGAGTGTTCATAATGTATGTTGTATTAAAGTCTAAAACCTAGGATCGAATGCGTCCCATATCGTCCTAAGGGCGTATACTAAACACTCTAGGAAATTGAGAGGTAGCCGCTCAATCACCATTTCTCAAGTACAAGGCTCATGGCACAGCATCCATTATCTTTATTAAGTACGTTAAGATTGTATGAAGATGAGAAGAGAAGAAAAGACCACTAATAGGAGACTAATTCAATCCTAAAAGTTATCATGCAGAGTGGACTTAAAGTTGGGATACAAAAGGGAACTACCTAATGTTATCATGCATGGTTAAGCACCTAATGTCTATCATAACCTCAAGAGGTTAGAGAACTTATGGGGAGCATGACAAATAAAAGCAAAAGAAGGAGAAGAAAGATCATGAAAATGTAAACATGCAAACATAGAATGCACAAGTAGGACGAAAGTGGGAGGAAAATGGTGTGGGGCAGTAGCCTCCACAAGCTCATCTCAACCAAGCATGCATATGAGAATGCAAGAAAAGAAGAGAAAAATAAATGCACAAGATGATCTCAAACAACAAAGAAAAGCCACACAAAGATGCACCAAAAATGGGATGAAATGACCTTAGTCAAACAACATCAACCACAAGTGCCAAAAGCCAAACCAAATGAAATGAAAAGAAGCTCAAAACAAAAGTGAGGATGGGACGCTATATGAGGACAACAAGGAACTCATAATATGCACTCAACCATAAGCATCACAAACAAAGTGCAAAAGAAGCACAAAGGAGTCCTCAAGGATTCATCATTTTAGGTATGCTTCAAGTACCTCATAAGGAGGGGCTAAGATACCTTAAATGAGACTCCAAAGTCATGGGACAGAATGGGAGATGAGAGAAGAGATATCCAAAGCAAAAGCAAACCAATCAAGATAAAATGCAAGCAAAAACACAAGGGAGAGCAAGCATGCATCACTTAGAAACCCTAATTAAAAGCTCAAAAGAAAACAACCAAATGAGCAAGCAAAACAAAATTTTATGACCTAAAAATGAGTAAGCATCATCCTTAACATGTTAGAAACATGAATCAAAATGCATTGAGGGCTCAAAGGATCCAAAAATTTCATCTCCAAGACAAACTAGGTCAATGTGTATGTATGAACCTCCCTTGGAGGTAACTTGACTTGCAAGTTACCTCAAAATTAGGAAAATGGTTCAAAAATGATCAAATAAAATGTACAAAGTCCATAAACATGTTGTCAAATACAAGCCAAAAGATCACAATCAAAATCAATTCACAACACCACCAAAGAAATTGATTCACAAGGGTGTCCCATTATGAATGAGGATTGTCGAGGGTCAAATGAAATGCAACAAAAGTCAACCCAAAAGTCAACCAACAGGGGAAAAATGGTCCTCAAAAATTCATCAACTCATCATGGACATGAGGATGAATTTTCAGTCATTGGATCAAAAGGAATGAGGAGAAACAAATAAAAAACAAACACATGTCAAGATTTAACTCAAACAAAACACTTCCAATGTTTAATTCCATTTTAATTCAAAATAAATCCAAAAAAAATAAAATAAAAATTTCTTAAAAATAATAGACATCTCAAAGTGCCAAGAAACTATTTTTGTGGAATTTTTGGATCATTAGAAGTATTTTATTTGATTAAAATCCAAACAGAAACAAAACAAAAATAAAAAAGAAAAGAAAAGAAAATAATAAAAACAACGGTGGGAATAACAACCCAATAACATGTAAAAGCAAGCGGGCCCAAACAAGGGGGTGCAGAAAGCAAAAGGGGCCCAGTCCAAATAAACTCAGCCAAACAAGCGAGAATTGATCTCAGCCACACAAACCAATTACCAGTCACACAATTCAAAGATCCACATCCTGACACGCGTGCAGTCAACTTAAAAAAATAAAAAGCAATTAAATCATAGCCACACGATTAAACCCAGTCAAACGAATTAAAGGCTGAGGTACATCATAATGAAACGCACCGTTTTATTTAAATCCCAGTCAACATAATCATGGCCACACATTACGATTACTAAACAACCATCCAAGGGTCCATATGCTGCCACGCCATAAAATGAATCTCAGCACAAAATTAAATCAAATAAGGACCATCAGATCAAGGTCCAGTCAACAAATCAAATAAGATCCAATGGACACGAGCAAGACACATATCATCTTCCCCATTCAAACATGAAAAATAGAGGGAAAACCAGGTGAACGGAACCACTGTTCCGGTCATCTTCTCCGGTGAAAGCTCCGGCGAGGCCATATCCAAACTCAACCAAATCAAGCAAACTCTTAGTCAAAATTGATATACATCTTCCCTAGATCACAAATCCAAGATTCATTTTAATTTTCAGTGGATAAACAAGTCAAATCGAAGCCAAACAGAAAACACATGTCATACTAAAATGTTCAAAAACAACAACCAATTGCATCCAAAATCCAAGCATGAAGTTCATACATCACAACAACACAAAAATGGAAAGCTAAATCATCATAAATCAAGAGAATTTTGGAATTGTAGCTTACCTAGTGGAGAGCTTCCACTGAGCCTTGTTCCTTGATGAAGCTTAATGGAAACCAACCAGAATCACTCCTTGATCTTCACTGAATCCTTAGATGTGCTTAATTCTCCTTGAAACATGATGAAATGCCAAAAATGATTTTCAATTTTTCTCTCCTTTGTTCAAACTGTTTTCTCAGCAATTCTTCACCACAACTCGTTCTGATGCATTGTGAATGATTCTGAAGTTAAATATGATGGATTTGGAGGGAATTGAGGCCCAATTGCAATGGTGTTAGGTCCAATTGAAATCCAAGAAATTTGCACATGGAGCTTCATGAATGTGCACGAAAACTGAACTGCAACCCTTAGAAATTCACTCATTTAACTTGTTGGGATCTCATATTGATCAAATGGTTGAGATTTGATTACCAAAATTTCACTTGAAATGGCAATTGAAAAACACATGAAAATGGTACCAAAACTAAAATCCAATGTGTGCATCTTGTTTACTACATCTTTGTGACTCAAAAAATGCATAAGGTTGCCTTAAAATGATTAAAAATCAATTAATTGCATTTTATGATTTTAAGCTTTCTTCATGGAAACGTTTCACACCAATTCTTCAATTCAAGCCAAATCTGAAGGTGAGAAAATACTTAGAAGGGGGGTTGAATAAGTATGAGTATAAAAACTTGGAAATAAAAACTCAAGTATTTTTATCCTGGTTCGTTGAACTCAACTACTCCAGTCCACCCTTCCTAGAGTGATTTGCCTTTCTCAAACAAGGACTTAATCCACTATTTAATCAACTGATTACAATAGTAAGCACTAAGAACAACTGTTCAAAGTCTTCTCAATAACTACTGATCCTAACTGGATCTTCTTAAGGTTTTCTTACAATTAAATGTAATAACAAATACAAGTGTTTAAATTGCTTCTAAAAAGCTTTATCATAACTGTGATTTTTCACTTAATATTAAGAACAAAGAAATTAATTCTTAGAAAGTATATGAATAGTATGAGAGCTTTGAATATTGATTTCTTTCAGATAAAACGTCAACTGAAGAAGATGGGTGAAGACTTTCTTTTATAGGCAGCTTGATCCAAGAGAACTTCACGTTGAGAAGAGTGTCCAAAAGGTCTGAGCTTTTTTGTCTTCACATCAAGTGACCTTTCCTAGAAGAAGAAAGCATAGAGAAATCCTTTTTGTCTGTGTTCTTGTGTCTAGCATAAATAAGGAAAGATTCGTTTGAATTATTCCAACGGACATAATCTTTGAATTCTTCTTCTTCAATTTTCAGCAAGATTCATCAGAGTCTAATTTGATCAGAGCCTTCTGATGTTGATCAGAGCTTTGCTGAATCAGAGTCTTTGCAACAGGTGTGCTTTTAGTGTGTATAAGTTCAGAGCATATTTGAGTCAGATCCTCAGTACTGGCAGTTTTAGTACTTTCAGAATCTTCTGTAGTAACTATGCTTTGAAAACTCTTCATACAGAATTCTTCTTTGGTTCAGATGCTTCTGACTTGCTTCAGATTCTTTTGGAGCTTTCGCTTCAGATCTTTCTGGAGCTTCTACTTCAGATCCTTCTGGAGACAGCGCTCAGGATCTTCTGTTGGCAGCATTCAGAGTCTTCTAATAGATGCATCTGACGCTTCAGAGTCTAGCATATTTCTTATATTCAGTTCTGATTTGCTTCTGGAGTGATAATTATTTTAATATCTGCAGCAAACACTCTCAAGCAAATTTTAGAGTATATAATTCTTAATTACAAAATTTCATAATAGTTATCATCAAAACATATAGATATTATTAAGAACCAATCTGTGTTCTAACAATCTCCCCCTTTTTGATGATGACAAAAACATCAGAAATTTTGTTTAATTGAAAATAGAGTAATTAAAACTCCCCCTGAGATGATGAATCTCCCCCTGAATTAAGTATAAAAAAGGAATAGAAACTTCCCTTTTGTCTTGAGTATTTTTCAGAGTTAGAGCTTGATTGTTCTTTAACATTTGAGAGTCAGAGTGTCTTGCATATTTCAAAGTCAGAGTCTGATAATTTTCAAAATGATCTGAGAGTCTCAGAGTTTCTTTTACAGAGTGTACTTATCAAATGTTCTGAAATACTTATAATTTTTGTTAGATAAAGTTGATATGTCTGAAGTTTCATTCTGGTGAAGTTTAATTAAGCAGTTCAGATCTATATTTTCTCCCCCTTTTTTGTCATAAGCAAAAAGTAATAATTTGAAAAGACAAAGAAAAGGAAACAATATATGAGATATATCATGTGGAGAAAACTTTGAGGCATTCATTCATTCAATTCAGAGAAAAAGTACACACATCAGAAGATATTCAAAATACATATGCAAACAACAGAAGAAACAAAATGAATAAACTAAGAGTGTTTTGACAAAAGCATCTTCAACAGATCCGTGATCTTAGAAGAGAACTGTTCTTGTTTTGACATCCACTTAGCCATTGTTTCATTCTTCTGATCCTGCTGGGACATCCACTGAGTCATGTCTTCAGACTTCTTATCTTGTTTAGCCATCCATGACTTGATTTCTGATTGACCAGCTTCCAGAACTGCAATCTTATCTTCAATATCTGGATGTTCTTTCTTAATCTCAGATGAAGAAGGTGGAACAGTTTCTGAAGCATGAACAGAGTCAATTTCCATAGGAGTGTTTGAGTTAGGAGCAGTAGAGCCAGAAGGTTGTTCTATCAGAGTCATAGCCAGAGGATTATCTTCAGATGGAGATTCAGGATTTTCTTCTGATGATGAAGGAGCATCTGTAAGAAGCAGTGGTCCAGATCTCTTAACAGTCCAAAATAGACTTCTAACTGTTTTAGCAAATCTGAGCTTCGCATCATCAGAACATACATTCTTCAGATTAGATGCTACAATATTGAATCTGTTGATGAAGCCATTCCAAATGATATCTGATTCCTTTGCATCCATTGTTGATGAACATTTTTTCTGTACAGATCCTAAATACATCTGTATTTCTTGTAAAAAACATGTAAATAAATGATCAACATTTAGTCTAGGTCTAGGGTGTAACAGAGTTTCCAAGGTTATTGGCCTGGGTTGGGGAGTAGGTGGAAAGATGGATTTATGGATGGAGATCAGAGGAGGAGGGTAGTAGGGTATGAATGGAATTTCAGAGGATTTTTCAGGTTTTGATCTTTTCAGAGCATTCATCAAACATGGTTTGGCAGTTGAGGTATGAGAAACAACATCAAATGATTTATCTGAGTAAGGTTTGAAGGCTGATTTACTAGGTTTATCAGATTTAGCAGATAAATCAGATGTAGCAGGTTTAGCAGAAGTAACAGCTTTTGCAGATTTAGCAGAGTATGATATTGTATCTAATGAACCTACTACTGACATTGATTTAATATAAGTTAGAAGCACAGATGGTAGAATGATTGTAAGTTTGGGTTTGAAAGGAGTGATAGGGTCAGATGGTTCAAATCTGTCATAGAAATCTTTGAGTTTGAAACCATAGGAAAGGTTGTGAAGATAAGATGTGAATAGTTTACACGAGGCAGAAGTTACAGATGTTCTTGGTGTAGATGTTGGGATAGGATTTGGAATGAGGATTTCAGAAGTTGGGTTAGGTGTTGTGGTAGGATTGGGAATAAGGGTTCCAGAAGAAACAAATGGTTCTGGTTGGTTTACTTCAGAATCTCTGTGAGATGGAGATACCAGAAAATCTGGGTGAATATCTGATTCTGAGGAATTTGAGGATGTGGTTGGTGTGCAAGAAGTAGAGGATACTTGAAAGACAGTTTTGAGAGGTGTAACATCTAGAACTTCTGTCTCAGGGATATTGGTTCCAGATGGTTTGGTTGATTCTGAAGTTTTTGATGGGGGTTCAGATGTAGGTGGTTCTGATGAAGGTGGATCAGATGTAACTTTTATTGGTTCAGAGATAACTGGAACAAATGTTACTTTTATAGGTTCAGAAATAACTGGTACAGATGCAGTGGGTTCAGATGTGTTTGATGGTGGCTTTTCTGGTTGTTTTGCTTGTTGTGATTGTGGTTCAGATGTTTTTTTGGTTGTTTTTCTTGTTGTTGTTGGTGTTCAGATGGTTTTTTCTTTGGTTTTTCAGATGGATTTTCTTTTGGTTGTTCAGAAGGTTTTTCTTTTTGTTGTTGTTATTGTGGTGCAAAATGTTTTGTTGGAACTTCTGGTTGTGGAATCTGAATTTTTGGTTTTGTTGTTGTTGGTTTTGGCGTAGTAGAGGGTTTTACATTTGAGATGGAAACAGGTTTGGATGATTTTTGTGGGGGTGGAATAGATGTGTGAGGTGGAGCAGTAACAGATTGTTTTTGAGTGGAAGGTGGTTTAGGAATAGACTTAATTGTTGAATCATTTACTACAGTATTATTTACAGAAGATACAGAAGATTTATTACCTTTAATCTTGATGCGTTTTGCAGGAACAGAAGGAGTGTCTTCAGATGCTTTCCTCTTGATCAGCTTCTGAGGCTTGTCAGCAACTTTGGGCTTCTTCTGAACAGGTGTATCTTCTGCTTCTGATTGACTTCTTTTTCTTGGCATCTCTTCTTCTACAACAGGCAATGGTTCCCTTGCTCTCTTCAGAATATCTGCAGGAATGGGCGTTCCATCTGCCTTGCAAGCATCAATATAACTTACTATAATGTTTCTGGGTTCCTCAGCAAAGAACAGAGGGTAGTCATCTACAGGGATTCTCTTCTGACTAAGTTCAGTGATGTTCAGCTTCTTGGGTGTTGTTGTGAGTTCTTCTATTATTTTTAGTCTCTAAAGACTTTTGGCATTCAGAGGCTTCCCAAGAATGAATTCCAGTTCATCTGTGACGCCAGCAGCATATAGAGCAGTTACAAGTCCATTTTCTGTTAGAAGATCTGAAATTAACCTTCCAAAAGGAATCCAAGTTCTGATCTTCTGACCTTTTTCTTTCACATATTCTCTAGAGGCATTTACATGATTCCATAAGTGCATAAACAGAATATATGGAAGATCTACCTTGGTGCTCTGACTTAAGCAATACATAAAGTAGAGCTGTTCATTGTTGACATAGTCTGGAGAGTTTGTAGACTTTCTGTGATGAATGCATCCCATGAAAATCTTGGCCCAGATTTTGTAGTCAGGCTTCAGATCTTTGAACTTATTAGAAGCTTGTCCAGCAGTCATCACTTCCTCATATACTTCATCCATATCTACACGCCCAGCTGGCAAGTGAGATACTCCATCTGTTTCCTCATATCCAATGAGTTTCCTGATCAGATCTTCTGTGATGATTATCTCTTTACCCAGAACAGAAGACAAAATGAACTTAGGGTATACAGCAGCATGGATCCAAAATTCTTTCACTAGAAAGGGGTAAACTGGTCCAAAAAGGCTGTCAAAATATTTCACCCATCCTTGAGCATCTATTATGGAGCGAAACTCAAACCCATTCTCAGCCAGTGAATCAAATTCCACCATTGATTCCCAGAGAACCTCCAGTTTTTCAACAGGTGTTAACAAAGTTCTCTTTGGTGTCGTATATGGAGTCACACCCATATTTGCAGAAGTAACTGCAGCCATGGTAGATTGAAATTGTGCAGCAGTGGATGAAGAAGTTGCCATTGAAGATGAGTTTGTCAAACGCTTAGGGTTTTTGTGAAGAGAGAAGAGAAGACAGAAATGCATAAACAATTGAGATGTGAAAAGTGTGAATGTGGTGAGAAGTGTGATATTTATAGTGAACACTTAGGCATACAAACAGTCAGATAAAAGCAAGTTCACACAAAGCATTTAATGAAAAGGAATAAAAATCATTTCAAGCATTAATTGATTCTGACAAATTGGGGGGAAAATCAAGATTTTCACTATTCAAACTTCACCTCAAACGTCTCTTCAGTAGTGTACACGCCACCTTTGCAGATTCAGAGTGACACGTGTTTGCTTGCATGTGCTTCTGAATTCTCTTGAGAAATGAAATGTTAATCAACGTTCAGATCCTCTGAGTATTGTTAGTTCAGAGTTTCACAAATAAAGTAATTTAAGGAAATGAATAATTGATCAGATGAAATACTTCAGAACATTAAACATTTTTGCATCTGTAAAATTTGCTTCTGACAAATATTATTCTGGACACAAATCCATACCAATATTTTTCAGAATAAATTTGAATCTATCTTCAACAAGGGGTTTTGTGAAAATGTCTGGCCATTGATGATCTGTATCAACAAAGGCTAAATTTAGAATTCCCTTCTGAATATAGTCTCTGATGAAATGATGTTTAATTTCTATATGTTTTGCCTTAGAGTGTAAAATGGGGTTTTTAGACAAACATATAGCAGAAGTATTATCACAGAATATAGAAATGTTACTTTCAAATATCTGATAATCTTCTAGTTGACTTTTTATCCAGAGCATCTGCGTGCTACATCCAGCAGCAACAATATATTCTGCCTCTGTGGTTGATAGTGCAATTGTGGGTTTCTTCTTGCTGTACCAAGAGATTAAATTTCTTCCTAGAAATTGACAACTTCCAGAAGTAATTTTTCTTTCCACTCTGTTTCCAGCGTAATCAACATCACAGAATCCAACTAATTTGAAATCATCAGATTTTCTGTAACACAAACCCACATTAGAAGTACCTTTCAGATACCTTAGAATCCTCTTGACAGCTGTCAAGTGTGATTCTCTAGGATCTGATTGGAATCTAGCACACAGGCATACACTGAACAATATGTCAGGTCTAGAAGTAGTTAAGTAAAGAAGAGATCCTATCATACCTCTTTAGAGTTTCTGATATACTTTCTTACTTACCTCTTCCTTTCCTAGTGAACTAGTTGGATGCATGGGATTCTTTGCCAGCTTACTATCAGTCATGTTAAATTTCTTCAGAAGTTCTTTAACATATTTGGTCTGATGTATGTAAGTGCACTCTGGAGTTTGGTTGACTTGAATTCTCAGAAAGAATCTCAATTCTCCCATCATGCTCATTTTAAATTCTGCCTGCATACATTTAGCAAACTCCTTTCCCAACATAGTATTGGTAGATCCAAATATGATATCATCCACATATATTTGACAAATTAGAAGATCTTTCTTAAATGATTTACAAAAGAGTGTTGTGTCCACTTTGCCTCTGATGAAATTTTTCTCCAGAAGAAAATTGCTCAATCTCTCATACCAAGCTCTGGGAGCTTGTTTTAAACCATACAAAGATTTCTTTAGTTTGAAAACATGATCTGGAAATTTTTCATTCTCAAAACTAGGAGGAGGCTGGTGGACATAAACTTCTTCTTCTATAATGCCATGTAGAAATGCACTTTTAACATCCATCTAATATAGAGTGATGTTATATTGTGCAGCAAAAGAAATAAGAAGGCGTATAGATTCTAACCTTGCCACTGGAGCATAAGTTTCAGTGTAATCAATACCTTCTTGTTGACTGTACCCTTGAGCAACAAGCCTTGCCTTATTTCTTTCAACTTCTCCTTTCTCATTAAGCTTATTTCTGAAGACCCATTTAGTTCCAATATATTGAATCCTTTTGGTCTTTAAACTAAATCCCACACATCATTTCTGGTGAATTGATTTAACTCTTCTTGCATGGCGATAATCCAATCATTGTCTTGCAGAGCTTCATCTACAGAAGTTGGTTCAATTTCTGACACCAGTCCAAATAATGATGCTTCAGATGATCTTAGAAAGGATCTTGTTCTGATAGGATCATCCTTCTTTCCAATGATAACATTCTCTAGATGAGAAGCTTTGATTCTGGAAGATGATCCTCTAACAGTTGATTCTTCAGAAATGTTTAAATTGTTCATCTGAGAAGTTAAAGGAATAGCATCTGGTGTTGCTTCTGGTTCCTTCACTTGAGCTTTGTCTGCCTATGAGTCTTTAGAGTCTGTGAAGACTACTTCTCTATCTGCAGAGTTTTCAGACTGCTTTGGCTTTTTAATGCCAAGCTTATCATCAAATCTAACATGATTAGATTCTTCCACAATCTGTGTCTCAGTGTTGTATACTCTGTAGCCTTTAGAGCGTTTAGAATATCCAAGCATGAAACACTTCTGTGCT
Source organism: Lathyrus sativus (assembly GCA_963859935.3). NCBI lineage: Eukaryota > Viridiplantae > Streptophyta > Magnoliopsida > Fabales > Fabaceae > Lathyrus > Lathyrus sativus. Next base: position 470,056,414 of record OZ012740.1, read on the forward strand.
TTGGAATCAAACTTGTTTAGATTTTCTTTAGTATTTAACATATAGCAAATACATCCAAAAGGATGAAAATATGAAACGTTGGGCTTTCTGTTCTTCCACAGTTCATATGGAGTCTTCTCCAGAAGAGGTCTTACAGACACTCTGTTCTGAATGTAACAGGCTGTGTTGATTTCTTCTGCCTAAAAGTGTTTTGCCAGATTAGTCTCATTGCCATTTCTTGCAGAGTTCTATTTTTCCTCTCTACAACTCCATTTTGTTGTGGAGTTCTAGGACAAGCAAAATCATGAGCAATGCCATTTTCATTAAAATATTTTTCAAAATATTTATTTTCAAATTCACCACCATGATCACTTCTGACTTTTATAATTTTGAAATCTTTTTCATTCTGGACTTGTTTACAGAAGTCAAAGAACACAGAATGTGACTCATCCTTGTGTTTTAAGAACTTTACCCATGTCCATCTACTATAGTCATCAACAATGACTAATCCATACTTCTTGCCTCTGATGGATGCAGTTTTCACTGGTCCAAACAGATCAATATGAAGTAATTCTAGTGGTCTGGAAGTAGAAACAACATTTTTTGATTTAAAAGATGATTTTGAAAACTTCCCTTTTTGGCATGCTTCACAAAGAGCATCTGAGGTGAACTTTAGATTAGGAAGTCCTCTAACAAGATTAAGTTTATTAATCTGAGATATACGTCTCATATTAATATGCCCCAATCTTCTGTGCCAGACCCATTGCTCTTCATTAACAGACAAGAGGCATTTAACATTTTGAACTTTAAGTTCTGAAAGATTTATTTTGTAAATGTTGTTTTTCCTCTTACCACTAAATAGGATAGAGCCATCCTTTTGACTAATAGCTTTACAACATTTTTTATTAAAGGTAATATCATAACCATTGTCACTTAATTGACTTATGGACAATAAGTTATGCTTTAACCCTTCAACAAGTAAAACATTAGTAATAGAGGGAAGTTTACCATTTCCAATGGTGCCAGATCCAATGATCTTGCCCTTCTGATTCCCTCCAAATTTCACATCACCTCCAGATCTAAGCTCCAGACTTTGGAACATAGACCTTTCTCCTGTCATGTGTCACGAGCATCCAGAGTCCAGGTACCATGATTGGCGTCCTGACCTTGCTGCTAAGAACATCTGCAACAGGGATTATTTTACTTTTAGGTACCCAGATCTTCTTGGGTCCTTTAGGGTTAATTGTTCTGAAGGTTTGTCTAAACTTCTGTTTTTCAACATAAGGTTTATTCTGACTAGCCTTAGATTTAAACACATGAATATTATTTTCAGAACGTATTTGTTCAATATCATTCAAGTGACCAAATTTAAAGTGGGAATATAAAGGAGTTTTCTTGATAATAATTTTATCAACAGATTTTGGATTTAAATCCTTTCTAGAGGAAGATTTATATCCAATTCCTTTTCTGTTATTTCTGCTAACTCCATAGATCATAGAAGCCATCTTGCTTCTGTCTATGCTTTTAGCAAGAAACTTCTGAAAGCTGTAATCATATTTTTCCAAAATATTTTTGCATTCAGATTCAGTTTCAGAATCAGAATTTTGTTGAGCTAATTCAGAATCATTTTTCAATTTTAAGTTCTTTTCATTTAGCTCAGCCACTTCTGATTTGAGAATATTATTCTCAGATACAAGATTGCTTTGACGCTTCTTGTATTTGAGCTTAATATTATTATAGCTCTTCAGAACTTCTGATAACACTTTGATAAGTTCTTCTTTAGTGAGTTTAGCCATTACCTCTTCAGCGTCAGAGTCAGATTCAGAGTCAGCTTCAGAACCTGAAGTTCCTTCCTCCTGATCTTCTATGTCTGCCATCAAAGCTACATTGGCACATTCTTCTTCTGACTCAGATTCAGATTTAGATGTATCTGAATCATCCCAGGTGGCCATTAGAACCTTTTTCTCTTTATCAGATTTTCTTTTAGGCTTGTCTTTCAGCACCTTTGGACATTCATTTTTGTAACGTCCAGGTTCTTTACATTCATAACAGACAACCTCCTTTTTGCCAGATCTTCTGTGTCCAGAAGATTCTTTTCTTTGGTCAGGCTTCCTGAAGTTTCTGAACTTCTTTCCTTTATGCTTCCAGAGTTTGTTTATTCTTTTAGACAGCATGGATAGTTCATCTTCATCTTCAGATGAGGATTCTTCAGAGCTCTCCTCTATTACCTGTAATGCCTTAGCAGATTTATTAGATTTTAAAGCAACAGATTTACCTTTCTTTTGAGGTTCATCTTCCTCAAGTTCAATTTCATGACTTCTTAGTGAACTAATTAGTTCCTCCAAGGAGATCTTGTTCAGATCTTTAGCCATTTTCAGCGCAGTCACCATAGGTCTCCATCTGGTAGGTAAGCTTCTGATGATCTTTTTCACATGATCAGCAGTAGAGTATCCTTTATCCAGAACCTTTAGTCCAGCTGTAAGTATTTGAAATCTGGAGAACATAGCTTCAACAGATTCAGAGTCTTCCATCTTGAAGGCTTCATACTTCTGGATCAGAGCCAGAGCCTTTGTTTCCTTGACTTGAGAGTTTCCCTCATGAGTCATCTTTAAGGACTCAAACATGTCAAATGCAGTTTCCCTATTTGTAATTTTTTCATACTCAGTGTGAGATATTGCATTTAACAATATTGTTCTGGCCTTGTGGTGATTTCTAAATTCCTTCTTCTGAGCATCTGTCATAGATTTTCTGTCTACTTTCTTGCCATTCCCATCAGTGGGATGAACATATCCATCTATGACCAGATCCCATAAATCAACATCATATCCAAGGAAAAAAGTTTCAATCCTGTCTTTCCAATAATCAAATTTCTCCCCATCAAACATAGGGGGTTTGGTGTTGATTCTGTCCCTTTCTTCATATTTGTTGTTAATGTTAGATATTGTATTATCAGCCATAGTAACAACCAAATATATATCAAAGTTTTTCTCACTGGATCTTTACTGTCACTGTGAAGTGGTAGCACACACAGAACCGGAGCTCTGATGCCAACTAAAGGTGAGAAAATACTTAGAAGGGGGGTTGAATAAGTATGAGTATAAAAACTTGGAAATAAAAACTCAAGTATTTTTATCCTGGTTCGTTGAACTCAACTACTCCAGTCCACCCTTCCTAGAGTGATTTGTCTTTCTCAAACAAGGACTTAATCCACTATTTAATCAACTGATTACAATAGTAAGCACTAAGAACAACTGTTCAAAGTCTTCTCAAGAACTACTGATCCTAACTGGATCTTCTTAAGGTTTTCTTACAATTAAATGTAATAACAAATACAAGTGTTTAAATTGCTTCTAAAAAGCTTTATCATAACTGTGATTTTTCACTTAATATTAAGAACAAAGAAATTAATTCTTAGAAAGTATATGAATAGTATGAGAGCTTTGAATATTGACTTCTTTCAGATAAAACGTCAACTGAAGAAGATGGGTGAAGACTTGCTTTTATAGGCAACTTGATCCAAGAGAACTTCACGTTGAGAAGAGTGTCCAAAAGGTCTGAGCCTTTTTGTCTTCACATCAAGTGACCTTTCCTAGAAGAAGAAAGCATAGAGAAATCCTTTTTGTCTGTGTTCTTGTGTCTAGCATAAATAAGGAAAGATTCGTTTGAATTATTCCAACGGACATAATCTTTGAATTCTTCTTCTACAATTTTCAGCAAGATTCATCAGAGTCTAATTTGATCAGAGCCTTCTGATGTTGAACAGAGCTTTGCTGAATCAGAGTCTTTGCAGCAGGTGTGCTTTTAGCGTGTATAAGTTCAGAGCATATTTGAGTCAGATCCTCAGTACTGGCAGTTTTAGTACTTTCAGAATCTTCTGTAGTAACTATGCTTTGAAAACTCTTCATACATAATTCTTCTTTGGTTCAGATGCTTCTGACTTGCTTCAGATTCTTCTGGAGCTTTCGCTTCAGATCCTTCTGGAGCTTCTGCTTCAGATCCTTCTAGAGACAGCGCTCAGGATCTTCTGTTGGCAGCATTCAGAGTCTTCTAATGGATGCATCTGACGCTTCAGAGTCTAGCATATTTCTTATATTCAGTTCTGATTTGCTTCTGGAGTGATAATTATTTTAATATCTGCAGCAAACACTCTCAAGCAAATTTTAGAGTATATAATTCTTAATTACAAAATTTCATAATAGTTATCATCAAAACATAGAGATAGTATTAAGAACCAATCTGTGTTCTAACAAAATCAATGACAAATTGATGTTTGGTTGAGCAAATGACCCCATTTGGAGCACATTTTATGTTGGAAAGATTTTCAGTTGAAGTGTGTAAAGTGGTGAAATGGACCTATAATGGAAATGACCTGTAATCTTACTTTCCCAAATTACCCCTGCCTTGCATGTGTCATAACTTGAGTTCTACAAATCAGATGAAAGACTTCTAGTACTATTTGGAAAGCTAAGATCATGAGGAACAACTTTCATGTTTGGGTAAAAGTGATGAGAAACATCCTTCTAGGTCAAAAGTGGCTTGGAAGTTGGTTGACTTTTGTTGACCAAAATCACATTCATTTGAGGACCTGTAACTTGCCAGCATCATAACTTGAGTTCTAGAAATTAGATGAATGACTTGTAGTACTCAAAATAAAGCTTGAAACATGCTCTACAAGTTTCATGTTAGGGTCAAGATGAGATGAGATTTGTATCTTGGGATATGTGGTCTTGAAGTTGGGCACTAAACAGGGGATTTTACACTAAGAACCCTAATTTAGTAACTTCTCACACTCTTGATTCTTATTGATTTGATCTCAACACAACATTACATAATCAAAAAGACTTGGAATTGAGTCTTGATCTCCTTTAATTTCACAATTGACCTAGGGTTGACTAGATGAAAACCCTAGGTGCACCACTCTTGATTGTGGCTTCTTCCAAATGACACAACAACTTGAACAAGCTCCCGCATGGCTCTCAAAGCACTCAATGAGCTTTCTCAACATCCCATATCCATAATCATGAATTCACAATCCTCTGATGATCTTCAATTGGCTTCCAAGTTAGGAGCTGATCCACATACACCCATCAACTCTTTCACAAAACTTTGACCACTTCTTGGTGACTTGATGACCACTCAAACTTGAGTAAAACCCCTTGCTTAGGCTCAACACTCTGGATAACCTCCTCTTGCTATGCATAACCTCTTGATCCCCTTCTCAAATAAAAATGCTATGCAATGCAAATGCTAGAAGAAAATGAAATGAAACATAAACCAAGTTAAGAAAAGGTTAGGCAAATTTTGGGGTGCAACAGGGAGCTAACCTACTTCCTTGGACTTCAAATTAAATAACTTGAATAAAGAACATTTGTGAGCCAAACAAAGTATTACCATAAGTTAATCAAGCACTTTGATATGGCTAACGCAAAAGCCATTGATACTCTAATGCCCACAAGTATAATCTTAGATCGAGATGAAAATGGTAAGGTTGTTGACATAAAGAAGTATAGAGGTATGATAGGTTCTCTCCTCTATTTCACTGCATCTCGACCAAATATCATGTTTAGTGTTTGTATGTGTGCTAGATATCAATCATATCCCAAAGAATCACATTTAAAAGCGGTCAAGTGTATACTTAGATACCTTTGTGGTACACCCAATCATGGGCTTTGGTTTTCCAAGGGAAGTGATTGTAATTTGGTTGATATTCTGATTCCAATTTTTCCGGTTGCAAATCGGATAGGAAAAGCACTAGTGGCACATGTCGCTTCTTTTCAAAATCCTTAGTGGGTTGGCATAGCAAAAAGCAAGTTTTCATTACTTTATCAACTGCTGAGGTGGAATACGTTGCAGCCGGTAGTTATTGTGCTCAAATATTGTGGCCCAAACAATAATTACTTGATTTTAATGTTAAACTTTATTGTATTCCTATTTTGTGTGACAACACGAGTGCCATTAATCTGACCAAGAATCTAGTGCTACATTCACGCATCAAACATATTAAAGTTCGACACCACTTTCTTATAGATCATGTAGAGAAAGGAGATGTCGTATTCGAGCATGTTGATAGTAAAAATCAACTTACCGATATTTTTAGAAAACCACTTGCGACAAAACCTTTCTTTAACATTCATGGGGAACTTGTGCATCATTCATATCATGTTTTTCTGTTTTTTCATATTTTCAACTGCATGCGTCGACCTGTATAAGATGTAGGTCGACTCATAGTTGTCTGAATCCAAGCATGAAAGTTTCTTCCTGTCAGGCATCGACCTGAGGGTTCATCATGCCTTGACACATACTAAACATTTAAATTTTTGAAAATTTGATTCGTATGCGACAACGCAAAACATCCTGGAGGTCGACATATCGCTCGTGTTTCTGAATTTTTTTTTAAAATTGAAACTTTCATGTCTGGATTGGGCATTGCATCTTATCATTTGTGTCTTTCCATCTTTCCATCTTATCATTTGCATCTCTCACAACACTCACAACTCTCTCAACTACAAAAACCCTAAAAATCCCTTCCAAGAATTCTCTCAAATTAGGGATTCAAACCCAAATTGGTGAAGAACTTGATCTTTCTACACTATCTTCTATTGCTGTTACTATTTATCTTCTTCAACAAAGGAGTTTTAATGGCTTCTTCAAGGGTGACTGGTAAAAGCTCGAGTAGAGCATCCTCCTTTCAAGCAAACACATCTCAAACTCCATTTCAAACTCCGGTAAATGCTATGTATCTTCTCTCTACTAAACTTGCTAAGGTATATAAAGCAGATTTTAAGAAAAGATCTATTATTAAGTAGTTTTTCTATTATCCTAAGGTAGCAGATAAAATGCATATTTCTGAAATTGTTGACATGCTAAACCATCAAAAGTTTAATAACTTCTTGAAATGTAGTACTAACTACAATGAGGATTTCGTTAGATTTTTTATGTGGATTTGAAAGAAAAATTTACTGGTTATGAGTTTGGCTACAAGATAGGGGGTAAAAGTTACAAGGTTGGTAGCACTTTATGGAAATAATTGTTTGATATGTGTCCTCGTCTTTCTCCTAATCTCCAAATAACTGATACTGACTTAGCTCCAGGGTATGAATTTAATTCTGGATTGAATTCCATGCTTAAGGACCCTTATCCTAAGGAAGTTGTTGCAAGTAATCTATTTTCTAAGTCGGTCACAACTGAGCTGTTGAAACGGGAGGATTGAATCCTGTAGTGGATTGTCTCTCATATCCTACGTCCAAAGAAATAAGGTTATTCTAGAGTTGATCAAGACAAAGTGCATTTGGTTTATCTGCTCAAGAATAAGAAGGTAAATTGGCCCTATTATATTGTTATTTACATTTTTGCCTTGAAGGAAACCGGAAGAGGCTCATCCTTATGCTAAAGGTCGTTTATCCAAAGCATATTGGATCATGCTGGAATTTTTGTTCAGGACATTCCTTACATTTCCATTTCTGATGACCAAGAGTTTAGTCAGAAGACTATGGCTCTTATGGGGTACATTTGGGACAGACAAGAGAAGACTTATGTGGTCAAGTCTAAGGGTTCACGTGGACGTATTTGGAAGATGAAGTTGAGGAGGAAGAACAAGATGAATATGAGGAAACTCATCCTATGGATACTGAGGTTCCTTTTGAAGGTCATGACAATAGTGCTTGGTTGGGTGGCTCTCAAGTTCAGGATACTTAAGCTAACTAAGGATGGGGTTTATGGCATCAAAACGCCTGGTCCGAGCACGACACCTCATACATGCTTCCTTCTCCACATCAACCTCCAACTGACAACTTAGAAGTTCTTAAAATGCTACAAAACATGCAACTTGAGCAACGATATGAAACAATGCAGGGACTAATTCGAGCGTAGAATGAGAATTTTGACCTCTTTACATCAAGAGTTTTGGGCAGGTTTGATGAAATGGCTGAAACGTTAGCAAATTAGCATTGTGCCCTCTCTCTGAGCTTCAACACTCTCAACAAAAGTATTCTTGGTCTGTATGAACGGATGAATGCTCAAGGACCATATTAGGATCACTCATTCCGGGGGAGAGGTCAACTTCATAGGGGACAAAGACCTTAAATTATTGAGTTGTGTTGTTGTCTTGCATTTCTTGTTGCATTTTGTTTTGTTATTTGTTGTGTCATTGTGTTTGTTTTCTCAAGACTTGTATTGAACAATTTATGGTGTGTAATGCATTACTAATTCTATATGTTTCTTGAGTTATTTAATTCTCTATTCTTTGCATTAGCAACATTATATGTGGATGCTTGTTGATGCCTTCTCTATTGCAAAGCATATGTTTATGTAAGTATGTGTATGGTATAATTACAAATGACTATTTGCTTCACTCTTTTTGATGTTGTCAAAGGGAGAGAAAGTAAAAGCAAGATCACAAAGTTCAGAATTTTACAGAAGGAAGTGCATATAGTCAGGGGGAGAATGTCATTTAAGTACTCAATTTGGGAAGTTTTTGCAAGGTTATTCCATCATAAAAAAGGGAGAGTATGTGAGGGAAAGGTTCCTTTATTACTTTGTTTTAATGATGTCAAAACTAGGATACTTTCGTACTTGTGTATTTTGGACGATATCACCTTGTCTAAGTCGTGCATTCGTCTTTTTTCAAGCGCACATAAAGATTCAAATACATGAATCTAGGCATACAGGATCATACTCTATGTCAAAAATGTGTTTTAAGTCATTTTTGATTCACTAGGTCGACTCACACGGGGTATAAGTCAACTCACAATCAAGAAAAATGATGTTTGAAACATTCTGGGATGCTTGCGTCAAACCAGGACTCCTTTAGGTCGATGCACACTGAAATGAAAAAGGTTGAATTAGTCTCTTCCATGTATGCATCGACACATATCCCCTGTGTAGGTCGATGCATATTATAAGAAACAAATTTGAAACATTTTGGTCTTCAAGATTCGGCACATGGTCTGGCTACATGTTAATGCACAATCTTCTTCTGTGCGCAGTTTTGCATTCTGTCTTGTTCAGGTCGACTCACAGTTTGTGTAGGTCAACCGCTCACGTCTTTTTACTTAATTTTCTGTATCTTTGTGTTCCCAAAGTCTGTTTTTCTGTTATTCTTTCATGCTTATATATTTTTTCATATGCATCATTTACAAACGAACAAGAAAATTGAAAGATACATTTCTTTGCTCTTCATCTTTACTCTCACACTAGCATTCATCAACAACCACACATAATCTTCTTTGTTGATTTGTGCTTTATCGAGGTGATAACGTCCAAACTTAGGATTTATTAATCGAGTTTGGATAGAGATTCAATGGGATTTTCTTGAATAAAACCATTGGGGTTTTGCCTGCCAAGATCTTGAGGGATTTTGGGTTTTTTTCCCCACAAATCTTTACATTATAGATTCAGTCGAGTGAAAGACTTAAAGAACGATGGGTTTGGTCAAGTTAGTAATAGTAACCAGAGGATTATTTTGAAAGATTTAGGGTTAAACAACTTGCGATCAAAATAAGCCGAGTGAAATACTTGAAGAACGGAAGGTTCGGTCAAGTGAGTAGTGGTAACCGGAGGTTTGTTCTAAGTGTTTGATGCACTTGATTCAGTTGGAATCAAGGGGAGAGAAGTGGTTAGAGTCAACTTTAAAAATTGGGTTAGATTGTTGGTTATCTAGGACTTCTGTTGTAATTGAATTTTGCAACAGATATTATACATATCTCAATTCTAGTTTTAGAATTGGGGGCAGACGTACCCGAATCAAGGACAAAAGGGGAACTGCCTAAATAAATCGGGTGTCAATATGTTTCTCTCTCTCTCTCTCTCTCTCTATCTATCTATCTATCTATCTCTTTACTTTACATTATTGAATTTTTGTGTGACGAACTGTTAAAAATATTTCTATTGATTAGTAGTGTTAAAAACTGTTGTGAAAAACTATTGCAATCACTTTGATTGCAAGTTATGAAAAATTCTGCACTACAAATCAAAGGAAATTGTCTTAGAGTGTTTTACACGCTAAGTGTTTGATAAATTGATAACACACTAAATGTTCGACATATTGCCAGTTCAATTTTATCTACAATAAGTCATTGGAAATTGGTTCACCTTAAGTGGTTTTCATTTGAATAGTTGATTGTTAAGTTTATCGATTCTATTATCTCATCAAAATTATTTCATTCGCTTTTGCATATCCGATTTATCCAATAACTGTTTGTTTAGACGAGTTTTTATCCAAGGCCACTTTCGCACAATTTTTAACGCGCAAAGTATTAAAAATTAGTGATCTATTCAACCCCGCTTCTAGATCAGTACCATCGTCTAACATGTTTCATGTGTCCCATCTTCGGAAATTTGTGTTAGACAAGTCTCATGTGATTCAAATGGATGATGTGCAAGTGAGAGATAATTTGACAATGGAGGCATCGCTAGTGCAAATCAATGACCGAGAAGTGAGACAATTGAGAGGTAAATAGATCGTCTTCATGAAGGTTTTTTGGAGAGGACCTGCTGGTGGAAGCATGGCGTGGGAGTTAGAGAGTCAGATAAGAGAGTCTTATCCAAAGTTGTTTCGTTCAGGTAACTTTTGAGGGTAAAAATTCTATAAGTAGAGAAGATTTGTAACACTCCAAATTCAATAAATTGTTTAATCAAATTTAGTCTATTTTATTTAATTATTTAAATTAATGTATATGTTGTTATTTGGATAATTTATGAATATATATGTCTTAGTGGGTATTGGGGAGAGTTAAAGGAATTGTAGAAATTAATTGGATCAATTTTAATTAATTTAATTAAGAAGAATGATTAAAAATGATATAAATTGGGATGAATTTAGATTTAAAATAAATATAAAGTAATTGTAGAAAAATAAAAGAAATAAGAGTTAACAAGGGCAATATGGGAAATATAGGAATAAGTTGAGGGTAATAAGTGGATAACCTAATTTAGGGAAGTTAGGGTTTGGTTTAACTACAAAAAGTGAGGGTAAGAACTTTCACAATAAGTATTATTTTGTAACAAGTGAAAAGAGGAAATAGAGACAACCTAGGGTTTGGGAAGAACACACCATTGTTGAGGAGCTTAGGGCTTACTTTTTATGGAAATCCAAGGTAAGGGAGATATTACTCTAAAATAAGTGTATATTGTATGAAGGGTAGATAAGGGTCGTCACCCTCCTCTAGGGCTATCTTTTGATTCTACAATTGTTTACATGTTCATGTGTTCTTGATAAAATTGGCGTTAATTATATCTCCAATTGTTGTGATTCATGATTTGATATGTGTGTTATGATATGTTTAATTGTGCGTTGTTGTTACCGAGGTGTTATTGATTTCATGAGAATAATTTTGAATCATGATTAATTGGTGAAATTACATGTTATTATATGGGAAATTAATATGCTTAGTATGATATAATTATTGTGTGTTGAATTCTGAGCGTTTGGCCTTTTACAGAATCGAAATCGGTGGTTCAGAAGGCCTCCAAGGGTGAAAAAATGCAGAATTTTGCATTTTTCAATGGTTCTGCATTCTACTGCGACCTGAAGGTCGTCAGTTTTGTGACAGTCCACCAGTCACAACCAGAATGATTTGGTTTAAATACAATTTTGATCATAACTCGAGTTTCGTGAACCCAATTAAGGTGCAGTTTGAGCATTGGAAAACTAACGCGTATGGTTATCCGCTAGTGATGTATTAAGGGGTTGGGTGGGTACTTGAATTTTTAAAATTTAGTTATTTTACTTATTGTGTAAGGGTTAACGGTAAAGAGCAAACAATTAATCGTCGTGAATAAATGAATTAATAATAAAGCAATGCTAATATGAATTAATATGATTGAATGCTATGTGGATGTTTATTCGATGTATGAATACATGTTGTGAAGTGCAAGTATAATTATATGAATTGTTGTAAGTACTTTAAAATGTGTAATTATGAGTGAATATACGTGATCTATAAGTACTTCTAAAGCGACCAAGTTTTCACTCAAGATCACGTATATTCATTTTTCTTCCTTTATTGCGTTCTTTAATATGGCCATTATTGATTCTTATAATGTTGATTCGTCGAGAACACTGAGTGCTCGAAGATAAAAAAAGCTTTGGGATTTTTATGTGAGTGGTTGTAGGGATACTTTGACCCATGTTAAGTTTGATCGTTTTGTGAGGGAGGCTTACAGAGATGTTTCCAACTTTTTTAGTGATTCTGACTCCGAATCTTCTTCATCAGGTTCCTCTATAGAGGTGTTGATGGAGATTACAGATTCGTTTAACGCGAAGGTAATGAGTTACGACCATAGTTAAGTTGACGACCTTGAAATAACTACACTTTTTTTTCTGAGAAATGTTTCCTCTACTGATGTTATTTTAGAACCTTGTATTCCCGGGGAGCACGTATGTATAGTTCATCCCGTGGGAGTTAAAGAGGAATACTTCCATTTTACGCCGGGGTGTTGGAAGACTTTAAAGTCTAACTTCCCTTTACAAATTTCAAAACAGGCTTGTTAAAGGTTTTGAATATCGCTCATTCTTAGCTTCACCCCAATAGTTGGGGTTTTATAAAGGCCTTCAAAATAGCCAGTGAAGCCATACATATAGAATCTACCAAAGGGTGTTTTCTCTTTCTTCGAATTTAAAGGCGTCGAAAAAGGGGGTTGGGTTGCCATCAACGACCTTCTGGGAAAAAGCTTCCTTCAAGCCCTTACCTCCAACTACAAGGGCTTTAAAGACTGGTTCTTTCGAATTAAATGTGGTCCGAGGTATCCTCAGGCACTATATGCCTTGGACGAATCCCACCACTTTCCTATTTATTGGATTGGAAATCCGATTTCAATATCCAGCTTTGACTATGATAAATTTTTGTCTTTTTTACCTGTTACATCCCCGAGATGAACTTCTTCATCCTTCTAATCGTTTTCTCTTTTTCACAAAAAATGACTAAATTGTCATTGACAGAGCAGCGAAAACTGATGTTTGAAGCCCATGCGGTTAGGTGCGCGATCGGCCTGACTATTACCAAGTTGGATTTGTCCAGCCTAGAAACTCGGGTTTTGAAGAAAAGGAAGCAGGTATCAAGCAAGAAGGATTCTAATGCCCCGAGCCCTCTCATTTCCCCCTTCTCCGCAAAAAGAAACCCTCCCAGGATCTCCCAAACTTATGCGAACTTTGATAAGTGATAATGTCTGTAGGACTGATTAAGAGATTTCCTCCCTGATGCATGAAGCTGGAGGGAGTGATCATTCCCGATCCTCTAATAAATTCAAGTTCAAGAGCAACCTTTTTGATGGGTTAAAAATCCTTTATGACCATTAAAACGCCACGGAGGACGTGAATAAGGTAAAGGGCATCGGGCGTCATAAATTAACCCAAAATATTAGCTCCTATCTAATGAGGCGTGTTATTCTTACTCGAGGTTTGTTTGAAGTTGGGATGATAGCGAGCAAATGGAAGTTAATTGTAGATGTGAGATTGGCCAGCTGAAAGATAAAGAGGAGTCACACGCGGCTAAGGTATCTGAGCTGAAGAAACAGTTCTTGGAAGAGAAAGCTAAGAGGGAAATGTCAGAGTCTTTGGTGTGAGAGTTGCAGGGAGCTGTCAACAAACAGTTAGAGGAGAATAAATCTTCCTATGACTCAATTGGTCATTTTCAGAATTCTTTGAAACAAGCTTAGATTGATATTCTTGATGCAGGTGATGCCGCATTTGACATGGTGAAAGCTCAGGTCCTATGCTTCTATCATGACCTTGGTTTGTCCGAGATGGATTTTTTCAAGGTTGTGATAGATGGCCGTCTTATGGACATGAAAGAGACCGATCCTTCCATCATCGACACTAAATCTGAAGCTGTCAATGAAGACAAAGCAGAGGAATAGATTTTGGTTTCTTTCCTTTTTTTGTAATACTTTTGAGTATGTTTGTATTCTCAACTTTTTATTTCATATCCTGGCCTTATTATGACCTATAATAGGATTATGTTTTGTTTGATGAATGTTATTTTTGTATTTTATTTTTTTCCGCCCTTGGATTTTAATTCGTGTGAGCAAGTTAATCGAATGAAATGCAACTAGTTCTAACCGCTAGAGCCAGAGATGCTCATCCTGGTCATACAAATCGACAAATTGAGGACTTGTATTCTAAACGGGAATTGGATTATTTACGAGATAGTTTCATTTAATCCTTTGGAATACGTAGTCCTAAAATTTTCTCAACAACTTGTTTTGTCGTTCGAACATCCAACGATTAGACTAGTTCACCTTCTTAAATGCAGTTTGTTATATACAACTTTAAAGCCCCAGACAGAACTCTATGGACCTTTAAGATCTTGAACCTAAGAGTGGCTAGTTCAGAACACATCATGTTAGACGTTAGATAGTTGAAGGCCGTGTCATATTTACATGATCAACATTAACACCCCCACAAATCAGATTACAGTAAGTTAGCAGTTTATTAATGTACCTAGAAGGGAAATGAGCTCACGAGAAAAGTCAATCGCACTTGGATTTTGGCCAAAGGCATCAAGTGCGCATAGCCCGGCCGAAAGTGATTATGCTAGAGGTAAATTAACTTGGAATTTGGTCAGAGTCATCAAGTGCACATAGCTCGGATAAAGCCGATTATGCCAGATGTAAATTAACTTGGACTTTGGCCAGAGGCATCAAGTGTCAATAGCCCGGATGAAGCCGATTATGCCAAAGGTAACTTAACTTGGAATTTGGCCAGAGGCATCAAATGCTCATAGCCCGGACGAAGACGATTATGCTAGAGGTAAATTAACTTGGACTTTGGCCAGAGGCATCAAGTGTGCATAGCCCGAACGAAGCCGATTATGCCAGAGGTAAATTAATTTGGAATTTGGCTAGAGGCATCAAGTGAACATAGCCCGAACGAAGCTGATTATACCAAAGGTAAATTAACTTAGACTTTGGCCAGAGGCATCAAGTGTGCATAGCCTGAATGAAGCCAATTATGCCAGAGGTATATTAACTTGGACTTTGGCTAGAGGCATCAAGTGCGCATAGCCCAGGCGAAGCCGATTATGCCAAAGATTAATTAACTTGATCTTTGGCTAGAGGAGTCAAGTGCACATAGCTTGAACGAAACCGATTATGCTAGAAGTAAATTAACTTGGACTTTGGCCAGAGGCATTAAGTGCGCATAGCCTAGATGAAGCTGATTATGCCAGAGGTAAATTAACTTAGACTTTAGCCAGAGGCATCAAGTGCACATAGCCTAAATGAAGCCGATTATGTTAGAGGTAAATTAACTTAGAATTTGGCTAGAGGCATCAAGTGCGCATAGCCCGGATGAAGCTTATTATGCTATAGGTAAATTAACTTGGACTTTGCTGCTTTCTAAGATACAATTTTTTAAGCGTGGATACCTCATTAAAAACACTCTCTGAGGGAAAAGAGTACACCCTGATAAATTTATTTCTGATACTTATTAGAAAGTCTATATAAAATTAAAACTCAATTAATTTCCCTCCCTGAAACATCCTACTCTCCTTCATTCCTTTTAAGTTTCGAGCCCCATTATTTGCGCCTTCATTTTCTGTCGCTGCCTGGTTTTTCTTGATATTTCCCACCTTTTTTCTGTTAGAATTCTTATGCCTAATATCTCTTCTTCAACTCGGGTAATGAGCCCCAGTATAATGTCTCCCATCTTGTTTGCCAACTGACCTTTTGGTATCTCTTCTTTTAAGTTAACATCTACCAAATTCACTTTTAGTTGTTCTTCTTTTATAGGACTTTTGGCTTGATCATTTATTTTGAGTCTCAAGCTATCCTTGTAAAATTTCACGGCTATCCCTTGCTCGCCCATTATTACCCTTACTCAGCTGCCTTCAAGGGGATACTTCAGTGTGAGGTACAACGTGGACAACACCGTATCTAAAGCATTAAACGATGGTCTGTCAATAATAATGTTGTAAGGAAACACAACATTAACAAATAAATATCTTACCTTAATACTCTTTGCGTTATCTCCACTACCGAAAGTCGCCATTATGGGCATATACCCAAGCACCTGTACATGTTCAACAGAGAACCCCACCAAGGTACCTTTAAATGAAAATAACCCCAAGGTTTTGAAATTCATTCCCTTGAATGTGTCTTAGTATAAGACATCCATTGAACTTCCTCTTTGAGAACTCGTCTTACGCTCCAATCCCATATTTGAACCTTAATCACCATTGGATCATTTTCATGAGCCAGCACCCCTTCTGCATCTTTTTTTTTGGAAAAACTGACTGTGGTCGAGATTCCTTTTTCCTTCAAAGTGACCTTTGTTCAAATAACCGATCTGGCATATCTACTTCTTGCCGAACTGGTCTCTCCACCCCTAGCGAACCCCCTACAATGGTGTTAAGCATATGACGAGCAACCCGTGTTTCACACACCTCTTTGACATTTTTCCCTTTCTTTTGTGCCGAATTTTTCACACCATCTTCTCATAGGGACTTCTCTTCCCAAGTTGTTCTCCTATGTTTTTGACATATGACAACAAATTACCTCTCTGAATCAAAATTTCAATTTCTTTTTTTAGTTGAGGAAAGTTTTCAGTGTGATGTCCACGAATTTTATGATATGCACATCACACGCTTTTATCATTTCCCATTATCGTGTGTACCCTTCCTTTTGGGTGTTTCAGTAAAGGGAATAGGTTGAGGTGTCACACTTCCTTCAAGATCTCTAACCGATGTGCATTTAATGGGGTATACTCTAGTTCTCTTTCGGAGAGACCCTGGGATGGCTTATGCACCGACCGATTCCTAATTCCATTTATAGAGTATTCCTTATTGTGACCCAATCTTTCTTCTCCCGTCCGCGATTTTTCCTTGGCATCCCATGACCTCTTTTCCATATTTCTTTCTGCTCCTTTGATGTAGCACTCTACTCAGGTAATGACTTCATCTATGTTGGACGTTGGCTTTTGCGCTAAGGACTCGTTAAACTAATCATCCCTAAGGCCATGCTGAAATGCTTCGACAAAATTCTCTTGATTTGGATGGGATAAATTGATTGTCTCCTCATTAAATCTTTCTAAATACTCTCGTAGTGACTCTGAGTATCCTTGTTGGTTATCGAATAAAATCGTAGTTGACACCTTCAGATGTTTGCTTGTTGCAAAATGTTACATCATTTTTTTGGTTAAATCCTGGTAACTAATGATGAAAAATCTTGGCAGGCTTATATACCACCACAAAGCCCATTCCTTAATAGTCTCGGCCATGAAAAATCGGCCCCCACAATTTCCATTTGATTAATGATTGCAATCATGTGCTCTTGCAGATCTTTCTTTCCATCGAAGGATGCTAATGTTGGTGGCTTGAAGTTCTATGGGACTTGGTCGTCCTAGATAGCTTCTGACAGAGGCTGAACGTCCAAGGGTTCCTCTTCTACCTCTCCTTCTTATTGGCTTTAAGTTTGTAGAACCTGTACACTATCTTGTATGGTTTTGTTCTGCTGACGGATGACCTTTACCACCGCCAATAAATGGGTTATGTCGGGTGGTGGATGTGGGTCACTTAGACTAGGAGATGACCCATACATCGTATCACTGAACTGTTGTTGGTACTGAAAATTTTTGAGTGGCCTAGGAAAATTTAACTGAGGCCCCACGATGGGCGCCAAATGTTCTTGCTAAAACACTAAAAGGTTGACTTCTCCGCTATTTTTCTGAAGAGAGCCTTAGATGAATGGTGTCGAGTGTTTGTTATATGTAGATTGCATGTCTCATTCCTTCCAAACTCTTTCCATTTATAGGTTTCTATTTCCCTATGTTTCCAATATTCAAATTACTTATAAATATTCCCCAATAACATCCGACGTCACCTGTAATGACAATGTAACGTCTATATCTTCAATAGTTGTAAATCTTCTACCATAATGCATCATCCCATAACCACTTCTTGCGACCCTTCACATGGCATCCTAGCTCTATCATTGGACCCGACTAGTGTGAGTGAAATAGATCTCAATTTATGTGTAGTCGGCTTCGCCCTGTTTATTTGGATACCTTTATTCGGAATCCGACTTGTAGATAGGAATATGGCCTTTTGAGTTTATGATATTCCCTTACTCGACTTTTCTTCCAACTTGGCCTCAGAGTCTTTCTAAGATCTGAAATTGGATTTTCCTGAGCTTATACTTCATCTAGTCAACTAAATTTATGGATATGTACACTCAGGTGTAGTAGTTGTTGAGACATGGAAAATAACCTTGGATCTCATCTTCATTTACTTTATCATTTATCAATTTGAGTCGGTTAAATACTCTGATTTGTAACATCGGGAATAAGGTGTTTTTATTATGTTTTGAGTTAATATTAAATTATGTGTTTTAAAGTCTAATACTTTATTTGGGAAAGTTAGATTTTAATTTGTTGTGACATGATTTTCCACTGCATTTTATTAAATGTTTTCAGAAAAATTGGATGGTTGTCGTAGGGACACCTTAAATTTTCGACTAAATCTTTTTATATAAGTTTCAGGGTTTAGGCTGTTACATAGTGATATCAGAGCTTGTTTGGTCTATCCCGCCAGGTTTTTTTAATTTTGTTTATTCCCTAGCATGACACATGTGTGTGAAACACTGTCAGTTCTCATATGTTTTTCTAACTGCTTGCCAGCAGGAGCGGGATTGAAACAAGTGAGTGAGAAGCTTATGCTTTTCCAAGATAGTTCAGGTGTGGACAATGCGCTAGGAGTGTTCACGGAGTATATAAAAAAGATTTTTAATCCCTATTTGGATTCGTTTGTCGTGGTGTTGATAGGTGACATATTAGTATATTCTAAGTCAGAAGAAGAACATGTAAAACATCTGAGGATAATATTGCAAACCTTAAAAGATAAGGAGTTGTATTCTGAGTTTTTGAAATGTGATATTTGGTTGAAAGAAGTTAGTTTCCTAGGGCATATAATTCCCATAGGTGGAATAGCAGTGGATTCATGTATGGTAGAAGTTGTATTGCAATGGGAAATGCCTAAGTCGGTAACTAATATCAAAAGTTTTCTAGAATTTTTAAAAGATTGTGATTTCAAATTAAGATATCATCTAGGTAAAGCTAATGTAGTAGCAGACGCCTTGAGTATGAACTTGTTGCATATATTCACTTTAATGGTCAATGAAATGGGCTTGGTTAAGAAGTATAAAGATCTAATTTTGGTTGTGAGGTAACAACGAGAAGTGTGAACTTGGGTATGTTAAATATAACTACCAATATGTTATAAGAAATTAAAGATGGTTAGAAGTTGGACTTAAACTTATTGGATCATTTAGCACGGATAAATCAAGGAAAGGAAATGGATTTTAAAGTAGGAGATGATGGGATTATGAGATTTCAGAATACAACATGTGTACCAGATATACTAGAATTAACAGAGTTAATTTTGGAAGAAGGTCATAGAAGTAATTTGAATATTCAACTAGGATCTACAAAGATGTATTAATATCTCAAGAGAATATTTTGGTGGCCAGGTATGAAGAAGGATTTCACCAAGTTCATGTATTCTTGTTTAGTTTGTCAAAATTCGAAGATAGAACATCATAAGCCATATGGATTTACACAACCTTTAAGTATCCATGAGTTGAAATGGGCTAGTATCACCTAGGATTTTGTAGTGAGTTTTCCTAGAACCACTAAATGGTATAATTCAATTTAGATTATAGTGGATAGATTGACCAAATTTCCTCACTTTTTCTCAGTCAATATCATTTACCTATTGAAGAAGTTGGTTGAGATTTATATAAGTGAAAAGTGAGATTGCATGGGATTCCATCTAGTCTTCATTCAAATAGAGATCGTAGATTCACATCGAGATTTTAGGAAACTGTGGATAAAACTATGAGAACCAAGTTAAAAGTGAGTTCTGCCTATCATCCGCAGAATAATGGTCAGACGAAAATGACTGTTTAATCCTCGGAAGATCTTTTAAAAGCATGTGTTTTAGATCAAGGTTTTAGTTGGGATAGTTATTTATTGCAAATTGAACTCACCTATAACAATAGTTTCTACCATAGTATCAACTTACTCTGTTAAGATATCACTTGCCCTATTTTTTAAGGTAGCCATTTGAGTTTGATCCATTTACTCTTCAAATAGGCATAGAAGTAGGCATTATTTCCATCACCAAGCCTTAGCCACTCGTCTCAGCATTTGTTCTTCAATATCGTTCAACTTTATCACTTCCATGGAGAAAACTTTAGTTCTATCAATCTTTTGGATGTTCATTTTGTATTGGATCAACTCTTGTTGGGATCTACTTAGCTCCACTCTGGCCTTTTCAATCTGATGTATTATGCCATTAATAGGTTTACTCTTATCTTTTATAATGGGTTGCGGCCATTGCAATTTCTTCTAGGCAACATACATAGCACCACCGGTGATATCTTGATTTAAGTTATTCCCCATAACTTTGTGAAATCCCTATGCATTAACAACAATATTAAGAAACTTGAATTGATATTTCCTATCTCTTCTTGGAATCTGCCCGTTCAAGCAGGGCAAAGCATGGCCAAACACCCTTGACTCCATGATGTGCAAATTAGATTCTACAGTTTGTTGATGCCAAGCCATATTTCTAATAACCTTATCTATTCTAGAATAAATAGTACCATTGTCATGTTTGTTAGACCATATGAAATAATCACCAATACTCTCCTTTTCAAAGAGATCAATGTTATCCATCATATTAGCTAAATCTCTATAATCAGCTTCATGTACAGGGTTACCATAAATTTTGTCTTATGCTTGCAGAACATTATTAAAGTCCCCTATAAAAAAAACCAAGGTCAATTCAGCTGGCTATGAATTTACTCTATGTCTTTCCACAACTTCATCCTTTGCTCTAGAGTGTTCAAAGCATATATAGCAGTGTACCACATGATTAGAATTATGCTAAGAGTATAAATCCCATAATGGATTAATTGGGCAGTGTTGCACCTCGAAAAATACGACCTCACGAAGAAAGTTTGTGGATGGGCTAACAGGGAGTCGCCACCGAACTTTATTTATTCCCATAAGAGGAAAGGGAAAATATCGAGGAAACCCATGGGGAAAAGGATGGCGTATGGTGATCACAATAATGTCAGGCTCGAAAGTCAGTTAAGCAAGGAGAAGGTACTAGCACTCCCTATATTTATCGTACTCGATGGGAACCGTCTAAGTTACATAGGCATGAAAGGTATTCAATATCTTATTGTTTGCTAAAGGAAAAAGTGGATGATCACTTGAGGGGAAATGAAAATTTTTTTGCTAAAGGATTGTGACTACCAAGTCATTGGTCATTCAAGAATAAATATCAGGTGGTTGATCCCTAGATGGGATCTATTTATCTAGTAATTCAAGTGTGTGGTTAGATTAACTAAACACCATCCTGCCCCAGGTTGAGCGTAAGTTTTTATAGATCCGAAAGAAACTCCTACTTCTAGTCTCGAAGTGGTTAACTAGGGACTATCTCCTTATCTCTCCAGTGTTTGGGGATTTGAAACAATGCATGTACATCATCGGCAAGATTTTATCCGTAAGCATACCACAACAGTTATGGGTATTATGTTTTCATCATTCTCCCTCCAATCTTTGCTAAAACAACAATTTGATAAAGAAAGTGTTCGAGAGGTGTATGGATATATTTTTTTTGTATATTTTTGCGAAAATTTGAAAAAAAAAGATGAGAGAATACGAAAAGATTAATATAAAATATGCATAACCATCTTATTAATAAAACCAAATACAAAAAAAAAATTCAATGTAACCAGTACTTAGACAAACAAGAATAGGATACAAGAATGCAAAAATGGAAACATGGCATAATGATTGCCTTTATTTGAGGACTTGAACTCTTCTTGGTTGACTTGCTACTTAACTAGCTTCTTCAAAGGCTGCTCTGCTTGTCTTCGACAACCTCTTCAATAGCATTTACTGACGCCCACCATGCGGTGGCATGGGGTTTGTTGCAACATTTGGATTATTCCATGTGAAGGTAAGGTCCTTCGAGTCAATCAAGTCTTGAACCTTGTGCTTAAAAGATTTGTAATTGTCAATTGTGTGCCCCGGGGCACCCAATTGATACTCACAGTGAGTGTTAGCATCATATCCTGGAGGGATAACAATTGGAGGTGCTAGATATCTCAAGGCAACTACTCCATCCTTTAGCAGATAAAGGAGGATTTGGCCATATGGTACAGGAAGAGGATCAAAGTGTCTCTCTGGCCTCCTCAACCTTTGTTGGTTAGGTTTCCATTATTGTGGAGCGCGTTGTTGTTGGTTTGGGTGTTGTTGTTAGTTCGGGTGTTGTTGTTGATACCCTTGTTGCTGATATGACTATTGTTGTTGGTAAGCCAGACGCTGGTATGAAACAGGTGCAACGTTATCAACTTGATGATAGAGATTTTGTTGTTGAGGTATCTGAGCAGAAACTAGAGTTGAAGCAACTTGATGATAAGGCACAAGATCATATTGCGCAGCTGCAACATACGGGTGTTGGTAGTAAGGTACTGAAGTAGGCGCCCTCTAATGTGCTTTTCCCCCATGAGAAGAGATGACATTTGCTTCACCCTCTTTTTTCTTATGCCCATTGAAAGGCTTCTTGATTCCAGCCTCGCTATCATAACCTCCTTGAATCTTTTCTCTTTTAAAACCTTCTTCGATTCTTTCACCAACAATCACCATGTCTGAGAATCCTGAAGAGACACTACTGATAAGCTTTTTATATTATTTCCCTTGCAAGGTATCCATGAAAATATCAATCAATTCACGGTTGGCCAGCGGTGGATGCACTCTTGCAGGTAACTCCCTCCAACACTATGCATACTCTTTCAAGGATTTGTTGTCCTTTTGAGCCATACTCTGAAGTTGAGTAGGATTAAGATCAAGGTCAATGTTGTATTTGTACTGCTTGACAAAAGCTTCAGCTAACTCAGCCCAGGTGCGTACACTACTATGCTCCAACTACATGTACCATTCGAGAGATGCTCCAAACAAACTGTTTTGGTAGTAATGAATCATCAACTTTTAATTTCTAGCATAGGCAGCATCTTTCGACTTTACATCTTCAGATGAATGTTGGGACATCTAAGACCCTCATATTTTTCAAATTCTAGTACCATGAATTTTAAGGGAATCACAACATCTAGAGCTAGACACATTTCCAAGGCATTCAAAGTAGTTAGGTTATGCCCTTCTATGATTCGGTGTTTTTTGGATAAAGCACGACACATCTTGATGGCTTCAGTATCATGAGCAGCGTGAGGACTGACAATAGGGATAGCCTCATGATAATCTTCCGCGTCATACTCATCTTGTATCTTTTCTTCGGCATTGGGAACAGGAATTGGAATAACAGTAGGTTGAGCTTGTGGGATAGCTCCGATAGTAACCCCAGATGTAGGAGTTAGTTGAGTAGCGGCTCCTTCTACTGTAGGAGTGAATTTCATAGGAATTCTCTAGGTGATGGGATCGAGAATGGGCACTGAAAGCCTTGAGGTGGATCCTTGCACAGGAACGTTGTTGTTTGCAGCATCAACCTCACGCAGTTCTTCTTCCTTTCGGGCCATAGCTATGGCTTCGAGAATCTGGCCAATCTTGCCCTTGATAGAGTCCAATCCTCTGTGAAAGAAGCTTGTTCTTCTTGAATCTGATCCAATACTCGTCTAATAATGGCTCGAGTTATGTACTGGTGCCGGGGAATCAACTTGATTAAATGGATGAATGAAAATGAAATGAAATGAGTTTTAATTTTGAGATGCAGGATGCAAGATGAAATGATATGCATGGGTGTAATGCTAAAATGCAAGACCCAGGATCACAGGATCAATCGAGTCCACGAATTCATCCGAAGCAACATGTAAATAACCAAATTCTTTGATTGCGGGACCTTAAAAGTCCGAGGTACGAATGGAGGATAAGGCTGACCACTCTTCTCACAAGGATCTCACCAGGTAGGATCTAGAATTTCAAAGGAACCCCAAAGTCATGAATCTATATGGCTGTTCATTAGACACACATTGAATATGATGATTGATGACTCCCTCATATGAATCTCTTCTTGGTGAGATCTTTGTATCGAACTACACGAGAAAATCCTCTCTATGCCCCATACTTTGTGACCATCGACATCAGGTTCTAAACAACAGTATTAGAGTCATGGTCTTTCTTGACTGTTCGTTGCATATGTCAGTGATTTCCAGGCAAACAACTCCATCAGGAATGTCTCTTCTGATTGAGATCTTCGTATCGAACTATGCGAGATAAGTCTCTTGATGTCCCATACTACGTGACCATCAATATTAGATTTTGCGGAATGGTTTAAGGTTCTAAAAGGTCCATAGAGTCACAATTCCCAATGAAAGTCAAAAGGCTTGACGGCCGCCAACATTCTCATTAGAATCTCCTTTAAGCGAGGTTCTCGTATCGAACTACACGGGGAGAAATTCCCCGGTGCCCCATACTACTCAACCTCTCATATCTTATATGTTCACACTCTAGGCTCGAGTAGAAAGCCTTTCCCACAAGGTTATTAATCACATTTTCCACAGTACCAAGAACCACAAATAATAATATGGAAATCACTTAAAAGCAAAAGAAATATAAACAAGCAAAAAAGATAAACACTCAAACATGCGAATAAAACCTAGACTAGGCTTGACTTGCTTAGGGGTGAACCGTTTCTAAGCAGAGTCTCCATCTGTCGCACCTCGAAAAATACGACCTCTCAAAAAAAAATTCGTGGATGGGCTAACAGAGAGTCACCACCCTATATATATATATATATATATATATATATATATATATATATATATATATATATATATATATATATATATATATATATAACCACGTGCTTATATATATACTATATATTTACATATTTACAGTTTACATTTGATGAAAGGCTACAAACCTGTCTGCGAGAAAGAAAAAAATTATAACATTCTTACATGGTGGTACGACGTAACCTGCTGGTGAGAAAGAAAAGTTTACAAGATTCTAAGTAGCATTACTGTATATTCACTTTCAATTTTTTATTTATGATAATCACATGAAACTGATAGATTTTTCTATGAGGAGCAGTTTTTCGTTTGTCCGTCATCTTTCCATCTAGCAGCACCAACCATATATATATATATATATATATATATATATATATATATATATATATATATATATATATATATATATATATATATATATATATATATATATATATATATATATATATATATATATATATATATATATATATATATATATATATATATATATATATATATATATATATATATATATATATATATATATATATATATATATATATATATATATATATATATATATATATATATATATATATATATATATATATATATATATATATATATATATATATATATATATATATATATATATATATATATATATATATATATATATATATATATATATATATATATATATATATATATATATATATATATATATATATATATATATATATATATATATATATATATATATATATATATATATATATATATATATATATATATATATATATATATATATATATATATATATATATATATATATATATATATATATATATATATATATATATATATATATATATATATATATATATATATATATATATATATATATATATATATATATATATAGGTATCAAATTATGATTAATTATAAATTGTCAATGATGTCCCTAATATTTATTTTAAAGCCTAAATTTAATAATATTAAATCCAAAATAAAAATAAACATTTAAAATTAAAATAAAATACTAATTATTCTATTTATTTATACTAAACATTTATACAAAAATGTAAAAATAAATGGATCACAAATAAATAAAAGTCGGGCGTCCAAGTGCTAAAAAAATAAATCGAGTACATCAAAATGCAAAATAAACGACTCGAAAAAATACAACGTTTGGTTAGATTTAAAAATAAATTTTTACCTGTTAAAATACTCAAACTGACCAAAATGCGATAAAAAATAGTCAAAAAATTAATACAAACACGTTAGGTTAAACTATGCAAAATGTAAATTAATACAATTAACGTCTGCAAGTTCGATTTTGAAATGTTCTGTCCACAAATTTTATGCACAGTTGAGATTTAATTTGACCGGTCTTCCGGTAAATTTGAGAAATTATTCTAGCTGACATTTTAAGTACTATGCGAGGCGAAATGCATGATATGCTATGCAAAGTAAAATAAAGTCAGATGCATGAAAATTTTAAAATACCAGGACAAAATTCGAGTATGACAATCAGTGCATCTAACCTCAGCTACCTTTACTCTAGTTTTATCCCACATGATCCATATTCTACCATTACTATGACTAGTATAGTTATCAATATAATACTTCCTATAGCTTATTTTATTTCTAACAGTCATTGCTTTAGATTTCTTGACTCTAGTTTCTACCAAAATAATAAGATCAAGGTTTAGGATTTTGATACGGGTTCTAATCTCCCTACACTACCTTGAGTTTTTCAACCCTTTAATATTCAATTCTACAATCATGTCTCTTATACAATGGTCACTATAAGATTATTCCAGATCCTAAGTGGAGCAAAAGTCTTTTGACAGAGGACTTCAACATCTGATTTCTTATTGGTATTTTCCTGCATCATCATCTTACCTTTGTTTTTCTTATTTTTTTGTCACCTATGTCCATGAGGAAGTCCCTTTGTTAGCTGGTGCGGTAGGAATCTCTTCTTCTGCGGGGTGGTTCCTAGATTTTGCCGTCACTTCTCGCCATTGTTTAACTATCTTGAGCTTCTCCTTGATACATTGGTGCCCTATTTTATGGCAGGTGTCACAGTACTTTGGCTTCCATTCAAATTCAACTGGTTAAGTGATCTTCATTCCTTCATTATCTTTGATTATTATGCTATACTTTTGTGTTTGAGTTATGTCAATCTCCACAAGTCCGCACACATATGAGACTCGTAGTTTATTTGTCATACATTTATCTGTGAAGAGAGGTTTACCCAAAGCACTTCCTATCTTCCCCAGGCTTTTGGCTCCCCAAAGATGCAGGGGAAGCTGAGGCAGTTTAACCCACATTAGAAAAGTGCGATTCATTTCTCTCTTGAAACTAAATTCAAGACTCCAATCTTTTAGGACCATTGGCATATTTTGAATAGAGTATGATCCTCTCATAAGCACCATTTGCTTGTTTTAATTGGAACAAGACTTCATTAGGAAGTATCCTTCTTCATGGTAGAACATCTCTGAAAGTTACACAAAGTTCCAATACCTAATCATGTATTGTTTCACCGTGTTCATGCTAAGGTCCTTTCCTATAAAAACATTATGAGTGTATCCTCCTAGAATATTACCTCTGGTTCAACCTTAGACGCTTTAATTTCCACTTCAATTTCACCCTCCATGATTTTGGGGGCCATAAATTCAATCGTTGTTCCATTTGTTGGAACTCGATTGCTGCTTATGACCTCCACCTAGACAAGTGAAGAGAGACCTCCCCCACTTATCATTTCTCATGTACTTAAGGCTCGTAGCGTACAACACTTTTCATTCTTTATTAAGTGTCTTAGAGGAGTTTGAGATGAGAAGAGAAGACACAAAGACACTAAAGGGAACTGAGAACCCTAATATTGTCATGCAAAGTGGTCCTAAAGTTAGGATGAAAGGGTACTATCTAATGTTATCATACAAGGGATTGAAAGCCTAATGTCTCTCCTACTCCTATCTTAAACAGAGGGACTAGGAATCCTAAGGGATCATGTGAGAAAACACAAGTAAACACATCACTAATCAATCACAAATGAAAATAGAAAGAAAGACTTAAACAAGTCATGAAAGATGAAAGGATATGAGAGAAGCATAAACACCAACAACAATGAATATGCAAACATGAGACATACATCAATGACACACACAAGTCATATCCAAGTCAACAAGATGGAAGATCAAAACACAAAAAGAAACAAAGTAACCACACAAGATCACATGCCTTAAACATCTTAAGAAGAATGATGTCAAACATTGAACCACAAACAAAGAAATGAGGGGAGAAATAGAGTGGGGCAGAAAACACATCATGATAATCAAAATCATACATTCATCCATGATCAATCAAAATAATACATCTAAGACCACCTCAAAAGAAGTTCAAACATTTAAATCCTTCTCAAAGTGAGACACATGCCACAAAAGCATCAAGATCAAATATCCATTCATCAAGGTCAAAAGTAAAGCCAAATGATATGCATCAAATTCAAATTCAAGTTATCAAACAAGGTCAATAAGAATCACACTCAAATTGGAGGACCAAAGTCCATGCAAACATCTCATAAGTCAAACACAAGTGGAAAACATGATCATACAAGGCATGTGAGATGAAACACACATTCAACGGACCCCTAATCATGGAAGTCATAACCTCTAACATGTTATCAAAAGCAAACAAGACTCAATAAACATTCATGGGATCACATAAGATCACACCTCAAAAATTAGGTCAAGACATGCACACACACATAATTAAAATAACAAGGTTTTGAGGCATCAACCAAAAATAGAAACAAGTCCAAATAAAATCCAAATAAAATCTGAGACTCAATTTAAGTCAATCAAGAATCAGTGTGCAAAAGATCATGACAAGAATTGCATCAAAGCATCACCAATTGTATCAAACAAGGCAAGGTACTCAACTTATCGAGCACACATCGAGGGTCAAATAAAATCCAATGAAAAACAAACAAGAAATAATCATCAAAACATCAAACTAGCCCTCAAATAACCCTCAATCAAACACTCGAGTGTGAGAGGAAAATTGGTCAAAGGGGGTATTCAAATGAGGTCAAAGATCAAGCCTAAATCACAAGGACAAGCAATAAAACCACTTCACAAATTAAATTGATTAAAAATAATAAAAATAAAATGTAAAATAAAATATAAATTGTGAAAAATATCTTGACACATCAATTAATCAGAAAGTAATTTTTGTTGATTTTAAAAATGATTTGAACTATTAAAAATAAAATTAAAATGAAAATAATAAAAGAAATAAAATAAAATGAAAAGGAATGAAAGGGGGTGTGATAGCAAAACCCAGAATGAACTGGAATTAGTTCAATGCGCGCAAATGGGCTGAAACAGGGGGTGTGGATATCACAAGAGGCAAAGCCCAAATCAAAATTGGAAAAAAATCTCAGATTAAATGAAACGCATCGTTTCATTAACGGATGTGGCATGACACATCACGTTTCAACGTGCCACACAAGCCAGTCAACGCACATATCACTGCCCACCTCAACTTTTGACCTCAGACGCCGGAGCCCTAGCTCTGATCGTCTTCTCCGATGAGACTCACCGGTGGTGGCTACAAAACCTGATAAAAATGGAAACCCAAGGTACATTCTTGAAGGAAATTTCACGTAGATTATGAAAATGCTAATGGTTTTTCAAAAAGGTAACTCTATCATGGAGAAATCAGGGCACAAAAGTTGAACACTCAAACTGAAATTTGACCAAATGGCCATAATAAGCACACAAACATTGCCTACACATGGTAGGGCTTCAGATGCAACCAGTGTGAACATGTTTTCATGCTTAGAATGAGAGTTTCAGTTTGAGGAAAATTACCTAACGGAGCAACTCCGTTGGTCCTTCAAATGCTATGCAAGCTTCAATCCAAAGCCACAAATCTTCTCCTTGTGCCTCAGTGAGTGAGAATAATCCAAGAAATGGGAGGAAAATCCAAAGAAATATGCAATTTGAAGAGAGAGAAAACTTGAGAAATCTTGAATGAAACTCACTCTTTATGCAGTAGCCAGTTCCTGCCCTCACGTTAGGGTTTCCTTAAACATTATATATGAGGGCTGTGAGGTGTTTTTGTAGGCCCATGATGAGTGGTTCTTGTGATTTTACAACTTTGCCAAAAATTCCAATGTGAGGAGTACACGGGTTTAGGTGGGTTTGCTACTTATTCAAGTCACTCTTTCTGGTCAGATGGGGGTGAGGAAAGAAACTTGAGTCATTAGAATGAGAGGACATGGGTTTGTGTGTGGTTTTGAATGATCACCTCATAAGGCATGAAATTTGAAAAAAGGCTTGAAATCATGAGCTCATGTTTTCTCATTTTGGGTAAAAACTAATATGGTCATGACATGATGATGATATGATATCAAAGGAGCAAAAACAATCCCGTTTGGTGACTTAGAATGTAAGAAAATCACATTAGATCCATAATCCATATTTTCAAGTTTATAATGCTTTAATTGTCTCAAATAATCAAAGTCCATGGATTTTAAGGTCATGATGGAGTTAAGGTATTGGCATACAAGTTTCATGTGGCAATAATTTTGATTTGAGGTCTTGAAGTTCATGAATTTGGTCCTTGAAGTGAATGACATAAAACTAGGTTTCCAAAAATGACCTTGACTTGGTATGATCATAACTAGAGCTTCACACATGGGAATGATGATTACTAACACTTTTTGTAAATCTTAGACAATAAGGAACAACTCTCATGTTTGTTGAAAAATGAGGAAGAGCTTGAATCCATGTGAAAAATGCCTTAGAAGTGAGTTACCCTTGAGTGTCTCTAAATTCTCTTCATTTTGTGACACCAACTTGTAGACATCATAACTTGAGATGTATGAACCTAATGGAAGAGTTCTTGTACTCAAAATAAAGCGTGAAAGATAAGGAACAAGTCTCATGTTTGATGGAAAATGAGATAGGACTTTCATCATGGTGAAAATTATCCTTGAAGTTAGATACTAAAAGAAGGGATTTTACACTTAGAATCATTTGAAACCCTAATTTAGCAACTTCTTGAACCCTTGAATCTCCTTGACCCAGCTTCAACATAACGTTTGAGAAGACTTAGGATGATTTCTCCTGGCCTCAATGATCAAGAATCAAGCCTTGAGCTCTTTCAAATCCACAGTTGACTTTTTGTTGACCAGATAAAACCCTAACACCTTATCCACCGACTGAGGTTCTTGCAAATGGTTTGTGTAATCATGTGACCCCCATAGAAGACCCTTAGGGTGTACATTGAGCCCTTAAACCATGTCTCATCCAAGGAGATAGCCACATGTGCCTCTAATCACCCTTAAGATAGGAGGAGATAACCAAACACCTACTTTCTCTCCTCAAGAAGCTTTGAGACCAACTCTGATGATAATGAAGACTTGGTGACTTGAAATTGTACCCTTTCCTGAGCTTTAAACACGGAGCTTCTCTCTTGAGTAGTAAATAAAACATCTTGATCCCCTGTCTAGAACCAATGCTATGCACAAATGCTAATGCAAGATGCTATGAAACATAAGCCAAGATAGAGGAAAAGGTTGGGAAAATTTTGAGGTGCTACACATAAGATAAGATCAAAAGTTTACGAGGGAAAATAGTACATAGTACATATCAAAACATTCCATTCCACTACCCTGATTTGGTGGTGCAAAGGACAACTTTTGTGTATAATTTTCATCCCTGTGTAACGACATTATTTCAAGTCGCCAGCACACTTAAGGATATTTCTAATGGGCCCTCCAACAAATCTTTTACTGGCTATAAAATAACTTGACCACTTGAAGAAAGTAAGCAGAAGGAAAGCAACGTATGATAACAAAAATAGTAGTGAAGAAATACAATACAATGCAAGAATAATATTCATAATATGAAAATTTTCTTTAAGTAATTTGTGATATTCATGGTGTTTATATAAGCTTGTGTAGAAGCAAATTCATTGTAAATTTTTTTTTCTCAAACAGTTGTTTCTAATTTCTTAAGGGACCAGTTAGGTTAGAATCCTTAAGAAGAGACAGTTAGTCTTTGTTGTTAGTCACAAGCAGTTGCTAGTGCAAATTGTAATAATTTGATTATAGTGGATTAAGTCCTTGTATATAAGGAAAAATCACCTTGGCGGGTGGAATGGATTAGCTTGATAGTTTTCAAGTGAACCAGGATATATCGTGTGTCTTTCTCTCTTGATAATATCTTTGTGATCTTTGTTTGAGTTTCACAAAAAGCTTTCATTTTTGAAAACCCAATTCAAACCCCCCTTGTGTTTTCTCATACCTTCAATTGGTATCAGAGTCTGGTTCTGATTATGATAAAAGTTTTATCAACACTTCACCGTGTTCAGTACCGATCTAGTATTTGTGTGAGATATCATGGCTGCCGCTAATGCTAATCCTATTCCAAATGAGAAAGACCACTACAGTGCTAAATCACTTGCTTTGATGGTGAAAAGTTTGACTACTGGAAAGATAGAATTGAAAGTTTCTTTCTTGGCTACGACATAGATCTTTGGAATCTTGTAGATGATGGCTATACTCACCCAGTTGATGCTGAAGGAGTAAAAGTGTCAAGAATTGCTATGACAAATCAACAAAAGAAAGAATACAAGAATCATCACAAGGAAAGAACTATATTGCTAAATGCTATTTCTTATACTGAGTATGAGAAAATAAAAAAAAATAGAGAAACTACCAAGTCCATTTTTGAGTCACTTCAAATGAATCATGAAGGAAATGCTCAAGTAAAGGAAACAAAGGCTCTTAGCCTAATCCAGAAATATGAAACCTTCAAGATGGATGATGATGAATCTGCAGAAACTATGTTTTCAAGATTTCAGATGCTAGTAGTAGGACTCAGAGTGCTAAAGAAAGGATATTCATATGTTGATCATGTCAAGAAGATTATCAGAAGTCTTCCCAAGAAATGGAGACCTATGGTAACTTCTCTAAAGCTATCCAAGGATCTGAGCAGTATAAGTCTTGAAGAACTTATTATTTCTTTAAGAAGTCACGAGATTGAGTTGGAGGAAGATGAAGCTTAGAAGAAGAGTAAATATATTGCTCTTAAGTCTAAGTCTAAAAAAGAAAAGGCTTATCAAGCTGAGGAAGAATCAAAAGATTTTGATGAAGACTCAGAAGAAGAGCCATCACTTATCTCCAGAAGGATCAACAGACTCTGGAAACATAGGCAAGGGAAGTTCAGAGGAATAAGAAGGAACAATGGTTGTTTTAACTCATCATCCAGATAGAAGAAGCAGAGTTCTGGAAAAGAAGTCATCTGCTATGAGTGTAATGAGCTAGCTCATTACAAGAACGATTATCCAAAGCTTAACAAAGACAATAAGCCTAAGAAGAACTTCGCCAAAGTTAAGAAGGGACTCAAGGAAACTTGGGATGACTATGATTCTGAAGAAGAAGAATATGATAAAGAACATGAAACTGTTTCAGTAATGGCAACAACAATTAATGTTGAAGTCTTTGGAGATCCAAAAGATAAAATGCTATGAGAATCAAAATCAGACTTAGACTCTGACTCAGAGATATCCTTAGCAGCTCAGTTGAAACACCAATCATGGTACATGGATACTGGTTGCTCGCGACACATGACGGGAAGAAGGCATATGTTCCAAAGTCTGGAACTTAAGCCTGGAGGATTCGTTGGTTTTGGAGGAAACCAGAAGGGTAAGATCATTGGCTCTGGAAATATTGGTAATGGTAAACTTCCTTCTATTATGAATGTTCTTCTGATCTATGGTTTGATGCATAACTTATTGTCAATTAGCCAACTTAGTGACAATGGTTATGATATCATTTTTAATCAAAATTTTTATAAGACTGTTAGTTAGAAGGATGGCTCAACCCTTTTTAATGGAAAGAAGAAAAACAACATTTATAAAATCAGACTTTCTGATCTTATGGACTAGAATGTTAAATGTCTTTGTCTGGAAATGAATAGTGTCGCTATCGCGAAAATAAGGTGTCGGAAAAACAGAAGAGTCGCCACCTTTCGTTATTTATCCCACAGAAAGGGAAAGGAAACGATCGGAAAAACCTGACAAAAAGGTATAAGACAAGGTCACTGCAACCATGTCTGGGTTTGGGAGTCGGTTACGCAAGGGGAAGGTATTAGCACCCCTCACGTCCATCGTACTCGATGGGATCCATGCTTGTTGTGTTTATCTGACGGGTTGGTTTAAATATCTATGCTAAAAGGCTGGTCTGAAAAGAAAAGAAAATGTGACTCGGCAGAACACAGCAGTTCTATGCCTACGTATTCCCGTCTGGAACGAGAAATCAGAGTCAACGTAGTTCGGCTAACTATGGGTTACGGGGGGAAGGTTGCTCGCCGAGATATCGCATCTCGTGCCTAAGTACTTTCACACGGCGTGAAAGATCAGAGCAAACGTAGTCCGGGCTAACAAGACCACAGGTTTGGTTCAAAAGTTTTACCCGAGTAGGGTTAACAGACGGTTCCAGCAGTTGGTGTATGCAGCTCGCTCGTCGGAGACTTAGGCGTTACCGTTTGCGGTAGAACCGAGAGTTAACGAAACTCTCCTTATGAAAATGGTTTCCAAGGATTAAAGGTCCCAGAGGATAAAAAGATGTTTGATCTTTGTTTTATGTCTTTTAGAAGAAGTGTTTTGAGTTCTGTTTGTAACTCATGTTGCATTAAAGACTTGGACTTAAGAGTGAATGCGTCGCATGTCACCCAAAGGGTACCATACTAAACACTCAAGCTGTTGAAAATAAACTCTTCAACAACCCTTTTTCAAGTGCTTAAGGCTCGTAGCGTACAACACGCGTTAATCTTTATTAAGTGTTTTAAAGATGTTTGCAGATGAGAAGAGAAAGGACGCACTAACGGGGAACTGATCCAATCCTAAAGTTGTCATGCAAAGTTGATCCTATAATTGAGGTTAGGAGGGAACTACCTAATGTTATCATGCATGGTTAGTGTTAGAACACAGATTGGTTCTTAATAATAACTCTTTGTTTTGATGATAACTGTTAGGAAATTTATATTTAAGAATTATACTCTAAAATTTGTTTGAGAGTTTTACTACAGATTGAATTGGAATTAACTCTCTAGAAGCAAATCTGTTTTGGATACAAGAAATTATCCTGACTCTGAAGCGCCAGATGCATCTTACAGAAGAATCTGATTGCTCCTTACAGAAGATCCTGAGCGTAGTCTCCAGAAGGATCTGAAGCAAGAAGCTCCAGAACATTGTGAGTCAGAAGCATCTGAAGATTGTCAGAAGCATCTGAAGCTGAAGCATCTGAAGCAAAGAAGAATATTGATTGAAGAGTTTCTCAAAGCATTATTCTACAGAAGTTTCTGAAAGTACCAACGCTGCCAAGTACAGAAGTTCTGTGTCAAATATGCTCTGATGATCAACACGCTGAAAGCACACATGCTGCAGAAGACTCTGATATAGCATAGTTCTGAATATCATTAGAAGACTCTGATCCACTCAGACTCTGAAGAACTTGCTGAAAACTGAAGAAGTAATATTCAAGAATATATCCGTTGGAGTTATTCAACGTCTCTTTCCTCATTTGTGCTAGACACACTTACACAGACAAAAAGGATTTTTCTGTGCCATCTACTTCTAGGAAAGGTCACTTGATGTAAAGACAAAAAGGCTCATACATTTTTGGGACTCTCTTTTCAACGCTCAGCTTCCTTGGATCAGTTGCCTATAAAAGGAGAACTTCACCACATTCTTCAGTTACACAATTTTGCTGAAAAGAAATCACATTATTCTAAGCTCTTATTATTTCATATTCTTCTTAGAATCTTATTGTACTTAAACTTAAGAGAAAAATCACTGTTGTGATAAAAGCTTTATAGAAGCATTAATACTCTTGTACTTAATTTACATTGATTGTAAAGGTTATTTCTTAAGAGGATTCAGTTGGAATCAGTAGCTCTTGAGAAGACTAAGAACTGTTGTTCTTAGGTGTTACTATTGTAATCAGTTTGATTTAATAGTGGATTAAGTCCTTGTTGAGAAAGGCAAATCACTCTAGGAAGGGTGGACTGGAGTAGTTGTTTAAACGAACCAGGATAAAAATAATTGTGTGATTATCTTTCAAGTTTTAATCTTTCATACTTATTCAACCCCCCCTTCTAAGTATTATCTCACCTTCAGTTGGCATCAGAGCTCCGGTTCTGAGTGTGCTACCACTTAACAGTGTCAGTAAAGATCCAGAGAGATATACTTTGATATATATATTTATTTGTTATCATGGCTGATAATTCAATGTCCAATATTAACATTAAATATGAAGAGAGGGATAGGATCAACACCAAACCCCCAATGTTTGATGGAGAGAAATTTGACTACTGGAAAGACAAAATTGAGAGTTTTTTCCTAGGATATGATGCTGATCTATGGGATCTTGTCATAGATGGATATGTACATCCCACAGATGGGGATGGGAAAAAGATTGACAGAAAATCTATGACAGATGCTCAGAAGAAAGATTTCAGAAATCACCACAAAGCCAGGACTATATTACTGAATGCTATTTCACATACAGAGTATGAGAAAATTACAAACAGGGAAACTGCTTTTGATATGTTTGAATCCCTAAAAATGACACATGAGGGAAATTATCAAGTTAAGGAGACAAAAGCTCTAGCTCTGATCCAGAAGTATGAGGCTTTCAAAATGGAAGACTCTGAATCTGTTGAAGCCATGTTCTCCAGATTTCAGATACTCACTGCTAGGCTGAAAGTTCTGGACAAGGGATATTCTACATCAGATCATGTAAAGAAAATCATCAGAAGTCTGCCTACCAGATGGAGACCAATGGTGACTGCCTTGAAGATGGCCAAAGATCTGAAAAGATCTCTCTAGAAGAACTCATCAGCTCACTGAGGAGCCATGAGATTGAGCTTGAGGAAGATGAACCTCAGAAGAAAGAAAAAGGTAAATCTGTTGCATTAAAATCTAACAAAACTGCTAAAGCTTTGCAGGTCATTCAAGAAAGCTCTGAAGAATATTCTTTTGAAGAAGAAGATGAGTTATCCATGCTGTCCAGAAGGATTAACAAACTCTGGAAGCACAAGGGAAAGAAGTTCAACAACTTCAGAAGATCTGATAACAGAAAGGAATCTTCTGGTCACAGAAGATCTGCCAAGAAAGAAGTTGTGTGCTATGAGTGCAAAGAACCTGGGCACTACAAGAATGATTGCCCCAAACTTCAGAAAGAAAAACCCAAGAAGAAGTTTAACAAAAAGAAGAAGGTTCTGATGGCAACATGGGATGACTCAGATGAATGTGAATCATCTTCTGAATCAGAAGAAGAATGTGCAAATGTTGCACTGATGGCCAGCACAGAGGATCAAGAGGAAGGTACCTCAGGATATGAATCAGAATCTGAATCTGATGATGATGCAGAAGAGGTAATGGCAAAACTTACCAAAGAAGAACTCATTAAAGTTTTAACAGAAGTTCTTAAAAGTTATAACAATATCAAACTCAAATACAAGAAGCTGAAAAGCAATCTTGAATCTGAGATTGATCTTCTGAAAACAGAACTTGTTGAGCAAAAAGAAATAAATCTGAAAATCAAAAATGACTTTGAAATAACTCAACAAGAATCTGAATCTGAGACTAAGTCATGTGAAAATATTTTAGAAAAATATGACTCTAGTTTCTAGAGATTTCTCACTAAGAGCATAGACAGAAGCAAGATGGCTTCTATGATCTATGGTGTTAGTGGAAACAACAGAAGAGGCATTGGATATGAATCTTCATCTGGAAGCAATCCAAAACCTGTTGACAAACTTTTCATCAAGAAGACACCTCTGTATTCTCAATTCAAATTTGGTCACTTGAATGACATTAAACACACAAGCTCTGAAAAGAATACTTATGTGTTTAAACCCAAGGCAAGTCAGAATAAACATTATGTTGTAAAACAGAAGTTTAGACAAACCTACAAACCAACTAACCCCAAAGGACCCAAGAAGATCTGGGTACCTAAAAACAAAATAATTCCTGTTGCAGATGTTCTTAGCAGCAAGGTCAGGACACCAATCATGGTACCTGGACTCTGGATGCTCACGACACATGACAGGAGAAACGTCTATGTTCCAAAGCCTGGAACTTAGATCTGGAGGTGACGTGAAGTTTGGAGGGAACCAGAAGGGAAAGATCATTGGATCTGGCACTATTGGAAATGGTAAACTTCCCTCTATTACTAATGTTTTACTTGTTGAAGGGTTAAAGCATAACTTATTGTCCATAAGTCAATTAAGTGACAATGGTTATGATATTACCTTTAATCAAAAATGTTGTAAAGCTATTAGTCAGAAGGATGGCTCTATCCTATTTAGTGGTAAGAGGAAAAACAACATTTATAAAATAAATCTTTCAGAACTTAAAGTTCAAAATGTTAAATGCCTCTTATCTGTTAATGAAGAGCAATGGGTCTGGCACAGAAGATTGGGCCATATTAATATGAGACGTATATCTCAGATTAATAAATTTAATCTTGTCAGAGGACTCCCTAATCTGAAGTTCACTTCATATGCTCTTTGTGAAGCATGCCAGAAAGGGAAGTTTTCAAAAACATCTTTCAAATTAAAAAATGTTGTTTCTACCTCTAAACCATTAGAACTACTTCATATTGATCTGTTTGGACTAGTGAAAACTGCATCCATCAGAGGCAAGAAGTATGGATTAGTCATTGTTGATGACTTTAGCAGATGGGCATGGGTAAAGTTCTTAAAACACAAGGATGAGTCACATTCTGTGTTCTTTGACTTCTGCAAGCAAGTCCAGAACGAAAAGAATTTTAAAATTACTAAAATCAGAAGTGATCATGGTGGTGAATTTGAAAATAAATATTTTTCTGAAAATGGCATTGCACATGATTTTTCATGTCCTAGAACTCCACAACAGAATGGGGTTGTAGAGAGGAAAAACAGAACTTTGCCAGAAATGGCCAGAACCATGATCAATGAGACAAATCTGGCAAAACATTTTTGGGCAGAAGCAATCAATACAGCATGCTACATTAAGAACAGAGTGTCTGTTAGACCTCTTCTGAAGAAGACTCCTTATGAATTGTGGAAGAACAAAAAGCCCAACATTTCATATTTTCATCCTTTTGGATGTATTTGTTTTATGTTAAACACTAAGGAAAATCTGGGCAAGTTTGATTCCAAAGCACAGAAGTGTTTCATGCTTGGATATTCTAAACGCTCTAAAGGCTACAGAGTATACAACACAGAGACACAGATTGTGGAAGAATCCATTCATGTCAGATTTGATGATAAGCTTGGCTCTGAAAAGCCAAAGCAAGTTGATAACTCTGCAGATAGGGAAGTAGTCTTTATTGACTCTGATGTTCCAGAAGCAAACAAAACTCAAGTGAAGGAACCAGAGGCAACTCCAGATGCTACTCCCTTAACTTCTCAGATGAATAACCTAAACATTTCTGAAGAGTCAACTATCAGAGGATCATCATCCAGAATTAAAGCTTCCCATCCAGAGGATGTCATTATTGGAAAGAAGGATGATCCCATCAGAACAAGATCCTTTCTAAGATCATCTGAAGCATCACTATTTGGACTAGTGTCAGAAATTGAACCATCTTCTGTAGAAGAAGCTCTGCAAGACAATGATTGGATCATTGCCATGCAAGAAGAGCTAAATCAATTTAGCAGAAATGATGTATGGGATCTAGTTCAAAGACCTCAAGGATTTAATATAATTGGTACAAAATGGGTCTTCAGAAATAAACTAAATGAGAAAGGAGAAGTTGAGAGGAATAAGGCAAGGCTGGTTGCTCAAGGGTACAGTCAGCAAGAGGGTATTGATTACACTGAGACATATGCTCCAGTGGCAAGGTTAGAATCTATACGCCTTCTTATTTCCTTTGCTGCACAATATAACATCACTCTGTATCAGATGGATGTTAAAAGTGCCTTTCTTAATGGTATTATAGAAGAAGAAGTTTATGTCCACCAACCTCCTGGTTTTGAAAATGAAAAATTTCCAGATCATGTTTTCAAATTAAAGAAATCTCTATATGGATTAAAACAAGCTCCCAGAGCTTGGTATGAGAGATTGAGCAATTTTCTTCTGGAGAAGAATTTCATCAGAGGCAAAGTGGATACAACTCTATTCTGTAAAACAATTAAGAAAGATCTTCTAATTTGCCAAATTTATGTAGATGATATTATTTTTGGATCAACAAATATTATGCTTGGAAAGGAGTTTGCTACATGTATGCAGGCAGAATTTGAAATGAGCATGATGGGAGAACTCAGATTCTTTTTAGGAATCCAAGTTAATCAAACTCCAGAGTGCACCTACATACATCAGACAAAGTATATTAAAGAACTTCTGAAGAAATTCAACATGTCTGACAGCAAGCTGGAAAAGACTCCAATGCATCCTACTAGCTCACTTGGCAAAGAAGAGGTAAGTAAGAAAGTAGACCAGAAGCTCTACAGAGGTATGATTGGCTCTCTTCTTTATCTTATTGCTTCTAGACCTGACATATTGTTCAGTGTTTGTCTGTGTGCTAGATTCCAATCAGATCCTAGAGAATCACACTTGACAGCTGTCAAGAGGATTCTAAGGTATCTGAAAGGTACTTCTAATGTGGGTTTGTGTTACAGAAAATCTGATGATTTCAAATTAGTTGGATTCTGTGATGCTGACTACGCTGGAGACAGAGTGGAAAGAAAAAGTACTTCTGGAAGTTGTCAATTTCTAGGAAGAAATCTAATCTCCTGGTACAACAAGAAGCAACCCACAATTGCACTTTCAACCATAAAGGCTGAATACATTGCTGCTGCTGGATGTAGCACGCAGATGCTCTAGATGAAAAATCAACTAGAAGATTATCAAATTTTTGAGAGTAACATTTCTATCTTTTGTGATAATACTTCTGCTATATGTTTGTCCAAGAATCCTATTTTACATTCTAAGGCAAAACATATAGAAATTAAGCATCATTTTATTAGAGACTATGTTCAGAAAGGAATCATAAATTTAGCCTTTGTTGATACAGATCATCAATGGGCAGATATTTTTACAAAACCCCTTGTTGAAGATAGATTCAATTTTATTCTGAAAAATATTGGTATGGATTTTTGTCCAGAATGATATTTATCAGAAGCAAATTGTTGCAGATGTAAAAATGCTTAAATACTCTAAAGTATTTCTTCTGTTTATTTATTCTATTCTGATTAATTTTTCTGATATGAAACTCTGAACTAACCATATTTAGAAGATCTGAACGTTGGCTAACGTTTCATTTCTTGAGAGAATTCAAAACAGCATGCAAGCAAACACGTGTCACACAAAATCTGAAGAGGTGGCGTGTACATAACTGAAGAGACGTTTGAGGTGAAATTTGAACAGTAAGAATCTTGGTTTTCCCCCCAAATTGTCAGAAGCATTTATTGTTTGAAATGATTTTATTCTCTTCATTTAATGCTTGCTCAAATGTGCGTTTTTATGACTTTTGATGTGCCTAAGTGTTTAGTATAAATACTTGTCTTGTATTCACTTTCACACTTTTCACTCTCAGAATTTACATGTGTTTTCATCTCTTATTCTCTCTGCATAAAAACCCAAAACCTAAGTGTTTGAAAAAGCATTCTTCAATGGCGTCTTCTTCATCAACAACTGCTCAGTTCCAATCTACTATGGTTGCTGTGACTTCAGATAACTTAGGTGCTGCTCCATATTCTCCTCCCAAGTGAACACTTCTAAGACCTGTTGATAAACTAGAAGTTCTGTGTGAATCTATGGTTGAGTTTGATTCTTTGGATGATAATGGGTTTGATTTTCGTTCCATTGTTAGAGCTCAAGGATGGGTTAAGTACTTTGATAGGCTGTTTGGACCAGTTTACCCTCTCCTTGTGAAGGAATTCTGGATTCATGCATCTGTTTATCCCAAGTTCATTTTATCATCTGTGCTGGGAAAGGAGATTATCATCACAGAGGATCTGATCAGAAAACTGATAGGTTATGAAGAAACAGATGGTATTTCCCACTTGCCAGCTGGGCGTGTGGACATGGAAGAGGTTTATGAGGAAGTTATGACTGCTGGTCAAGCTTCTAACAGATTCAAAGATCTGAAGCCTGATTACAAGATCTGGGCCAAGATCTTCATGGGATACATACATCACAGGAAGTCAACCAATTCCCCAGATTATGTCAACAATGAACAGATCTATTTTATGTACTGCCTTAGCCAGAGCAACAAGGTAGATCTTCCATACATTCTGTTCATGCATCTGTGGAATCATATCAATGCATCTAGAGAATCTGTGAAGGAGAAAGGACAGAAGATTAGGACTTGGATCCCCTTTGGAAGGTTGATCTCAGATCTTCTCACTGAAAATGGTTTAGTGACTGCTCTGTACGCTGCTGGGGTTACAGAGGAATTAGAGTTTATTATGGGAAAGCCTCTGAACGCTAAAAGTCTTCTGAGACTAAAAATTGTTGATGAACTCACTACTGCTCCAAAGAGGCTGAATATGTCTGACCTGAATAAGAGGGTTCCTGTAGCTAACTTTCCTCTATTCTTTGCTGAAGAATCCAGACATATAGTGCTGATGTATATAGAGGAATGCAAAAGGGAAGGAGTACCTGTTCCAGCTAATGTGTTTCAGCTTGTCAAACAACCACTACCAGATGCAGGAGAAGAAGAAGAAGTACCACTTCAGAGGAAAAGGACTCAACCTGTAGAAGTATCTGAACCTGTCCAGAAGAAGGCTCTTCCATCTGTGATCCTTTCATATATTCAATCAATGAACAATGTAGGATCTTTAGCAACAATATTTGGAACCTCTGGTAAAGCTGTTGTTTCAGCTCTGCAACCTGCATCTGATAACACAGTTGCATCTGTTGAGCCACCAACATCTGCTTTCATACCATACTCTAATGAACCCTTTGATGATGTGTGCCCACGCACAAGACCAAAACCTCATCTGCTTAATGCCTTAAACAAATCCTTACCCCAAAAACCAGAAATTCCTTTCATTCCATATTATCCCCCTCCTCTGATTTCCATCCAAAAATCTTACCACCAACTCCCAAACCTAAACATATAACTCTGGAAACCTTGCTTAAACCACCGCCCAGACTTAATATTGATCATTTATTTCAAACGTTTTTGCAAGAAATACAGATGTCTTTAGGTACTGTTCAGAAGAGATGCTCTGAAACTATGGATGCAAATGAATCTGACATCATCTGGAAAGGATTCATCAATAGATTCAACACTGTAGCTTCCAATCTGAAGAACGTCTGTTCTGATGATGCAAAGCTCAGAGCTGAAAGGACTCTATTCTGGACTTTCAACAAAACTGAACCTCTGCTTCGTTTAGATGCTCCTCCACCTCCAACAGAACCAACTGCCAATGCATTGACTATGACTCTGGTAGAACCCTCTTCAGGATCTACAGAACCTATGGCAATTGACTCTGTTCAGGCTGTAGAACCTCCACCTTCTTCATCAGAGATAAAGACAGAACATCCAGACTTGGAAGTCAAGATTGCTGCTCTGGAGGCTGGTCAGTCTGAAATAAAATCTTGGATGGAAAAGCAAGATAAGAAGTCTGAGGATATGACAGAGTGGATGTCCAAACAAGATGAGAAGAATGAGACCATGACTAAATGGATGTCAAAGCAAGAGTAATCATCATCTGAGATTACAGACCTATTGAAGATGCTTTTGTCCAAACACTCTTAGATTTTTTTCATTCTATTTTTTTTGCATCTGTTGTTTGCATCTGAATTTTTATTGTTCTCTTCTGATGTTTACCTATGTACTCTTGCTTTGTTATTTTGAATGAATCAGTTTTTCTCCATTGAATTATCTTGTTTATTGTTCCTTTTGTTTGTCTTTTTAAAAGTTTTTACTTTTTGCTTATGACAAAAAAGGGGGAGAAAATAAAGATCTGAACTGTTTAATATAACTTCACCAGAATGAATCTTCAGACATATCTATTCTATCTAACATTTAACTTGACTATTTCAGAACATTTGATAAGAACACTCTATAAAAGAAACTCTGAGTCTCTCAGATCAATTGTCTTTTATCAAACCCTGAATCTTATATATGCAAGACTTTCTGACCCTAAAATGTTATAAGAACAAACAAGATCTAACTTTGAAGATTACTCAAGACAAAAGGGAAGTTTCTATTCCTTTTTCATATTTAATTCAGGGGGAGATTCATCATCTCAGGGGGAGTTATAATTCTTTATGTTCAGTTAAATAAAATTTCTGATACTTTTTGTCATCATCAAAAAGGGGGAGATTGTTAGAACACAGATTGGTTCTTAATAATAACTCTTTGTTTTGATGATAACTGTTAGGAAATTTATATTTAAGAATTATATACTCTAAAATTTGTTTGAGAGTTTTACTGCAGATTGAATTGAAATTAACTCTCTAGAAGCAAATCTGTTTTGGATACAAGAAATTATCCTGACTCTGAAGCGCCAGATGCATCTTACAGAAGAATCTGATTGCTCCTTACAGAAGATCCTGAGCATAGTCTCCAGAAGGATCTGAAGCAAGAAGCTCCAGAACATTGTGAGTCAGAAGCATCTGAAGATTGTCAGAAGCATCTGAAGATTGTCAGAAGCATCTGAAGCTGAAGCATCTGAAGCAAAGAAGAATAT
This sequence comes from Lathyrus sativus, assembly GCA_963859935.3. Taxonomy (NCBI): domain Eukaryota; kingdom Viridiplantae; phylum Streptophyta; class Magnoliopsida; order Fabales; family Fabaceae; genus Lathyrus; species Lathyrus sativus. The sequence continues at coordinate 470,100,841 of OZ012740.1, forward strand.
TGATTGAAGAGTTTCTCAAAGCATTATTCTACAGAAGTTTCTGAAAGTACCAACGCTGCCAAGTACAGAAGTTCTGTGTCAAATATGCTCTGATGATCAACACGCTAAAAGCACACATGCTGCAGAAGACTCTGATATAGCATAGTTCTGAATATCATTAGAAGACTCTGATCCATTCAGACTCTGAAGAACTTGCTGAAAACTGAAGAAGTAATATTCAAGAATATATCCGTTGGAGTTATTCAACGTCTCTTTCCTCATTTGTGCTAGACACACTTACACAGACAAAAAGGATTTTTCTGTGCCATCTACTTCTAGGAAAGGTCACTTGATGTGAAGACAAAAAGGCTCAGACCTTTTTGGAACTCTCTTTTTAACGCTCAGCTTCCTTGGATCAGCTGCCTATAAAAGGAGAACTTCACCATATTCTTCAGTTACACAATTTTGCTGAAAAGAAATCACATTATTCTAAGCTCTTATTATTTCATATTCTTCTTAGAATCTTATTGTACTTAAACTTAAGAGAAAAATCATTGTTGTGATAAAAGCTTTATAGAAGCATTAATACTCTTGTACTTAATTTACATTGATTGTAAAGGTTATTCCTTAAGAGAATTCAGTTGGAATCAGTAGCTCTTGAGAAGACTAAGAACTGTTGTTCTTAGGTGTTACTATTGTAATCAGTTTGATTTAATAGTGGATTAAGTCCTTGTTGAGAAAGGCAAATCACTCTAGGAAGGGTGGACTGGAGTAGTTGTTTAAACGAACCAGGATAAAAATAATTGTGTGATTATCTTTCAAGTTTTAATCTTTCATACTTATTCAACCCCCCCTTCTAAGTATTATCTCACCTTCAGTTAGAACCCTAATGTCTGTCATAACTTCTCTTGAACAAGAGAAGTCAGAGTCCCTAGGGGAACATGGCAAAGGAAAGCAACAACAAAAGAAATAAATCGAAAGAATAAAAAACTGTAAGTAAAATGCATGCAATGCAGCAGTACAAGCAGAAGGAGACAAACTCAACTTCTAGAGCAAACAAGCACAAGCCACACAAAACACAGGCAAGGGAGACAAACTCAATATTCATCCAACAAGCAAAGCCAAACAGTAACAGACAAGCAGAGGAAGACAGACTCAACCTCTAATGCAGACATGCAAAGGGAGTCAGGCTCAACCTATCAATGCACTTAGGCCTAAATCAACTACATGAAAGTCTAGTCTAATGCTCCACACCAAGCAGTCACACAAGTACAGTAAAGTAATCAGAAAATACACCAAACAGGACAACAAGCCAGCAGCCCAACAACAAGGCAGTCTTCTAACAACAAAACAAATCCAATAGTCTGTAGTTTGATCTCCATTCCCAAGATATCTTCAAGAGAATACTTCATCTTCAAGCTTCAAATGATCCACCAAGACAGATGATAATCAACATCAAGATGATTGTATGATGATGGGAAGCATGTTGGAAACCAAGGGAATCCATCATGGCACTCAACCATACATCCAAGCTAGGCATCCTCAAAGGTTCTACCTATTGTGATATGCCACACATCCCTCCAAAGGAGGGATGAGGCTCCCACATAGGGACCTTGAATCATTGGATGAGAATGGAAAGCAATCAAGGCAATCCATGTTTATTGGAGAAAGAGGGATCAAATCTAAAGCTCTTCCTAAACCCTAATCTTACAAGCTCAAATAAAGCTACCAAAAGGAAACCAAAACACCAAATCAAGCATTACAATTAAGCACACAGAAGCTCTAACAAGTCTAAAGCATTATCCAAAAGGAATGGGAAATTTATTTCATGCTATGGGTTACCATTGAGGTCATTCTAAAGGAAAGGCCATGTTAGAAGCACCATAAAACTAGTCCAATTGTTAATTCTAAGAAAAATATGAAATCAAGTCCTAAAATTCTAGGGAATTTTCTAAGGGATCCTAAGAGGGTTAGGGACCTATGGTAGAAAAGTCAGGGACTAAATCTAAAGGTAGAATCACTAAAGAAATCCTAAATCACAAAGTGTCCAAAGGGAGGTCAAATGGGGAAGCTCCTAAAAGTCTAGTCCAAAACAGAACTTAAAGCTACCTAAAAATTACCCTAAAAATCAAGAAAGCACCTTAACATGTCTATAACAAACCAGCAAAGAATCAAGTCCAAATTCTATACCAAAAAGGAGCACAAAAATCAACAAACAACAAGCATAGAATGCCACATTAAAAGAAATCAATAAAATGGAAAAATGGCAAATAAATTGGAAATTGCATCAAAATAACATCTAAGAGTATCAAAAAATCATAAATTCAATCAGGATCATGCTCATGTTTTTCTCACATTTTTCTGATGATTATTCAATTTATTATGAATTAAAGATGAAGAAAGCAATTAAAATAAATGAAAAATGAAATTAAAGAAATAAAACTTAGGAAAATTTTAGAAGCGTCAGATGTGATGACTGGCCAATCAATCCAACGCACACCAGCGTGCCAGCGCATAAATGAAGCGCTGCATTTTGGCTTGGTCAAAAGTCCAATTTCAGACTGAATCTCGTGCGTACGATCTGGAGACAAAGTCTTCTATTTCAACCTGATCCAATGGCTGTGGTTCATCGTTCCCATTCAAACTTCAGACGGAGGGAAATACTCAGGGCGGTTTCGGTGGCTGAGCCACCGTCTTCTCCGGCAAGCTCATGAGTTGCAGGTCATGAAAACATGTCATATCTTATATGGATCTTCTCCATTTTTCTTTCTGAATCCAAATCCATCATTATTTTCTCCTAATTCTCACTAGATTTTGAAATACGACAGATAACAGAAAAGTCACCAAGCTCTTGATCATCACCAATCTCACAATTAAGGCCACAGATCTCTTCCTCATTCTTCATGGATCATCATAAGCTATCTAACTCATGCTAAACCCTCAAAATCAGGTAGTTACGATTCTCAATAGAAAATTGATCACATCCTAATTTGTCTCTAAACTCCACAATTATGATCTAAAATCCATCTATATTCTTCCCTAATCCTTAACCACAATTCAATTCTACCTAGATCAACCTAGAACTAGAGCAATCATGAAAGTTACCAACCTGAGTTGTAGCTTGAAATTGGAGCAGTTACACTGTGATTCTTGGCTCCAACTTGTGCAGATTCGTTCAAGGATCAATGCTGAAGATGAAAGAATCCAAGATTTGCTCTGAAATGCTCTTGAAATGGAAACACGATTTTCAGTTGAAGCTTGAAAACTCTCACTACAATCTCTGGTTCTAGCTCCAAATAACCACCAAACTTGATCTGAACCTCTTTCTGAACTTAAATAGAATTGGCTAGAGGGATTTGGAGGCCCATTGGAGGCCCAATATGTGATATCCAAGTTTCCAATTTCTCTTCAAAATTCAATCATGGCCTACACGGTTCTGGATCAGTTTCTTCTCCTAGAAGCTTCTCATGTATTGTTTATGGCCTGTTGAGAATGAATGGACAAGATTGAGTCCTTGTTATCATCTTATGGCCAAGATTGAATGTGTTACTTATCCATGAAGTAACAATGTGAAACACCATGAAATAAGCCTCAAATTGAAATTCCATTCATGCCAAAGTGTTCCAAATGGTTTTTCTAGTCAAAATGAGTACTCATATGCATTTTCTTGACCTCTTATGATTAAATTTGAATTTTTCAACTTAAATGCCTTTTAATTTCCCCTTTGTCAAGCTTCCATGAACCAAGTCTCGCCCTAAGCCAAATCAGTGCCTTACGGATACATGGTTGACCTTAAAATCCCATTTTGAGCAAGTTTTGTGTTGGACAAAACTTCATTTGAGGCTCCCAAGATAGTGAAAATGACTCATAGTCCAAAATGACATATGATCCCACTTTCCCAAAATACCCCTGACTTGTAAACTTTATAACTTGAATTTTACAAATCATATGAAAGACTTCCAGTACAATTTGGAAAGCTAAGATCAAGACCTACCACTTTCATGTTGGACAAAAGTTGAGGAGAAACATACTTCTAGGTCAAACGTTCCTTGGGAGTTGGTTGACTTTTGCAGACAAATTTCACATTCATCTGATGACCTGCAACTTGTCTGGATCATAACTTGAGTTCTATAAATCCAATAAAGGACTTATAGTACTCAAATTAAAGCTAAGAACATTCTCTACAAGTTCCATGTCGGTCAAAAGTTGAGATGAAACTTTTATCTTGAGATAAGCGGTCTTGAAGTCAGACACTAAATAGGGGATTTTACACTGAGAACCCTGACTTAGCAACTCCTCACACTCTGGATTCTTCTTGAATTGATCTTGGAATAACACCTCATGTATCTCAAAACCACCTTCCATGATCACAAAGACTTAGAAATGAGTCTTAATCTCCTTCAGTTGCATAGTTGACTTAAGGTTGACCAGATAAAAACCTGAATTGCAACACCTTCAACTGTGGCTCTTCACATTTAGCAAAATGACTTGACTGAGCTCCACCATGACCCTCAAGGCACTCCATGAACTTCATCCACATATCCTATCCATGATCAAGGCTTTACAACCCACTGATGGTCTTCAATTGACCCCCAAGTTAGGAGATGAACCACATACCAACATCCAAACTTCTCAAGAACACAACCCACTTTCTGATGACTTTGGTGACTTCTCAAGCTTGAATAAGACCTCTAGATAGGCTCCTCTTGGTATAAACCACACTTGATCCCGTGCTAAATGAATAATGCTATGCTATGCAAATGCTAGACCAATGAGATGCTAATGCAATGAAACATAAACCAAGTAAGAAAAAGGTTAGGAAAATTTTGGGGTGCAACAGTTGCCCCTATTCAAGCGGCTTGAACCTGACTGGATGAAAAGCAAACGGATTTCAGACAATCAAGGTAAAAAATGGTTGAGTACCAAGGAACCCGAAAATTTGCTAACCAAAGCAATAATCTGCACAAACTGCTTGGGGAACCAATATCCAGAAAATTGAATCCGGTTGTCACGGCAAAAAACTGATCAATCATCTAATACATAACCTGATTCCAACATCAACCACCTGTGTGACGCCATAGGCATTGAATCCACACATTAGGTCAACAACAATCAATCTTCGAATATACGCTACAATAAGCGGGCACCGAACCATAGGATCATATCATATTATCCTTGACCTTCCACTTCCGAAGAAACAAGCATGCATTATGTAAAGCGCGTCATCCATGTACTATCCTGGATCTTCCATCTCCGAAGAAATGAGTAAAGCACTACGTAAAGCTCAATATCAATATATTTGATCTTCCATTCCCGCAGAAACGGGCAACGCACTAAATAAGAGCGCAAACTGTCAATATCTTTGACCTTCCATTTCCGTAGAAACGGGCATGCACTAAATAAAAGCGCAAACTGTCAATATCTCTGACCTTCCATTTCCGCATAAACGGGCATGCACTAAACAAAAGCGCGAACCGTCAATATCTCTGACCTTCCATTTCCGTAGAAACGGGCATGCACTAAATAAAAGTGCGAACTGTCAATATCTCTGACTTTCCATTTCCGTAAAAACGGGCATGCACTAAAATAAAAGCGCGAACTGTCAATATCTCTGACCTTCCATTTCCGCAGAAACGGGCATGCACTAAACAAAAGCGCGGACCGTCAATATCTCTGACCTTCCATTTCCGCAGAAAACGGGCATGCACTAAATAAAAGAGCGAACTGTCAATATCTCTGACCTTCCATTTCCGCAGAAACGGGCATGCACTAAATAAAAGCGCGAACTGTCAATATCTCTGACCTTCCATTTTCGCAGAAACGGGCATGCACTAAATAAAAGCTCGAACTGTCAATATCTCTGACCTTCCATTTTCGCAGAAACGAGCAGACACTAAGTAAAAACGCGAATCGTCAATATCTCTGACCTTCCATTTCCGCAGAAACGGGCATGCACTAAATAAAAGTGAGGACCGTCAATATCTTTGACCTTCCATTTCTGCGGAAACGGGCATGCACTAAACAAAAGCGCAAAATCAATATCTCTGATCTTCCATTTCCGCAGAAACGGGCATACACTAAATAAAAGTGCGACCTGTCAATATCTCTGACCTTTCATTTCCGCAGAAAAAGGCATGCACTAAATAAAAGCGTGAACTGTCAATATCTCTGACCTTCCATTTCCGAAGAAACGGGCATACACTAAGTAAAAGCGCGAATCGTCAATATCTCTGACCTTCCATTTCCGCAGAAACGGGCATGCAATAAATAAAAGCGCGGACCATCAATATCTCTGACCTTCCATTTCCATAGAAACGGGCATGCACTAAATAAAAGCGCAAACTGTCAATATCTCTGACCTTCCATTTCCGTAGAAACGGGCATGCACTAAATAAAAGTGCGGACGTTAATATCTCTGACCTTCCATTTCCGTAGAAATGGGCATGCACTAAATAAAAGCGCGAACTGTCAATATCTATGACCTTCCATTTCCGTAGAAACGGGCATACACTACGTAAAAGCGTGAATCGTCATAATCTCTGACCTTCCATTTCCGCAGAAACGGGCATGCACTAAATAAAAGCGCGGACCGTTAATATCTCTGACCTTACATTTCCGCAGAAACGGGCATGCACTAAACAAAAGTGCAGACGTTAATGTTACAGTATTGACCTTCCATTTCCGCAGAAACGGGCATGCACTAAACAAAAGCGCGAACCGTCAATATCTCTGACCTTCCATTTTCGCAGAAACAGGCATGCACTAAACAAAAGTGCGAAATCAATATCTCTGATCTTCCATTTTTGCAGAAACGGGCCTACACTAAAAAAAAGTGTGAATCGTCAATATTACGGTATTGACCTTCCATTTATGCAGAAACGGGCATACACTAAACAAAAGTGTGAATCGTCAATATTACGGCATTGACCTTCCATTTCTGCAGAAACGGGCATACACTAAATAAAAGTGTGAACTGAGCATCTGAAGACTTGAACAAACAACTCTGCGGGGAAATTCTGACGTCAGCCGCCAGCCATCCATCTTGAACAAAAATGGGCAATAACTCCAAAGGTCTAGTCCTAAAATCTTTCCTTTTAAAATGCTGACGTAACAGCAATCTGAGGAAAATTCCGCTAGGGAAGAAGAGAAACTTAACCAAGCAACTCTGATGAGGGAACACATGATAGGACAAACGTTATCATCACATATATCATGCCAAGAATTTGAATATCCGAAAACCATCCTGAACAAGAATTCGAATCACCTGCAGGGAAAAACACCTGAAAACAAAGAGGTAACCAACCTGGCTTATGTTCCAAAATGCATATGTTTGAAAATGGTGTAATGCTCCATACGGAATGGAAATGCTACGCGTTTTGGTAGATGCTATGCACGATACAAATGCAAAGAGGCATTCCCGCAAAATAAATGCTGGAGGAACGAAGCCAAACTTTCGCTGGGGGAAGAAACAATCCTGTTGGGGATAGCCCAAAATATCCAGAGTTACAAACTCTGCTGAGGATGATCAACCAATTGGACGAAAGACAACCTGCTGGAGAACAGAAAGAAAAATCCTGCCTGACCGCTTACTAGCCTGCATCCAACTCTTCCGGGGATAAAATGTGAACTCCATCTGTTGGGGAGGACTAAATTTCACATAGAGCCTGCTCCTACGTCAAGGAACTTCGGCTGGGGAAACCCGGTCTTTGCCTAGGATGCATCTAGTTGGGGAGAATCTATCTCTGTTTGGGGAGACACATCAATGCTCACAGTCCCAGGTTCAGATTCTAGGGGGACACACGACCGAACCTGCTGGGGAAGAAGGAGTCATCCTGCTTGGAAAAACATGCCATGAAACGAACTCGAAATGGCTTGCCCCAAAATCTATAACAACTTTTGACAAACTCTACAGATTTGGAGAGGAACGACTCCTTCTCTTTCAGCTTTTGCCCCAGCCTGCGGGATCTTCATCATATCCTTTCAAAAGGAAACCTGAGATCACTGTACGCCGGTGGTTTGATACGAACGGCTTCAGCACTTCGAACCTCACGGAGGTGCTTCAAGTTAATTGCCTTCAGGACAAGGATAGCTTTGGCGCTCTCGGGGTGACCTGCCTCTGTTTCATCACGACCCTGCCCCTCATGGGCTGATATGTAGGGAGTAGTACCCTTGGCTGCGAGAGATTCATCAAATCTCATCCTGATTGCCCCGGATTACCTGATTTCTGGATGGCTGACTCCCATGCCGCGATCATTTGACATAGCTTGCCCCGGTTCACCAGGATATTCTAGCGTCCTGCATTCTGTCCTGATCAAATCTTTCCATCGTGGAAACTTTCCTGCTGTCAAGCGCTTACTCGCAAGTAAAACAAGTTGTTCTGCATAAAAGACACATCAAATGCAATGCATATGGCAGTTTTCAAAATCCATTCCTGTTCACTGGAAAAAAAAATTTTATGACAAAATATATGAATCATTCATCAATATGTGAAAATCAATACAACGCTGTAAGAAGAATCCTTTCAGGAGTTAGTTCCGATGCGATCTTTACTGAAGTATACTTTCGAAACAAACCTATTTCAATTAGGACTTTTAAAGGTTGTAACGTGGTCAGGTTCACGGTTTAAGAAGGAAAGGATACAGGCTCAAAATTCATTTTAACCTACCCATTCTCCGTGATGTTCTCCAATCCTACGTTAAGCTAATTCGACCTTAGCGTTCTCCCCTCAAAGGTTGAGTGACAGTTCAAGAAATTACACTTTTCGAAGTGACAGTCGCTCCCTTTTTGTCTTTTGGCGTCCGGAGCCACACAATTTTGTTCTTGTTTGAGGATTTTTTTTCGCAATCCCTTTTCGCATTTCATTTTTTGTTTTTTCGTTTTCCCCTAACTTTTTCCTGGACTAACTCTTTAGAGTTTCTTCAATTTTGAAGTCCAGCGGGGTACCCTAATTTTTGCCTAAGTCGCTTGCTTTCAAGATTCGACTTAGCGGGCTTTTCTTTTTGATTCTTTTCTTTCTCTCTTTTTTTTGGAACAAATCGTATGACATCGGCTCGTATGACTTGTTAAAGAGATTGTGATTGTTTCACTCCTGATCGACCAGGCTTAACCATTGTGGTTTTTTTTATTTAGGTACGACCTATATAGGTGTGATCTATCCTCGAACGGACACTCCTTTTGTAATCTGAACGCTTGGTCAAATTAACTGACACCTACCCTGCCCCGGGTGAAGATTGAGGGTTTTTCATTTTCAGAAAGAAACTCCTACAACTAAGCTCAAAGGGGTTAACAAGGGATTATCTTCCTTATATCTCCGGTGTTTTTGAAATGAAACAATGTCTGTACATCATCAACAGGTTTTTATTCAACAGCATAGCATCGGCAGCTTACGCATCGTCGGATTTCGTCATCCTCCCCGGATTCCACTTAAACAAGCGTTTGAAATAAAAGAAAGCAATAGAGTGAGAACCAATGGATTAATTAAAAACATGCATATTTATTTCATTATCAATATCAATTGAAAACAACAAGCTTTACAAACGAAATTTTCAATTAAACAAGAAAGAAACTACAAATGTAAAGAAATGACATGATAAAATGCAGATTGCCAGCTTCTAGGAACTGAAATTTCGAACTTGATTTTCCGCTGAGCCAGCCATCTTTGAAGTCGCTTATTGAAACCACTCTGCTCAAAATGGCAACCGGGTGAACTGGCTCTCTGATTTCTTTGGGTTTTGCTTGGCTCGCAGGTTTCACCGATAACGGTAAGGCTGCTGATTCTGAAGATAAGCTAACGTATGTTGCAAAGACTGGACGGATTGTTGACCTTGAACAGTTGAACCACTTGGAAGTTGAGTCTAGATTAACAGGGACTCCTTTTGTTTAGGTGTTTTCATCCTCAAGCTTGGTCTGGGCATAGGCAACAACTAAGGACAGGGGGATTCTAACACCATTGATTGCAAGATATACTCCTGACCTGCTGCAGCTTCGGGAACGCCCATCATCTTGGCAACAGCTGGAATAGGATCACCAGGTACCGTTACGCAGCTCGGCGTGAATTCAATAGCTTTTGACTCAATCAGGTCCTGAACCTTGTGCTTAAAAGCATGGCAGTTCTCAATGTTATACCCCAGCGCCCCAGAGTGGAAGTCGCAATGAGCATTCATATCAAAACCTGATGGTAGCCTACCCTTAGGTGGATCCAAAATCCGAAATTCGACCAACTGAAGATGAAGCAAAACTTGCAACAACTCAGCGTATGTCATTGGGATCGGATCGAAAGTTCGGTCAGCTGATTTTACCTTCTGAGCGTACCCCCTCCTAGTCACATGATTATCCCGAGAAAAATTCAAATCTCTTTGTCAACTATTAGACATTCGAGGCTTAGCAACCCTTGGCACAGGTTCCACAGGCACAAGTGGAACAAGCATCTTTGCTACGGCTTCAGGTAGCTGATCATCTTCTTTCCTGAGCACATTCTTTAACACCTCCATGATCAAGCCCACCTGGGTCTTCAGCTGATTGTTTTCCTCTTTGAGTGTCTTCTGATCCAGACGCTACTCTTGCATGTTTCCCATAACCTGCCTCATCTGGCCTCGGACCTCACTCAGCTCTGCTCGTACCTGTTCCATAGCCTTATGGCAATTACTTCTTGTAGAGTAACGATGAATTCGCTGATCGGAAATCCTAAAACAACCTGTACCCATAGAGGGTTAGAAAAACAGCTCGAGGTACCTATTATGCAAATGATTCATGCAAATGCAAACATGTGTCTGTGCTTTAGGGAAACTTCTCCCCCGATTCTAGTGCTAGAGTGACAGTGCTGATAATAAGAAGTCTGGATCCAGTCATGGAAATAACGTCTCATATATATATATATATAAAGCCCAACAAGGCAGCATACAATGTCACTGAATACATGGAGAATCAACAGCGTGACCTCGATCAACAAGTCTGGTGATGGTCAGCATACATCAATGATCAGAAAATACAAAGGATTACAAAGCCATCAAGGGCGGCAACGAGCGTGAAACTCTTCTAGCAACTCCTTCATTTTGGGATGATCAGGCTGAGTGAGTAACCCTTCGACAAGTAAGTCCCTCTGTATAACGGTGTATTGGAGACCTTCAACGGAGTCTTCCCACGCTCTTTCGCCAAAACAGTCCTCTAACCTTCGCTTCTTGGACTCAAACATCTGCTTGTGATCCTTCAGGTTTGCAATAGCCTTGTTTAACATGTCTTCAGTGGCGTACCTACGAGCGATTTCATCATCAAACTTCTTCTCGCTGGCCTTCAACTGAGCCTTCAACTTAGAGATTTGTTGGGCCAGCTTGTCCTCCCGCTCTTTGTTGCTGGCTATAGTGGCGTTCCACTGCTGGTTGAATTTGGAGATTCTTCGGTAAGCATCATCTAGGTTCTGCTTTTTGGTGGAAAGCACATCGTTGACAGCCTTGAAATCCAAACCTAAACGTTCACGTTCAACCATCTGTTTGGTCAAGTTTGTGCCTAGCCAGTTCACCAACTCTGTCTGTTTTTTGAAGGAGTAGACGACTTCGTTTCTCTCGCCTCTAAGTTGTACCAGCTCTTTCTCCAACTCCTCGTTGGCCTTCTTTAGCTCTTCCTTCTCGGCTAAGACCTGATTGTACTTCTGAATCGACACTGTGGTAGTTCTTTGACCACTGGAGGGCACTCTTGCTTAGCAGGTGTGTTGCACCCCAAAATTTGCCCAACCTTTTTCTTTGGTTGGCTTGTGTTTCATTTCATTTCATTTCTTTCTAGCATTTGCATTGTATAGCATGTTGCATAGAATAGGGGATCAAGAGATTGTGCATCAAGAAGAGTCTACTCAGAGGGTTGAGCCTAAGGAAGGGGTTTTACTCAAGTTTGGATGGTAATCAAGTCATCAGGAAGTTGACATTGGTCTTATGAAAGAAAGGATGGATGTATGTGGGTCAGCTCCTAACTTGGAGGCTAACTGAGGAGCATCAGAGGATTGTGAATGCATGATTATGGATATGAGATGTTGAAGGAGTTCATTGAGTGCCTTGAGGGTCATTGTGGAGCTCATCCAAGTGTTTGTGCCAAGTGTGAAGAGTTACAGTTGAAGGTGTTGCACCTAGAGGGTCCATCTGGCTAGTTCTCAGTCAACTGTACAATTGAAGGAGATTAAAACTCAATTCAAAGTCTCTATGGTCATGGTATGTTGTGTTAAGACATATGAGACATCATTTCAAGTTCAATTCATCAAGGGTTAAGTGTGTGAGAAGTTACTAAATTAGGGTTCTCAAGGTAAAATCCCTTATTTAGTGCCTGACTTCAAGACCACCTATCTCAAGATACAAGTTGAAGGTGAGATAATACTTAGAAGGGGGGTTGAATAAGTATGAAAGATTAAAACTTAGAATTAAAAACACAATTATTTTTATCCTGGTTCGTTGAACTCAACTACTCTAGTCCACCCTTCCTAGAGTGATTTGCCTTTCTCAACAAGGACTTAATCCACTATTTAATCAAACAGATTACAATAGTAACACCTAAGAACAACTGTTCTTAGTCTTCTCAAGAGCTACTGATTCCAACTGAATCCTCTTAAGGAAATCCTTTACAATAAATGTAAATCTAATACAAGAGTATGAATGCTTCTAAAAAGCTTTTATCACAACAGTGATATTTCTCTTAAGATTAAGTACAAATAATTCTAAGAATGAATATGAAAGTATGAGAGCTTGAATGTTATAATTTCTTTTCAGCAAAAATATCTCACTGAAGAATTTGGTGGAGTCTTCCTTTTATAGGCAGCTGATCTAAGGAGAGCTGAACGTTGAGAAGAGTGTCCCAAAAAGGTCTGATCCTTTTTGTCTTCACATCAAGTGACCTTTCCTAGAAGTAGAAGGCACAGAAAAATCCTTTTTGCCTGTGTTCTTGTGTCTAGCACAAATGAGGAAAGAAACGTTTGATTTACTCCAACGGATATAATTTTTGAATATTTCTTCTTCAGTTTTCAGCAAGTTCATTAGAATCCGATTGAGTCAGAGTCTTCTAATGATGTTCAGAACTTTGTTGTATCAGAGTCTTCTGCAGCATGTGTGCTTTCAGCGTGTTAATCATCAGAGCATATTTGAAACAGAACTTCAGTACTGGCAGCTTTAGTACTTTCAGCAACTTCTGTAGAAACTATGCTTTGAAAAACTCTTCATACAAAATTCTTCTTTGCTTCAGATGCTTCTGCTTGCTTCAGATTCTTCTGGAGCTTCTGCTTCAGAATCTTCTAGAGCTTCTTGCTTCAGATCCTTCTGGAGGCTACGCTCAAGAACTTTTCTAAGCAGCAATCAGAATCTTCTAATGAGGGCATCTGGCGCTTCAGAGTCTAGTTAATTTCATGTATACAATTCAGATTTGCTTCTGGAGTGTTAATTTCATTACAATCTGCAGTAAAACTCTCAAGAAAATTTTAGAGTATATAATTCTTAAATACAAAATTTCCTTAACAGTTATCATTAAAACAAAGAGATATTATTAAGAACTAATCTGTGTTCTAACAATCTCCCCCTTTTTGATGATGACAAAAAGCATCAGAAATTTTGTTTAATTGAAAATATTAGAATTATAACTCCCCCTGAGATGATGAATCTCCCTCTGAGTTAAATACAAATAAGGAATAGAAACTTCCCTTTTGTCTTGAGTATTCTTCAGAGTTAGATCTTGTTTGTTCTTTTTAACATTTGAAGGTCAGAATGTCTTGCAAAAATTAATATTCAGAGTTTGATAATGGTCAAGTGATCTGAGAGACTCGGAGTTTCTTTTATAGAATGTACTTATCAAATGTTCTGAAACAGTCAGATTAAATGTTAGATAGAATAAATATGTCTGAAGTTTCATTCTGGTGAGGTTATATTAAACAGTTCAGATCTATATTTTCTCCCCCTTTTTTGTCATAAGCAAAAAGTAAAAACTTTTAAAAAGACAAGTAAAAGGAAACAGTAATTTAGACAATTCAATGGAGAAAACTTTGATTCATTCATTTGATCAGATCAAGAGTACATAGGCAAACATCAGAAGATATAGCAATAAAGTACATATGCAAACAACAGATGCAAAAACATTAGAATGAAAAAAAATCTAAGAGTGTTTAGACAAAAGCATCTTCAATAGATCTGTAATCTCAGAGGATGATTGCTCTTGCTTGGACATCCACTTAGCCATAGTTTCATTCTTTTCATCTTGCTTTGACATCCATTATGTTATATCCTCCGACTTCTTATCCTGTTTTGCCATCCAGGACTTGATCTCTGACTGGCCAGCTTCCAGAGCAGCAATCTTATCTTCAAAATCTGGATGTTCTTTCTTTATCTCAGATGAAGAAGTATGATTAGGTTTTGTAGCCTGAACAGAGTCAATTTCCATTGGTTCTGTAGAGTCTGGAGCATTGGAATTAGAAGGAGGGTCTACCAGAGTCATAACCAATTGATTTTCTTCAGATGCAGTTTTAGTAGATTCTGTTGAAGGTGGAGGAGCATCTATAAGAAGCAGAGGTTCAGATTTCTTGACAGTCCAGAATAGAGTCCTTGCAGCCTCAGCAAATCTGAGCTTTGCATCATCAGAACAGATGTTCTTCAGATTGGAAGCTACAGAGTTGAATCTGTTGATGAATCCATTCTAGATGATGTCAGATTCTTTGGCATCCATTGTTGCTGAGCATTTCTTCTGAACAGTACTTAAATACATATGTATTTCTTGCAAAAACGTTTGAAATAAATGATCAACATTAAGTCTGGGCTTTGGTCGTAACAAAGTTTCTAGAGTTACAGGTTTAGGTTGGGGAGTTGGTGGAAAAATTGATTTTTGGATGGAGATCAGAGGAGGAGGATAGTATGGAAAGAAAGGAATTTCAGGTTTTTGAGGTTGGGATTTGTTTAAAGCATTTAACAGATTTGGTTTTACATTGGTGGGATGGGAAACCACATCAAAGGGTTTGTTTGAGTAAGGTTTGAAGGCAGATTTTGGAGGTTTCTTGGAAACAGCAGGTGTATCAGATGATATTTGCAGAGCTGAAGCAACAGCTTTATCAGATTTTGCAGAACATGATATGGTTGCTAAAGATCCTACATCTGACATAGATTTTATGTAATCAAGAATCACAGATGGAAGGGTCATGGTGAGTTTTGGTTTCAGAGGGTTGATGGGGTCAGATGGTTCAACTCTGTCATAAAAGTCTTTTAGTTTGAAACCATAGGCCAAATTATGAAACAGAGAGGATACTTGGGCACAAGATATAGAAGATCTTGGGTTTGAAGTGGGGATTAATATCTCAGATGATGGTGCAGGTGTGGGAATAGGATCTGGAATGGGAGCTTTTGAAGGTATAGAAGGCTCAAGTTGGTTTACCTCAGAGTATTTTTCAGATGGAGAGATTAGAAAATCTGGGTGGAGTTCTGATTCTGAGGAGTTAGAAGATGTGGTTGGTGTGCAGGAAGTAGAAGACACTTGAAACACCATTTTTAAGGGTGTGACATCAAGAACTTCTGTCTCAGGGATATGAGGTTCAGAAGTATTGGTTTGTTTTGAAGGAATTTCAGATGGTTTTGATGGTTGTTCTGAGATGGGTGAGTCAGATGGAATAGGGATTGGTTCTGATGAAATTGGAGCAGAAGTGACTTTTGTAGGTTCAGATGCAGTGGGTTCAGATGGAGGATTATTTGATGGTGGTTGATTTTCAGAGGCTTTTTCTGGTTGAGATTTTTGTGATTTTACTGGTTGTTCAGAAGGCTTTTGTTTGGATGGTTCAGATGAGTTTTGTTGTACAGAAGGTTATGGTTGTTGTTCTGATGGTTGTTGTTCTGATGGTTGTTTCTGTGAAGATTGTGTTTGTGGAACAAACTGTTTGATATGGATTTTTGGTTGAGATGATTTGGGGATAGAGACTGGTGGTGTTTGAGTGATTTTTGTTGTTGTTGTTGTTGTGGGAATAGAAGTTTGTTTTTGTGGCGATTTTGAACTTGGAGCAGTAACAGAAGTAGTTTGAGTTGAGGGTGGTTTTGGTACAGACTTAATATTGGAATCATTTATAACAATATTTTCAGAAGATACAGAAGATTTAGTACCTTTTATTTTGATCCTCTTGGCTGGTACAGAAGCAGCGTCTTCAGATTCTTTTCTCTTCAAGAGCTTCTTTGGCTTCTCAGCAATCTTGACTTTCTTCTGAGCAGGTTCAGATTCTGCTACTGGCTGATTCCTTTTCCTCTGTAGTTGTGCTTCTTCTTCTACATCTGGAAGAGGTTGTCTTGCTAGTTGTACCACATTTGCAGGAACAGGCTTGCCTTCCTTCTTACATTCATCAATGTACATGACCACAATGTGTCTAGGATCTTCAGCAAAGAACAATGGAAAGTCATCTACAGGAACCCTCTTCTGACTCAGTTCAGTCATATTCAACTTCTTGGGCGCTGTTGTGAGTTCATCAACAATTTTGAGTCTCTGAAGACTTTTAGCATTCAGAGGCTTTCCCATTATAAATTCTAATTCCTCTGTAACTCCAGCAGCGTACAGAGCAGTGACCATGCCATTCTCAGTTAGAAGATCTGAGATCAACCTTCCAAAGGGGATCCAAGTTCTGATCTTCTGTCCTTTCTCTTTCACATACTCTCTAGATGCATTTGTATGGTTCCATAGATGCATAAACAGAATATATGGAAGATCTACCTTGGTGCTCTGACTGAGGCAATACATGAAATAGAGTTGTTCATTATTGACATAGTCTGGAGAATTAGTTGACTTCCTATGGTGGATGCATTCCATGAAGATCTTGGCCCAGATCTTGTAGTCAGGCTTCGGATCCTTGAATTTGTTAGAAGCTTGACCAGCAGTCATTACTTCTTCATATACCTCATCCATGTCCACACGCCCAGCTGGCAAGTGGGAAACACCATTTGTTTCTTCATATCCTATTAATTTTCTGATCAGATCTTCTGTGATAATGATCTCTTTTCCCAGTACAGAAGATAAGATGAACTTGGGGTAAACAGATGCATGGATCCAGAATTCTTTCACAAGTAGAGGGTAAACTGGTCCAAAGAGCCTATCAAAATACTTAATCCATCCTTGAGCTCCAATGATGGAACGAAACTCAAAGCCATTTTCTGCAAGAGAGTCAAACTCTACCATGGATTCACATAGAACTTCCAATTTTTCAACAGGGGTTAGAAGAGTTCTTTTGGGAGGAGAATAGGGAGCAACACCCATGTTTGCAGAGGTTACTGCAGCCATTGAAGATTGGAATTAAGCAGTTGTTGATGATGAAGTTGCCATTGAAGAATGCTTTGTCACACACTTAGGTTTAGGGTTTTTATGCCGAGAAAAGAGGAGATGAAAACGCATATAATTTCTGAGATTGTAAAAGTTTGAAAGAGAAGTGAAAACAAGTATTTATACTAAAACACTTAGGTATACCATCAGTCAGAATTTGCACGTTTTAACAAGTATTAAATGAAAAGAATAATAATCATTTCAAACATTAATTGCTTCTGACAATTTGGGGGGAAAATCAAGATTTTCACTATTCAAACTTCACCTCAAACGTCTCTTCAGTAATGTACACGCCACCTCTGCAGATTTAGTGTGACACGTGTTTGCTTGCATGTGTTCTGAAATCTTTTGAGAAATGAAACGTTAACCAACGTTCAGATCCTCTAAGAATTGTTAGTTCAGAGTTTCACAAAAAAATATTAATCAGAATAAGTAAGCAATCAGAAGAAACACTTCAGAGCATTAGGCATTTTTGCATCAGTAAAAATTTGCTTCTGATAAATATTATTCTGGACAAACATCCATACCAATATTTTTCAGAATAAATTTAAATCTATCTTCAACAAGGGGTTTTGTAAAAATATCTGCCCATTGATGATCTGTATCAACAAAGGCTAAATTTATGATTCCCTTCTGAACATAGTCTCTGATGAAATGATGCTTAATTTCTATATGTTTTGCCTTAGAGTGTAAAATGGGATTCTTAGACAAACATATAGCAGAAGTATTATCACAAAAGATAGAAATG
The DNA here is from genome assembly GCA_963859935.3 of Lathyrus sativus. NCBI lineage: Eukaryota > Viridiplantae > Streptophyta > Magnoliopsida > Fabales > Fabaceae > Lathyrus > Lathyrus sativus. The sequence continues at coordinate 470,118,866 of OZ012740.1, forward strand.
TTACTTTCAAAAATTTGATAATCTTCTAGCTGACTTTTCATCCAGAGCATCTGAGTGCTACATCCAGCAGCAACAATGTATTCTGCCTCTGTAGTTGAAAGTGCAATTGTGGGTTGCTTCTTGTTGTACCAGGAGATTAGATTTCTTCCTAGAAATTGACAACTTCCAGAAGTACTTTTTCTTTCCACTCTGTCTCCAGCGTAGTCAGCATCACAGAATCCAACTAATTTGAAATCATCAGATTTTCTGTAACACAAGCCCACATTAGAAGTACCTTTCAGATACCTTAGAATCCTCTTGACAGCTGTCAAGTGTGATTCTATAGGATCTGATTGGAATCTAGCACACAGGCAAACACTGAACAATATGTCAGGTCTAGAAGCAGTAAGATAAAGAAGAGAGCCAATCATACCTCTGTAGAGCTTCTGGTCTACTTTCTTACTTACCTCTTCCTTGCCAAGTGAGCTAGTAGAATGCATTGGAGTCTTTGCCAGCTTACTATCAGACATGTTAAATTTCTTCAGAAGTTCTTTAACATATTTTGTCTGATGTATGTAAGTGCACTCTGGAGTTTGATTAACTTGGATTCCTAGAAAGAATCTGAGTTCTCCCATCATGCTCATTTCAAATTCTGCCTGCATACATGTAGCAAACTCCTTTCCAAGCATAATATTTGTTGATCCGAAAATAATATCATCTACATAAATTTGGCAAATTAGAAGATCTTTCTTAATTGATTTACAAAAGAGTGTTGTATCCACTTTGCCTCTGATGAAGTTTTTCTCCAGAAGAAAATTGCTCAATCTCTCATACCAAGCTCTGGGAGCTTGTTTTAAACCATATAGAGATTTCTTTAATTTAAACACATGATCTGGAAATTTTTCATTTTCAAAACCTGGAGGTTGGTGGACATAAACTTCTTCTTCTATAATACCATTAAGAAAGACACTTTTAACATCCATCTGATACAGAGTGATGTTATTTTGTGCAGCAAATGAAATAAGAAGGCGTATAGATTCTAACCTTGCCACTCGAGCATATGTCTCAGTGTAATCAATACCTTCTTGTTGACTGTACCCTTGAGCAACCTGCCTTGCCTTATTCCTTTCAACTTTTCTTTTCTCATTTAGCTTATTTCTGAAGACCCATTTTGTACCAATTATATTAAATCCTTGTAGTCTTTGAACTAGATCCCATACATCATTTCTGGTGAATTGATTTAGCTCTTCTTGCATGGCAATAATCCAATCATTGTCTTGCAGAGCTTCATCTACAGAAGATGGTTCAATTTCTGACACTAGTCCAAATAGTGATGCTTCAGATGATCTTAGAAAGGATCTTGTTCTGATGGGATCATCTTTCTTTCCAATAATAACATCCTCTGGATGAGAAGCTTTAATTCTGGATGATGATCTTCTAATAGTTGATTCTTCAGAAATGTTTAGATTATTCATCTGAGAAGTTAAAGGAGTAGCATCTGGCGTTGCTTCTAGTTCCTTCACTTGAATTTTGTCTGCTTCTGGAACTTCAGAGTCAATGAAGACTACTTCCCTATCTGCAGAGTTATCAGACTGCTTTGGCTTTTCATAGCCAAGCTTATCATCAAATCTGACATGAATGGATTCTTCCACAATCTGTGTCTCAGTGTTGTATACTCTGTAGCCTTTAGAGCGTTCAGAATATCCAAGCATGAAACACTTTTGTGCTTTGGAATCAAACTTGTTCAGATTTTCCTTAGTGTTTAACATATAGCAAATACATCCAAAAGGATGAAAATATGAAATGTTGGGCTTTTTGTTCTTCCACAGTTCATAAGGAGTCTTCTTCAGAAGAGGTCTTACAGACACTCTGTTCTGAATGTAACAGGCTGTGTTGATTGCTTCTGCCCAAAAGTGTTTTGCCAGATTTGTCTCATTGGTCATGGTTCTGGCCATTTCTTGCAGAGTTCTGTTTTTCCTCTCTACAACCCCATTTTGTTGTGGAGTTCTAGGACAGGAAAAATCATGAGCAATGCCATTTTCAGAAAAATATTTTTCAAAATATTTATTTTCAAATTCACCCCCATGATCACTTCTGACTTTTATAATTTTGAAATCCTTTTCATTCTGGACTTGCTTGCAGAAGTCAAAGAACACAGAATGTGACTCATCCTTGTGTTTTAAGAACTTTACCCATGTCCATCTACTATAGTCATCAACAATGACTAATCCATACTTCTTGCCTCTGATGGATGCAGTTTTCACTGGTCCAAACAGATCAATATGAAGTAGTTCTAGTGGTTTGGAAGTAGAAACAACATTTTTTGATTTAAAAGAAGTTTTTGAAAACTTCCCTTTTTAGCATGCTTCACAAAGAGCATCTGAAGTGAACTTCAGATTAGGGAGTCCTCTGACAAGATTAAGTTTATTAATTTGAGATATACATCTCATATTAATATGGCCCAATCTTCTGTGCCAGACCCATTGCTCTTCATTAACAGACAAGAGACATTTAACATTTTGAACTTTAAGTTCTGAAAGATTAATTTTATAAATGTTGTTTTTCCTCTTACCACTAAATAGGATAGAGCCATCCTTTTGACTAATAGCTTTACAACATTTTTGATTAAAGGTGATATCATAACCATTGTCACTTAATTGACTTATGGACAATAAGTTAAGCTTTAACCCTTCAACAAGTAAAACATTAGTAATAGAGGGAAGTTTACCATTTCCAATAGTGCCAGATCCAATGATCTTTCCCTTCTAGTTCCCTCCAAACTTCACATCACCTCCAGATCTAAGTTCCAGGCTTTGGAACATAGACTTTTATCCTGTCATGTGTCGTGAGCATCCAGAGTCCAGGTACCATGATTGGTGTCCTGACCTTGCTGCTAAGAACATCTGCAACAGGGATTATTTTACTTTTAGGTACCCAGATCTTCTTGAGTCCTTTAGGGTTAGTGGTTCTGGAGGTTTGTCTAAACTTTTGTTTTTCAACATATTGTTTATTCTGACTAACCTTGGGTTTAAACACATAAGTATTCTTCTCAGAGCTTGTGTGTTTAATGCCATTTAAGTGACCAAACTTAAATTGAGAGTACAGAGGTGTCTTCTTGATGAAAAGTTTGTCAACAGATTTTGGATTACTTCCAGATGAAGATTCATATCCAATACCTCTTCTGTTGTTCCCACTAACACCATAGATCATAGAAGCCATCTTGCTTCTGTCTATGCTCTTAGTAAGGAATCTCTGAAAACTAGAGTCATATTTTTCTAAAATGCTTTCACATGACTTAGTCTCAGATTCAGATTCTTGTTGAGTTGTTTCACAGTCATTTTTGATTTTCAGATTAATTTCTTTTTGCTCAACAAGTTCTGTCTTCAGAAGATCAATCTCAGATTCAAGATTGCTTTTCAGCTTCTTGTATTTGAGTTTGATATTGTTGTAACTTTTCAGAACTTCTGATAAAACTTTTATCAGCTCTTTTTTTATAAGTTTAGCCATTACCTCTTCAACGTCATCATCAGATTCAGAATCTGATTCATATCCTGAGGTTCCTTCCTCTTGATCTTCTGTGTTGGCCATCAGTGCAACATTAGCACATTCTTCTTCCGATTCAGAAGATGATTCAGATTCATCTGAGTCATCCCATGTTGCCATCAGAACCTTCTTCTTTTTGTTAAACTTCTTCTTGGGTTTTTCTTTTTGAAGTTTGGGGCAATCATTCTTGTAATGCCCAGGTTCTTTGCATTCATAGCATACAACTTCTTTCTTGCCAGATCTTCTGTGCCCAGAAGATTCCTTTCTATGATCAGATCTTCTGAAGTTGTTGAACTTCTTTCCCTTGTGCTTCCAGAGTCTGTTGATCCTTCTAGACAGCATGGATAATTCATCTTCTTCTCCAGAAGAAGATTCTTTAGAGCTTTCTTCAATAACCTGCAAAGCTTTAGCAGATTTGTTAGATTTTAAGGTAACAGATTTACCTTTTTCTTTCTTCTGAGGTTCATCTTCCTCAAGCTCAATTTCATGGCTCCTCAGTGAGCTGATGAGTTCTTCTAAAGAGATCTTGTTCAGATCTTTAGCCATCTTCAAGGCAGTCACCATTGGTCTCCATCTGGTAGGTAGACTTCTGATGATTTTCTTTACATGATCTGATGTGGAGTATCCCTTGTCCAGAACCTTTAGCCCAGCTGTGAGGATCTGAAATCTGGAGAACATGGCTTCAACAGATTCAGAGTCTTCCATCTTGAAGGCCTCATACTTCTGGATCAGAGCCATAGCTTTTGTCTCCTTGACTTGAGAGTTTCCCTCATGAGTCATTTTTAAGGATTCAAACATATCAAAAGCAGTTTCCCTGTTTGTAATTTTTTCATACTCAGTATGAGAAATTGCATTCAATAATATAGTTCTGGCTTTGTGATGATTTCTAAAATATTTCTTCTGAGCATCTGTCATAGATTTTCTGTCTATCTTTTTGCCATTCCCATCTGTGGGATGGACATATCCATCTATGACTAGATCCCATAGATCAGCATCATATCCTAGGAAAAAACTCTCAATTCTGTCTTTCCAGTAATCAAATTTCTCCCCATCAAACATAGGGGGTTTGGTGCTGATCCTGTCCCTTTCTTCATATTTATTGTTAGTGTTGGATATTGTATTATCAGCCATTGTAACAAATAAATATATATCAAAGTATTTCTCTCTGGATCTTTATTGTCACTGTTAAGTGGTAGCACACACAGAACCAGAGCTCTGATGCCAACTGAAGGTGAGATAATACTTAGAAGGGGGGTTAAATAAGTATGAAAGATTAAATCTTAGAATTAAAAACACAATTATTTTTATCCTGGTTCGTTGAACTCAGCTACTCCAGTCCACCCTTCCTAGAGTGATTTGCCTTTCTCAACAAGGACTTAATCCATTATTTAATCAAACAGATTACAATAGTAACACCTAAGAACAACTGTTCTTAGTCTTCTCAAGAGCTACTGATTCCAACTGAATCATCTTAAGGAAATCCTTTACAATCAATGTAAATCTAATACAAGAGTATGAATGCTTCTAAAAAGCTTTTTATCAAAACAGTGATATTTCTCTTAAGATTAAGTACAAATAATTCTAAGAATGAATATGAAAGTATGAGAGCTTGAATGTTATAATTTCTTTTCAGCAAAAATATCTCACTGAAGAATTTGGTGGAGTCTTCCTTTTATAGGCAGCTGATCCAAGGAGAGCTGAACGTTGAGAAGAGTGTCCCAAAAAGGTCTGATCCTTTTTGTCTTCACATCAAGTGACCTTTCCTAGAAGTAGAAGGCAGAAAAAAATCCTGTTTGTCTGTGTTCTTGTGTCTAGCACAAATGAGGAAAGAAATGTTTGATTTACTCCAACGGATATAATCTTTGAATATTTCTTCTTCAGTTTTCAGCAAGTTCATCAGAATCTGATTGAGTCAGAGTCTTCTAATGATGTTCAAAACTTTGCTGTATCAGAGTCTTCTGCAGCATGTGTGCTTTCAGTGTGTTAATCATCAGAGCATATTTGAAACATAACTTTAGTACTGGCAGCTTTAGTACTTTCAGAAACTTCTGTAGAAACTATGCTTTGAAAAACTCTTCATACAAAATTCTTCTTTACTTCAGATGCTTCTGCTTGCTTCGGATTCTTCTGGAGCTTCTGCTTCAGAATCTTCTGGAGCTTCTTGCTTCAGATCCTTCTGGAGGCTACGCTCAGGAACTTTTCTAAGCAGCAATCAGAATCTTCTAATGAGTGCATCTGGCGCTTCAGAGTCTAGTTAATTTCATGTATACAATTCAGATTTGCTTCTGGAGTGTTAATTTCATTACAATCTGCAGTAAAACTCTCAAGCAAATTTTAGAGTATATAATTCTTAAATACAAAATTTCCTTAACAGTTATCATCAAAACAAAGAGATATTATTAAGAACCAATCTGTGTTCTAACACAAGTCTCATCTCAATTTTTGATCAACTTCGAACTTGTAGATCATGTTCTTAGCTTTAATTTGAGTACTAGAAGTTCTTGATTGGATTTATAGAACTCAAGTTATGATCCAGACAAGTTACAGGTCATCAGAGGGATGTGATTTTGGTCAACAAAAGTCAACCAACTTCGAAGCCAGTTTTTACCTAGAAGGATGTTTCAACTCAACTTTTGGCCAACATGAAAGTTGTAGTTCTTGATCTTAGCTTTCCAAATTGTATTAGAAGTCTTTCATATGATTTGTGGAACTCAAGTTATGAGGTTTACAAGTCAGGGGTATTTTGGGAAAGTAAGATTACAGGTCATAAAATTATAGGTCCATTTCACCAACTTGCACACTTCAAATGGAAATCTTTTCAACATGAAACTTGCTCCAAATGGGGCCATTTGCATAACCAAATAATCTCTTGTCATAGTGGAAGCTTGGTTTGAGAATTTGGGGTTTGAATTTTTCATAAAGAGGCTTAAATTGAGAAATTGAGAATTAATGGATTTTAAACTTTTTCAAGGCAAGTTTGTGCATTTTCTGATTGAAAATAATAATTCAAAGACATTGCCATCCTCACATTGGAAATTTGAGGTCTCAAAATAGGCCATTTTCATGGTTTCTTCCTCTTGAAGTAACAAAATGAAAATCAACCATAAGATCAAAATTAAGCCTCAAGTCTCATTCCTTTGGTCAACACAATTGATTTGTAGTGGATTTGGATTGAAAAACCAGCTGGTATAGTGGTAAAAACGTGTATGGCAACTTGGAAAAAAGTGTGAAATGTGAAATTTTGAAATGGGTTGTTTAGCTTGAATTGAAGCCCCATTTGATCATAGACCCAACATATAAGTGTTCCAGATGAAAATTGGAGCAGAGCTAGGTCATTTTCGTGCATGAACAGCCATAACACATTTTGAAAAAGTGGTGAAAACTCAAACGAATTCTCAGATTCAACCACTTTCAGACCAAATCAAGCCTTCAAACACCTTAATTGAAGTTCATGGAGTGATTCTGGGCATTTTTCGTTAAGCTTCATCACAGTTTCAAGGCCCAGTGGAGGATCTCCACTAGGTAAACTAATTTTCAACCTTACACTCTTATTATGCCATGGTTTTTCACCATTTTCATTGCATTTGAATCCTTGAGTTGTATGGATCATTTCTGGATTATTTTTGTTTGAGTTTATGATGTTTGATTTTATGAGCTCCAAGTTGTGTTGATTCGGTTTGAAGAATTTCTGTGGTGTTTTGAGTTAATTTTTGTGGATTCTTACTCCTAGCTACATGTAGATGAGGTTTAGACCAATTAATTTGAGTTTTGGTGAACTTTCATTTTTGCACGTTTTGCTTGTTGTTTGATTTCTGGATTTATTATTGAGAGTTGGTGGAAATAAATGTTGGATTCATGATCCTCGCGACGAGTAGATGAGTTTTCATCTAAAGTTCATGCAAAACGGTTAAGATCTGATGGAGCCATGTGTTGTGGTGAGCCCGCGGCGGCCGGACCTACGAAGGGGATGACCAGAGCAAGTTTTCCGGCGAATGGTTGTTCCAAGGAAGAAGAAGGGTGACGTGGCACTCGGTTGTCCATCCGATCGTGTTTTTTTTATCATGCGCTGCACATTAAGACATACCATGGTCCATTTTAGCTTGTGTACATGAGAACGAAACCCCAACTCATTAATTGAGGTGGCTCTTTGAGAGCCACATGATTGGATTACTTGGATGATGATCACACGGTTTGCAGTGCATTCCACCATACACCTTAGTCAACCAACCACATAATATTTTCAGAATTTTTATTTTCTCTTACTGGGCCTATTCGTACACGCCTATCCGCACCCCCAGCCTAAGCCCATTTTCGTTTTTCCACTTTCGTTCCTTGTTGTTTGTACCTCCTCATTTGTATTTAATTGTTATTTTTCTGTTTTGTGCTGTTTCCATTTTAATTCAAATAAAATAGCTCTAATAGTTGAAAAATTCACCAAAAATAATCTTCACAAACTTTAAGATGTCTAGTTTTTTCTGGAAATTTTATTTTAATTTTTTCACTTTATTTTCAATTAAAAAATGAATTAAATATCGGGGCTGTTTTATTTGATTTAATTTGTAGTTTTGTTCTTTCTTGATTTTATTTCTATGTTTAAACTTCTCATTTTTGCACGAATTTTTTTTAGAGTTTCATTAACATATTGATTGATCTTTGGATATTTCTTTCATGATTTTTAGGTGTTGTTTCCATGTGGTTTGAATTGCCTTTTATTCCCTCTCCATTTTTCCCTTAGTTTGGGACACTCTTGGTGTTTGCCCTCTGTTGAGGCACTTTCCTTTTGATTTTCAATCTTCCCTTTTGACCCCTAGTTCCCAATACCTTGGGGGTCCTGTGATATTTTATTTGGCTTTTTTAGATGCATTTTAATATTTTTCATGTATTTTGCAAGTTGCTTCATGTTTGTGCATCTCTACTTGTGTACTTGTTTTGTTTTGCTTCCAAAAGCTTGGTTGTGCATTATTGATGAACCTTATTTTGATTGTTTCATGTCAGGGGCTTGTTATAGGTATTGTGTTCCAATTCATAGGTCTTTACCTTGTGCATAAGTTGTTCATTTGATCTCATACTTTCGTGTTTGCATATTGTGTTTCCATATGTGGTGTTTGCTTGCATCCTTCGATGTTGTTGATTGCATTTGCTTGTGATGTTTTGCTTTAGCTTTTGAGATCTCTTCTCCTCATCCCCATTCTGTACTATGACTTTGGAATACTACTTAAGGTTTCTTGGTCCCTCCTTAGGAGGAACTTGAAGCCTACCTAAAGTAATGAATCCATGCAGACTTTTTCTCTTTGTTTTTGTTGCTTGTTTGTGATGCATCTCTCTCCTTTTTCTCTTGCACTTATTCATACCATGACTTGAGGTTGAGATGAGCTTGTGGAGGTTCCATCCCCACACATATTTCCTCCCTCACTTTCATTGCATCTTTGTCTTCCTTGTTGCATTTGTGTTTGCATTCTTCATATGCATTGTTTCTTCTTATTGTTTCTTCTTCTTTTTGTCTTCCTTCCCTTAGGATTTCTAACCTCTCTTGTTCAAGAGAGGTTATGATAGACATTATGGTTCTAAACATGCATGATAACATTAGGTAGTCCCCTTTTAAACTCAACTTTAGGTGCACCTTGCATGACAACTTTTAGGGTTTGGTCTAGTCCCCCTTAGTTTGTCCCCTTTCTCTTCTCATCTTCAAACAACTTCAATCCACCTAATAAATATAATGAATGTTGTGCCATAACCCTTATACTTGGGAAATGGTGATTGATTGGTTACCTCTCAATTGCCTAGAGTGTTTAGTATGCGTCCTTAGGACGATATGCGACGCATTCGATCCTAGGTTTTAGACTTTGTTACAACATACATTATGAACACTCTAATGCAAAACACTTCTTCTTAAAAAACACAAAAACACTTCAAACCTTTTTATCCTTCGGGATCTTAATCAGGAAAACCTTTTCACAAGCAAGAGTGTTGTTAACTTTCAGTCCTATCGCAAACCGTAACGCCTAAGTCTCCAATGGTCGAGTTGCATACACCAAACTGCTAGAACTGTCTGTTAACCTTACTCGGGTAGAACTTTTGAACCAACCTGTGGTCCTTTTAGCCCAAACTACGTTTGCTCTGATCTTTCGTACCAGACGAAAGTACGTAGGCACAAGACGCGATGTCTTGGCGAGCAACCTTCCCCCTTTCTTAGCCGTAGTTAGGCGAACTACGTTGACTCTGACTTTCCCATTGCACGAGGGAGTACGTAGGCCCAGAACAACGATTATTCTGTCGAGTCCTGTCCTTTCTTTTTCTTTTGTCCATAAGCCTTTAGCTAGGTAGTTTCAACACACCCTTTTAGATAGACAACAATGCGTGGATCCCGTTGAGTACGACGGACGTGAGGGGTGCTCATACCTTCCCCTTGCGTAACCGACTCCCGAATCCAGACTTGGTTGCGATGACCTTGTCTTTCCCTTTTTCTTTAGTTTTTTGCGATCGTTTCCTTTCCCTCTCTTTGGGATAAATAACGAAAGTGGCGACTCTTCTGTTTTTTTTTCGCCGGTTGTTTTTCACAGTAGCGACAAGGTGGAAAAAGCATCCCTTTTGTTTCTGCCCTGCTCTTAATCCAGGTCACATAAGGAGCATAAGCCTGACTGTTGCTCTTACCCAACAACGCCTTCCCTCGTCTGCTGACTTCATTCCAAGCATGCTGGAGCCTGGCTAACATATCCCCCTCTAGAATCCCCGTGAGGTACAGAGATTCCTGTACCTCTTCGTCTTTTGGCGGACCTATCAAAGCGTACGCAAACTGTCTGACAAGTAGTGAGGGATTATAGTTAATACAACCTTTTCTTCCAATCAAGGGCACATTCGGAAAACCACTACAGTTGTAGACGATTTCAGTACCCAGCATATCCCGATCAAACTAAACAATGCTCTCTGTTGATAAACCCATCAAGCGCTTAGACCACTCAGTTGTGGCTGCAGAGGAAGCAAAAAGACCCTTCTTGGGCATGTGACTATCAAACCATATGTAGAGTAAGGGTACACAACATGATACATTCTTACCCCTTCTATTTTCGTTCTTGTAATGGACGGAATGATATACATCACCAATCAAGGTAGGAACTGGATTCCCTGATGCGAAGATATGAAAGGCGTCCAAGTCTATAAAGTCCGGCATGTTGGGAAACAAGATGATGCCATAGATGCAGAGGGCCAGAATAGCGTTGAATACGATCCAACAATCGTATTTAGCACATTGTTGGGCTTTCCCAACTAGGAACTGTAGAGAAAATCCAGGAACCCCATTCCAACTGGTCAGAAGCAACTCCGAAGCATCCAGGTGAAGAGCAATAGCTAGGTTAGCCAGATTAGGCTTAGCATCCATGTGAACAAATGGCATCTGATTCTTAACCAGTACACCCAGCAACTCAGCATACTCTTCTAATGTAGGCGCAAGAATGAAGTTTGGAAAAGTGAAGCACCTCAACGGAGGGTCATAGAACTGTAGCAACACATACAACCCGTTCAACTCATAGACCGAAGGTTTACGAACCAGATTGAGCAACTTCCCATAAGATTTCCTGAATTCCCCCTTCACTGTATCATCTGCCAAAGCAATCAAACTAGACAGCAAAGTAACATCTGGGGTACGGAGCTTGTAGGTCACATTCTTCTTCAATGATCCCATGCTAGCACACCAGAAGGCAAGAATACCGGAACCGGGGGATAATATATGCACCTGCAACACAGACACACGTTAATGATATGCAAATGAGTATGCAAAATGCAAAATGTAATCATGCAACAGGGGATCAAGATTGTGCTGTTGAGGAGACCGAGGCTCTACTTCCCACACAATCACAACACTACTCTGATAATAAAACCCTGAAGAGGACCAATAATTATGCACTGTCGAGAATGGACATATCTCTGATGATAAGAACCCTCTGATCCCAACAATACTGATTCACTGTCGAGAAAACCAGGTTGTCTGAAGGTTAAGGTTTCCTGCAATAATCCGACCCCGCTCACAGGTATGGCATCCTATGTGTTTCCCAGCGTCATAGACTTTCAAGAAACGATGATACGATACCCAAGAAGGTGTGGCATCATCATCTCTTGAAGCGGCCTCACTTAGCTGAGTCACAAATGATCAGTCCCCAGAGTCGACAGTCCTCCAAACCAATAACCCCTCAAGCCCAAAGGGCCGGAAAAGAAGTCAACCGGGAGAATCTCGTCTGAGCGTGGATTTCGTGAGACACTAGTACATGCAAAGAATGCACGCGCTCACTACTTTCCACAACTAATGTTAGGTATACACTCAAGCCTGGGTCTGGCTTATCACTCATAAGAGCCCCTTCCCACAACAGCACAATAATGATATCATACTGAAAATAAAATGCGGAAACTAAAATGCGATAAATAAATGCAACCCAACAGATAAACACACAAGCGCTAGGATTGACTCGCATAGGGGATGGGAAACGATCCCAGCATATGGGATGGGAAAAGTCCCCAGCTGCTATAGTTCCCCAGCAGAGTCGCCAGCTGTCGCTACCGCGAAAATAAGGTGCCGGCAAAACAGAAGAGTCGCCACCTTTCGTTATTTATCCCATAGAAAGGGAAAGGAAACAATCGGAAAAACCTGACGAAAAGGTATAAGACAAGGTCACCGCAACCATGTCTGGGTTCGGGAGTCGATTACACAAGGGGAAGGTATTAGCACCCCTCACGTCCATCGTACTCGATGGGATCCACGCTTGTTGTGTTTATCTGACGGGTTGGTTTAACTATCTACGCTAAAAGGCTGGTCTGAAAAGAAAAGAAAATGTGACTCGGCAGAACACATCAGTTCTATGCCTACGTATTCCCGTCTGGAACGAGAAATCAGAGTCAACGTAGTTCAGCTAACTACGGGTTACGGGGGGAAGGTTGCTCGCCGAGATATCGCATCTCGTGCCTACGTACTTTCACACGGTGTAAAAGATCAGAGAAAACGTAGTTCAGGCTAACAAGACCACAGGTTTGGTTTAAAAGTTTTACCAGAGTAGGGTTAACAGACGGTTCCAGCAGTTGGTGTATGCAGCTCCCTCGTTGGAGACTTAGGCGTTTACCGTTTGCGGTAGAACCGAGAGTTGACGAAACTCTCCTTATGAAAATGGTTTCCAAGGATTAAAGGTCCCAGAAGACAAAAAGATGTTTGATCTTTGTTTTCTATCTTTTAGAAGAAGTGTTTTGAGTTTTGTTTGTAACTCATGTTTCACTAAAGATTTGGACTTAATAGTGAATGCGTCGCATGTCACCCAAAGGGTACCATACTAAACATTCAAGCTGTTGAAAAGAAACTCTTCAACAAACCTTTCTCAAGTGCTTAAGGCTCGTAGCGTACAACACGCGTTAATCTTTATTAAGTGTTTTAAAGATGTTTGCAGATGAGAAGAGAAAGGACGCACTAAAGGGGAACTGATCCAATCCTAAAGTTGTCATGCAAAGTTGATCCTATGATTGAGGTTAGGAGGGAACTACCTAATGTTATCATGCATGGTTAGAACCCTAATGTTTGTCATAACTTCTCTTGAACAAGAGAAGTCAGAGTCCCTAAGGGAACATGGCAAAGGAAAGCAACAGCAAAAGAAATAAACCGAAAGAATAAAAAACTGTAAGTAAAATGCATGCAATGCAGCAGTACAAGCAGAAGGAGACAAACTCAACTTCTAGAGCAAACAAGCACAAGCCACACAAAACACAGGTGTTGCACCCCAAAATTTGACCAACAATTATTTATTCATTGAGTATTTGAAAGTGGATACCTTCATCAGAAAGTTCAAGAGATCCTCAGAAGAAGTGGGTTGAAACCAGGGTTGTGTGCTTCACAGCTTGAGGGTTGGGAGTGCCCCTCAGATGGTTCTGAGACTTTGACAATGAATTTGATGTCTTGGGAAAGCCTATGAGATGTCTTGATAGCCTTCATGAAGCCCAGAGAAGTCATTGTGCAAGAGTTCAGAAGATTCAACCATGAATGATAGAATTAGGGTTTTGACTGGGTCAACCCTAGGTCAACTGATGATTTGGAGAAGGTTGAGACCAATCCAAAGGCCATGAGATCATGGAATGATGCATAGATATGATATAAAGATGATTCCTAGGCCAACTCATCATGAGTGAGGAGTTTGAGAAGTTTCAAGTCAGGGTCCCCAAGGATTGTCAGTGAAAAACCCTAATTTGATCCCTATCTTCCAGGCAGTTTTATCTCAAGATGTGATTGATATCTCACCTTCCCCATAACATGAATGTTGTAGAGCTTGTTCTAAGCTTTAATTTGAGTGGTGGAAGTCCTTGATAGAAGTTACAGAGCTCAAGATATGGCTTTGACAAATTAGAGGTCAGCAGAGGTGTGTGAATCTGGGTCCTTGAAAGTCACCCAACTTGCAGACAACTTTTGCCCTAGTAGGGTGATTCCTATGACTTTTTGGTCAACATGAATGTTGAAGAGCATCTTCTTAGCTTTAATTTGAGTGGTATAAGTCCTTGATTGGATTTGAGGAACTCAACTTATGGTTTGAACAAGACAGGGGTATTTTGGTCATTTGTCAGTTATAGGTCATTTTAGCCAATGCCTAAAACTCCTATTTCCAAGCCTCAAATGGAAAAACTCAAAACATGAAAGTTGTTCAAAATGTGATTTTAAGTCTAGAAAGAATGTCACAAATTGTTGGAAAAGCTCATAGCATGAAGTTGCATGATTGGTCAAAAATGAACTAAAAATGGCATATAAGTTTGAAAAGTTGAATTTGAAAATTGATTTGGAAGATCCACAAATCCAAAATAGGTCATCCAATATATCATTTTGATTGGAAACATTATTTTGAGAACTTTGGTTCAAATAGATTTTTCATTTGAGGTCTAAAAAAGGGACTTTCTTTGTAAATCTATTACTTGCATTATAAGGCAATGTTGGAAAACCTAACACAAGGCAAAACCAAGGCTTGTAATTGTGCACTCCTTCTCAATATCTCATGTAAAGATATTTTAAGACCACATTGCAAGGCATGAGGCATGAGATGAGAGAAATTCAACTTGTCCCCACATGAGATTTTCAAGAACTTTCCACCATGTTCTAGATGAATCTAGAAGTGTCTAATGATCATTATAAGAAGAGGGCCATGAAGAGAGTTCAAGGTTGGTGATAGAAGGAGATTTCAGAGGAGAGAGAGAGAGAGAGAAATAGCCATTGAAGCACTTTCTTCAAGTTCAAGCAATTCAAGAAATCTGCATCTACAAGCCATCTCCTTCCCAACAAGTGCAAACAGAAGCATTTCCACCATTGGAGGATCATCCTGAAGCAGTTACAAGGCTTGCAACCTCCTCCACGAGCGCCTACCATCATCACTTGACAGGTTGGTTTCTCTCCCTAATTCTCTTAATTTATGCAGTTTTAGTTAGTTTTATAGATATAGAACTGATGCATTAGGTTAGAGGATGAAACCCTAGGAGTTAGAACAAGATTCGTGAGGTTCCATAACAGGTCCATGAAACTTTAAAGATCAAGAACTAGCTGGTTATTGAGTCTTAATGTTAGTGCTTTAGATAAGAATCATCAGTGCCATGAGTAGAACGTTTTAGTGCCATGAAATCAAAGAAACCAGAAGTTGGAAGATTGAGTGTAAGTGAGGTTGATGCTATCGGGTTGCTATTTAGGAGATGTTTCAGTGAGAACCAGGACCATAGTCGTGTAGGGCTTGAGAAACTGAGCACTTTTGCTCTTTACAATTTTGAGTTTCGTTGGAAGACGAGAGAGAACCGAGTTGGAGAAGCACTGCGTGTGAAGAGCATGATCATGGAGGTTTCATGAAACCCTAAGGCATGAGGTAGGAGACGGGTTAGCCACCGTTGGATGGAAGTGAAAGCATTGACTCACCAGGCCAATCGTGCGGCCATGATTTAAAACACAGAACGGAGGGAAATCCCAAAGTGAAACGCTGCGTTTCACTTATGGGAAAACCATGGGCCTGAAGCGTATTGCTATGCCAACCCCCCCCTAGCGAGCCCAATTCCGTATAGCACATGATATCCTTACTAGACTCACCCCCCATGCGTTCTCATTTTAGTTTTGTTTTCTGAATTAGTATGGGCCTTAGCAAGATGCTACGCGCACCCCCACCCTCATGGCCCATCAGTATATTGAACTGGCGCGTGTTGCTATTCCAACCCCCCTCCCTTTTATTTGTTTTAATTTCTTTTATTTTCTTTTAATATTTTTCTGTTTTAGAAAATTCATTAAAAATTGATAAATAACTCTTTTTTGGCCATTCTTTTTTCTATGAGTAGATAATAATGTGTAGAAAATATTAAAAATAAAAATGGGATTTTATTTTTAAGTTTAGTATTTTTAATAGATTTTTCTTTTAAATAGCTTTTATAATGTTTAGTTTGGTATCATGATTTTGCAAGAATTGTTTTAGGACTTTCCTTTAGTCTTTTTAATCCATTCTTTTTTGTGTAATTAGATGATGAATCATAGTTCCCCATAGGATTTATTCTAGAATTTTAGAATTAAATTTTGATTAGTTTAATTAGGGTAGATGTAGGGTATCCTAATTAGGGTTTAGGGTGTGCCTAGGTGAAGGAATTCACTTTCTTTGAATAAGTTTTGTCTTGATTTTTAGGTATGGGCCTATGTGGATGTTATGGGTAGATGTTGAAGACCCTTGTGAATAATTGTTAGATTTTTCCCCATTGGTTTAGTATTTTTTAGGTATTTTCTGAAGTTGCCTGTTGATTTTGTCTACCCTGTGGTTATCTGTTCATCTCTGGGGTTTGTTGTGGGGAATTTGTTGAGGGGCTTGTGTTGTCTTGAAGACCTTGATGGAGAGCATGAGGAAGAGAAGATTGTAGATCAAGATTCAGAGACCCAGAGCTTGGCTTGTCCCCTGTCTGTGAGGTTTGAGATCCTGAAGTTTGAAGGAAGTTCATGGTACTTTCCTGAGGAAGGCACTATGAATGACTTTCATTCTTTCTTCTCACCTCTTTCTTAAGTGTCCAATGATGTTGGAGCCAACTTGTGAGTTTAATTTCTCCTGAGGAGGAATGTAAACTGATCACATGTTGTTGATCCACATGGGATACAACTCCTAAGTGAAAGCCTCCTAGTACTTTCCCGAGGAAGGTCCTATGGGTCTATTCACTTAGTTCCCTTAGTTTATCTAGGATTTCTCAAGTATCCAATGATGTTGGAGCCAACTTGTGAGTTTAATTTCTCCTGAGGAGGAATGTAAACTGATCACAGTTGTTGAGCCACATAGGATACAACTCCTAAGTGGAAGCCTCCTAGTACTTTCCTGAGGAAGGTCCTATGAGTCTATTCATTTAGTTCCACTAGTTCAGATAGGATTTCCTAAATATCCAGTGATGTTGGAGCCTGCTTGTGAGTTTAATTTCTCCTGAGGAGGAATATAAACTGATCACAATGGTTGAGCCACATAGGATATGACTCCTGAGTATACACCTCCTAGTGCTTTCCTGAGGAAGACACTATGAGCCTGCTTGCTTAGCTCCCTTTCTTTGGTAAGCTTGTTCTGAAGCTTGAAGACTGGGATTGATTTCTTTTGTTTAGGGTCTTGTTTTAGTGCTTAGATGTGATTCAGGTTCTGTGATTAGGGTTAGGATTAGAGAGTAGATTCTTTCTTTCTCAAGCATGTGTTTTGTTTGCCTGAGGGCACTTCATTTCCCCTATTTGTTCATTGCTTGATAGTTTGTTGTTTATCTTCAGTATGATTACTGTTATTTCATGACTGGCTTGAGGTCGAGACGAGCTTGTGGAGGCTGAAACCCCACACACATTTCCTCCCTCACTTGCATTGCATGCATTTTACTGTTAAAGTTGATGCTTTTGTCTGTTTTGGTGTATCATTGACATGATCCCTTAGGACTCTCATTTCCTTTGATGAGGATTTGATGATAGACTGTTAGGTTGAAACCTATGCATGACAACTTCTAGGAGTTCCCTGTTCAAACCTCAACCATAGGATGAATCCATGGCATGATAACAGTAGGACTTGATAGTCTCCCTCCTAGTTGGGCCTGTTCTCTTCTTATCTCGAAACAGTTTAAGATACAGTAATCATGAATGATTTCTTTCGTACGTTACGAGCCTTAAGCTATCTGAGAGAGGATTGTGGGAGAGATTCTTTTCCATAGTCTGGATGTTTAGCATGGTACCCTTTGGGTGACATGCGACGCATTCACTCTCAGGTCATAGTCTCTAGTGCGGTTGAAATCGCAAACATAATAAAAAAAACATTTCTTTCAGGAGATAACCCGTAGTTTCCCGAACTACGTTTGCTCTGATCTTTCATACCAAATGAAAGTACGTAGGCATAGGATGCGATATCCTAGCGAGCAACCTTCCCCATCTTCCCCCGTAGTTAGCCGAACTACGTTGACTCTGATTTCTCATTCTCTGATGAGAATACATAGGCATAAAGCGCGACGCTTTGCCGAGTCATTTTTCTTTTCTTTTTCAGCCAGCCTTGATAGGTAGATAGATTATAACCAACCCGTCCAAGTAAACACACAAGCGAGGATCCCGTCGAGTACGACGGACGTGAGGGGTGCTAATACCTTCCCCTTGCGTAACCGACTCCCGAACCCAGACAATGGTTGCGATGACCTTGTCTTACCCTTATTCGTCAGGTTTTTCCGATCGTTTCCTTTCCCGCTCTGAGGGATAAATAACGAAAGGTGGCGACTCTTCTGTCATGCCGGCACCTTATTTTCGCGCAAGCGACAGCTGGCGACTCTGCTGGGGATGTTATAGCATCTAGGGACTTTTCCCATCCCTTATGCTGGGACCGTTTCCCATCCCCAACGCGAGTCAATCCTATCGTTGTGTGTTTGCTTGTTGGGTTACGTTTATTTATCGCATTTTTACTTCCCGCACTTTACTTCCCGCATTTTATTTCCCGCATTTTATTTCCAGTTTGATATGATTATCTGTGCTGCTGTGGGAGAGGGATGTTACTGTGAGTGAAAAGCCGGACCTGGGCTTGAGTACACACCTAGATATAGTTGCGGAGAAGTAGTAGACGAACCTGTCTGCTGAGCAGGCACAGTTCCCTACGAAAATCTGCGCTCAGACGAGATTCTTGCAGAGGTGCTCCTTTCCGGTCCTGAGGATCTGAGGGGAGTCCAGACGTGAGGATTGTCGACTCTGGGGACCGATCATTTGGAAGTCAGCTAAGAGAGGCCTCTTCATGACTTGACGATGCCACTCCTTCTGGGAATCGTATTGTCACTCGTGAAAGTCTGTGACGCTGATGACCGCATAGGATGTCGTACCCTTTGTCCGTGGATTAGGTCCATCATACCTGTGAGTGGGGTTGGGATATTGCAGGAAACTTTGACCTCCAGACTACCCGGTTTTCTTGACAGTGAATCAGTTGTGTTGGGTTCTCAGTTGCAGAGACTGTTCTTGATAGAGCAAGGGTTTGATCAGAGGATTTTACCATCGGGTGTTTGTCTGTTCTCGATAGAGCAGGCTTTGATCAGTGTATTATCATCAGTGGTTTGTTCTGGACGGAGCAGATTTTGAGTGGGGTCTGAAGATCTCATCGGCAGTTGTTGTTTGTTCTTGATAGGGCAGATTTTGAGTGGGGTTTGAAGATCTCATCAGCAGTTGTGCATTTGTTCTTGAGAGGGCAGATTTTTGATTTGGGGGTCTGAAGACTTCATCAACAGATATTCCTTGATATTGCACCCGGGGTCTTTATTATCAGGCCTTCGTTCTTGTCAGGGCAGAATTTTGATCTCGATCCTATTAGATGGTTATTCACAGCAGATCAGATCAGTGGTTTTACACCGGGGTTTCCTTCTCATCAGTGACTGTTGACACCGTATCTCCACAGCAGCCACCTGGATATATTGTTGCATACCTGCATTTTGCATTAGCTTGCATAATCATTCGCATTCCATTGGCGTGTGTCTGCGACAGGTACCGTTTCCCCGATCCAGGATCTCTCTCCTCTTATTGTGTTACTGCAGCCTCTCTCAGGAAGACTGATGCGTACGAATTCTTGGTCCTTGATGTGTCGAATCTGACTATTGCTATGTGAGGTTACTATTTCCATGATTGGGCCTGGATTCCCCTCCTTATTATTGCCAACAGGTGCCAGGATCGGGGGATAATCTCTCAAGCACACAGACACACTCATGCATCTGCATAAAGCATTTTTGCATGATATACATTCTGCTGCTTTTCCTAACCTTTGATCTTGACAGGTTTTTCAGGTACTCAGGTTCCAAGCTGTTTTCGATCTCCAGGATTGATCAAAGACTCATCCACCGCTACTCAACTCGCGCTAATCAGACGAGAATCATGGACCAGGTACAGTCAGATGTTCAAGAGCTTCGTGAACGGATGGATCGTTTTATGGAGTTGATGCAAGTAGTTGCGAATGGGCAAGACCAGCTTCGTACTTTGGTTCAACCTCTCATCTCCAGGGTTGACAGTAATGGAATACTTCACGGCGGGGCCGTGCCCACTCCTCCTCAAGGGGATACTCCACAGAACGTTGTTCCTGCTGCCGGGGGCAACGGCAGTGCTAACGGCAATCTCATGACTAATCTCGGACTTAATGCGGCAGGCGCCGGCAATGGTGGTTTGGGAGCCAATGTTAACATGGGGCCGGTCAACGGCAATTTTGGTGCAGGAAATATGGTGGTGCCTCAACCGTGGCTGGAGGACCATCAGGATGACATATTCTCTCAGAGAGGTGTAGAGGCTGAATTGACTGCTGAGGCTCGACTCAGGTTCAAGGCGCTGGAAGACAAGATGAGAGATATAGAAAATCAGAACACATTGGGCGTTGACATGGCCAAACTCGGGTTGATTGCTGACTTTAAAGTACCTCACAAGTTCAAGGTGCCTATCTTTGAGAAGTATAGGGGCACTACTTGTCCCCGTGTTCACCTCCGATCTTATTATAGAAAGATGTCCGCTTATTCTGACGATGAGAAGCTGCTGATGCACTTCTTTCAGGATAGTCTTTCTGGTCCATCGCTCGAATGGTATATGGGTTTGGAACCCGCTGCTGTGCGCACCTGGAAAGATCTTGCAGAAGCGTTTGTTCTCCACTATCAATACAATAGCGACTTGGCTCCCAACCGAGTTCAGCTTCAGAATCTCTCGCAGCGGAACAATGAAAGCTTCAAAGAGTACGCCCAGCGGTGGCGTGAATTGGCTGCTCGGGTCCAACCACCGATGGTTGAGCGTGAGTTGGTGCAAATGTTCGTGGCTACCCTTCCTGGAGTCTATTATGAAAAGCTGATCAGTGGCATGTCTGGAACGTTCTCGGCCCTCATCACTTTGGGCGAGCATGTTGAGAACGGTATAAAGATCGGAAAAATTCAGGGCGAATCATCCTCAGCTGGAGGAGCTAGCAAGAAACCCTATACTGGCAAGCGTCGAGAGGGAGATGCCAGTGCTGTCACTAATGCTAGGAGAAAGGGCAAGGGCCCTCAGCCTCAGATTGCTAGCATAAACATCCCAGCTGCTCCCCCGCAGCCGCAGCAGCAGCCCCAGCAACAGAATAATCAGGGAAATAAGAGATATCAGAATCGGGGTCCCCTGGCAAACCGTCATTTGGAAACTCCTCCTATGCCGTATGCACAGCTTCTGCAAACGTTGCTTCAGCTTCAATTGGTTCATAAAAGGACAATGGCTCCCTTAACAGGGGCACCCCCACCAGAGTATGATGCTAATGCTACTTGTGAATTTCATTCTGGGGCACCTGGCCATACGGTTGAGAATTGTAAAGCTTTTAAGCACAAAGTCCAGGACTTGGTAGACGCCAAGGTTATCAACTTTTCTGACAGCGTGCCCAACGTCACCAAAAATCCAATGCCTCATCATAAGGGGGGCGGAGTGAATGCTGTTATCACTGAGGAGAGTTCAGACTTGCTGACCGATGTCAAGGACTTGAAGACGCCGTTGAGTTTTGTCAAGGCTAAGTTGCTGAAGAAGGGCTTCTTTCCTGGATGTGGAGAGCTATGTATGGCTTGTACTACACTTCCTGATGGGTGTGAGCAATTGATCGAAGGTATCCAAAGTCTGATGACCGAGGGTATTTTGCAGTTCAGTCGGAGCGTTGAGAATGCGTCAGGGGAAGTCGTGCTGAAGCAGGCAGACGAAGTTGCTACCATTACTATTCCTCGTCACCCTATTACTATTTCTGCGCCCCGTCCGCCTTCTATCACCATCACCAGGGCCGGACCAATCCCATTCGAGAGTACCAATGCCATCCCATGGCATTATGGCGCCGAAGTTTATTGTAATGGTCAGAAGATAGAGCTTGAGCCATCCGGATCGACTGCGCAGAATCTTACCGAAGTCAGTGGTATCACTAGAAGCGGAAGAGTGTTTGCGCCGGCAGAGGTTGCAGCAGAGAAAGTGGTCCGAACTGACGCTGTGGATAAAGGTAAAGGTAAAGCTGTTGAGGAGGTCCCTGCAGGGGCAGAGAAGGACTTGCTGGTTAAAGATGCTGAAGAGTTCATGCGACTAATCAGGAAGAGTGACTACAAAATTGTAGATCATCTTCATCAGACTCCGTCAAAGATCTCGATTCTTAACCTGTTGCTGTGTTCTGAAGCGCACCGCAACGCATTATTGAAGGTATTGAATGCTGCATACGTGCCGCAGGAGATATCAGTGAATCAACTCGAGGAAGTAGTAGCCCATGTCAATGCTGGTAATGGGCTGGGATTTACAGATCTGGAGCTGACTCCTAAGGGAAGAGATCACAACAGCGCCTTGCACGTCTCAATAGAGTGCAGAGGCACGATTATGTCACATGTCCTGGTAGATACGGGTTCCTCGCTTAATGTGCTTCCGAAGAAGGCACTGATGAAGTTGGATACCCGTGGACTGCTGTGCACGCCCAGTGATCTGGTCGTGAAGGCCTTTGACGGAACCAAGCGCCACGTCTTCGGAGAATTGACCCTGCCAATTCAAGTTGGTCCAGAGACGTTTAATGCGGTGTTCTATATCATGGATATCATGCCCGCCTATAGTTGCCTCTTAGGTCGGCCGTGGATCCATTCTGCTGGTGCCGTGACGTCCACGCTGCATCAGAAGCTTAAATATGCTGTTGGGGGCAGCATAGTCACAGTCTGCGGAGAAGAGGACATCATGGTAAGCCACCTATCGTCCTTTAAATACGTTGAAATGGATGGTGAGATCCATGAGACCCTTTGCCAAGCATTTGAAACCGTCAGGGTGAAGGAGGTAGCTCCCGTTGTTGCAGAGAAGCAAGAGTTGAACCTCTCCTCGTTTAAGGAAGCTCGGGCTGTTGTCGAAGCTGGTTCCACCCCAGGCTGGGGGCATGTTTTGGATATACCAATCAAACAGGATAAGTTTGGATTAGGATATTCCCCTGGAGCTGAAGCTTCATCTTCTTCTGGCAGTTCGTCTCATGGGAAGGGGCCGATCTTATTCACCAAGGGGGGAGTAATTTTCGAAAGCATCAACGCAACGTCTGAGGACAGCGGGGATAGTGATTGCGATCTTGATGCCTGGATTCAACCGAGCAAGCCAGGCGAGCGCCTCCACAATTGGACTATCAAGGAGATTATCGAGCTGACAAGTGAAGAGTAAGGATTTGCTTTTTACAATCTTTGTACACCCCTATGTCCTGCCCGGGGCATAGTGGTTCTACTGTCAGGGCCTTGTTGGATTATGTGTATGCATTTTGTTAATAAATAAAAGGCGTTTTCTTCGTAATCAAATATTGTGTTCTCTGTTATTCATGCTTTATGTTTGTTTCGAAAAACAGTAAAATGGCAACGGGGTTCGTGCTAACCTGCATATTCTTGCTTTAAACTTAACCCTTGTTATTGCAGGATCCACGTAACAGATGACATCGACTCTGGACCCTCTACGGCTCACTACGACTTTGATTGCCCGATCTATCAAGCCGAGGATGAGATTGATGAAGACGAAGACCTTCCGGAAGAGTTGGCCCGCTTGTTGAGACAAGAGGAGAAGGTTATTCTGCCTCACGAGGAGGATATTGAGATCATAAATCTGGGTTCTGAGGAGCTTATCAGGAATGTCAGAGTAGGGGCTGCGCTGCAGAATGATGTCAAGCATAGACTGGTCGAGATGCTTCGAGAGTATAGTGACGTCTTTGCTTGGTCATATGAGGATATGCCCGGACTTGACACAGATATCGTGGTTCATCGCTTGCCGTTGCGAGAAGATTGCCCTCCAGTCAAGCAGAAGCTCAGGAGGACGAGACCAGACATGGCTGTAAAAATCAAAGAAGAGGTCCAGAAGCAGTTGGACGCAGGATTTCTAGCCGTTACCACTTACCCTCCGTGGGTCGCCAACATAGTGCCTGTACCGAAGAAAGACGGTAAGGTACGTATGTGCGTCGATTATCGGGATTTGAATAGGGCGAGCCCTAAGGATGATTTCCCGTTGCCTCATATCGATGTATTGGTCGACAATACAACCCAGTTTTCCGTGTTTTCGTTCATGGATGGCTTCTCCGGTTACAATCAGATTAAGATGGCGCCGGAGGACATGGAGAAAACGACGTTTATTACCCCCTGGGGCACGTTTTGCTACAAGGTAATGCCCTTCGGTCTAAAGAACGCAGGGGCCACTTACCAGCGAGCAATGGTAACTTTGTTTCATGATATGATTCATCATGAGATCGAGGTCTATGTTGATGACATGATTGCAAAGTCCCAAACGGAGGAGGAGCATCTGGTCAATTTGCTGAAGTTGTTTGAAAGGCTTAGGAAGTTCAGGCTGAGGCTGAATCCTAACAAGTGCACTTTCGGAGTGCGGTCCGGAAAGTTATTGGGGTTTATCGTTAGTGAACGAGGTATTGAAGTTGATCCTGCGAAGATAAAAGCTATCCAAGAAATGCCAGCGCCGAAAACAGAAAAAGAAGTTCGTGGTTTCTTGGGCCGAATAAACTACATTGCAAGGTTTATCTCTCAGCTCACGGCCACTTGTGAACCGATGTTCAAACATTTGAAGAAAGATCAAGCGATTACTTGGAATGAGGATTGCCAGAAGGAATTCGAAAAAATAAAGCAGTATCTTCAAGAACCTCCAATCTTGATACCCCCAGTGGCTGGACGGCCATTAATCATGTACTTGACAGTTCTGGAGAATAGTATGGGGTGTGTTCTCGGTCAGCACGACGAGACGGGCAGAAAAGAGCATGTCATTTATTATTTGAGTAAAAAGTTCACTGAGTGTGAATCTCGATACTCGATGCTGGAGAAGACGTGTTGTGCATTAGCTTGGGCTGCCAAACGTCTACGACAGTATATGCTCAACCACACTACTATGCTAATTTCGAAGATGGATCCGATCAAGTACGTCTTCGAGAAGCAGGCTCTTTCGGGCAGGATTGCCAGATGGCAGATGGTGTTAACAGAATATGATATTCAGTACGTCTCCCAGAAAGCCATCAAGGGAAGCGTATTGTCTGACTACCTTGCCGAACAGCCAATCGAAGACTATCAGCCGATGAAGTTCGAATTCCCTGACGAGGACATTATGTTTCTCAAAGCAAAGGATTGCGATGAGCCATTGCCCGATGAGGGGCCAGATAGGAAGTCTCAGTGGAAGTTGATATTCGACGGAGCGGTTAATTCCTATGGAAGTGGTATCGGGGCTATCATCACGACTCCTCACGGATCCCACATCCCGTTTACTGCAAGACTGACGTTTCCAGTTACCAACAACGAAGCCGAGTATGAAGCATGTATTATGGGTCTAGAAGAGGCAATTGATTTGAGGATCAAGAATCTAGACATATATGGTGACTCAGCGCTTGTAATCAATCAGATTAAAGGGGAGTGGGAAACTCGTCAAGCGAATCTAGTGCCGTACATGAATTATGCCAGGAGGCTGCTTCCGTTCTTTGACCGAGTAGACCTTCATCATGTACCCCGGGCTGAAAATCAAATGGCTGATGCTTTAGCCACGCTGGCTTCAATGTATAAAGTCAATTATTGGAATGAGGCTCCAAGAATTGTGCTTTCGCGGCTTGATAGACCAGCGTTTGTGTTCGCAATCGAAGATGCCACTGACGGCAAGCCATGGTTCCACGATATCCAGACCTTCCTTATGACCAAGGAGTATCCTGCGGGTGCGTCAACCCAAGATAAGAAGACTCTGAGGAGGCTATCTGGAAACTTTTACCTCAACCCTGATGGAGTGCTGTATAAGAGAAACCACGATCTCGTGCTGCTCAGATGTGTGGATGAGAAAGAAGCAAGTATGCTCATGGAAGAAGTCCATGAGGGCACATTTGGTACGCACGCCGGCGGGCATGCCATGACGAGAAAGATCCTGAGAGCAGGATATTACTGGTTGACTATGGAGTCGGATTGCTTCAGATTCGCGAAGAAATGTCACAAATGCCAGATTTATGCTGATAAAGTTCATGTGCCGCCGTGCCCATTGAATGTCATGTCCTCCCCTTGGCCGTTCTCCATGTGGGGCATAGACATGATAGGCAAGATCGAGCCCACTGCATCCAATGGTCATCGTTTCATTCTGGTAGCTATTGACTACTTCACCAAATGGGTGGAGGCAGCCTCGTACGCTAATGTGACCAAGCAGGTGGTAGCTAAATTCATAAAGAGGGACATCATCTGTCGCTATGGAATTCCCGAGCGGATCATTACTGATAATGGTTCGAATTTGAATAATAAGATGATGAAGGAGCTGTGCCAGAGCTTCAAGATCGAACACCACAACTCATCTCCTTACCGGCCGAATATGAATGGCGCCGTT
This sequence comes from Lathyrus sativus, assembly GCA_963859935.3. NCBI lineage: Eukaryota > Viridiplantae > Streptophyta > Magnoliopsida > Fabales > Fabaceae > Lathyrus > Lathyrus sativus. The sequence goes on from OZ012740.1 coordinate 470,145,195, forward strand.
GAAGCAGCCAATAAGAACATAAAGAAGATTGTTCAGAAGATGGTTGTGACCTACAAAGATTGGCACGAGATGTTGCCGTTTGCATTGCACGGTTATCGTACAACGGTACGTACTTCAACCGGGGCAACTCCTTTCTCCTTGGTGTACGGTATGGAAGCAGTCCTACCGTTAGAAGTGGAGATCCCTTCTTTACGAGTTTTGGTTGATGTGAAACTCGATGAGGCAGAATGGATTACGAATCGTTTGAACCAACTCAGCCTGATGGACGAGAAGAGGTTAGCATCGATTGCATTTGGTCGCCTGTACCAAAGCCGAATGAAGAAAGCTTATGATAAGAAGGTGCGTCCTCGAAGCTTTCAGACGGGTGATCTCGTCCTGAAGAAGATTCTTCCGCCACACTCCGATCACCGGGGCAAGTGGACTCCGAATTACGAAGGGCCGTATGTCGTCAGCAAGGTCTTCTCGGGAGGAGCTTTGTTGTTATCCACGATGGATGGTGAAGATTTTGCATCCCCGGTGAACGCGGACGCAGTTAAAAAATACTTTGCTTGAAAGAGACCCGCTGGACAAAAAAGAAAGAGTCCAGGCAAAAAAGGGGCATCCTGGCGAACCAAAAACAGAATAAAAGGTTCGGGCAAAATTAGGGATATATTGAAAAAATGTACACCCGCGAAGTCGAAAACCTACACTGGGCGGCTTCGGCAAAAAAGGGTATCCCGGTGAACTGAAAACCCGTGAAGGGCGGTTCACGCAAAAGTTAGGGATTTGAATAAGCAAATGACTGCGTTCCGCGTATGGACTTTCATTGTTTAGTGGTTCGGAAGACCTGAGGGCCGTGTATCTGAATCAATCTCTTCCAAAGCTGAAGCATCGGGGAAGTATCAAAGTCGAGTGGGTCTTAGAGGGATCAACTCATGGTGTTCGTCTACGCCTCGATTGCCGACATTTGTATATACTGATGTATACTTATGTTTTCTTTTTGCGCGGTTTCCTCATTCCAGGAGCTTGCCTCTGTTGTAAAACATTTTTGCCCGTTCAGGGGTTCATCATCAATAAAATGCACATTATTCAGCAATTCTACTTGATTGTTTAGCATTTATCTGTTTTGTTTGCGAATGAGAACGCCGATGTGTTTTTGATAAAATGCGCATACATAAACTTGCGGGCCTAGGCCCATTGATTGTTGAAACAACCAATTAACTGAATATTGTCACGAGATAATAACCTGGATAGGCCCCTTTGAGGAGGGTATCTTGTCTGTTTGTTTGTGTTGTTGCAGGTGTAGCACCCCGCCAGAAGATGTGCCGCGCGTATCCCCGAGGCAGGATGAGTCCTCCTTCTCCAGCAGTGTTCAGTGGTCTCTCCTCCGCAGAATCTGAACGCAAGATGGTGAGCATTGATATGTCTTCCCCAGGTAGAGGATTTTCTTCCCCGAGCAGGCGCATCCTGAAGGAATGTCACTTCATCGGCTAAGTCAAAGGCCGAAGCTCATGTCCCCCAGCACCGGGTCACAAGTGCAGAGTTCATAGAAATGTTTGAGTACTGGAGCTCGTGTTTTCCCCAGTAAAGTCGTCGAAGCAGGTGTTTCCCCCGCACCGGGTCACAAGTGCAGGTTTCGCAGGAGGCTGTTCGTTAGCCGAAGGATGCAGTGACTGATGGTGCCAGACTGAAGTCTCCAGTGAAATTGAGATTCCTCACCAGAGTCAGGCTCTCTCCTGAAGTTCGATGATTCCCTCTGCCCCAATAGAGTGTTGGAACAGCGGATGTTGTATCCCTCTGCAGAGTTGTACTCTCCCCCGAAGTCAGATGATTCCTTCTTCCCCGGCGAAATTGAGTTTCCTCATCGGAGTTGCACTCTCCAGCGAAGTAGAATGATTTCTCTCCCCGGCTGAGTCCGCAGAAAAGCAGAATCCTTAGAAGTCGATCAGATCATGATCGATGTTCCCCAGCAGAGCGTGGGGCATCTAATGTTGTGTTTCCCCAGAATCGCACTCTCTCCATCAAAGCAGAATGATTTCTCCTTCCTCAGCCGAGTTTGCAGATGTCCAGGATCCGAATCCTTGGAAGTTGATCAGATCATGATTGGTTTTTCCCCAGCGGAGTGTTGAGCAGCTGAAGTTGGTTCCCCTCAGAGTGGTCATCCCCAGAAGAGTAGCCGAGACGGCCGCGCAGTTCAATCTCGCGATTGATATCAGCAGATCCAAGTTCTCATCCCCTGCAGCAGTCAGCTAAAGTTGTTCCCCTGCAGCAGTTCGCGGAAGATCAATTCCCCAGAAAGAGCCTGATTGATATTGGCGTGTTCACATTCTCCTTAGCGGGATGACTCCTCTACCTGAATGGTTCTTTCTCCTTGACAGGAGGATTTCCCCCTTTCGGCATTTATTTTGCTGACGGGATCGCATCATTGTGCATGATTGCATAGCATTGTGCATGATTGCATGACATTTAGCATAAACGCATATCATTCCCACTGTGTGGGGCATGACGCAGGAGCATATGCATCGTAAGCATGATCTAGGTCATCATCATCCTTGTTGAACAGGTGTACCACCAAAAGACCGGTTGCTCAAGACGATTCTTGATGTTCTCCCCAGCAAGGTCGCTTTTGAGATGATTCTTAAAGACCCCGGTGTGATCCCCACGGTCGCTCGCTCAAGATGATTTTTGAGATCCCCAGCAAAGTCCTCAGTTAGAGATGATTCTTGAGTCCCTCATCAGGGCCATTTGCTTAAGACGATTCTTAAGACCCCAGTACAGCTTCCCGAGTGGTTCACCTAGTATGATACTTGAGCTCCCCAATAGCGCCTCCAGCAAGAGTTGCCCAGGAAGATTTCTGGAATACCCAACAGAATGTTTGCTCCGGGAAGGTTATCAGTTCAGGACGATTCTTGAAGATGCCCGACGGATCTGTTTGGTCAAGATGATTCTTGAAGTCCTCAGCAGCATGATATGTCTGCTCCAACGATGATGTCTAATCTGAAGATGGATTTCGTAAGCGCCCGAAGGCGATGTCATAAGGTTCCTGTGAGTTCAGATTTCCGGGTTGATGAATCAACGGGTGGCTGAAGATAAGGTTCCAGAGGTTGTAGATACAACAGAGTGATCCGTGTGAGTCTGAAGACCAAGTCAGTTATCTTGAGATGATGATTGATTGCGATCAAATGAAGGATATGTCTTCTGATTGAAGTCGAAGATGTTTCTCCAGCGGTGACGCAGAGTATTTCGATCGTCCGACGGTGATGTCAGATTTAGTTCTCCAGTGGTGACGCAGAGTACTTCGATCGTCCGACGGTGATGTCAGCTTTGGTTCTCCAGCCAGTTGTTGAGCAGCTAGTGTTGCAGGATTCAAAGATTTGTTCCCCGCAGAGTACTGTGTGCTCGTGCAGTCGGCAAATTTTCGGGTTTACCGATATTCAACCGTCTCGTACCTTGATTGGATGAGAGCCGTTCGCTTCTCACCCAGTCAGGTTCAAGCCGTTTGAATAGGGGCAGCTGTTGCACCCCAAAATTTGACCAACAATTATTTATTCATTGAGTATTTGAAAGTGGATACCTTCATCAGAAAGTTCAAGAGATCCTCAGAAGAAGTGGGTTGAAACCAGGGTTGTGTGCTTCACAGCTTGAGGGTTGGGAGTGCCCCTCAGATGGTTCTGAGACTTTGACAATGAATTTGATGTCTTGGGAAAGCCTATGAGATGTCTTGATAGCCTTCATGAAGCCCAGAGAAGTCATTGTGCAAGAGTTCAGAAGATTCAACCATGAATGATAGAATTAGGGTTTTGACTGGGTCAACCCTAGGTCAACTGATGATTTGGAGAAGGTTGAGACCAATCCAAAGGCCATGAGATCATGGAATGATGCATAGAGATGATATAAAGATGATTCCTAGGCCAACTCATCATGAGTGAGGAGTTTGAGAAGTTTCAAGTCAGGGTCCCCAAGGATTGTCAGTGAAAAACCCTAATTTGATCCCTATCTTCCAGGCAGTTTTAGCTCAAGATGTGATTGATATCTCACCTTACCCATAACATGAATGTTGTAGAGCTTGTTCTAAGCTTTAATTTGAGTGGTGGAAGTCCTTGATAGGAGTTACAGAGCTCAAGATATGGCTTTGACAAATTACAGGTCAGCAGAGGTGTGTGAATCTGGGTCCTTGAAAGTCACCCAACTTGCAGACAACTTTTGCCCTAGTAGGGTGATTCCTATGACTTTTTGGTCAACATGAATGTTGAAGAGCATCTTCTTAGCTTTAATTTGAGTGGTAGAAGTCCTTGATTGGATTTGAGGAACTCAACTTATGGTTTGAACAAGACAGGGGTATTTTGGTCATTTGTCAGTTATAGGTCATTTTAGCCAATGCCTAAAACTCCTATTTCCAAGCCTCAAATGGAAAAACTCAAAACATGAAAGTTGTTCAAAATGTGATTTTAAGTCTAGAAAGAAGGTCACAAATTGTTGGAAAAGCTCATAGCATGAAGTTGCATGATTGGTCAAAAATGAACTAAAAATGGCATATAAGTTTGAAAAGTTGAATTTGAAAATTGATTTGGAAGATCCACAAATCCAAAATAGGTCATCCAATATATCATTTTGATTGGAAACATTATTTTGAGAACTTTGGTTCAAATAGATTTTTCATTTGAGGTCTAAAAAAGGGACTTTCTTTGTAAATCTATTACTTGCATTATAAGGCAATGTTGGAAAACCTAACACAAGGCAAAACCAAGGCTTGTAATTGTGCACTCCTTCTCAATATCTCATGTAAAGATATTTTAAGACCACATTGCAAGGCATGAGGCATGAGATGAGAGAAATTCAACTTGTCCCCACATGAGATTTTCAAGAACTTTCCACCATGTTCTAGATGAATCTAGAAGTGTCTAATGATCATTATAAGAAGAGGGCCATGAAGAGAGTTCAAGGTTGGTGATAGAAGGAGATTTCAGAGGAGAGAGAGAGAGAGAGAAATAGCCATTGAAGCACTTTCTTCAAGTTCAAGCAATTCAAGAAATCTGCATCTACAAGCCATCTCCTTCCCAACAAGTGCAAACAGAAGCATTTCCACCATTGGAGGATCATCCTGAAGCAGTTACAAGGCTTGCAACCTCCTTCACGAGCGCCTACAATCATCACTTGACAGGTTGGTTTCTCTCCCTAATTCTCTTAATTTATGCAGTTTTAGTTAGTTTTATAGATATAGAACTGATGCATTAGGTTAGAGGATGAAACCCTAGGAGTTAGAACAAGATTCGTGAGGTTCCATAACAGGTCCATGAAACTTTAAAGATCAAGAACTAGCTGGTTATTGAGTCTTAATGTTAGTGCTTTAGATAAGAATCATCAGTGCCATGAGTAGAACGTTTTAGTGCCATGAAATCAAAGAAACCAGAAGTTGGAAGATTGAGTGTAAGTGAGGTTGATGCTATCGGGTTGCTATTTAGGAGATGTTTCAGTGAGAACCAGGACCATAGTCGTGTAGGGCTTGAGAAACTGAGCACTTTTGCTCTTTACAATTTTGAGTTTCGTTAGAAGACGAGAGAGAACCGAGTTGGAGAAGCACTGCGTGTGAAGAGCATGATCATGGAGGTTTCATGAAACCCTAAGGCATGAGGTAGGAGACGGGTTAGCCACCGTTGGATGGAAGTGAAAGCATTGACTCACTAGGCCAATCGTGCGGCCATGATTTAAAACGCAGAACGGAGGGAAATCCCAAAGTGAAACGCTGCGTTTCACTTATGGGAAAACCATGGGCCTGAAGCGTATTGCTATGCCAACCCCCCCCCCCCCCCTAGCGAGCCCAATTCCGTATAGCACATGATATCCTTACTAGACTCACCCCCCATGCGTTCTCATTTTAGTTTTGTTTTCTGAATTAGTATGGGCCTTAGCAAGATGCTACGCGCACCCCCACCCTCATGGCCCATCAGTATATTGAACTGGCGCGTGTTGCTATTCCAACCCCCCCCCCCCCCTCCCTTTTATTTGTTTTAATTTCTTTTATTTTCTTTTAATATTTTTCTGTTTTAGAAAATTCATTAAAAATTGATAAATAACTCTTTTTTGGCCATTCTTTTTTCTATGAGTAGATAATAATGTGTAAAAAATATTAAAAATAAAAATGGGATTTTATTTTTAAGTTTAGTATTTTTAATAGATTTTTCTTTTAAATAGCTTTTATAATGTTTAGTTTGGTATCATGATTTTGCAAGAATTGTTTTAGGACTTTCCTTTAGTCTTTTTAATCCATTCTTTTTTGTGTAATTAGATGATGAATCATAGTTCCCCATAGGATTTATTCTAGAATTTTAGAATTAAATTTTGATTAGTTTAATTAGGGTAGATGTAGGGTATCCTAATTAGGGTTTAGGGTGTGCCTAGGTGAAGGAATTCACTTTCTTTGAATAAGTTTTGTCTTGATTTTTAGGTATGGGCCTATGTGGATGTTATGGGTAGATGTTGAAGACCCTTGTGAATAATTGTTAGATTTTTCCCCATTGGTTTAGTATTTTTTAGGTATTTTCTGAAGTTGCCTGTTGATTTTGTCTACCCTGTGGTTATCTGTTCATCTCTGGGGTTTGTTGTGGGGAATTTGTTGAGGGGCTTGTGTTGTCTTGAAGACCTTGATGGAGAGCATGAGGAAGAGAAGATTGTAGATCAAGATTCAGAGACCCAGAGCTTGGCTTGTCCCCTGTCTGTGAGGTTTGAGATCCTGAAGTTTGAAGGAAGTTCATGGTACTTTCCTGAGGAAGGCACTATGAATGACTTTCATTCTTTCTTCTCACCTCTTTCTTAAGTGTCCAATGATGTTGGAGCCAACTTGTGAGTTTAATTTCTCCTGAGGAGGAATGTAAACTGATCACATGTTGTTGAGCCACATGGGATACAACTCCTAAGTGAAAGCCTCCTAGTACTTTCCCGAGGAAGGTCCTATGGGTCTATTCACTTAGTTCCCTTAGTTTATCTAGGATTTCTCAAGTATCCAATGATGTTGGAGCCAACTTGTGAGTTTAATTTCTCCTGAGGAGGAATGTAAACTGATCACAGTTGTTGAGCCACATAGGATACAACTCCTAAGTGGAAGCCTCCTAGTACTTTCCTGAGGAAGGTCCTATGAGTCTATTCATTTAGTTCCACTAGTTCAGATAGGATTTCCTAAATATCCAGTGATGTTGGAGCCTGCTTGTGAGTTTAATTTCTCCTGAGGAGGAATATAAACTGATCACAGTGGTTGAGCCACATAGGATATGACTCCTGAGTATACACCTCCTAGTGCTTTCCTGAGGAAGACACTATGAGCCTGCTTGCTTAGCTCCCTTTCTTTGGTAAGCTTGTTCTGAAGCTTGAAGACTGGGATTGATTTCTTTTGTTTAGGGTCTTGTTTTAGTGCTTAGATGTGATTCAGGTTCTGTGATTAGGGTTAGGATTAGAGAGTAGATTCTTTCTTTCTCAAGCATGTGTTTTGTTTGCCTGAGGGCACTTCATTTCCCCTATTTGTTCATTGCTTGATAGTTTGTTGTTTATCTTCAGTATGATTACTGTTATTTCATGACTGGCTTGAGGTCGAGACGAGCTTGTGGAGGCTGAAACCCCACACACATTTCCTCCCTCACTTGCATTGCATGCATTTTACTGTTAAAGTTGATGCTTTTGTCTGTTTTGGTGTATCATTGACATGATCCCTTAGGACTCTCATTTCCTTTGATGAGGATTTGATGATAGACTGTTAGGTTGAAACCTATGCATGACAACTTCTAGGAGTTCCCTGTTCAAACCTCAACCATAGGATGAATCCATGGCATGATAACAGTAGGACTTGATAGTCTCCCTCCTAGTTGGGCCTGTTCTCTTCTTATCTCGAAACAGTTTAAGATACAGTAATCATGAATGATTTCTTTCGTACGTTACGAGCCTTAAGCTATCTGAGAGAGGATTGTGGGAGAGATTCTTTTCCATAGTCTGGATGTTTAGCATGGTACCCTTTGGGTGACATGCGACGCATTCACTCTCAGGTCATAGTCTCTAGTGCGGTTGAAATCGCAAACATAATAAAAAAACATTTCTTTCAGGAGATAACCCGTAGTTTCCCGAACTACGTTTGCTCTGATCTTTCATACCAAATGAAAGTACGTAGGCATAGGATGCGATATCCTAGCGAGCAACCTTCCCCATCTTCCCCCGTAGTTAGCCGAACTACGTTGACTCTGATTTCTCATTCTCTGATGAGAATACGTAGGCATAAAGCGCGACGCTTTGCCGAGTCATTTTTCTTTTCTTTTTCAGCCAGCCTTGATAGGTAGATAGATTATAACCAACCCGTCCAAGTAAACACACAAGCGAGGATCCCGTCGAGTACGACGGACGTGAGGGGTGCTAATACCTTCCCCTTGCGTAACCGACTCCCGAACCCAGACAATGGTTGCGATGACCTTGTCTTACCCTTATTCGTCAGGTTTTTCCGATCGTTTCCTTTCCCGCTCTGAGGGATAAATAACGAAAGGTGGCGACTCTTCTGTCATGCCGGCACCTTATTTTCGCGCAAGCGACAACAGGCAAGGGAGATAAACTCATCCTTCAGCCAACAAGCAAAGCCAAACAGTAACAAACAAGCAGAGGGAGACAGACTCAACCTCTAATGCAGACAAGCAAAGGGAGCCAAGCTCAACCTTTCAATGCACGTAAGCCTAAATCAACTACATGAAAGCCTAGTCTAATGCTCCACACCAAGCAGTCACACAAGTACATAAAAGCAATCAGAAAATATAGCAAACAGGACAGCAAGCCAACAGCCCAACAGTCTGTAGTTTGATCTCCATGCCCAAGCTATCTTCAAGAGAAGACTTCATCTTCAAGCTTCTAATGATCCACCAAGAGAGATGATAATCAACATCAAGATGATTGTATGATGATGGGAAGCATGATGGAAACCAAGGGAATCCATCATGGCACTCAACCATACATCCAAGCTAGGCATCCTCAAAGGTTCTACCTTTTGTGATATGCCACACATCCTTCCAAAGGAGGGATGAGGCTTCCACATAGGTACCTTGAATCATTGGATGAGAATGGAAAGCAATCAAGGTATTCCATGTTTATTGGAGAAAGAGGGATCAAATCTAAAGCTCTTCCTAAACCCTAATCTTACAAGCTCAAAGAAAGCTACCAAAAGGAAACCAAAACACCAAATCAAGCATTACAATTAAGCACACAGAAGCTCTAACAAGTCTAAAGCACTATCCAAAAGGAATAGGAAATTTATTTCATACTATGGGTCACCATTGAGGTCATTCTAAAGGAAAGGTCATGTTAGAAGCACCATAAAACTAGTCCAATTGTTAATTCTAAGAAAAATATGAAATCAAGTCCTAAAATTCTAGGGAATTTTCTAAGGGATCCTAAGAGGGTTAGGGACCTATGGTAGAAAAGTCAGGGACTAAATCTAAAGGGAGAATCACTAAAGAAATCCTAAATCACAAAGTGTCCAAAGGGAGGTCAAATGGGGAAGCTCCTAAAAGTCTAGTCCAAAACAGAACTTAAAGCTACCTAAAAATTACCCTAAAAATCAAGAAAGCACCTTAACATGTCTATAACAAACCAGCAAAGAATCAAGTCTAAATTCTATACCAAAAAGGAGCACAAAAATCAACAAACAACAAGCATAAAATGCCACATTAAAAGAAATCAATAAAATGGAAAAATGGCAAATAAATTGGAAATTGCATCAAAATAACATCTAAGAGTATCAAAAAATCATAAATTCAATCAGGGTCATGCTCATATTTTTCTCACATTTTTCTGATGATTATTCAATTTATTATGAATTAAAGATGAAGAAAGCAATTAAAATAAATGCAAAATGAAATTAAAGAAATAAAACTCAGGAAAATATTAGAAGCGTCAGATGTGATGACTGGCCAATCAATCCAACGCACACCAGCGTGCCAGCGCATAAATGAAGCGTTGTGTTTTGGCTTGGTCAAAAGTCCAATTTCAGACTGAATCTCGTGCGTACGATCTGTAGACAAAGTCTTCTATTTCAACCTGATCCAATGGCTGTGGTTCATCGTTCCCATTCAAACTTCAGATGGAGGGAAATACTCAGGGCGGTTCCGGTGGCTGAGCCACCGTCTTCTCCGGCAAGCTCATGAGTTGCAGGTCATGAAAACAAGTCACATCTTATATGGATCTTCTCCATTTTTCTTCTTGAATCCAAATCCATCATTATTTTCTCCTAATTCTCACTAGATTTTGAAATACGACAGATAACAGAAAAGTCACCAAGCTCTTGATCATCACCAATCTCACAATTAAGGCCACAGATCTCTTCCTCATTCTTCATGGATCATCATAAGCTATCTAACTCATGCTAAACCCTCAAAATCAGGTAGTTACAATTCTCAACAGAAAATTGACCACATCCTAATTTGTCTCTAAACTCCACAATTATGATCTAAAATCCATCTATATTCTTCCCTAATCCTTAACCACAGTTCAATTCTACCTAGATCAACCTAAAACTAGAGCAATCGTGAAAGTTACCAACCTGAGTTGTACCTTGAAATTGGAGCAGTTACACTATGATTCTTGGCTCCAACTTGTGCAAATTCGTTCAAGGATCAATGCTGAAGATGAAAGAATCCAAGATTTGCTCTGAAATGCTCTTGAAATGGAAACACGATTTTCAGTTGAAGCTTGAAAACTCTCACTGCAATCTCTGGTTCTAGCTCCAAATAACCACCAAACTTGATCTGAACCTCTTTCTGAACTTAAATAGAATTGGCTTGAGGGATTTGGAGGCCCATTGGATGCCCAAACTGTGATATCCAAGTTTCCAATTTCTCTTCAAAATTCAATCATGACCTACACGGTTCTGGCTCAGTTTCTTCTCCTAGAAGCTTCTCATGTATTGTTTATGACCTGTTGAGAATGAATGGACAAGATTGAGTCCTTGTTATCATCTTATGGCCAAGATTGAATGTGTTACTTATCCATGAAGTAACAATATGAAACACCATGAAATAAGCCTCAAATTGAAATTCCATTAATTCTAAAGTGTTTCAAATGGTTTTTCTAGTCAAAATGAGTACTCATATGCATTTTCTTGACCTCTTATGATTAAATTTGAATTTTTCAACTTAAATGCCTTTTAATTTCCCCTTTGTCAAGCTTCCATGAACCAAGTCTCGCCCTAAGCCAAATCAGTGCCTTACGGATACATGGTTGACCTTAAAATCCCATTTTGAGCAAGTTTTGTGTTGGACAAAACTTCATTTGAGGCTCCCAAGATAGTGAAAATGACTCATAGTCCAAAATGACCTATGATCTCACTTTCCCAAAATACCCCTGACTTGTAAACCTCATAGCTTGAGTTCTACAAATCAGATGAAATACTTCTAGTACAATTTGGAAAGCTAAGATCAAGACCTACCACTTTCATTTTGGCTAAACGTTGAGGAGAAACATCTTTCTAGGTCAAAAGTTCCTTGGAAGTTGGTTGACTTTTGCAGACAAATTTCACATTCATCTGATGACCTGTAACTTGTCTGGATCATAACTTGAGTTCTATAATCCAATCAAGGACTTCTAATACTCAAAATAAAGCTAAGAACATGCTCTACAAGTTACATATCGGTCAAAAGTTGATATGAAACTTGTATCTTGAGATAAGTGGTCTTGAAGTCAGGCACTAAATAGGGGATTTTACACTGAGAACCCTTACTTAGCAACTCCTCACACTCTGGATTATTCTTGAATTGATCTTGGAATAACACCTCATGTATCTCAACACCACCTTCCATGATCACAAAGACTTAGAAATGAGTCTTAATCTCCTTCAGTTGCATAGTTGACTCAAGGTTGACCAGATAAAAACCCTAATTGCAACACCTTCAACTGTGGCTCTTCACATTTAGCATAATGACTTGACTGAGCTCCACCATGACCCTCAAGGCACTCCATGAACTTCATCCACATATCCTATCCATGATCAAGGCTTTACAACCCACTGATGGTCTTCAATTGGCCCCCAAGTTAGGAGATGAACCACATACCAACATCCAAACTTCTCAAGAACACAACCCACTTTCTGATGACTTTGGTGACCTCTCAAGCTTGAATAAGACCTCTAGATAGGCTCCTCTTGATATAAACCACACTTGATCCCCTGCTAAATGAATAATGCTATGATATGCAAATGCTAGACCAATGAGATGCTAATGCAATGAAACATAAACCAAGTAAGAAAAAGGTTAGGCAAATTTTGGGGTGCAACAAATAGCAATGGGTATGGCATAGACGTTTGGGCCATGTTAGCATGAGAAATATTTCTCACTTAAATAAGCTTGAATTAGTCAGAGGCTTACCAAATCTAAAGTATTCTTCAGATGTTCTTTGTGAAGCATGTCAGAAAGGCAAGTTTTCTAAAACTTATTTTAGGGTGAAAAATGTTGTTTCTACTTCTAGACCATTAGAACTTCTGCACATTGATCTGTTTCGTCCAGTGAAAATTTCCTCAATCAATGGTAAGAAATATGAATTAGTCATCGTAAATGATTATAGTCGTTTGGCATGGGTAAAATTCTTAAAACACAAGGATGAGTCACATTCTGTGTTCTCTACCTTTTGCTCAAAAGTGAAAATAGAGAAGGATTGCAAAATTGTCAAAGTCAGAAGTGATCATGGTGGAGAATTCGAGAACGGATACTTTAAGAATCATTTTGATTCCCATGGCATTTCCCATGATTTCTCATGTCCCAGGACTCCACAACATAATGGAGTAGTGTAAAGGAAGAATAGGACTTTGCAAGAAATGGCTCGCACCATGATCCAAGAAGATAACATGGCTAAGTACTTCTGGGTAGAGGAAGTAAACACATCGTGTTATATTCAGAACAACATTTCTATCAGATCTATTCTAGGTAAGACTCCTTATGAACTGTGGAAGAACAGAAAACCTAACATTTCTTATTTCCATCCTTTTAGTTGTATTTTCTTTATGTTGAACACTAAATAGAATCTTGGCAAATTTGATTCCAAAGCTCAAAGGTGTTTTTTGTTAGGATACTCTAAACGCTCTAAAGGCTACATAATCTATAACACAGAAACAAGAATTTTTGAGGAATTAATTCATGTTAGATTTGATGATAAGCTTGACCCTGAAAAGTCTAAGTTAGTTGAAAAGTTTTCAGATTTGAAGATTACTTTATCATAATCCAAGGAGGAAGATTCTAACGAAGAAGACAAAGCTGTAGAAACTATAGAATTAGTTACAATTTCACCAGAAACAGCGAATAGTCCATCTCATCAGAAGAAGAATAGACTAAGGACTTCACATTCTGAAGAATTGATTCTGGGAGACAAAGTTCATCCAGTCAGAAATCGTTCATCATTCAAACCTCTGAAGAAACTCTTATGGGTTTGGTGTCACTGATAGAGCCAACATAAATTGATGAAGCTCTCATAGAGAATGAGTGGATTCTGGCCATGCAAGAATAACTGAATCAATTCACCATAAATGATGTTTGGGATATTGTTCATAAACCAAAAGGTGTCCACGTCATTGGAACAAAATGGGATGCACAAGGTTGATGAGAAAGGTGACATCGTAAGAAACAAAGCTCGACTGGATGCACAAGGCTATAGTCAACAACAGGGGATAGATTATACTGGAACCTTTGCACCAGTTTCCAAGTTAGAATCTATTTGTTTATTAGTTTCTTCTACTGTTAACCATAACATCACTATTTATCAATTGGATGTTAAGAGTGCATTATTTAATAGGTATGTTTATGAAGAAGTGTATGTCCATCAACCCCTGGCTTTGAAAATTCTGAGAAATCAGATTATGCTTTTAAACTGAAGAAATCATTATATTGTCTGAATCAAGCTCATAGAGCTTGGTATGATAGACTTAGTATTTTATTTTCGGAAAACGATTTTACCAGAAGAAAGGTAGATACTACACTCTTTTGTAAAACTCTTAAGAATGATATTCTGGTTGTGCAAATCTATGTAGATGATATTATTTTTGGTTATGCTAATCCTTCCTTGTGCAAGGAATTTTCTAAGTTAATGCAGGAAGAATTTGAAATGAGTCTAATGGGAGAACTCACATTCTTTGTAGGAATTCATATTGATTAATGTCTAGAAGGAACATACATTCATCAGAGAAAATATGCACGAGAACTTCTGAAGAAGTTTGAGATATTAGATAGTAAACCTACAAAGACTTCCATGCATCCTACATGCATTCTGGAGAAAGAAGAAGTAAGTAAAAAGGTTTGTCAGAAGCTCTATCATGGTATGATAAGCTCTCTTGTGTACTTGACTGCTTCTCACCCAGATATTTTGTTTAGTGTATGTCTTTGTGCTCGTTTCCAATCAGATCCAATGGAAAATCACTTAACAGTTGTTAAGAGAATCCTAAGGTATCTTAACGGAACAACTAACCTTGGCTTGATGTATAAGAAAACATCAGAGTACAAACTTTCTGGTTACTGTGGTGTAGATTATGCTGGAGACAGATTAGAAAGGAAAAACACCTTTCGAAAATGTCAGTTTTTAGGTAACAACCTCGTCTCTTGGGCAAGCAAAAGGAAATCAATCATTATCATATCTACTGGCAAAGCAGAATACGTCTCAGCATCACTGTGCAGGACTCAGATGCTCTGGATGAAGAATCCATTAGAATATTTTCACATTCACGGGGGTAACATTCTTATCTTCTCTGATAACACAACTGCTATTTTCCTAAGTAAGAATCCCATTCTACATTCTCGAGCTAAACACATTGAAATTAAACATCATTTCATCAGAGATTATGGATTTTTGTCCAGAATAAGTTTGATCAGAACATGTTTAAACTGCTTCTGTATAAAGGTGATTCTGATGATAAGAAAATATTTCTTATTTAATTATTGGCCCTTATGATTAATGATACTTCTACATGTTAGAAGATGTCTTGATCAGAAACATGTTTAGTCAAATATCTCTTGGTATTCTTGACTTAGGAAAAATCAAACATGTTCTCTTACATTGACGGCTATGATTTACTTGTGACACTTGTCCAATATAATATCATAACTTACTGTTGAAGAGACACCTCGAGCGTTATGATTTCGTGAGACTGGGTTTTTAAAATGGTTATTCCCTATTACTCCCTATTATTTTGTAATCATTATACATTTTCATTATATACCCACTATCTCACTCTCACACACTACGCTACTTTTCACTTCCCACACTTTTATTTAGAAACCCTAAAATCCTTTGTGCTATGTGACTCCATCATCTTCTTAAATGGATCCTCATCAACAAAGCATCTATGAATTCTCTCAACAATCACAACTTGCTGAATCGTTTTCAATGATTTCAACAACAACTACTCAAACTGCTTCAACATCTATACAATAATCTCTATCGTCTTTTCATAAACCTGTTGAATTTCACATATTGGATCATCCATCACACATTCATCTTGGTACTCCTTTTTCAGAATTGGAAGTTTTACGTGAATGTTAGTTGATTTTGATAACTTGCTCAAAAATGGAATTAACTTGTTTAAGGAACTAAATGCTCAAGGTTGGAAAACCTACTTTGATCGTCTCTACGGTCCCATTTTTCCTAATCTTATCAATAATTTCTAGAGATTTGCTAATGCTGATGAACACTCTATCGTGTCACATGTTTTGAGAAACAAGTTTGTCATCAATGAGAAATTCGTAGCTACTTTACTTGGAATGGAGAAGTCTTGTGGAAAGCGTATCTACAAGATGAGTTCTAAATCAAAGTTTTTATCTGAAGTAATCATTCCAACAATCTTCACTCAATCAACTGATGGTAAACCTCCCTTCAAGAGTCAGGATTTATCTAAGGAACTTAGAGTCTGGCTCAAAATCATTCTGGGTTGTATTTATCATAGACCTGCTTCTAGTTCATCTAACTTCATGAATACTGATAAGAAATACATGTTGTATTATCTGATGAAAGGTGAAAATATTTGTCTTCCTTCCATTCTATTTAGATATCTCAAAGATTCTATAAGGGAAACCATAAATGATTCAAACAGGCCTAAAAACGACATTCCTCTTGGAAGACTAATCTCAGATATTCTGATTGAAAGTGGAATGGTTGATCATCTGGCTAACTTGAATTTCAAAGATGATTTGGACATTATAACTGGAACACCTCTGAATGGAAAAAATCTAAAGAGGATGCATATTATCAATGAAATCACAGTTGAACCAAGCATGACTACAGATTGGGAGAGTTTGAAGTCCAAAAGAATGATTATAAGTGGATTTCCTCTGTTCACTAAGCTTGACAATCCAGAGGCTATAGAGGAATGCATAAGGATGCAAATAGCTGAAGGTTATGATCTATCTGGATTCAGGATTGAAGATCTACCAGAAAATCCCCCCTGATTTGTTGAAGAAGAAAAGACCCCACAACAAGACTCCTTAAACAAAGAATGCAAAGAATCAGAAGAAAGGCCTGGGAGAATCTAGCACACATAATATTTCACTAGCATCCTATCCAGAATAGACAAGTAAGTTTTCTAATTCTTATGTAACTACATTTGTTCTTTCTGATAGAAATGTATCTCCATCTCTTTCAACACCACTTCCACTATTTTCAACACCACCAATTTTTTCAATCATAGTGACAACTTCACCCATCCCTAATTCTGAACCATCACCATTATCTCGGATAATTTCAATTTCTGAACCACCATCTGCAAAACTTCCGCCTCAAATATTCCAAACCACTTCAACTCAACCAACTCACACCATCTCATTACCACTAATCACTCAACCCATTTTTGAAGGACTCTCTACAGAACCCATTCCAACAACCAACTCTGAATAAACTACTACAAAACCTATTTTATCAACCAAACCTCCATCATGCACAACCTTAAAATCTATAACCATCTCAGATGACTCTGACTCTTCATCATCAAACTCTAACCAAACTCTTTTAAAACTAGTTGCTTCTGATAAAGAAAACCAAACAATCCCTGAACACCAATCTTCTGACCTTCCCCCTCCTAACATTGATGAAGTCATTTCTATTTTTAAATACAATGTAGTTAGGAGATTCAAGAAACTTTCTGATGAATCTAGTTCCAGCAATAATTCTTCTGCTCTGGGTGCTCCCTGGAATCGATTCAATCGATAGATGTCAGAGGAGTTTTAGAAAATCAAAAATCTCTCTGTTCATACAAAAGAATAATTTGTCTAGCAAGCAGAAGATAGATTGGAAGCCAAGAGGGAAGCTGAAGAAAAGTTAGTTGCTGAAAGGGAATTAGCAGAAAGACTAGATAAGCAAGCTCTTGATAGAGAAGCTGGAAGGAAAGTTAAAGAAGCTCAAGATTTAGATGAGAGAGAGGCTGAACTGAAGAATCAAGAAAAAGCTCTGAATGTTGTTGAAAACTCTACCTTTGATATAGTGTTAAAGACTCTGGCTAGTATTCAAAAGGAAAAGTGTTGTTCAGAACCAGAATGGATAAACAAGATGAAGTCACATCCAGCATTCAGAATGCGCTCTCTCAGATCCTTCAGAGGCTCCCTCCTCCTCAACCTTAGACACTATTTAGGCTACCTATTAGTTTTTCTTTTTGTTAATTACCTTTTTGGTTATGACAAAAAGGGGGAGTATTAATTGGAAAAATTATTTTGATAAATATATCTTGTTCTATGAATCACAATTCTGACATTCTTGTCATACCCTCATTTTCACCTTTAGCCTTTATATCTTGCATTCGGCATAACATACATTGTTCTATTGAATATCGAGCATGCGGGTTCACAAGGTACAAACTAGGTCGATTTGTTATTTTCCATTTCAAATGAGACAACTTGTCTATCTTGAGCTACACGGAAGAAAAGGTTCATCATTTAAGGTTTGATCTAAATTGGAAAGTCTACTCTTGTAGATTTCTTCAAAGAGAAGTTACTTGACAAAATATTAGGATATTCAAGATATATTCCTAATGACCATGAAATGCAAGGCATAATTCAAGATTGCTTCATCCAATTTTGTTTTAAATTCTTGATCAAGTGGAGTTCAAATTTGCAAAGCATGAGTCAAGATCACAAGTCCATAATTCAAGACTTCATCCATTTCAAGCTTAATGGTTCTAAGGAAATCCATCATGAATTCAAGGTTAAAGGCAAGAATATTACAAAGAGAAGTTTTATGACATTACAAGAATGTCATTTGTTGCAAGATTTCCAACTCTAAGTAATGTTTAGAAATTAATTTATTTCTAATCTTCATTCAAGTCTCTAGTCAAATTCATGTTATGGTAATGCCACACCAAGTCTACATTATGCTTACAAACATCCAAGAAACATGCAAGGATTAAATCAACATTGAATGTTTTAAGACCAAGATTATGCATGTTAGTCATGAACAAAACAGTCCCATGCAAAAGGTGACAAGTTTCCTCATGTCACAAAAAACTACATGTCACAAGACCAAAGGAATAACATGTGACAATGCTTCTACATATCAGAATTTTCAAAATGTTGTCAAGAGTTGGTGGCATTGACCAAGAGGAGCTGTCCAAGCACAAACCAACAAAATGGGTGCAAGGCACAAGGTGCTGCAGAAAATAGCATAGGAAAGTAGTGCAGAAAGTGCAGCATAGCAAGTTGCATGGAAATGGAAATAAAGAGAGTGACATGAGAAAAGGTGGCAAGAGACATTTCCCCATGAAAAAATCTGATGTTTGGGGGGAAGAGAAAACCCTAGGAGCTGAGATAAGAGGAGGGGCCGTAAACAAGAGAGTTCATTCATTCAACATTCATTCAAGACACACATTGCAAAACCAGAAAAAGATAGAGAGAGCAAACAAAACCCTAAAAACAGAAAAATATAAAGCTTTGCAAACCAGAGAAAAAGAGAGTGAGACAGAAACAAGAGGATCATTGAGAAACAAAATCTTCACAACATAGAGTGAAGAGGAGTGAAGTACATTCAACCAAGACCAAGGAGGACTTGCAAGAAGGATAGAAAGCTCTTGGGTATCCATTTCCTCCAACCTTTCTCTCTTTATTTTTTTGCTCTTACATTCATTTTGTTTACTCTTTTATATGTTGTTGTATTATATGTATCATGTAAGGTTCCAAAGGGACCAAGAAACCATTCTCAAGAAACCACAAAAACGAAAGAAAAACATAGAAAAAATTAGGTTTTTTCACCTGGTAGCCCGACATGGGCCGTGTCACACGACACGGCCGGCCGTGTTGCACTTCTGATAGCCTTTTCTACGTCTAAAAACCCCAGGCATCACAACACGGGCCGTGTCACACAACACGGCCGCCCGTGTTGCACCTCTGTTTGAGGTTTCAACGTGTAAAATGCCATGGACCCCTGACACGGGCCGTGTCACACAACACGGCCACCCGTGTTGCCCCTCTGTTTGGCCTCAAAAACATTTTTCTCCCAGACTTTATGACACGGGCCGTGTCATACAACACGGCCACCCGTGTTGCACCTCTGTCAAGACCCAAAAATCCTCTTTGCATGTTTGTATGTTTTTCGTATGTGAATGTTGTTGTGGTCCTTGTTGACCTTTGATTCCAAAAAACCTTTTTAAAATTAAACTCTCGATTTTATCGAGCCATTTTCACCCGTATAAGTCGATTGCCTTTTGCATCGCTACCAACCATGTCCGTATCACTTCAAGTTCATTTTCGTAAACAATAAACCTTGATCCAACGTCAAGTGGTTCTCTTTTCTCATAAAAATCCAAAACACAATAAAATATATGATTAAAATTATGCACCATGAGCTTTAAAATGGTAGAGAAGGAATGAGAATGGAATCCTCCTACACTCGTTCCGAATGTTTTGAATACAAGGCGCTCGACTTGGTTACTCGAGACATTCATCTCTATCCAAATTCTTTCATATAATCCTAGTCAAGAATAGATTCTTCCCTAAGAAAAAACCTAAAAATGACGTCAACTCATCAAACTATTTTTCGCCTTAAGGCATCAATCGAAAAACCCTTTTTCAAGGTATAAAATCAACCAACAAACAACTATTTCATAAGCCTCCGAACTACGGAGCTCTGATTCTTCACTTCTTTTAAGTGGGGATACATAGGCACAAGGGCCACACTCCTTGGCGAGCACTATAATAAAAAACAACCAACCCCTTTTTTTCCTAAAACAAGCAAACCCTTAGATAAAACACCCACTCACGCGAAACAACCTAGGAGGTTCCCATCGAGTACGATGGATGCGAGGGGGTGCTAATACCTTCCCCTCGCATAACCGACTCCCGAACCCTAAGATTTGGTTGCGACGACCATGCTCTTTTCCCAAAGGTTTTATCGCTATTTCCCTTTCCCTCCGTGGGATAAATAAAATCTGGTGGCGACTCTGTGTCATTTTTCGCGTAGCGACAATTCTAACATTACATTTGCACACAACTTCTTCTTAGAATTTATTTTCTGGAACGATATTGAAAATATGGTAAACATTACTATCTGATGTATATGATACGAATCAAACTTGAACCATCTCAGATCTTATAAGACCAATCAGGATCTGGTATATAATCAGGCTCTATTATTCTGAATCTGATGAGATATTTATAATCAGGCTCTGGTATCCCAAATCTGATAAGATTTTTAAGTCTTGATTCAGGGGGAGCTTGATAAAGGGAATTTATTTCTAAACTTATCTATGTCACTTTCTTTTGATTATTTTTGTACGATATTGTTTCATCAAAGTACATTGTTTTGTCATTATCTAAAAGGGGGAGATTGCTAGAACAAGATTTGGTTATGCTCATTATCTCTAAATTTTGATGAAAACAAAGTAGTATTTGTGTGAGAACAATTTTGGTACTCTAACATTTGTTTTTATGAAGGATTAACAAACAGACTGTGACTCTGATAGAGACCATATACAATGAAAATATGGTTTGACCAAAACTCGCTTTTGCGCTAAAGAAGCAAGTATGCTTCTGATCTACTCACATTCATAAAGATTCTAAGAAGACAAAATGTTATTGCTGCAATATTCTCTTGGATTCTTCCTCTGAGCATTACTCTGATATTTTACTTTTGAAAGCTTTCTAGCTTCTGAAGTCATTATCTTCTAAAGACTAAGTGTTGAACACTCTGAAGACAAGGTTCTTATGAACGACGTTTTGAAGACTCTGAAAACTTAAGTTTCTAAAGACTAAGTGTTGAAGACTCTGAAGACAAAGTTCTGATGAATGAAGTTCTAAAGACTCTGAAGAGTTAAGTTTCTGAAGACCAAGGGTTCTAAAGACTGAGTGCTTAAAGTTATGAAAATAAGGTTCTGGTGAACAAGTTCTGAAGACTATGAAGACTCAAGACTCTGAAGACCCAGTGATCAACTCTTGTACGCATGCTTCAATCATCTCTATTTAGAAGCCTCTTATGTACAAAAGATAAAATCAAAAGTTTATGAGGGAAAATAGTACATAGTACGTTTCAAAATGTCCCATTCCACTACCCTGATTTGGTGGTACAAAGGACAACTTTTGTGTACAATTTTCATCCCCGCGTAACGACATTCTTTCAAGTCACCAACTCACTTAAGGATATTCCTGATGTGCACTCCAATGGATCTTTTACTGGTTATAAAATAACTTGACCACTTGAAGAAAATATCAAGCAAGAAAGTAACGTATGAAAACAAAAACAGTAGTGAAGAAATATAATACAACGCAAGAATAATATTCATACTGTGCAAATTTTCTTTAAGTAATTTTTTATATTCATAGTGTTTATATCTGCTTGTGTAGAAGCAAATTCATTATAAACATTTATTTTCTCAAATAGTTGTTTGTAATTCTTTAAGGGACCAGTTGGGTCAGAATCCTTAAGAAGAGACAAATAGTCTTTGTTGTTAGTCACCAGCAGTTGCTAGTGCAAATTATAATCAATTGATTATAGTGGCTTAAGTTCTTGTGTATAAGGCAAAATCACTTTGGCGGGTGAACTGGTTTACCTTGATAGTTTTCAAGTGAACCAGGATATATCGTGTGTCTTTCTCTCTTGATCGTATCTTTGTGATCTTTTTTTGAGTTTCACAAAAAGTTTTCATTTTTGAAAATCCAATTCAAACCCCCATTTCTTGTGTTTTCTCACACCTTCAAACCCAGTTCAAAGAACGCTCAACTTCTTAAACTTTTTTTCAAGATTGATAACTTTGTTAACCACCACCATTTTATCGACTTGCTTCCTACCATGACTAAATATGAGCACATTTTCAATCTTGATAAGAGAAAGGGAATAAAAACGAGAATCTCTCAGTAGAAGACTTGTTAGGAAAAATATCCCATCTAAGCAGAGTCTTTTAGACATTTGAGAATTTGAAAAAGAAATGGAAAGAAAGTGCTTTGAAGAGACATGAGAATTGGAAAAAAAAAAGACAAATACTTTAACTTCTTAAAAGATTGTTTTTCTATAGAATGGATAAATGAATGATTGTGATTAATATATTTTAAATATTTTAAAAACTAATATATATATATATATATATATATATATATATATATATATATATATATATATATATATATATATATATATATATATATATATATATATATATATATATATATATATATATATATATATATATATATATATATATATATATATATATATATATATATATATATATATATATATATATATATATATATATATATATATATATATATATATATATATATATTGAATTTGAATAAGTTATCATTAAGGTTGCACCATCAGTCGCTTTGGGTCGATATCAAGTCCAAAATTTAGATCTGACGTAAACCATGTTTCCATTTTAAAAGCCCAATTTTGATTGATGAAATTTCAGTTTTCAACAAATTCGGTTAAACCATTTTTCAGACAAATCATGAGTTTGGTCATTTAATATTTATTTGGCTAAACCCATAAAAATTACTAATTTTTATAAAATTCACAAACATTCATTTTTTATTTTAAAAATTAAAGGAAAAACTATTAAAATTTTAGAAATGACCCAAAGAAGAACTATTTTTCATTAATGAAAAAAAAGTTCTTGTTACGTGATTAAAACCAAGTTATTATTTTAAATTAATTTGGTCATTATCATATTTTAAAACTCATTCTATTGAGGGTGTGATCGGTTACACATTTGCAGTTACAGATTACCATAGTGTTGTTTTTTAAGTTTGCAAACAATTGTAACCGGTTACAGGTTTGATGTTATCAACTGCAGACAGTTGATTTCGGTTTTTTAGTTTTGTTACTTGTATCCTAATCAATTGTATTTTGTATGAATACTCAAGGGGTTTCTCAATCAATGTTAATTAAAATTCTCACCCACAATTATACTCTCTCTAATTCTCTCTCTCTCTCTCTCTCTCTCTCTCTCTCTCTCTCTCTCTCTCTCTCTCTCTCTCTCTCTCTCTCTCTCTCTCTCTCTCTCTCTCCATACTCAATCGCTCTATTTTCACCAACTGGGTGATTCCATGTTCTAACATTTGGTGTCAAAAGCCTGGTACAGTCTGTTGCACCCCAAAATTTGCCCTCACAATACAAGACTTTGTGTTCTAAGAAGGTTCACAAGGTTCACAAGTTCTCCAACAACTTGCATAACCTTTCCAAGTCCCACAGTGCTTTCAATACCTTTCATGAGGTTCATGAAGCCCATATGTTGCTTCTTGAAGGTTCACAAGGTTCACAAACTTCTCAACATCTACAAGACCTTTCATGAGGTTCATGAAGTCCATAGGTTGCTTCTTGAAGGTTCACAAGGTTCACAAGATTCACAATGTTTACAAAGCTTTCCTAAGGGTCATGAGGTCTACAAAGCCACTTCATGATGTTCACAAGGTTCACAAGCTTCACAATACCTCCCATGAGTATCACAAGATATCTTATGAAGATTCACAAGGTTCACAAAGTTCACAATTGGTCAGAAGAGTTGACAATTCCCTCAGACAATGCACCTCCTAAGCAGTGCATCCAAAACTAGGGTTTTGACTTTAATCAGGCTAAATGGACTTCCAAGACTTCAAGTGAGCTTCATAACATCTTATATGTGTATAAGAACCCCCATGTCAAGTTTCAAGACTTTTCTCAAAAGTTTGCTCAGTCAGATGATCAGATAAGTCAAAAGCAGTCAATGCAGTTAAAAAGTCAAACTGAGGTCAACTGTGGTCAAACCAAAGTCAAACTTCATGATTTTTTGCCAACATCAAGTATATGAAGTAAAATTCATCATTTTATCAAGGGTTGATCATGATTCATCAAGGAGATTCCAGATCATCAATAATCAGGAGTTTCTAAATTAGGGTTTCCTCAGTAAAAGTCAACTGAACTTTGACCAGGCATAACTTTCACATACTTCATCACCAAGTCTCCATCCAAAGCTCATTTTGAAGGAAATTGAATTCTCTACAACTTTGATGTTGAAGGTTAAGCCCAAAAATGCTTTATTTGAAAGATATGATCTAAGAAATTATAGGTCATTTCAAAAGTCAACAAAAAGTCAACAACTTCAAAAGGGCATAACTTGAGATTGGTAAACGATATGGACCTGAAACCAATGGGGTTGTTTAGAGGACTCTTCAAGCTTTCCAAAAAGTCCAAGAACACCATCATACCTTTAAAATTGAGAGAAATGTGCCCTTGCAAAGTTGGGCAATTTTGTGATGGTTTATGTTGAAAATGGAGGCTTAGAAGTATTTCTTTCCAAATGGGCTGCCTAATTTATGACCCAATCCATCTCATAACATGGTGCACGACCCAATTGACCAAAATTCATCATTTTTATTATTTTTTATTTATTTATTATTGATTTAATTCATAAAAATCATTTTAAATAAATAAAAAATATAAAAATCTATTTTTGGGTGAAGATTTTGTTTCTAGAAATTCATAATCATTGATTGAATTAGAATGAGAAGGAAATCATGTGATCTCTCCCAAATTATTATTTTTTATTTATTTATTATTGATTTAATTCATAAAAATCATTTTAAATAAATAAAAAATATAAAAATCTATTTTTGGGTGAAGATTTTGTTTCTAGAAATTCATAATCATTGATTGAATTAGAATGAGAAGGAAATCATGTGATCTCTCCCAAATTATTATTTTTTATTTATTTATTATTGATTTAATTCATAAAAATCATTTTAAATAAATAAAAAATATAAAAATCTATTTTTGGGTGAAGATTTTGTTTCTAGAAATTCATAATCATTGATTGAATTAGAATGAGAAGGAAATCATGTGATCTCTCCCAAATTATTATTTTTTATTTATTTATTATTGATTTAATTCATAAAAATCATTTTAAATAAATAAAAAATATAAAAATCTATTTTTGGGTGAAGATTTTGTTTCTAGAAATTCATAATCATTGATTGAATTAGAATGAGAAGGAAATCATGTGATCTCTCCCAAATTATTATTTTTTATTTATTTATTTAATTCATAAAAATCATTTTAAATAAATAAAAAATATAAAAATCTATTTTTGGGTGAAGATTTTGTTTCTAGAAATTCATAATCATTGATTGAATTAGAATGAGAAGGAAATCATGTGATCTCTCCCAAATTATTATTTTTTATTTATTTATTATTGATTTAATTCATAAAAATCATTTTAAATAAATAAAAAATATAAAAATCTATTTTTGGGTGAAGATTTTGTTTCTAGAAATTCATAATCATTGATTGAATTAGAATGAGAAGGAAATCATGTGATCTCTCCCAAAATAGCAAGCACTCATGATCAAATATTTGAAATTTATACAATGATCTTTTTGAATATTTTTTGGATCAAATATCCACACAACACATCAATGATTCTGACCTAAATCCATCACACATATATACTAAGCACAAACATAACCCTAGAGACGAATTTGCAGCAGCCTAAAGGTAAGATCAAAAGCACAAAAATCTTTCAAAAAGTCATATTCGGGTTCTCAAATTCAGAGCATTGCAAGGTATTTGGAAGACATAGCAAGCTTCCTTGGACTCTTCTGATCATAAATCATCATCCATATGCATCATATACACACCCAATTGCTCAACCCGAGTTCATCTTGACCTTGAATATTTTGTTTTCGAATCCATTGATTTATCATGTTTAAACTGTTTTTGATTGTTGTAGGATGTTTAGAATGAACTCTAGAACGATTCTGGGTGGTTCAATTGGATTTTCATTGCAGGAACAAGAATTCACCATGATTAGGGTTTTCGGCCCTCTTTAGGGTTTCACGATTTTCAAATGATAAATGGATTTGAAAAACATAGGACGATTGAAAAACTCAGTAGCAATACAATGGTGCAATCAATTTTGTGAAATTTTGCCGTTTGGATGAAGTTTGTGTTTCGCAGGGTGGAAGAACTCGTAACAATATTCGTAGGAGAAAACGTTGCAAAATCCGCAGCCTGATGGTTGTTGTGCTTCCTGGAAATCAAGCTGGCCTGGGTTCAAACCTCAGCCAGGTAAGTTTCCGCTTTTTTTTTCTTTCCTTTTATTTGATTTAAATATTATAATATTAAAAATTAAATATATTATGTATATTTCTCAATAATAAATAAATAATAATAAAATATGTCTGTTTTCTTTAATTTTAAAAAATATGTTTTTTTCACAAATTTTGTTTCTATATTTTATGTCTAAATTGTAATATGTATAAATTAGAAAATTTTTGTATATAACTAAATCCTATTTTTTTTATATAAACCCTAAAAATTTATTTCTTATATAAACCCTAATTTCATAAAACTCTAAAAATATTTTTTAATACAAATCTAATCCTATTTTTTTTAATGTTATTTTCTAATATAATTATTATGTATGTATGTTTACTATAATTCTTACAAATTTTTGTAAATATACTTATAAATATTTTTTTACATAACTTTAGTTTATAAATAATTGTGCTTATAATAATTAGATTTTTTGTAGTAATTTCATGATTAAAATATAATTTAATAATTTGTAAATTAAAACAATTGTTTATTCATATTTGTTTTTTTTAGTTGATTATATTAAAAAATTGTTCATTTCTTATTATTATAATATTTGGATTAATTTTGTTTATTCTTATTTACTAACCCATTTATATTCTAATCATGCTTATTATTTTGTTAAATATTGCTTACTAACCCCCTTTATTATTTATTATTGCTTATTTATATTTTATTTATCTTTGCTATTTAATTATTTTGCTTATTATTTTGTAATTGTTTCTTGGATGTAAAGTTGTTTAATTATTTAATTATTATTATGGTTAGTAATTAGGGAGTGTAATAACATGTATGTAATATTAAAATAAATTTAGATCACTTTTAAATAAAGATAATTAAAATAAACACGTCACACACGTAAGTCGATTTTAATCGCCGTCTCACTTCCTAAGGATATCCCTCAAGTTGCCTACGAATAATGGTTAAGTGGGGTGTATAAAGCAAGTCCCTCAAATAGAAAAATCATCAAAGTCCCTTATGGTTGCCTTTACGAATCGAGTCCCTTTCGAAAAATGATGATGGTCCCTTATATGTGCTTATTACATCCCACAATGGCCTTCAAAGTCAAATTGTCCCTCACATGTCCCTTAACATCCAAAGTAAGGACTGCCTACTCCATTATAGTAGGGATAGTCTTACTAAAGGAAAGAATGAAGAATAAGAAAGACCTTTAAACATTAGGGTAGGTTACTCCTAGATACTTGCTCACTTCAAAACTTTTTCACACTTAAACAAATTTCCAACAAAATTTTCAAACAAGTTTTTCACATCCATACACGGATTATTATTAAACTATTCTGAAATTTTTTGCTATTCACACACTACACTTTCAAAACAATTCAAAAGTGAGCTTAAGTACCTAAGAGCCCATGGATAACCATGGATGAAAAGGGTGCTAACACCTTCCCTTTTCATAACCTACCCCCCGGACCCAAAATATTCTCTAAGGTCTTTCCTGTTCTTTTATAACCTTTCCTTATGGATAAAATAAAAGTCGGTGGCGACTCTTGCTATCCGCAACATTGTTTAAAGTCAGTTCTCCCACCGTGTTACAGAACTGGCGACTCTGCTGGGGACCTATTTAAGAGGGGTACCCTTAGGAATTAAGATCACTTTAAATTGTTTGCCTTGTTTGCTTTATTATTATATTGTTGGGGTGCTCTTATGTGTGAAAGGTCCTAACCCGGATCTAGAGTACCTTAGGTAAATGGCAATAGACCAAGGAAACTGTACGACGTATATCGATACGGTTGATCTGGTGGCCATAGTTAGTGCGACTTCTTGGTTGGTGCTTATATTCCTTAAGTCAAGTTGAGGATAATATTGAGGCTGCCATATGTTGTCAATGCACTAACTGACTTTTAGAACCCTAGTTAACTCATCTTGGCCTTTAGAAAGTAGTGAGGTAACCGGCTTTGGTGCAGACTAAAGTTGGTTGACACTCGATACTACGCTCATTGAGATCTTAAACTTGGAGGGTTTTGGTTGGCAAGTAAGTTGCCTTCTGAACAACCACCCTTGTGAAGGATCAATGATATTGAGATCCCTTAGAACCTGGTTACTTTTGTAGGACAGAATGAACCATCTAACTTCAGGGGAGGGTACTTACCTTTAAACCTCATGCAAGCCTTTAAACCTAGGGCAATTGTGTGACTTGTTTGTGTGTGCCACATGTTTGTGATTGAACATAACATCATGACATCATCATGCATCATGAGCATATCATTTTCCCTAACCATTTCAAGGACCAAGGGATTTATTTTTGTTCTTTGTTGCAGGTCATGGCTTCTGCTCGTAGAAACACCATCAGGATCAACTTTGTAGGGATACCTGCTAAGCTCAAGGAGTTGGTTTCCCTAGTGCCTGATCATTCCCAGTTCAACAAGAGACGTGGTCACTTATTGGATCTAGTTACTTCAGGGTTCAGTGAAGACATGATGAGTGTGCTGTTTCAGTTCTTTGACCCTAAGCACCATTGCTTTACATTTCCTGATTATCAGCTGGTTCCAACCATGGAGGAGTTCTCTAAACTTCTGGGTATACCTGTTCTTGATCAGAAGCCATTCACAGGCTTAGAGAAGGAGCTTAAACCAGAAGTTATTGCTGCAGCTCTACATCTGAAGAAGTCTGACATTGTTCTAGAGACGAGAAGTGGAGTTAAAGGTATTCTTGCCAAGGTATTAGTGGATAAAGCTCAAATGTTCTTGAAGGCTATGAGCTACGATGCTTTTGAGGAGATCTTAGCCTTATTGATTTATGGCTTAGTGTTGTTCCCCAATCCTGATCAGTTCATAGACGTTCATGCCATCAACATATTCCTGAGTCACAATCCAGTGCCTACCTTACTTGGAGACATCCTACATTCTCTTCACACCCGTACTACAAGGGCAAGAGGAACTTTGATGTGCTGCATACCTTTACTTTCTAGGTGGTTTATTTCTCACCTTCCTCGCTCAGTAATGAAGAATGAGCAAGGGTTCAGATGGTCCAAGAGGATCATGTCACTTTCTCACTCAGACATCCATTGGTGCTCCAGATCTATGAAGAATGTCACCATCATTGACCGTTGTGGGGAGCTTCCTAATGTACCACTTCTAGGCATAAGAGGAGGCATCACCTACAACCCATCTCTAGCTTTACGACAGTTTGGTTACGCCCGGAGCGATGGTCCACATGACATGTTGATTCAGGGCATTGTGTTTGACTACGACAACGATCTTCAGGGTTACCGTCAGAGATTCATACGAGCTTGGGGAAAGGTAAACAGGATTGACAGCAAGACACTGGAGCCTAAGTACACCATTCCTATGGAGGCTTATCTCAGATGGGTACGATTTCGTGCTCAGACGCTCATGATGCCATATCCTGCCATCCTACCAGTTACCATGGAACCTGTTGCTGAAGGAGACACAGCTTATACCATCCTTCACCCAGACATGCCTACTGATATGGAAGACTTGCAGAGATCATGGATCCAACTGAAAGAGAAAAGGGATACTTTCGAGGCTCATTACAAAGCAAGCCAAGCAAGGATCCTAGAGCTAACAAAGCTACTTCATGAGGAACGAAACCTCAACTCATACCTCAACACAAAGAGGAAACGTCCATGGGAGACTTAAAACCCCATCTTTTGTACTTATTTCGTTTTTTGTAAGCCTAAAAGGCAAAACAAGTTATTACTAATAAAAAGTTACTTTCTTGTTTGTTTAAGCAAATTTAAATCCTACGGTCCTTGAAAACATTGCATATGCATTCCCATATCATTGCATCACAGGTTTATAATTGTGCACAGGTTTCTCATCTCCTCGCTGTTTATTTCAGCAATGGCTCTTGAACAATCAGTTAAGGATCTCCAGGCACAGAATGCACAGTTCCAAGAGCTGATCCTGAACCTATCCAAGGGGCAGGATGAATTGAAGGCACTGCTGGCCAAGAAGACTAAGAAGGCTAGAAGGTCTGCTGGGTTGCTCAACATGGGAAGAAGGTTCAAAGGTCCTGTCAAGACCAAGGAACATGTTGAAGACTATGAATCTGAAGAATCTGAGCAGGAGAGAGGCAGTCTCCACAACACTATGGGGGACTCTGATTCTGAGGCTAACTACTACCATGAGCCTAACGAAGACAAATTCAAGATGCTGGTGGATAGAATGGATGCTATGGAATTACAGAAATCATCTGGGCTGGATTCTGAGGATTTGAGCTTGATATCTGGGGTGGTCATACCCATTGGGTTCAAAGTTCCTACATTTGTTGTCTATGATGGGGTCTCTTGTCCCAAATTGCATCTGAGGTCTTATGTCAGAAGAATGCAACCCCACACTGCTGATAAAAAGTTATGGATCCATTTCTTTCAAGAGAGTTTATCTGGAGCTCAGCTAGAGTGGTATTATCAGTTGGAGAGTGTCAACATCAGAGATTGGAATGACCTTGCTGAAGCTTTCTACAAGCAGTATCAATACAATGCTGACTTAGCCCCCACTCGCATGCAGCTTCAAAGCATGTCTATGGGTGCCAAAGAAAGCTTTAAGGAGTATGCTCAGAAGTGGAGAGACTTAGCTGGAAGAGTTCAACCCCCTTTGACTGATAGGGAGTTGGTTGATATGTTCATGTGTACGCTGAATGGTCCGTTTTACAGTCATCTCATTGGAAGCTCATCATCTGGCTTCACTGAGTTGATCATGACAGGAGAGCGAGTAGAGAATGGTATCAAGAGTGGTAAGATCCAAGTGGGCACTTCTTCATCAGATGCTGCAAAGAAACCTCCCACTGGGAAGAAAGAATCTAATGCTGTGTATGATCAGCCTGATCGTAACAGAAGGCATCAGTCTGTTAGTGCAGTTCATATTTCAAATCCAACTCCTGCAACAACAGAGCAGCCTCAAGGCAACCAACAGAGGGCTAGAAGACAGTTCATGAAGATCAACATGTCAATGGCTCAGGCATTGCAACACTTGTTGAAAGCTGAACTTATTACCCTGAGGGAGGCCCCTCAGAATCCCAATGTTACCTCTCCCAAGTACAATCCCAATGCACGATGTGCATATCATTCAAACTGTCCAGGACATGATACTAATAACTGCTGGGTCTTGAAGAACAAAATTCAGGATATGATTGATGCTGGAGAAATTGAGTTTGAACCACCAGGTACTCCAAATGTGATTACAGCTCCAATGCCAAATCACGAGAAGACTGTCAACGCCATTGATGGAGATATTGATGAAGATCTGCATGTCTATTCAGTTATGGAGTTGAGCACACCATTGTCTGTTATCAAAAAGAGGTTAGTACAAGCTGGGATCTTTCCGGGTTGTCATGAAGATTGTCTATATTGTACCTATAAGCCGGATAGTTGCTTCATTTTGAGAGATGGGATTCAACGTCTCATGGATAAGTATACTATAGTGTTTGAAAGAAGACCAGCATCTGTAGAAAGTATGGTAGATCATCTGACTCAGGGTAAGAAGATTGAAGAGGTTGACATGGTTGACAAAGTACCACTAAGAATCACTTCAAAGGGTCCCATTAAAATCACTCATCAGGGCCCAATCAAGATTACTGCTGAAGGTCCTGTGAAAGTTGTTGCTGAAGCCAGAGTAGCTCCTCTGATCATTACCACTCCTGGTCCTATTCCTTATACATCTGACAAAGCTGTGCCTTGGCACTATGGGCCTGATGTTTACATCCATGGTGTCAAGCAGGAGCCTTTACCTGATATGCCTGTTGACATTGATAATATTGCTGGATCTAGCAAGATCACTCGTAGTGGAAGAGTCTTCTCTCCTCCAGTTGCTTCTAAGAGTGCAGTTACTCCTGCTGTTACTTCCACCACTGATGCTCGGGGCAAGGGTCCTGTTATTGAGCCTGTATCTACTGATGTGCCAGCTGCTGATGACCTCTCTAAGCAGATGGAAGAAGTATTGAAAATCATTCGCAAGAGTGATTATGATATTGTTGATCAGCTGGGGCATACTCCCTCAAAGATTTCTATGCTCTCCCTGTTATTATGTTCTGAGGCTCATGCCAAGTCATTGATCAAGTTTCTAAAGATGGCTCATGTACCCAGTGCAATTTCTGTGGACCAGTTTGAGAATTGTGTTGCTCACCTGACCTATGACAACGGGTTAGGATTTTCTGATGCTGACTTGACCCCTGCCAAGAGGGATCATAACAGGGCCTTGCATATTTCAATTGAATGCAGGGGCACTACCCTGTCTCATGTGCTGATAGACAATGGTTCCTCTCTGAATGTGTTGCCTAAGGAAGTCCTGAACAAGCTGAGTCCTGAAGATACGGTATTGAAGCCCAGTAATATTGTGGTAAAGGCTTTTGATGGTTCTAGAAGAGTAGTGCATGGGGAAATTGATCTTCCAATCAAGGTTGGCTCTCAGGTGTTTACTGCTACATTCTATGTGATGGATATTCGTCCTTCGTACTCATGTCTGCTTGGTCGTCCCTGGATCCATGGGGCAGGTGCTGTGACCTCCACATTACATCAAAAGTTGAGATATCCGGTGAATGGAAAAGTTGTTACTGTCTTTGGAGAGGAAGAATACTTTGTCAGCCATGTAAACACTTTCAAGTATCTGGAAGTAGAAGGTGAATACATTGAAACTCCATGTCAGTCATTTGAAGTGGTTCCCTAGGCTGTTAAGGATTGTGTGACTCCTCCTGCTGTGAAGAAGGTTCCTGTGGTCATCAGAAACCCTCCAACAATGGCAATGGCCTCCCTCAATGATGCAAAAGCTATGGTGGAAGAAGGTGGTTGTACTATTTGGGGTCAGCTTCCTGATATTCCATACAAGTCTGACAAGTTTGGTTTGGGTTTCACTGCAGAGTCCCAGAAGGCTGTTCGTCGTGCTCGTGCTGTTCGTATCACCAATCAAGGGGTTATCAATGCTGTGGGAGATCAAGATGAAGACTACAACTTGGAGGCATGGATTTTTCCTACTGTGGGTGCTGGACTCAATAATTGGAAAGCTGAAGATGTTATCCCTATCTCCTTTAGTCAGGAGTAAATACTATTACTGTGTTATGTTTTTAAATTTGTAATTTCTGGAACAATTAAAACTTTCAAGCCATGTGCCTTACCCGGGGCACAATGGTGTGCTTGTTACGGGTTGTCATTTCATTTGCATACTTCATTCAATAAAAGCAGTGGACGTTTCGTTTTCGTAAATATTGTGTTCCTTGTCTTTCTTTTTCTTTTATTTTTGCTTTATCAGCTATGTGTTCTTACACACACCCACGTCACTAAAATGCAGATCCTCATCCACTCTGGATCCAGTTGATAACAATTCTACTATTGCCAATTACAATTTTGAGAATCCGATCTATCAAACTGAAGACGGAAACGAGGACGATTGTGAAATACCTGTAGAGCTTGCTAGGTTGTTACAACAAGAAGAGAAAGCTATACAGCCACATGAAGAGCCAGTCGAAGTTGTGAATCTGGGAACTGAAGAAAACAGAAAAGAGGTCAAAATAGGGGCTGATTTAGAGGACAGTGTCAAGAGCAGGTTGATTCAGATGCTACGTGACTATGTGGAGATCTTTGCTTGGTCTTATGAAGATATGCCAGGGTTGGATACGGACATTGTGGTTCACCGTTTGCTAGTGAAAGAAGATTGTCGTCCAAAGAAGCAGAAGGTTCGTCGTATGCGTCCTGAAATGTCAGAAAAGATCAAAGCAGAGGTAATGAAACAGTTCAATGCAGGGTTCTTGGCCGTAACTTCTTATCCTCAGTGGGTTGCAAATGTGGTACCAGTTCCTAAGAAAGATGGTAAGGTACGTATGTGTGTAGACTACAGAGATCTGAACAAGGCTAGCCCTAAAGACGACTTTCCACTTCCTCATATCGATATTCTGGTAGACAGCACTGCTCAGCATAAGGTATTCTCTTTTATGGATGGTTTCTCTGGTTACAATCAAATCAAGATGGCACCTGAAGATATGGAGAAGACAACATTTGTGACACAGTGGGGCACCTTTTGCTATAAAGTAATGCCATTTGGTTTGAAGAATGCAGGGGCAACATATCAGCGTGCTATGGTGGCTTTGTTTCATAGAGGTATATGTGGATGATATGATAGCCAGATCTCAGAATGAAGAGCAACATCTTGATCATCTGCACAAGTTGTTTGAGAGGTTGAAGAAATACAAGTTGAGATTGAACCCAAACAAGTGTACTTTTGGAGTTAGATCTGGAAAACTCTTGGGTTTCATTGTCAGTGGAAAAGGTATTGAAGTGGATCCTGCAAAAGTGAAAGCTATACGAGAGATGCCAGCTCCCCGTACTGAGAAGGAGGTTAGAGGTTTCTTGGGACGATTGAACTACATTACAAGATTTATTTCCCAATTAACTACCATCTGTGAGCCAATCTTCAAGTTGTTGAAGAAAGATCAGGTGATGGAATGGAATGATGAGTGCCAGACTGCCTTTGATGAAATCAAGAGATATTTGCTAGAACCTCCAATTTTAATGCCACCAGTTGATGGAAGACCCTTGATTATGTATTTAACAGTATTAGACAACTCAATGGGGTGTGTATTGGGGCAACATGACGAGTCTGGTCGAAAAGAGCAGGCAATATACTACCTTAGCAAAAAGTTTACCGACTGTGAAACAAGATACTCACTGCTCGAGAAAACTTGCTGCGCTTTGGCATGGGCTGCTCGCCGACTAAGACAGTATATGTTGACCCATACTACCTTGTTGATTTCGAAGATGGATCCAATCAAGTACATATTTGAGAAACCTGCTCTCTCCGGAAGAATTGCAAGATGGCAAATGATCTTGACGGAATATGATATACAGTATACTACTCAGAAGGCCATTAAGGGGAGTGTTGTTGCTGATCATTTGGCTCATCAAGCAGTAGATGATTACCAGTCAATGAATTTTGAGTTCCCTGATGAAGACATTATGTCTGTTACCAAAGAACCTGGACAATATGACGGACCTGAACAAGGATCCCGATGGACTATGGTTTTTGATGGTGCCTCCAATGCACATGGTAATGGTGTTGGCGTTGTGATTAGTTCCCCTGAAAGGATTATCACTGACAATGGCTCTAATCTGAACAACACTATGATTACTGATCTCTGTACGCAGTTCAAGATTAAGCATCACAACTCTTCTCCGTATCGGCCAAAGATGAATGGGGCAGTTGAAGCTGCTAATAAGAACATTAAGAAGATTGTACAAAAGATGACTGTTACTTACAAGGATTGGCACGAGATGTTACCATTTGCTCTGCATGGTTATCGTACTACAATACGTACTTCAACAGGGGCAACCCCATTCTCCTTAGTCTATGGTATGGAAGCAGTTCTGCCTATTGAAGTTCAGATCCCCTCCTTGAGAATTATGAAGGATGCAGGCTTGGATGAAGATGAGTGGATTCAGACTCGACTTGACCAGATAAATTTGATTGATGAGAAAAGGTTAGCAGCAGTTTTTCATGGCCAGATGTACCAGAAACGGATGATCAAAGCTTTTAACAAGAAGGTTAAGCCAAAGGTATATCAGGCTGGTGACTTGGTAATCAAGCGTATCATATTACCACGGGGTGATCCTAGGGGCAAGTGGACTCCGACATATGAAGGACCATTTGTAGTCAAGACAGTGTTCTCAGGAGGTGCCATGATACTGACTACAATGGATGGTGAAGACTTCCCACAACCTGTAAACGCAGACATAGTTAAAAAATACTACGCATAAAAAGAGACCCGCTAGGTTGACAGGCCTAGGCAAAAATAAGGGCATCCCGGCAAACCAAAAGGGTTTGGGCAAAAATTAGGGATATATATATAAAAAGATGTACACCCGGCAAGTCGAAAACCTGAAAAAGGCGGCTTGGGCAAAAAAGGGTATCCCGGTGGATTGAAAACCTGAAAGGGCAATCCAGGCAAAAGTTAGGGATTAAAGCGTATGACTATGTCTCGTTTGGATCACTCATGAAACTGCAACCAGTTGTACTACTTACTCAAGCTCAAACAGATAAAGCTCAATCCAATCGTTTCCGTCTCAACAGCAAGAAGATGAGATACTTGAGTGGCAATAGTAGAATTGAAACTCAATAGGATTATTTCCCACATAGCTGATTCTTTTTGTAAAACTTCATGACAAAATTCTCTTACTAGGGTTTATGTCTCCTTGTACAAACTTACCCGTGTATGGGTCACTTTTGATATAAATAAATTCCATCTTTTGAATCCAGATTTACTTTTACCCTATTTACATAAGCGAAACGTCCATTGGTTGTGTTTGAATGTATGTATGCCTTTGAATATGATTGATGTTTACCAGAAATGCATGTATGCTTTTAATATGATTGATGTTTACCAGAAATGCATGAAAATGCAGTAATAGTATTTACTAAGGACGAACGAGGGAAGGATTTCAACGAAGCTTCGCCGGTTCATCTTTACAAGACAGTAGGACTAATCCATTTTCACAAAGTCTAATCTCCCCTGGAATTTATATCCATCTCTTTTATCCTCATACGGATATACGGGAAATTACTTTCCAATAAGGGCACGATGAACGAAGACGGGATGTTATACTTATCCTACTATCAAACGAAAACGAAGGTTATCTATACCCTACTATCCCCAACAACGGGAGGTTATCTATACCTTGTTATCCCCAACAACGGGAGGTTATCTATACCTTGTTATCCCCAGCAGACGGAGGGTTATATATTCTTCAACAACGAATCGGGATTTATTTTCCTTGGCCAGCAGTTGTTATACAAGGATATCCAGACACTTCCAGCAGTGTCATATCATACATACATCATTTACATCATACCATAACATATATGTCTATAGTACATTACCTAAGTGTATCATGTCATACATGCATACATAAAGCATAAACTAATGTTGTTATACAGAATGCTACCTTGTTTTCAGGTTAATTATCCAACAAACAAGCTTATGATCTTTGGGACTGCTTTATTGTAACCTCAGGGTTACTTTATCCTCCTGATGAGCTTCTTATTACTTTGGGACTGCTTTATTGTAACCTCAGGGTTATTTTATCCTCCTGATAGCCTCTCATGACTTCAAGACTGCTTTAGAGCTACTGATTGCTCTATCCTCCTGAAATCATCCTATTACTTCAAGACTGCTTTAGAGCTATTCATTGCTCTATCCTCATGAGGTCATATTACTACTTCAAGACTGCTTTAGAGCTATTGATTGCTCTATCCTCCTGAAGCCATCTAATTATTTCAAGACTGCTTTAGAGTTATCCATTGCTCTATCCTCCTGAAATTACATTATTATTTCAAGACTGCTTTAGAGCTATCCATTGCTCTATCCTCCTGAAATCATTACTTCAAGACTGCTTTAGAGCTATTGATTGCTCTATCCTCCTGAAGACATATCACATTATTATTTCAAGACTGCTTTAGAGCCATTCATTGTTCTATCCTCCTGAAATCATATCATTGCTTCAAGATTGCTTTAGGGTTATCACTATTGATTGCTCTATCCTCATGAAGACATGCTGCTACATCATTATTATTCCAGACTCCTGACAGCTTTCATCATACACCCATATTTTGAACTGCTCCCCCCCTAGTGGCATCTTTAAGCCCACTCAATCATATTCAACTAGCCATCTGTACCACTCTAAGGCACTGGTGAGTGCAAATTTTTGGGCTTTTGTGTTCAATCCCCTTCAACCTTCCAGGTTACGACTGGCAAATATACCAATCTAACCCCTCAGGTTTCAGAAAATTGAACAGGGGCAGCTGTTGCACCCCAAAATTTGCCCTCACAATACAAGACTTTGTGTTCTAAGAAGGTTCACAAGGTTCACAAGTTCTCCAACAACTTGCATAACCTTTCCAAGTCCCACAGTGCTTTCAATACCTTTCATGAGGTTCATGAAGCCCATAGGTTGCTTCTTGAAGGTTCACAAGGTTTACAAACTTCTCAACATCTACAAGACCTTTCATGAGGTTCATGAAGTCCATAGGTTGCTTCTTGAAGGTTCACAAGGTTCACAAGATTCACAATGTTTACAAAGCTTTCCTAAGGGTCATGAGGTCTACAAAGCCACTTCATGATGTTCACAAGGTTCACAAGCTTCACAATACCTCCCATGAGTATCACAAGATATCTTATGAAGATTCACAAGGTTCACAAAGTTCACAATTGGTCAGAAGAGTTGACAATTCCCTCAGACAATGCACCTCCTAAGCAGTGCATCCAAAACTAGGGTTTTGACTTTAATCAGGCTAAATGGACTTCCAAGACTTCAAGTGAGCTTCATAACATCTTATATGTGTATAAGAACCCCCATGTCAAGTTTCAAGACTTTTCTCAAAAGTTTGCTCAGTCAGATGATCAGATAAGTCAAAAGCAGTCAATGCAGTTAAAAAGTCAAACTGAGGTCAACTGTGGTCAAACCAAAGTCAAACTTCATGATTTTTTGCCAACATCAAGTATATGAAGTAAAATTCATCATTTTATCAAGGGTTGATCATGATTCATCAAGGAGATTCCAGATCATCAATAATCAGGAGTTTCTAAATTAGGGTTTCCTCAGTAAAAGTCAACTGAACTTTGACCAGGCATAACTTTCACATACTTCATCACCAAGTCTCCATCCAAAGCTCATTTTGAAGGAAATTGAATTCTCTACAACTTTGATGTTGAAGGTTAAGCCCAAAAATGCTTTATTTGAAAGATATGATCTAAGAAATTATAGGTCATTTCAAAAGTCAACAAAAAGTCAACAACTTCAAAAGGGCATAACTTGAGATTGGTAAATGATATGGACCTGAAACCAATGGGGTTGTTTAGAGGACTCTTCAAGCTTTCCAAAAAGTCCAAGAACACCATCATACCTTTAAAATTGAGAGAAATGTGCCCTTGCAAAGTTGGGCAATTTTGTGATGGTTTATGTTGAAAATGGAGGCTTAGAAGTATTTCTTTCCAAATGGGCTGCCTAATTTATGACCCAATCCATCTCATAACATGGTGCACGACCCAATTGACCAAAATTCATCATTTTTATTATTTTTTATTTATTTATTATTGATTTAATTCATAAAAATCATTTTAAATAAATAAAAAATATAAAAATCTATTTTTGGGTGAAGATTTTGTTTCTAGAAATTCATAATCATTGATTGAATTAGAATGAGAAGGAAATCATGTGATCTCTCCCAAATTATTATTTTTTATTTATTTATTATTGATTTAATTCATAAAAATCATTTTAAATAAATAAAAAATATAAAAATCTATTTTTGGGTGAAGATTTTGTTTCTAGAAATTCATAATCATTGATTGAATTAGAATGAGAAGGAAATCATGTGATCTCTCCCAAATTATTATTTTTTATTTATTTATTATTGATTTAATTCATAAAAATCATTTTAAATAAATAAAAAATATAAAAATCTATTTTTGGGTGAAGATTTTGTTTCTAGAAATTCATAATCATTGATTGAATTAGAATGAGAAGGAAATCATGTGATCTCTCCCAAATTATTATTTTTTATTTATTTATTATTGATTTAATTCATAAAAATCATTTTAAATAAATAAAAAATATAAAAATCTATTTTTGGGTGAAGATTTTGTTTCTAGAAATTCATAATCATTGATTGAATTAGAATGAGAAGGAAATCATGTGATCTCTCCCAAATTATTATTTTTTATTTATTTATTTAATTCATAAAAATCATTTTAAATAAATAAAAAATATAAAAATCTATTTTTGGGTGAAGATTTTGTTTCTAGAAATTCATAATCATTGATTGAATTAGAATGAGAAGGAAATCATGTGATCTCTCCCAAATTATTATTTTTTATTTATTTATTATTGATTTAATTCATAAAAATCATTTTAAATAAATAAAAAATATAAAAATCTATTTTTGGGTGAAGATTTTGTTTCTAGAAATTCATAATCATTGATTGAATTAGAATGAGAAGGAAATCATGTGATCTCTCCCAAAATAGCAAGCACTCATGATCAAATATTTGAAATTTATACAATGATCTTTTTGAATATTTTTTGGATCAAATATCCACACAACACATCAATGATTCTGACCTAAATCCATCACACATATATACTAAGCACAAACATAACCCTAGAGACGAATTCGCAGCAGCCTAAAGGTAAGATCAAAAGCACAAAAATCTTTCAAAAAGTCATATTCGGGTTCTCAAATTCAGAGCATTGCAAGGTATTTGGAAGACATAGCAAGCTTCCTTGGACTCTTCTGATCATAAATCATCATCCATATGCATCATATACACACCCAATTGCTCAACCCGAGTTCATCTTGACCTTGAATATTTTGTTTTCGAATCCATTGATTTATCATGTTTAAACTGTTTTTGATTGTTGTAGGATGTTTAGAATGAACTCTAGAACGATTCTGGGTGGTTCAATTGGATTTTCATTGCAGGAACAAGAATTCACCATGATTAGGGTTTTCGGCCCTCTTTAGGGTTTCACGATTTTCAAATGATAAATGGATTTGAAAAACATAGGACGATTGAAAAACTCAGTAGCAATACAATGGTGCAATCAATTTTGTGAAATTTTGCCGTTTGGATGAAGTTTGTGTTTCGCAGGGTGGAAGAACTCGTAACAATATTCGTAGGAGAAAACGTTGCAAAATCCGCAGCCTGATGGTTGTTGTGCTTCCTGGAAATCAAGCTGGCCTGGGTTCAAACCTCAGCCAGGTAAGTTTCCGCTTTTTTTTCTTTCCTTTTATTTGATTTAAATATTATAATATTAAAAATTAAATATATTATGTATATTTCTCAATAATAAATAAATAATAATAAAATATGTCTGTTTTCTTTAATTTTAAAAAATATGTTTTTTTCACAAATTTTGTTTCTATATTTTATGTCTAAATTGTAATATGTATAAATTAGAAAATTTTTGTATATAACTAAATCCTATTTTTTTTATATAAACCCTAAAAATTTATTTCTTATATAAACCCTAATTTCATAAAACTCTAAAAATATTTTTTAATACAAATCTAATCCTATTTTTTTTTAATGTTATTTTCTAATATAATTATTATGTATGTATGTTTACTATAATTCTTACAAATTTTTGTAAATATACTTATAAATATTTTTTTACATAACTTTAGTTTATAAATAATTGTGCTTATAATAATTAGATTTTTTGTAGTAATTTCATGATTAAAATATAATTTAATAATTTGTAAATTAAAACAATTGTTTATTCATATTTGTTTTTTTTAGTTGATTATATTAAAAAATTGTTCATTTCTTATTATTATAATATTTGGATTAATTTTGTTTATTCTTATTTACTAACCCATTTATATTCTAATCATGCTTATTATTTTGTTAAATATTGCTTACTAACCCCCTTTATTATTTATTATTGCTTATTTATATTTTATTTATCTTTGCTATTTAATTATTTTGCTTATTATTTTGTAATTGTTTCTTGGATGTAAAGTTGTTTAATTATTTAATTATTATTATGGTTAGTAATTAGGGAGTGTAATAACATGTATGTAATATTAAAATAAATTTAGATCACTTTTAAATAAAGATAATTAAAATAAACACGTCACACACGTAAGTCGATTTTAATCGCCGTCTCACTTCCTAAGGATATCCCTCAAGTTGCCTACGAATAATGGTTAAGTGGGGTGTATAAAGCAAGTCCCTCAAATAGAAAAATCATCAAAGTCCCTTATGGTTGCCTTTACGAATCGAGTCCCTTTCGAAAAATGATGATGGTCCCTTATATGTGCTTATTACATCCCACAATGGCCTTCAAAGTCAAATTGTCCCTCACATGTCCCTTAACATCCAAAGTAAGGACTACCTACTCCATTATAGTAGGGATAGTCTTACTAAAGGAAAGAATGAAGAATAAGAAAGACCTTTAAACATTAGGGTAGGTTACTCCTAGATACTTGCTCACTTCAAAACTTTTTCACACTTAAACAAATTTCCAACAAAATTTTCAAACAAGTTTTTCACATCCATACACGGATTATTATTAAACTATTCTGAAATTTTTTGCTATTCACACACTACACTTTCAAAACAATTCAAAAGTGAGCTTAAGTACCTAAGAGCCCATGGATAACCATGGATGAAAAGGGTGCTAACACCTTCCCTTTTCATAACCTACCCCCCGGACCCAAAATATTCTCTAAGGTCTTTCCTGTTCTTTTATAACCTTTCCTTATGGATAAAATAAAAGTCGGTGGCGACTCTTGCTATCCGCAACATTGTTTAAAGTCAGTTCTCCCACCGTGTTACACAGTCCACCAAAAACCAAGTGTGTACTATGAATTTTATCTTCAATGAAAAAATCACTGCAAACTTACCCATCCATGATGCAAATAACTACGACAAATGGTGCAAACAAATGAAGATGTTGTTTGGCTACCAAGATATTCTTGAAGTGATCAAGAATGGTGTGAATCCTCTTGTTGAAGGTGCAATGGATGCACATCGAGCAACACATAAGGAAGGAAAGAAGAATGATTTCAAAGCATTGTTTTTGATCCATTAATGTGTGGATGGTGACAAATTTGAGAAATTTAGTTAATGAAAATCATCGAAGCAAGTGTGGTAAATCTTAGAGAAGGCATATGTAGCGGCTGACAAAGTGAAGGTGGTGAGGTTACAAACTCACAAACATCAACTTGAATTAATTCGAATGGAGGAAAAGGAAAACATCAATGATATTGTAAGTAAGATA
Source organism: Lathyrus sativus (assembly GCA_963859935.3). Taxonomy (NCBI): domain Eukaryota; kingdom Viridiplantae; phylum Streptophyta; class Magnoliopsida; order Fabales; family Fabaceae; genus Lathyrus; species Lathyrus sativus. The sequence goes on from OZ012740.1 coordinate 470,188,456, forward strand.
TGCACCTAAGAGAGGGTGAATTAGGTACTTTAAATTTTTTCTAGATTTTTGATGGTTTCAAGTTTTACTTTCCTAATTGATTACTATGTGATGAAAGCGATAAATACAGAAAGTAAATGATACCGAGAAATATCTCGGTTCCCCTCACAGTCCGAGAGTACTCCAGTCCCCTTTCAACACGAAAGAGATTTTTACTAATGTTAGATCTTAGGATAAGACACACCTAACCTTCCTATACAAGACTCTAACAAAATACCAAAAACAATCCTCTTGGATTTTTCACTAAGTTGAAATGAGAACAATCCTCTCAAATTCAACTCTCTTGCTTCCAACAATCCTGGAAAGCAAGGTAATAACCTTACAAACTTAATTCCAACATTCCTAGAATACTAAGTATGTAATCAAAGAGTAAATGAATAAAAACTGTTTTGTGTAGTTTTGCATTTGTCTTCAAAATATCAATCTTCTGATCGATCTTCTTCTTGATATTCCAACTCTTATATATCTTAACAAGTGTTCAAGAGGTAAATGAGTGAAACTATGATGAATTTATGAAAGTTGAAGTATGAAAGTTTCACTCTTGAAAAATTAGAATTTTAACACATGTGGAAATTTGAGAATGAGAGATGAAAATATATTTGAAATTTTTGCAAAAAGGTTGGATTTAAAATATGAGTTTATAGGTATATACATGCCTCTAAACACCTTTTCATAAGAGACACAATGGCTAAGAGATGCCATGATTCAAGAAGAAGAATGAAAACAATTTTATGTCAACAGATGCAAATTCCTGGCTTGCAGCGCCAGTGGTAATTGGTTACCATAAGTGGGTAACCGATTACCAACCTCAACGGACTAAAAAATTTGAAATATTACAAAGGGTAATCGGTTACCAGGTTTGAGTAACCGGTTACTCTATTCAATTTTTCAGAAAAATAGTTTTGAAAAAGAGGCAGAAGTGCATAGAAATGTTTTAAAACGGTTTTAACATGAAATGCAAGAAAGATAGATGAAGTTGAATACTTGTTTAAGGTATATAGTAGCTTAAACATTGTACCTCCCTTTGTGTAGAACTTGTATCCATTCTTGATCAAGCTTTGACATAATGATATGAAATTGAGTTGCTTCAAACTTGGTTTACTCCATAGCCTTTAAACCATCCTTGCATGTTAGGGAGTGTGTCTTCATCAAAATCGCTTGAGAAGCTTTGTCTTCACAGATTTCACTATGAGAATTACTTGGTTGGTGAACCAAGTAAAAGCATTTAGAGAAATGGTCACGTAACATTATGTTGCAATGAATATATTGTGTTCTTTAACACTAAGATTTGACAATGTCATTGTAGCAATTGAGGAATCAAAGGATCTAAAAATATGAGAAAAGAGAAGCTAAAAAGATCTCTTGAGGCACATGAGAAAAAAATAGAGGAGATAAATTATGATAAGATAAAGGCAGAGATCGCTTTGCAAGCTCATTTCAACATGAAGGATAAGAGATCAAAAGGAAAATGGCCAATGAAGATTCGCGGGAATTTTTAGAATTTTGGTGGAAGAGAATCCCAAAGTTCCAAAAATTTGACTTGTCAAAAGGGTGAGAGCAGTTGCAACAAAAATGATGGTCTAGAAAACTTTAGAGGTGAAATAAGAAGAATAAACAAGATCAAGATGTAATGCTTTATTTTCCAAACATTCGGTCACTTTGCAAGAGAGTGCAGTGCGAACAAGAAGGAACATCAAGTGTATGAAACCAAGGTTGCAAGACAAGAGTTTGATGAGGAGAAAACACTATTGGTCATGATAACGGAAGGGGAATGCAACAACAATAATTTTGGAACACTGCAAGAATTATGTTGTAACCGATTATGTAAAAGCTGTATGTGGTTACATGTAGAAGAAAATGTAATGGTGACTAAAAAAGAGGAAATTCAGTGCATCGATGAATAGTATTTGGAATTAGGATGTTCTACTCATATGATGAGGAGGAAATATTGGTTTGTCATAATCCATCGTGCCATGAAAAACAAGGTGAAGTTGGCAGATGATACCACTCTAATGACCGATGGGATCGGTGGTGTTTTTATCATGATAAGGGATTATGGACATTTCTTGATCAAATATGAATTGTACATTCCATGAATCAAGTGTAACCTTCCAAGTATTGGTCTATTGCTTGAGATGGGTTACAATATTCACATGGAGAATAAGGCGCTACACGTTATGGATGCAAAAAAGGTTTTGCTACAGCGGCTAGTCGAGAAGAATGGATATGGCACTATAGGCTTGGACATCTCAACATTAGAGATCTCAATGCCTTGTAAAAGAACATAATGGTAATGGGGCTTCCATTTATCAACATACCAGATAAAATTTGTGAAGAATGTGTGCAAATGAAGCAACATAAGGGTAAATCAGCAATGATGTAGGTTGTAAAACCAAGCATCACCTTGAGGTGGTGTATTCGGATACGTGTGGACCGATGCCAGTTGACTCGATTGATGGCAATAGATATTTTTCATCTTCATTGATGATCATAGTAAAGAGATATGGACATACCTAATCAAGAGAAAAGATTAGGTATTTGAAGTGTTTAAGAAGTTCTAGTCCATGGTTGAGAGGCAAAGTTGTTAGAAGCTCAAAGTGCTTAAAACGGATGGTGAAGGCAAACATGTATTAAATGAATTTGGCAGTTTTGTGATCAAGAAGGGATAATATATAAGGAATGGAAAACCATTAAAGCAAATGGTTGAATTATTGTTAAACAAGATTAATTTCATTCCAAAGAGGAACAAATCTTAATGCAAGCAAGGATGGAAGTAAAACAGTACCAAAGTCAATTAGCATGCATCACAAACTAAGCAATCATGTGATTAAATATTATACAAAATGAAAATGTTCATACAATGTCAAAATGCAAATAAATGCGAAATCGATAAAATCGGGCATTAGAAAATGCACAAGCATGCTTCAAACAGAAGTTAAAACATCCAAAAAAAATCAAACATATTAATCTATGGGGGTTGAAAGAGGAAAGAAAACCAAACATGCATGAAAAATTCACAAAAATGGCCTTCTGGACCAGTGTTAATCGATTAGCACTTTGCCTGTGCAAAAGTGTTAATCGATTAACCCTTTAAAAATAGACAGTTTTTGCTGAAAAATGCATGGTTAACATGTTAGGGCAAACAATTATGCACGAAAAATGAGTTTTCAAAAGCACTTTTGTTCAATTTTGATTTGTGCAATCTTTCACATGTTAGGGCAAACAATTATGTACGAAAATCAAGTCTAAAAACAGCAAATAAGCACTTATGGAATCAATTAACACATCAAAATTGAAGATCAAATCAATGCATAATCAATTCGCAAACGAGAAAAACATCGAAACTACATTGCAAATGATACGATAAAGATCGAAATAGTTAAAAGAGTGAGAATTAACCAACCTACAAGGCTGAGATTTTTCTTGAATGTTGTTGCAAAGAGAATATGATGAAGTTATTCTAAGAAATCCAGAGAAAACAGAATTGGCAATCGAACCGTAGCAAAATCTGACGAAAACTCCAAAATTGAAATTACATCGAATAAGCTTAAAGCAATCACTTGAGATAAAACTCCAGAAAAGCAACAAGAATTTGCAAGATGATGATGGCTAAGCTTAAGAGCAAGCACTTCCAATGAAGAACTTGCTACTCTTTAATGGAGTTTTGAGCTCTAGTGAAGTTATGGATGAAGGTGAAGAAGATTATGAGTAGAAGTTGCAAAAAATCCAGAGAGAATGTGAGAGAATTGAGAGTGATCAAGTGTGAAAAATTGAGAGAATGGTTGGATCCTTTGTGAAATGGTGATGATTTACTTATATATAGTTTTGCTTTGGAGTTGCTAGGTTCGGAGTGAGCTTTGGATGTAGCCTTGGAACTATCCTTGGAGTTAGTTAGCTTCAACTCACTGAGTTGGAGGTTAACTCGGTTAGTTAGGTAGTTGACTTGGTAACCATTCCAATGCAAACTTGAATCTAAGGGCTCACATGCTTGGAAATGAAGCAACATGGTGGTCTCAATCATAATTAATATATTGGAGCAAATTCCTTGAAGTGTGTAGAAATGTCTTGAAGTGTGTAGAGTTGTCTAGAATGTTCCACACAATGCTAGAACAATGTAGACCCCAAAAATGAAAAGTGGAAGTTGTCGTCCTGAAAATGCAGCATATTCTGCAAATTTTGCAAGGGTTAATCGATTAACCCATTTGCACTAACAAATGGTTACTCGATTAACCAAGCCAAAACTTACCCAAATTTTCCTGAAAATGATGTTGCGGTCACGTTCTAATTTTCGACCTCTTTCTCTGATGAATAATGGTATAAACCTTCCTTTTGTGCTTGTTTTGATGATATAATATGTTTAGGAGGATGTGATTAATGGGGCTCGAAGAACCGGAAAGTTCTAGCAACAAAGATTATAGAGAAACATGTGAATGTGTATGCCAGCAATGCAAATGCACATGTTTATACAAAAGCAAAGGAGAGATCAAATTTCAGGTTACGACAGTTTGCAAGAGATGAATGCATAGCTTAGACAAGGTGACGTCGTCCAAAATATACCAGTACTTAATATCCTAGTTTTTAAATCATTAAAACATAGTAAAAAGGAACCTTACCTTCACATACTCCCCCTTTTTGATGATGACAAAACCTTCCCAAAACATTGATTACTTGAAGGATATTCATCCCCTAACTATATGCACTTCTATGGAATTCTAAACTTTGTGAACTCACTTTTGCTTTCTCCCCCTTTGACAACATCAAAAAGAGTAAATCAACCAGTCATTTGGAAACGTAACATTCACATAACAACATAAACATATGCTATTGCAACAGATACAACATTAAGAATCATCCACATATAATATTATCATGCAAAAAATAAAGATAAATAAATCAAGAACCATAGAAAAATTGAGAAGAAATGCATTACACAAAACAAATAGTTCAGTATAAGTCTTGAGAAAAACAAAAACAAACCAAAACAAAATGTGAAATGAGATGCAAGACAAGACAACAACACAACACAATTAACTATGGTCTTCGACCCCAATGAGGTTGTCCTCTCCCTCAGAATATTTGATTTTGATTTTCTCCTTGAGCGTCTAGACGTTCACACATATCAAAGACACTTCGGTTGAGAGTGTTGACGCTCACTAAGAGTGCACGGTGTTAATTTGCCGATGTTTCAGCAATTTGTTCGAACTGACCCAAGACCCTTGATGCAAAGATATCAAAGTTTTCATTCTGGGCATGAATTTTCCCCTGCACTATTTCGTAACATTGTTCTTGAAGACAATCCACTATAGAATTCAATCATCCCGTTTCAAAAAATCAGTTGTGACAAACTTAGGGAAGTTATTACTCGCAACTACTTCCGCAGAAAAAGAATCCTTAAGCATGGAGTTCAACTTGTTATCAGTTATATGAAGGTCATGAGAAAGGCGATGACACATGTCAAACAAATCTCACCACATAGAGCTACCAACATTATAGCTTTTTCCCCCCATATTGAAAGTAAACTGGTAGCTGGTTAATTTACCCACCAAACCATCATAAAACATTCTAACCATTTATTATTTATAGTTTGTACTACATTCCAAAAAAGAATTTATCTTTTGATGGTTCAGAATATCTACAATTTTAGGCATATTCATCTTGTTCGCTTCCCTAGGGTAATACACATGTTGCTTAACAATAGACCTTTTTCAAAAATCTTTCTCATACACTTTAGCAAGTTCAGGAGAAAGTAATGATAAAGCAGTTACCAGAGTTTGAAAGGATGTTGCCCTACCATACCTCTTTCCCGTTACTCTTGTAGTAGCCATTTTAGAAAACCTCCTTTGTTGATGATGATACTCAACTGCAACCATAGAAGTGAGTGTAGAAAAAGGGAAATTTTTCACCAATTCAGATTTGAAACACTAATTTTTGGAGAATCTTTGAAGGGGGTTTCTAGGGTTTGGAAGGGTTAAGAGAGTTAGGGAACATGCAAGAGAGACACAAATGAAAGATGCAAGACAAAACACAAGCCTAAAAGATATTTAAAAAAACATTCAGAAAAACGAACAATGCGTCGACCTCTAGATGCGATGTGTCGACGCATGAGTATGAATTTTAAAATTAAAAAAAAATTCCAGTATGAGTCGACGTAAGGGGGACGCTCAAGTCGACGCATGACAGGCAGTGGCTTATAGACATGAATTTTGATGATCATAGGTCGACCTATAGACTAGACAGGTGGACGCATGTTGTTAAAAGATAAAAAAACATAAAAAATGATATGTATGATGCATAGAAAGATAAATAACAACCTATACCATTTCAAACATCAACATAGAAGAAAAGTGAAAACTAAAACTATCATTTAAGCATCAAAATTACACGCCACACATAATAGAGAATATATATTTAGCCAAGATAAAGAGTAAAAGCAATTAGATAGGAAAGATATTACCTCCAATGGTGATGAAAGAAGAATGCACTCACATAGCTTAAACTCTCAAACATGGTTAAGCAATATATAAACATGTATAGATAGAGAATATGCAAGAATTCATTAGACACGATATGAGATATCGAGAACACCAAGTTTCCTACGAATGTTAAAGAAAGGTTCTGTCACGAGAGGTTTTGTAAAAATATATGCAAGTTTATTTTTACTATCAACATGCTCGAATACGACATCTCATTTTTCAACATGATCCCTATGGAAGTGGTGACGAATCTCAATGTGTTTGGTGCGAGAATGTAGCACTGGATTATTAGTTAGATTGATGGCACTTGTGTTATCATAAAGAATATGAATAAGATGAAGTTTAATATTAAAATCGAGTAGTTGTTGTTTAAGTCACAAAATTTGGGCACAACAACTACCGGCTGCAACGTATTCTGCCTCGGCAGTTGACAAAGCAACAAAAACTTTATTTTTGCTATGCCAACTTACTAAGAAGTTTAAAAAGAAATGACAAGTGCCACTAGTGCTCTTTCTATCCTATTTGCAATCGGAAAAATTGGAGTCGGAATAACCAACCAAATTACAATCACTTCCCTTGGAAAACCAAAGCCCAAACTTGGATGTACCACAAAGGTATATAAGTATACGCTTTACTTCTTTCAAATGTGATTCCTTGGGACATGATTGATATCTAGCACACATAAAAACACTAAACATAATATCCGATCGAGATGCAGTGAGATATAAAAGAGAACCTATCATACCTTTATACTTCTTCACGTCAACAATCTTACTGTTTTCATCTCAATCTAAACTCACATTTGTGGGAATTAGAGTGTCAATAGATTTTGTGTTTGTCATATCAAAATTCTTGAGTAGATCATAGCAGTACTTTGTTTGGATCACAAAAGTTCCTTCTTCGAGTTGTTTGATTTGAAGTTCAAGGAAGTAGGTTAGCTCCCTCGTTATACTCATCTCAAACTCACCCTGCATTAGCTTTGAAAATTCCTTGGCAAGTGCATATTAGTAGATCCAAAACTAATGTCATCTACATAAACTTGGACTACAATAGAGTGATTCCTTTGACGCTTAATAAAAAGTGTAGTATCAACCTTCCCTCTTGAGTATCCTTGATCGAGTAAAAATTTACTAAGTTGCTCGTACCAAGCCCTAGGGGCTTGCTTGAGACCATACAAAGCATGTTTAAGTTTATAAGCGTAATTTAGATACTCATGACTTTCAAAATCAGGAGTTTGAGATACATAAACTTCTTCATTAATATATCTGTTTAAGAAAGCACTCTTCACATCCATTTGATATAGTTTGAAATCTTTTGAACATGCATAGGCTAGAAAAAGGCGTATAGCCTCAAGGCGGGAAACCGGTGCATAAGTCTCCTCATAGTCAATGCCCTCCTCTTGGTTATAACCTTGAGCCACTAGCTGAGCTTTATTACGAGTTATTACTCCATTTTCGTATAGTTTGTTCCTAAATACCTATTTTATACCAATTACTCGATGGCCTTGCAGAGGGGGGACAAGGTCACATACCTCATTTCTCTTGAATTGATTTAATTCCTCTTGCATTTCCAAAAACCAATGTTCATCAAGTAAGGCATCTTTGGAGTTTTTAGGCTCAATTTGAGAGATGAAAGAAATGTGATAACAAAAGTTACTTATCTTAGACCGTGTAGTTACTCCTTTTGTTATATCTCTGAGAATATTGTCAATTGGATTATCCTTAGAGGATCTTCATGCCAAAGGAAGGTCATCGTTGCTAATTGGATGATCCTCCTCAATCTTTTCAGAGTTGTGATCTCCCTTCTCCTTAACTTTCACCAATTCGGGTTGATCAATCTCTTCTTCAGAGTCTTTGACTATGTCTTGCAAAGAAACACCTGCTCCATGAAAAGAAATACCTTTCAAGACAATTTTCGGAAAAGATTCATCAAAATTAACATGCACGGATTCTTCCACTATATGTAATCTTTTATTGTACACTTTATATGCTTTGCTAGATTGAGAGTGGCCGAGAAAGATACCTGTCGCTACCGCGAAAATAAGGTGCCGACAAAACAGAAGAGTCGCCACCTTTCGTTATTTATCCCTTAGAACGGGAAAGAAAACGATCGGAAAAACCTGACGAAAAGGTATAAGACAAGGTCATTGCAACCGTTGTCTGGGTTCGGGAGTCGGTTACGCAAGGGGAAGGTATTAGCACCCCTCACGTCCATCGTACTCTATGGGATCCACGCTTGTTGTGTTTATCTGATGGGTTTGTTTTACTATCTACCTATCAAGGCTGGTCTGAAAAGAAAAGAAAATGACTCGGCAAAGCGTCGCGCTTTATGCCTACGTATTTTCATCAGAGAATGAGAAATCAGAGTCAACGTAGTTCGACTAACTACGGGTTATTGGGAAGGTGGCTCTCCAATACGTCAGTATTGTGCCTACGTACTCTCAACAGGTATGAGAGATCAGAGCTTACGTAGTTCGAGATAATACGGATTACGGGGATTCACATTCATCTGTTTTTTCGAGTAGGGTTAACAAACAGTTCCAGCAGTTTGGTATACGCAGTTCGACCCTTGGAGACTTAGGCGTTACCATTTTGCGGTAGAACTGAGAGTTAACGACACTCTTTTCTTCAGAAAAGCTTCCTTTGAATTACGGGCCCACGGGGCAAAAAGGTTTGAAGTTTGTTTCTGTCTTTTACGGAAGAACTGTTTTTTTATGGATGTTTGCAACCAATATCGTGCTAGAGACTATGACCTGAGAGTGAATGCATCGCATGTCACCCAAAGGGTGCCATACTAAACATCCAGACTGTTGAAAAGAAACTCTCCAACAATCCTTTCTCAGATAGCTTAAGGCTCGTAATGTACGACTTCAGTTAACCTTTATTACTGTATTTTAATTTGTTTTGAGATGAGAAGAGAGAGGGACAACTACGGGGAGACTATCAAGTCCTAATGTTGTCATGCCAAGGATTCATCCTATGGTTGAAGTTTGAAACAGGGAACTCATAGAAGTTATCATGCATAGGTTTCAACCTAAAGTTCTATCATCACTTCCTTATCAAAGGAGGTGAGATTCCTAGGGGATCATGTCAATGATAAGCAGAAACAGATAAAGCATCAGCTTAAACAGTAAGCAGTAAACGACTGTAGAATGCATGCAATGCAAGTGAGGGAGGAAATGTGTGTGGGGCATCAGCCTCCACAAGCTCGTCTCGACCTCAAGCCAGATATGAATAACTGTAATCATATAGAAGAAATGAAATAAAATAAAATAAGATGCCATCAAACAAATCACAAACCACATAGGCAAGGGAGCTAGGCTCTACCGAATACCCGCAAGCAAAGCCATACAGTAAAAATACAAGCAGAGGGAGCAGCTCAACCTCTAGTGCAATCATGCTCCTAGCTTAAATCATTCTAAACATGAACTTATTCTAATGCATCAAGCAAATCACACAAGTCACATCAATACAGTTGCACAAAAAGCAAACAGACAGGAAAAAAACAGATCAACAGCTTCCACAGCCTCACAGCAAAGCTCCTCTGACATCAGTTCAGTCCTCAGTCTTCAACTGCTCTTCAGGACTTTCACCTTTAATAGCAAGCATCAACTTGCTTCATCAAGCTTTTAATACCTCACACACACAAGTATCAACTTGTTCTTCCCCTTCTTCAAGCTTCAGTCCAAAGTAGACTCCACCTTCAGGATTTAATCCCAATAGCAAGTATCAACTGGCTCCTTCAGGCTCTCAATGCATCAAACACAAGTATCAACTTTTTTTTATCTTCTTCAAGCTTCAGCTCTTAATTTGATCCTCTTCACAAGTATCAACCTGTTCTTCCTGATCTTCAAGCTTCAGCTTCAATGGCAATCTTCAAACACATGGAAGTAGCAACTTCTAGCATCTTCAATCTTCTAGTAAGGAACTCCATCCTCTAACAAGGGAGAAAGATTCATCTAACAAGAGCAAGGTTTGGATAATAGACAACAGAGTGAAGACCAAAGGTCACCACTAAGCACTCCATCATTAAAGAAGGGAACCCTCATAGGTTCTACCAACTTGTGAAGAGCCACACATCCTACCAAAGGAGGGACGAGGCCTTCACAAGGGGACCTTACATCATAGGGAAGAATGGAAGTGATCAACACCTTCCATGTTTATGAAAGAAGAGAATCTATCTAGAAGCTCTACTTACAAACCCTAATCTTAATACCTAAGCAACACTCAAACCCAAGAAGGGAAATCCTCACATCCAAGCTTCTTCAAGCATTCCTCAGCAACCCAAGCTTGTCTTCAACATCATCCAAGAGCAAGAGAGGCAAAACCCTAATCTAAGGGAATTAAAGGAATCAATCTAGTTGAATTAGCAAGTTAGGATCACCTAAAACTTAGTACTAAAGTTAATCCTAACTAGAATACTAAAACCAATTGTAAAATCCTACAAAAATAACTATGTGAACTTAATTCAATCATGAATCTACCATATAAAATCCAGGGGTTGAATCATCCACCAAGTCCTAGAAATAAATACTAAATCACAAGGTATTAAGCTTAAACCCTAAAACTAGAGCACCTAAAGTTTCAACTTAAAACTACCTCCTAACTTCATCACAAAAATGTGAGAACATTACTAGGAGAACATGCATATCCATTCTAGCTACACACTAAAAATCAAGGCAAGAATCATCACCAAATGCTCAAACAAAATTCAGCAAGACAAGGTATCAACCATGGCCATTTTAATATCAATTAATATTCAAAAAATGCAAATAAAATCATAAATGCATGAATTCATAATATTTTTAATCTACAAAATTCTAGATTCAATCATGAATCAGGGGAAAAAAGTTTGGAATTAATTGAGTTAATTTCCTGTTTTTTATGAATTAATTTCTAAGTCATATGAAATGCACAAAATAAAAGAAAATAAAAAGAAAATAACAAACTTGCGTGTCAAATAGCAAAGAGTATCAGTTCAATTTCTGGATTGGGCCAAAAGTGGGGTGCAGGTAGCAGTCTGAGTACTAGACCCAAAACACCAATTAAATGAAACAGTGCGTTTCATTTGGAAATTTCTCTTCAGAGCTGAGATGCAATCGTGGCCGTGGAAACGTTGGGCTAGTCAATGGTCCAACCCTGATCTGATGGTCACCACTCATCTTCTTCATTCAAACACTCAGGCGTGGGGGGAAACCAGACGGTGGCCTGAGTTGCAGCGCCACCGTCTTCTCCGGTGAAGTGCTCTTCTCAGGTCAACAAAAATCACGAAATGAATCATCATTTTACTCCATTTTTCGTGCTGATCAAGAATCTCAACTCCAAATCATCTAAATCCTTCTCTAACTCAAAACACGATAACATTTTCAGAATTCATCACAATCTTGAATCTCACTATTCTTCAAATTAAGGGTCTCAACTCAATCTTCATCTCATGGTGATCACCTTGCACCATCTAATCTTGATTAACAGTCCAAGAATCACTAGATTTCAGCCCTAACAGAAATTGATCACACAACTATTTTGTCTCTAATTCACCAATTTCTGATCCTAAATCCAACTACATCAATAGGGGAACCTAACCACATATGAATTTCTAAGCATCTCCCTATAGTTTAAGCATAAATTCAAAGTATACCAACCTGAGTTCAGAGAGGTAACAAAGATTGTTTTTTATCATTTCAACTTCCAAGATGATGCAGACACACTCCAAATTCACTCCTAAAGCCTTTGCGCACCTTGATTTGGCTTGATTCTTCCTTGAACTAAAAACCCCATTCTCACTTGCACCTCCAAAAATTTAATGGCTCCTTCTGCAACCAGCTTCAATTCCTTCCAAAAAATGAACTGCATTCACTCAATGACTTATATAGAAGTGATTGGGATTGTCTAGAACTTTCTGGAATCATCCAAATGAGATTTTGGATTTTCAAAATCTCATCCATGGCAGTCACTATTCTGGCTCCCTTTGGGCATGGCTATGCTTGCAATCAACTTCTCATGAGATATTGAATGAGTTTGATGTGTTATTTTCCTTGTTTGCAAGCCAAAGGTGTGAGTTGGATATGTTACTTCATCATGAAGAAATGAAATGGAATGATATGCAAATGACCTCAAATCAAAATTCTAACATTGCCATTGTTTCTAAAATCATTTTTCCAATCAATTTGACCTATAATTTTGTTTCATTTGGTCACAAAATGAATTATTTGAATTTTTGGCCATTAAATCCTTTTAATTCTTTCTTTTTTCAAAATTTCTTGAACCAAGTCTCTCCTTGAGCCATTTCAACGCCTCCTTGATGCATGGTCAAGGTTAAAACCCCATTTTGAGAAACTTTCTAGTTGAACAAAATTTCATTTGAGGCCTCTAAGTTGGTGAAAATGGCCTATGATCACAAATGACCTATAATCACCAAATGTCCAAAATACCCTTGACTTGTCCAAGCCATAAGTTGAGTTCTACAAATACTATCAAGGACTTCTAGTACTATCTAGAAATCTAAGAGGATAAGGAACAACATTCATGTTGACCAAAATTTCATAGGAATCATCCTTCTTGGGAAAAAGTATCATGCAAGTTGGGTAACTTTCAAGCTCCAAATTCACATACCTCAGATGACTTGTAACTTGTCAAAGTCATAACTTGAGTTCTACAAACCCTATCAAGGACTTCTAGTACTCAAATTAAAGCTAAGATCATACCCTACAACAATAATGTTTGGGGCAAGATGAGATGACAATCATATCTTGAGCTAAACTGCCTTATAAATGAGGGTCAAACTAGGGGATTTTATACTGTCAAGCCTTAGAAACCCTAGCTTGAAACTTCTCAAACTCTTCAATCATGATGAGTTAACCTTGGAATCATACTTATAACATCTCAATGTATCAATCCATGATCACATGGCTCTTGAATTAAGTCTCAACCTTCTACAAATCATCAGTTGACTTAGGGTTGACCCAGTCAAACCCTAGTTGCACCAATCATGGTTGAGCCTTCTTAATCTTGCACAATGACCGATCTAGGCCTCAAAGTGATCTTAAAAATTTCTCATGAGCTCTCTCAAGACCTCAAGTCCATCTTCCTGGCCTCAGAATCATCTGATGGTCTTCCCCATAACTCTCAAGTTAGGAGACCCACATGCTTGGTTTCAACCACTCTCTCTGAGGATCCTTTAACTTCTCTGACAAGGATATCAACCCTTAAACATCTGAATAACCTTCTTAGCTAGCCTCACTGTCTTGTGTAGCCCTTGATTGGTAATCATACCTCTTGATCTCCTACATACATGTCAATGAAATGCAAATGATAATGCTAATGTGAATGAAATGAAACATAAGCTAGGTAAAGAAATGTTGGACAAATTTTGGGGTGCAACAGCTGCCCCTATACAAACGGCTTGGACCTGACTGGGTGAGAAGTGAACGGCTCTCAAACAATCAAGGTAAAAGGCGGTTGAATACCAATAAACCCGGAAATTTTCCAACTGCACAAGTACACGGTACTCTGATGGGGACAAATCTTCGGAAACTAAAATAATAGCTGCATGGCAACTAGCTGGAGAAATACTGATCTAAACCTCCGTCAGGATGATTCTCTAATTTGTCTGATGTCATTGCATCCTCAAATCATCAAGGGATCACTAATTACACGGTAACTGGCGATTGGCCAACCTCACAGGTAAACGATACTCTGATTGGTAGGAACATCTTCAAAACTGAGCATGACAATTGCACGACAACTCTGCTGGGGGATTGGTCACACGGTAACCGGTACTAGATGGTTGATCATGTCGTCAGGCATTCTGCGGCATTGCAGCAGAAGAATTTTTCGAGACTCATCAATCAAGTTAATCATGCCATCCGGCATTCAAAGAAATTTTCGGGCGTCAGCCGAACTTCATTAGTAAGTCGGGAATAGAATCCTCGGTCAATCATGAACCCAATAGGGGTATGCATTCTTTTGCCGTCAGGCACTCCGCGTCAGCAGAGATAACTGCTTCGGTCTCACAGTCGGACTTCGTTAATAAGTCTTCAAATGGAATCCTTAATCAATCAGGGACCAATAAGGATACACATTCTTTTGCCGTCAGACACTCCACGTCAGCTGGGAGAACTGCTTTGACATCGCAGTTAGACTTCATCAGTAATTCTGGGGTTTTGGCACCGCTGCCGGACTTCAGTTATCAAGTCTTCAAGGGAAACTTTGGCTTCTCTGTTCAAAACCTGCTGAGGATGACACATCTCCGCCGGGGGTTTTGGATAACTATCAAGTAACTCTACCTCGGGGATCCAGAAATCATTCTGAGTGAATCAACTCTGCTGAGGACTTCAAGAATCATCTTGGACAAATAACTCCGCCGGGGACTTCAAGAATCATCCCGAACCGATAGCTCTGCTAGAGATTTCAGGAATCATCCCGAGCACACTCTGGTGGCGAGTTCAGGAATCATCCTGAGCAGACACTCTATCTGGAACTCTAAGTATCAACTCGAGCAACCAACTCGGGTGACTTCACTGGGGAATTCAACAATCATCTTGAGCAAACCATTCTGCGGGAGAATTTGAGAGTCATCTTGAACCAAACAACTCTTCTGAGATTTCAGGAATCATCCTGAGCAAACACCCTGCTGGGGAACACCTGCAAAACAAGAACGGTAACGACCTAGCTCATGTTTCATATGCATATGTTTTGACAATGGTGCAATGATCCGCACAGTGGAAATGCTACGCATTTTAGGGTAAATGTTATGCAATCATGCAAAATGCTACGACCCCATCAGCAAAATAAATGCTGAAGGGAGAATCCTCCTGTCAAGGAGAAAGAACCACTCTGGTGGAGAGGAGGAATCATCCTGCCGAGGAGAAGGAGTCACACCAATCTCAACTGGACCCCGCCTGGGGAAATGATCTTCAGTTGACTGCTGCAGGGGAACAAAGCTCACCGAGAACTTGGACTCACTCAACCAGGTATTCAAACCACAAACTGCTGAGGAAACGATATCAATTGCAGCAATAAACTGCACGGCCTTCTCGGCTAAAAACTTTCCTGGGGATAACGACTCCGGTGGGGAAATACAGCATCAGCTATTCAGTACTCTCTACTGGGGAGAAACCTTCATGGCTGCAACGGCTTCCAAGGACTCGGCTCTCTTGGGGAACTGCCAACTCGGATGGGGAAGAAGGAATCATCCTGCTTGCCGGGGAGAATACAACTCTGTGGGGAATTTCAATTCCGCTGGAGACTTCAGTCTGCGCTATCGGATGCTGCACACTTCGGTATATGACTCAGCTGGGGAGATGGCGATCCTTCAAGATACATCTGGTTGGGGGGAGAATCTTCTCTGCTTGGAGATACACATCAATGTTCCTGGTTCCATGTTCGGACTCTACTGGGAGAGGCTGCTACACTTGCTGGAGAAGAAGGAATCATCCTGCTTGGGGAAACATACGGCGTACTGTCTGGAATATGCCATACCTGCAACAACACAAACAAACAGACAAGATACCCTTCTCAAAGGGACCTATCAAGGTTATCATCTTGTGACAATATTCAAGTAATTTCATTGTTTCAACAATCAGTGGCCTAGGCCAGTAAGTTTATGTATGCGCATTTTATCAAAAACATCGGCGTTCTTTTTCGCAAACAAAACAGATAAATGCTAAACAAGCAAACAGAATTGCTGAATAGTATATTTCATTGATAACGAACCCCTGAATGGGCAAAAATGTTTTACAACAGATGCAATCTCCTGGAATGAGGAAGCTGCACAAGCATAATATCATAAATATACATCAGTATATACACAAATGTCGACAATGTGGCGTAGACGAACACCATGAGTTGATCCCTCTATGACCCACTCGACTTCGATACTTCTCCGACGCTTCAGCTTCAGAAGAGATTGATTCAGATAAACGGCCCTCAGGTCTTCCAAACCACTAAACAAATAAAGTCCACACGCGAAACACAGTCATTTGCCTGAATCGCCCTTCCGGGTTTTCGATTCACCGGGATACCCTTTTTTGCCAAAGTCGACTTTCCAGGTTTTCGACTTTGCGGGTATACGTTCTTTTCTTTTATATCCCTAATTTTTGCCCGAATCTTTTCCTTTTTATGGTTCGCCGGGATGCCCCATTTTTGCCTGGATATTCTTTTTCTTTCCAGCGGGTCATTTTTTAAGCAAAGTATTTTTTAACTGCGTCCGCGTTCACCGGGGATGCAAAATCTTTACCATCCATCGTGGATAACAACAAGGCTCCTCCCGAGAAGACCTTGCTGACAATGTACGGACCTTCGTAATTGGGAGTCCACTTGCCCCGGTGGTCGGAGTGTGGAGGAAGAATCTTCTTCAGGACGAGATCACCCGTCTGAAAGCTTCTAGGACGCACCTTCTTACCATAAGCTTTCTTCATTCGGCTTTGGTATAGACGACCATAT
This sequence comes from Lathyrus sativus, assembly GCA_963859935.3. Classification (NCBI taxonomy): domain Eukaryota; kingdom Viridiplantae; phylum Streptophyta; class Magnoliopsida; order Fabales; family Fabaceae; genus Lathyrus; species Lathyrus sativus. The sequence continues at coordinate 470,205,410 of OZ012740.1, forward strand.
GCAATCGATGATAACCTCTTCTCGTCCATCAGGCTGAGTTGGTTTAGTCGGTTCTTAATCTATTCTGCCTCATCGAGTTTCACATCAACCAAAACTCGCAAAGAAGGAATTTCAACTTCTAGCGGTAGGACAGCTTCCATACCGTACACTAGTGAGAAAGCAGTTGCCCCAGTTGATGTACACACCGTTGTACGATAACCGTGCAATGCAAATGGCAGCATCTCGTGCCAGTCCTTATAGGTCACAACCATCTTCTTAATGTTTTTATTAGCCGCTTCAACGACGCCATTCATCTTCGGCCGGTAAGGAGATGAGTTGTGGTGTTCAATCTTGAAACTCTGGCACAACTCCTTCATCATCTTGTTATTTAGATTCGAACCATTATCAGTAATGATCCGCTCGGGAACTTCGTATCGACAGATGATGTCCCTCTTTATGAATCTAGCCACCACCTGCTTGGTCACATTAGCATATGAGGCTGCCTCCACCCACTTGGTGAAGTAGTCGATGGCTACTAAAATGAAGTGATGACCGTTAGATGCAGTGGGCTCAATCTTGCCTATCATGTCGATGCCCCACATGGAGAACGGCCACGGGGAGGACATGACGTTCAACGGGCACGGCGGCACATGAATCTTATCCGCATAAATCTGGCATTTATGACATCTCTTCGCGAATTTAAAGCAATCCGATTCCATCGTCAGCCAGTAATATCCTACTCTCAGGATCTTTCTCGTCATAGCATGCCCGCCGGCGTGCGTACCAAATGTGCCTTCATGGACTTCTTCCATGAGCATACTCGCTTCTTTCTCATCTACACATCTAAGTAGCACGAGATCGTGGTTTCTTTTATACAAAACTCCATCAGGATTGAGATAGAAATTCCCAGATAGCCTCCTCAGAGTCTTCTTGTCCTGGGTTGACGCTCCCGCAGGATATTCCTTAGTCATAAGGAAGGTCTGGATATCATGGAACCATGGCTTGCCGTCGGAGGCTTCCTCGATCGCAAAGACGAATGCAGGTTTATCAAGACGAGAAATGACAATTCTCGGAGCTTCATTCCAAAAATTGACTTTGTACATCGAAGCCAATGTGGCTAGGGCATCAGCCATCTGATTTTCGGCCCTGGGCACATGATGGAGTTCCACTCGATCAAAGAACGAAAGCAGCCTTCTGGCATAATTCATGTACGGCACCAAATTCGATTGGCGAGTCTCCCACTCCCCTTTAATCTGGTTGATCACAAGCGCCGAGTCACCATATACATCTAGGTTCTTGATTCTCAAATCAATTGCTTCTTCTAGACCCATAATGCATGCTTCGTACTCCGCTTCATTATTGGTGACCGGAAACGTCAGTCTCGCAGTGAACGGGATGTGGGATCCGTGGGGAGTCGTGATGATCGCCCCAATGCCACTTCCGTAAGAATTAACCGCCCTGTCAAATATCAATTTCCACTAGGATCTCCTGTCAGGACCCTCGTCGGGCAACGGTTCATCGCAATCTTTCACCTTGAGAAACATGATATCCTCATCGGGGAATTCAAATTTCATCGGCTGATAATCCTCGATCGGCTGTTCGGCCAGGTATTCAGACAATACGCTTCCCTTGATGGCCTTCTGGGAAACGTACTGAATGTCATATTCCGTCAACACCATTTGCCATCTGGCAATCCTGCCCGAAAGCGCTTGTTTCTCGAAGACGTACTTGATCGGATCCATCTTCGAAATTAGCATGGTTGTGTGATTGAGCATGTACTGTCATAAACGTTTGGCAGCCCACGCGAGTGCGCAACACGTTTTTTCCAGCATTGAGTAACGAGACTCACAATCTGTGAACTTTTTACTCAAATAATAAATGGCATGCTCCTTTCTGCCCGTTTCGTTGTGCTGACCGAGAACACACCCCATACTATTCTCAAGAACTGTCAAGTACATGATTAAGGGTCTTCCGGCCACTGGGGGTATCAAGATTGGAGGTTCCTGCAGATACTGTTTTATCTTATCAAATGCCTTCTGGCAATCCTTGTTCCAGATAATCGCCTGATCTTTTTTCAGTAATTTGAACATCGGTTCACACCTGGCCGTGAGCTGAGAAATAAACCTTGCAATGTAGTTTATTCTTGTTCGGTTTTTGGCGCTGGCATTTCTTGTATTGCTTTTATCTTCGCAGAATCAACCTCAATGCCTCTTTCACTCACGATAAACCCCAGTAGTTTTCCAGACCGTACTCCGAAAGTACACTTGTTAGGATTCAGCCTCAACCTGAATTTCCTAAGCCTCTCAAAAAGCTTCAGCAAATTGACCAAATGTCCTTCCTCCGTTTGGGACTTCGCAATCATGTCATCAACATAGACTTCAATCTCATGATGAATCATATCATGAAACAAAGTAACCATTGCTCGTTAGTAATTGGCCCCTGCGTTCTTCAGACCGAAAGGCATTACCTTGTAGCAGAATGTTCCCCAAGGTGTAATAAACGTAGTTTTCTCCATGTCCTCCGGCGCCATCTTGATCTGATTGTAGCCGGAGAAGCCATCCATGAACGAAAATACGGAGAACTGAGCTGTATTGTCAACCAACACATCAATATGAGGGAGAGGGAAATCATCTTTAGGGGTCGCCCTATTCAAATCCCGATAATCGACGCACATTCGCACCTTACCGTCCTTCTTCGGTACATGCACTATGTTGGCGACCCACGGAGGGTAAGTAGTGACTGCTAAGAAGCCAGCATCAAGCTGCTTTTGCACTTCTTCTTTGATCTTAACGGCCATATCTGGTCGTGTCCTTCTAAGCTTCTGCTTAACAGGAGGACAATCTTCTCGCAGCGGCAAGTGGTGGACCACGATGTCAGTATCAAGTCCGGGCATATCTTCGTATGACCAAGCAAAGATGTCACTATACTCTCGAAGAATCTCGACCAATCTTTGCTTGACATCACTCTGCAATGCGGCCCCTATCCTGACGTTCCTGACCAGTTTTTCGGAACCCAAATTCACAATCTCAATCTCTTCCTCGTGAGGCAGAATAACTTTCTCTTCTTGTTTCAACAAGCGGACCAACTCTTCGGGAAGGTCTTCGTCTTCGTCAATCTCTTCTTTGGCTTGATAGATCGGGCAATCGAAGTCGAAGTGAGTCGTAGAAGGTCCAGAGTCGATGTCATCTGCTATGTGGATCCTGCAATAACAAGGGTTAAGCTTAAAACAAGATATGCAGGTTAGCACAAACCCCATTGTCGTTTTATTGTTTTTCAAAACAAATATAAAACAGGAATAACAGAGATCACAACATTTGAATGCGAAGAAAAAAAGCCTTTTGATTTATTGATAAAATGCATGTACATAACCAGACAAGGCCCTGACAATAAAACCGCTATGCCCCGGGTAGGACATAGGGTTGTACAATAATTGGAGAAAGTAAATCATTACTCTTTGCCTGTCACTTGGATGATATCCCTGATGGACCAGTTGTTGAGGCTCTGGCCTGGTTTGCTTGGCTGAATCCAAGAGTCCAGGTCGCAATCGTTGTCTTCGCCGTCTTCAGACACTGCGCTGACACTTTCAAATATCACCCCGCCACTGGTAAACTGGATCGGCCTTTTACCTCGCGACGCACTGTGAGAAGAGGAGGCTTCAGCCGTAGGAGAGTATCCTAACCCAAACTTGTCCTGTTTGTTAGGTATTTCCAGAATTTTCCCCCAGCCTGGGGTAGATCCGGCTTGAACAATGGCCCGGGCCTCCTTGATGGAAGAGAGAGTCATCTCTGGTTTTTTAGTCATTACTGGAGCCACTTCCTTGACCTTAACAACTTCGAACGCCTGACATAGGGTTTCGTGGATTTCTCCATCCATCTCAACATACTTGAAGGACGACAAATGGCTCACCATTATGTCTTCCTCGCCACAAACAGTTACGATGCTGCCTCCGACAGCATACTTGAGCTTCTGGTGCAACGTGGAGGTCACGGCGCCAGCAGAATGGATCCATGGCCGGTCTAAGAGACAGCTGTAGGAAGGCATGATGTCCATGATGTAGAAGACTGCGTCGAAAGTTTCCGGCCCAACTTGGATTGGTAGCGTCACCTCTCCAAAGACATGACACTTGGTTCCATCGAAAGCCTTCACAACTAGATCACTGGGTGTGCAAATCAATCCTCGAGTATCTAACTTCATCAATGCCTTCTTCGGGAGAACATTGAGCGACGACCCTGTGTCCACCAACACATGGGACATGATCGTTCCCTTACACTCTATCGAGATGTGCAGGGCGCTGTTGTGGTTTCTTCCCTTCGGCGTCAGCTCCAGGTCAGTGAACCCTAACCCGTTTCCGGCATTCACGTGGGCTACGACCCCTTCTAACTAGTTTACCGATATTTCCTACGGTACATACGTGGCATTCAAGACCTTTAACAGCGCGTTGTGATGTGACTCCGAACACAACAACAAATTCAGGATGGAAATTTTCGAGGGTGTTTGATGGAGGTGATCAATGATCTTGTAGTCACTCTTCTTGATCAACCTCATGAACTCTTCAGCGTCCTTTACAAGTAAGTCCTTCTCTACCCCACGAGGGGTTTCCTCAACGACTTTACCCTTTCCCTTGTCGGCTTTCTCAGCTACAACCTCAGGTGGATCAAATAATCTTCCGCTGCGCGTGATTCCGCCAGTGCCCACTAGGTTATCCACAGACTGCCCAGATGGTTCCAGTTCCAACTTCTGTCCGTTACAGTAGACGTCTTCCCCATAGTGCCACGGGACAGCATTGGTGCTTTCAAATGGTATCGGCCCAGCCTTTGTGATGGTAATCATGGGTGGTCTGGGTGCAGAAATGGTTATCGTCTGGCGAGGGATGGTGATGGTGGCAACCTCATCATCTTGCTTCAGCATTACCTCTCCAAATCTACTTTCGGCCCTTCGGCTGAACTGCAAGACTCCTTCGGTCATCAGACTCTGGATCCCCACTATCAACTGTTCACATACATCAGGACGAGTCGCACAGTCTATACACAATTTTCCATAGCCCGGAAAGAAACCTTTCTTCATCAGCTTGGCTTTAACGAAGCTAAGCGGTGTCTTCAGATCCTTGACATCAGTCAACAAATCTAGGTTCTCGTCTTCAATAATGGCATTCACCCCACCTCCCCTATGGTTCGGCATAGGGTTCTTCGTGACATTCGGCACATTATCTGAGAAATTGATGATCTTAGCATCCACCATATCTTGCACCTTGTGCTTGAAGGCTTTGCAGTTTTCTATCGTGTGGCCGGGTGCCCCTGAGTGGAACTCACATGTTGCATTCGCGTCATAACCTGGCGGAGGTGCCCCTGTCAAGGGCGCCAGGGTTCTCTTCTGGACTAGCTGTAGCTGAAGCAGAGTTTGTAACAACTGTGCATAAGACATGGGCGGTGTCTCAAGGTGACGACCTGATAGAGGTGCCCTGCTTTGATACTTTCTGTATCCTTGCTGATTCGGCTGCTGCTGCTGCGGTTGCTGCTATGGCTGGGGTTATTGGACAGCAGGGATGGTTATGCTAGCCACCTGCTGGTGCTGGCCCTTGCCTTTCCTTCGAGCGTTAGACACGATGCTCGTCTCTCCTTCACGCCTTTTGTTACCATAGGGTTTCTTTCCTCCTCCAGCTGAGGATAGATCAACTCCTTGAATTTTCCCCAATTTGATCCCATTTTCGACGTGCTCGCCAGTAATGATGAGATCTGAGAAACTCCCTGACATACCACTAACTATTTTCTCGTAATAAACCCCTGGGAGAGTGGCTACGAACATCTCAACAAGCTCTCGTTCAACCATCGGCGGCTGAACTCTAGCTGCTAATTCACGCCATCGCTGGGCGTATTCTTTGAACCCTTCGTTGCTCCTCTGCGACAAGTTCTGCCGCTGGACCCGGTTCGGAGCCAAGTCACTTTTGTACTGATAATGGTGCACAAAGGCCTCAGCAAGTTCCTTCCACGTGCGCACACTGGTGGGTTCCAAACCCGTGTACCATTCCAAGGATGGCCCGAACAAGCTGTCCTGAAAGAAGTGCATCAGCAGCTTCTCGTCTTCGAAGTGAGCGGACATCTTTCGGTAGTATGACCTTAAGTGGACACGAGGGCAAGTGGTGCCCTTGTACTTCTCAAAGTCGGGTACCTTGAACTTAGGAGGCACCTTGAAATCAGCAATCAACCCCAATTTATACATGTCGACACCCATAGTGTTCGGGTTCTCGAAATTCCTCATTTTGTCCTCGAGTGCCTTAAACCTCAGACGTGCTTCAGCATTCAGTTCTCCTTCAGCACTCCTCTGTGAGAACAAATCTTCTTGATGGTCTTCTAACCATGGCTGAGGCCTATACAGATTTCCAGCACATGTGTTGTCGTTGCCCAGTCCAGCATTGCCATTAGCTTCAAAGTTTCCATTGCCGACGCCAGTCGTATTACCATTGAGCCCGATGTTAGTGATCACATTGCCGTTATCGCTTCCATTCCCCCCGGTCACGGGGATTCCATTCTGAGGAGTTTCAACAGGTGGAGGGATTGGAATGCTCCCACCATGAAGTACACCATTGCTGTCAACCCTTGAGATCAGAGGCTGGACCAATGTTCTGAGCTGGTCTTGGCCATTGGCAACCACTTTCATGAGTTCCATGAAGCGGTCCATCCTCTCTCGGAGCTCCTGGACGTCGGTCTGTACTTGTTCCATTGCTCTAGCCTGATTCTCTCTGGTCAGATAGCGGTGGATTGGTCTTCGCTCAATCCTGGAACAACCTGCATACACAAAGGGTTAGAAAAACGACAAAGTGCTCGTCATGCAAATGCTTCATGCAAATGCAAACGTGTGTCTATGCGTTAGGTAGATTTCTCCCTCGATCCTAGTGCCTGAGTGCCAGTGCTGATAATAAGAAGTCCGAGTCCAGTCATGGAAATAACATCTCATATATATAAAGAAAGCCCATCAAGGCGGTACACAACGTCACTGAGTACAAGCAAAATCAACAGCATGACCTCGACCAACAAGCCTGGTGATGGTCAGCATACAACAATGATCAAAACAAAAGGGTTACAAATATAGTCAAAGACGACCACAGGCGCGAAACTCTTCTAACAAACCCCTCGTTTCTGGATGATCAGGCCGAGTGAGCAACCCTTCGATGAGTAACTCCCTCTGTATAATAGTGTATTGAAGACCTTCAACCGAGTCTTCCCATGCTCCTTCGCCGAAACAATCTTCTAGCTTCCGCTTCTTGGACTCAAACGTCAGTTTGCGCTCCTTCAGGCTAGCAAGAGCCTTGTTGAGCAGGCCTTCAGCGGCATATCTGCGAGCGGTTTCTTCATCAAACCTCTTCTCACTAGCCTTCACCTGGGCTTTCAGCTTGGAGATCTGATGTTTCAGCTTATCCTCCCGTCCCTTGCCGTTGGCTAGGGTGGCCTTCCAATGCTGATTAAACTTGGATATTCTCCGGTACGCTTCATCCAAGTGCTGCTTCTTAGTGGCCAGTACGTCATTGACAGCTTTGAAGTCCCGACCCAAACGTTCGCGCTCAGCCATCTGCTTAGTCAAATCCGTACCTAACTGGTTCACCAGCTCTGTTTGCTTCTTAAAGGAGTGGACGGCTTCGTTTCTCTCGCTTCTGAGTTGAGCCAATTCTTTCTCCAATTCTTCATTTGCCTTCTTCAGCTCGTCTCTCTCAGCTAACCCCTGATTATGCTGCTGAATAGGCACGGTGGTAGGCTCTTCAATCACTGGAGGGCTTTCTGGCTGGGCAAGTGGAAACGGAATCCCTATAGTATCTGCTCTGGCTCTGATCTAGGTCACATACGGAGCGTAGGCTTGGCTATTACTTTTCCCCAGCAACGGCTTTCCCTGCTTACAGATACCATTCCAAGCGCGCTGAAGCTTAGATAACATATCCCCTTTTGGATGACAAGTGAGGTACAGAGATTCCTGCACCTCTTCATCCTTCGGCGGAGCTCTCAAAGCATAGGAAAACTATCGGACCAACAGAGATGGATTATAGTTGATACAACCCTTCCTGCCTATCAAAGGCACATTCGGAAACCCGCTGCAGTTGAAGATAATCTCAGTACCCAACCTATCTCTATCAAACCAGGCAATATCCTCCGCTGATAGACTCATCAAACGCTCAGACCACTCAGCGGTGGCTGCAGATGAAGCAAAGGGACCCTTCTTGGGTAGGTGACTGTCAAGCCATCTATAGATCAGGGGCACACAGCACAAGACATTCTTGCCTCTTCTGTTCTTGTTTTTGTAGTGGACTGAATGGTAGACATCTCCTATCAAGGTAGGGATTGGATTCCCTGATGCAAAGATGTGAAAGGCGTCTAAGTCTACAAAGTTGGGCATATTAGGGAATAGAATGATGCCATATATGCATAGAACAAGGATGGCGTTGAACACGATCCAACATCCGTCTTTGGCGCACTGCTGGGCCTTTCCCACTAAGAACTGCAAGGAGAAACCGGGAACCCTGTTCCAACTAGACAAGACCAACTCGGAGGCATCCAGATGAAGTGAAGGGGCTAGACTAGCTAGATTAGGCTCAGCATCCATATGAACAAAGGGCATCTGACTCTTGATATGCACACCTACCAAATCAGCATACTCCTCTAGTGTGGGTGCGAGAATAAAGTCCTGGAAAGTAAGGCATCTCAAAGGAGGATCGTAGAATTGTAGCAAGGCGTGCAACCCATTCAACTCAAACACAGAAGGTTTACGAACCAAGCTGAGCAGTTTCCCATAAGCCTTTCTGAATTCACCTCTCACAGAATCATCTTCCAAAGCAATCAAACCAGTCAGCTGAACAACATCAGGAGTGGGGAGCTTGTAGGCCAAGGTCTTCCTCAGAAAACCCATGATAGCACAATAGAAGGCAAGAAAACCTGAACCGGGGGAAACGGTACCTGCAACACAAACACACGTTAATGAAATGCAAATGATTATGCGAAACAATGCAAAATGCAATCATGCAGCAGGAGATCAAGACGACTGTGTTGTTAAAGTGATGAAGGTTCTGTATCGACAAAACCACAATACTGCTTTGTCAAGAACAACCCTATCTCTGATGAGAAACCCTGATATCGGACCGTAAATCTGTTCTGTCAATAACAAACCCCTATCTGAATATAAGGACCTCTGATACAGGACCATAAATCTGCTCTGTCAAAAACAAACACATTTGATGATGAAAACCTCTGGTACCAACAAAACTGATTCACTATCAAGAAAACCAGGTAGTCTGGCGGTTAAGGTTTCCTGCAACAAACCCGACCCTGCTCACAGGTATGGACCTAAACTGACACAAGTTCGGCATCCTATGCGGTCATCAGCGTCACAGACTTTCAAGAGAGATGATACGATACCTAGAAGGTGTGGCATCATCATCTCCTGAAAGCGGCCTCACTTAGCTGAATCCCAAATGATCGGTTCCCAGAGTCGACAATCCTCCAAACCAACAACCCCTCAGGCCCAAAGGGCCGGAAAAGAAGTCAACTGGGAGAACCTCGTCTGAGCGTGGATTTCATGAGACACTAGTGCCTGCAAAGCAAGCACGCGCCCACTAATTTCCACAACTAATGCTAGGTACACTCAAGCCTGGGTCTGGCTTCTCACTCATCAGAATGCCCCTCCCACAACAGCACAGATAATCATATCATACTGAAAATAAAGTGCGGGAAATAAAATGCGATAAATAAACACAAACCAACAAGCAATCATACAAGCGCTAGGATTGACTCGCCTAAGGGACGTTGGATCCCCAGCAGAGTCGCCAGTTGTCGCTACCGCGAAAATAAGGTGCCGACAAAGTAGAAGAGTCGCCACCTTTCGTTATTTATCCCTTAGAACGGGAAAGGAAACGATCGGAAAAACCTGACGAAAAGGTATAAGACAAGGTCATCGCAACCGTTGTCTGGGTTCGGGAGTCGGTTACACAAGGGGAAGGTATTAGCACCCCTCACGTCCATCGTACTTGATGGGATCCACGCTTGTTGTGTTTATTTGACGGGTTTGTTTTACTATCTACCTATCAAGGCTGGTCTGAAAAGAAAAGAAAATGACTCGGCAAAGCGTCGCGCTTTATGCCTACGTATTCTCATCAGAGAATGAGAAATCAGAGTCAACGTAGTTCAACTAACTACGGGTTATAGGGAAGGTGGCTCGCCAATACGTCAGTATTGTGCCTACGTACTCTCAACAGGTATGAGAGATCAGAGCTTACGTAGTTCGGGATAATACGGATTACGGGGATTCAGATTCATCTGTTTTTTCGAGTAGGGTTAACAAATAGTTCCAGCAGTTTGGTATACGCAGTTCGACCTTTGGAGACTTAGGCGTTACCGTTTTGCGGTAGAACTGAGAGTTAACGACACTCTTTTCTTCAGAAAAGCTTCCTTTGAATTAAGGGCCCACGGGGAAAAAAGGTTTGAAGTTTGTTTCTGTCTTTTACAGAAGAACTGTTTTTTATGGATGTTTGCAACCAATATCGTGCTAGAGACTATGACCTGAGAGTGAATGCGTCGCATGTCACCCAAAGGGTGCCATACTAAACATACAGACTGTTGAAAAGAAACTCTCCAACAATCCTTCTCAGATATCTTAAGGCTCGTAACGTATGGCGTCAGTTAACCTTTATTACTGTATTTTAATTTGTTTTGAGATGAGAAGAGAGAGGGACAACTACGGGGAGACTATCAAGTCCTAATGTTGTCATGCCAAGGATTCATCCTATGGTTGAAGTTTGAAACAGGGAACTCCTAGAAGTTATCATGCATAGGTTTCAACCTAAAGTTCTATCATCACTTCCTTATCAAAGGAGGTGAGATTCTTAGGGGATCATGTCAATGATAAACAGAAACAGATAAAGCATCAGCTTAAACAGTAAGCAGTAAACGACTGTAGAATGCATGCAATACAAGTGAGGGAGGAAATGTGTGTGGGGCATCCGCCTCCACAAGCTCGTCTCGACCATAAGCCAGATATGAATAACTGTAATCATACATAAGAAATGAAATAAAATAAAATAAGATGCCATCAAACAAATCACAAACCACATAGGCAAGGGAGCTAGGCTCTACCGAATACCTGCAAGCAAAGCCATACAGTAAAAATACAAGCAGAGGGAGCAGCTCAACCTCTAGTGCAATCATGCTCCTAGCTTAAATCAGTCTAAACATGAACTTATTCTAATGCATCAAGCAAATCACACAAGTCACATCAATACAGTTGCACAGAAAGCAAACAGACAGGAAAAAAACAGATCAACAGCTTCCACAGCCTCACAGCAAAGCTCCTCTGACATCAGTTCAGTCCTCAGTCTTCAACTGCTCTTCAGGACTTTCACCTTTAATAGCAAGCATCAACTTGCTTCTTCAAGCTTTTAATACCTCACACACACAAGTATCAACTTGTTCTTCCCCTTCTTCAAGCTTTAGCTCCAAAGTAGACTCCACCTTCAGGCTTCAATTCCAATAGCAAGTATCAACTGGCTCCTTCAGGCTCTCAATGCATCAAACATAAGTATCAACTTGTTTTTCATCTTCTTCAAGCTTCAGCTCTCAATTTGATCCTCTTCACAAGTATCAACCTGTTCTTCCAGATCTTCAAGCTTCAGCTTCAATGGCAATCTTCAAACACATGGAAGTAGTAACTTCTAGCATCTTCAATCTTCTAGCAAGGAACTCCATCCTCTAGCAAGGGAGAAAGATTCATCTAACAAGAGCAAGGTTTGGATAATAGACAGCAGAGTGAAGACCAAAGGTCACCACTAAGCACTCCATCATCAAAGAAGGGAACCCTCATAGGTTCTACCAACTTGTGAAGAGCCACACATCCTACAAAAGGAGGGATGAGGCCTTCACAAGGGGACCTTACATCATAGGGAAGAATGGAAGTGATCAACACCTTCCATGTTTATGAAAGAAGAGAATATATCTAGAAGCTCTACTTACAAACCCTAATCTTAATACCTAAGCAACACTCAAACCCAAGAAGGGAAATCCTCACATCCAAGCTTCTTCAAGCATTCCTCAGCAATCCAAGCTTGTCTTCAACATCATCCAAGAGCAAGAGAGGCAAAACCCTAATCTAAGGGAACTAAAGGAATCAATCTAGTTGAATTAGCAAGTTAGGATCACTTAAAACTTAGTACTAAAGTTAATCCTAACTAGAATACTAAAACCAATTGTAAAATCCTACAAAAATAACTATGGGAACTTAATTCAATCATGAATCTACCATATAAAATCCAGGGGTTGAATCATCCACCAAGTCCTAGAAATAAATCCTAAATCACAAGGTACTAAGCTTAAACCCTAAAACTAGAGCACCTAAAGTTTCAACTGAAAACTACCACCTAACTTCATCACAAAAATGTGAGAAAATTACTAGGGGAACATGCATATCCATGATAGCTACACACTAAAAATCAAGGCAAGAATCATCACCAAATGCTCAAACAAAATTCAGCAAGACAAGGTATCAACCATGGACATTTTAATATCAATTAATATTCAAAAAATGCAAATAAAATCATAAATGCATGAATTCCTAATATTTTTAATCTACAAAATTCTAGATTCAATCATGAATCAGGGGAAAAAAGTTTGGAATTAATTGAGTTAATTTCCTATTTTTTATGAATTAATTTCTAAGTCATATGAAATGCACAAAATAAAAGAAAATAAAAAGAAAATAACAAACTTGCGTGTCAAACAGCAACGAGTATCAGTTCAATTTCTGGATTGGGCCAAAAGTGGGGTGCAGGTAGCAGTCTGAGTACTAGACCCAAAACACCAATTAAATGAAACGGTGCGTTTCATTTGGAAATTTCTCTTCAGAGCTGAGATGCAATCGTGGCCGTGGAAACGTTGGGCTAGTCAATGGTCCAACCCTTATCTGATAGTCACCACTCATCTTCTTCATTCAAACACTCAGGCGTGGGGGGAAACCAGACGGTGGCCTGAGTTGCAGCGCCACCGTCTTCTCCGGTGAAATGCTCTTCTCAGGTCAACAAAAATCACGAAATGAATCATCATTTTACTCCATTTTTCGTGCTGATCAAGAATCTCAACTCCAAATCATCTAAATCCTTCTATAACTCAAAACACGATAACATTTTCAGAATTCATCACAATCTTGAATCTCACCATTCTTCAAATTAAGGGTCTCAACTCAATCCTCATCTCATGGTGATCACCTTGCACCATCTAATCTTGATTAACAGTCCAAGAATCACTAGATTTCAGCCCTAACAAAAATTGATCACACACCTATTTTGCCTCTAATTCACCAATCTTTGATCCTAAATCCAACTACATCAATAGGGGAACCTAACCACATATGAATTTCTAAGCATCTCCCTATAGTTTAAGCATAAATTCAAAGTATACCAACCTGAGTTCAGAGAGGTAACAAAGATGGTTTTTGATCACTTCAACTTCCAAGATGATGCAGACACACTCCAAATTCACTCCTAAAGCCTTTGCACACCTTGATTTGGCTTGATTCTTCCTTAAACTCAAAACCCGATTCTCACTTGCACCTCCAAAAATTTAATGTCTCCTTCTGCAACCAACTTCAATTCCTTCCAAAAAATGAACGACATTCACTCAATGACTTATATAGAAGTGATTGGGATTGTCTAGAACTTTCTGGAATCATCCAAATGAGATTTTGGATTTTCAAAATCTCTTCAAAATCTCATCCATGGCAGTTACTATTCTGGCTCCCTTTGGGGATGGATATGCTTGCAATCAACTTCTCATGAGATATTGAATGAGTTTGATGTGTTATTTTCCTTGTTTGCAAGCCAAAGGTGTGAGTTGGATATGTTACTTCATCATGAAGAAATGAAATGGAATGATATGCAAATGACCTCAAATCAAAATTCTAACATTGCCATTGTTTCTAAAATCATTTTTCCAATCAATTTGACCTATAATTTTGTTTCATTTGGTCACAAAATGAATTATTTGAATTTTTGGCCATTAAATCCTTTTAATTCTTTCTTTTTTCAAAATTTCTTGAACCAAGTCTCTCCTTGAGCCATTTCAACGCCTCCTTGATGCATGGTCAAGGTTAAAACCCCATTTTGAGAAACTTTCTAGTTGAACAAAATTTCATTTGAGGCCTCTAAGTTGGTGAAAATGGCCTATGATCACAAATGACCTATAATCACCAAATGTCCAAAATACCCTTGACTTGTCCAAGCCATAAGTTGAGTTCTACAAATCCTATCAAGGACTTCTAGTACTCTCTAGAAAGCTAAGAGGATAAGGAACAACGTTCATGTTGACCAAAAGTTCATAGGAATCACCCTTCTTGGGAAAAAGTATCATGCAAGTTGGGTAACTTTCAAGCTCCAAATTCACATACCTCAGATGACTTGTAACTTGTCAAAGTCATAACCTGAGTTATACAAACCCTATCAAGGACTTATAGTACTCAAATTAAAGCTAAGATCATTCCCTACATCAATCATGTTGGGGGAAAGATGAGATGACAATCATATCTTGAGCTAAATTGCCTTAGAAATGGGGGTCAAACTAGGGGATTTTATACTGTCAAGCCTTAGAAACCCTAGCTTGAAACTTCTCAAACTCTTCAATCATGATGATTTAACCTTGGAATCATCCTTATAAGATCTAAATGTATCAATCCATGATCACATGGCTCTTGAATTAAGTCTCAACCTTCTACAAATCATCAGTTGACTTAGGGTTGACCCAGTCAAACCCTAGCTGCACCAATCATGGCTGAGCCTTCTTAATCTTGCACAATGACCTGTCTAGGACTCAAAGTGATCTTGAAAATTTCTCATGAGCTCTCTCAAGACCTCAAGTCCATCTTCCTGGCCTCAGAATCATCTGATGGTCTTCCCCATAACTCTCAAGTTAGGAGACCCACATGCTTGGTTTCAACCACTCTCTCTAAGGATCCTTTAACTTCTCTGACAAGGATATCAACCCTTAAACATCTGAATAACCTTCTTAGCTAGCCTCACTGTCTTGTGTAGCCCTTGATTGGTAATCATACCTCTTGATCTCCTGCATACATGTCAATGAAATGCAAATGATAATGCTAATGTGAATGAAATGAAACATAAGCTAGGTAAAGAAATGTTGGACAAATTTTGGGGTGCAACAATACCTTCATCGGTTTTTGAGTCAAATTTGCCAAGATTTTCTTTTTCATTATATAAAACAAAATAATTACATCCGAAAACATGAAGATGTGATACATTTGGCTTCCTACCTTTTAAAAGTTCATAGGGAGTTTTGTTGAGAAAAGGACGTATAAGTACCCTATTCAGCACATAACACGTTGCACTAATAGCATCGGCCCAAAAATATTTAGGAAGACCACTTTCATTGATCATAGTTCTTCCTAGCTCCTCTAAAATACGATTTTTGCGTTCCACCACTCCATTTTGTTAAGGAGTTCTTGGAGAGAAAAAGTTATGATCAATGTTAAGTTTATCACAAAACTCCTCAAAGAGGTGATTTTCATATTCACCTCCGTGATTGCTTCGGATAGTAACGATGCTAGAATTTAGTTTGTTTTGAGAAACCTTGGAAAAATTTTCAAAAGCTGAAAAAGTTTCACTTTTACTAGCCAAGAAAATTGTCTAACAAAATCTAGAGTAATCGTCTACAATAACAAAACCATAGTAATTTCCACCCAAGCTTTTGATTCTAGATGGCCCAAAAATGTCCATATGAAGAAGTTCAAGAGGTCTCGATATAGAAAAAAATTTAGATTTAAATGAGATCCTCGTTTGCTTCCCCATTTGACATGCGTCACATAACTGATATTTTGAAAATTTTATCTTGGGTAGAATGACAGCTAGATCTTATGAAACTACTTTATTTAGAAAGTCAAAGTTGACGTGCTCTAAGCGCCTATGCCATAGCCAAGAGTCTTCATTCATGGTTACAAGACATTTAGTGATAGCCAATAATAATTCATTCAAGTCAATCATATATACATTATTTACCCTCAAGCCCTTAAACACATCATCTTTCTTATCATTGTGTTCAATCATGTAACATTCTTTTGAAAAGGAAACTTTATATCCTTTGTCTCACAATTGACTAATGTTAATAAGATAGTGCTTAAGACCTTCAACTAAAAGGACATCTGAGATAGTAGTAGAAGAGGGATTACCTACACTAACTTTTCCGAGTATTTCTCCTTGTTGTTATCACCATAAGTTACAAATTCTTTCTTCTTTGCCACAAATTCAATGAATAAGAAAATGCCACCCATCATATGCCTTGAACATCCACTATCGAGAAATTATTTTCTCTCTGTAGATTCAAGACATTTCACCTGCAAATTTAAGCAAGGGAAATAGGTACCCAATTTTTATTAGGTCCTTGTGTGTGAGTGAAACTTTGGTTGCATTTGGGCAACCATTGGAAAATACCTTTAGGAACCAAAAATCTCCTAAATCGACATTTTGCAATGGTGTGTCCCTTCTTGCAACAATATAGACAAGTTAAGTTTAAATTGGAGTTACTTTTACTACTTTGATCTCTTATCACATATGTATATTTCTGATAAGGATTATTCATACTACTTCTAAAGTGTGAGCAATCAATAGCAAATGTAACTTTAGGTTCTAAGGCTTTATCTAATTTGGTTTTAAGAGTTCTAACCTTTTTTGCCAAATGGGACAAGTTTCACAACCCGCCCAATCAAGCCAAGAGAACTTGTCATCCTCAATTTTAGCTTTTGTAGCATCTACCATTGATTTCTTAGAAGCTTCAAATTCCCTTTCAGAATTGGAAATCTTTTTCTCTAAATGCAAGAAAAGTTTCTTATTTGAGGCTAAGCGTTTGAAAGCATCTTTAGCCTCATGGTGTAGAGCTTCAAAAGCATTTTGCAAATCGAAATAAGACATATTATCAATATATTCATATTTTGAATGACTTACATTCTTTTTCTTCTTTGATGAGGCATAAGAAAAAGATTGATCATTTTGTCTTCCTCACTCGAGCCACCTTCGCTTGAGGACTCACTATCACTCTCCCATGCGATGTATGTCTTTCTAGGCTTTCTCGATTTCTTTTGTTGATGATGTTTGTCTTTTCCATTGTCTTTCTTCATCAATGGACTATCTGGCTTGTAGTGACCGAAATTTCCGCAATTAAAGCATGAACCATTTGACTTTGTATTCTTATTTCCTTCTTGCTTTAAGGATTTTGATTGATGTCTAAAGTTAATGAGATTTTTGTACAAATGTTGTATTCCATTCTTCCTAATGTATCTATTATACCTTCTTACGAACAACCCCTTTCATCATTCGAATCTCCATCATCATCACTTGACTCACTTTCACTAATCTCTTTGGTGGAGGACTTTGATCTAGAAGCCTTTAGAGCAATTGACTTCTTGTCCGTCTCTTTTGATTTCTCTTTCTTTTCTTTCTTTTCATGTTACTTAAGATTTATGAGCTCTTGCTCATGTTCTTCAAGCTTACCAAAATTTTTTTGTGGTGTCTAATGTCATGAGATCGTTATCTTCCTTGATCATTGTGACCTTAGGCTGCCATTTTCTATTAAGACATCTCAAAATTTTGTTAGTAGCAATATCATTGGAAACGGGTCTACCAAGTGAATTTAAACGATTGATTAGGTTAATGAATCTCTTTTATATATCCGCAATGGTTTCACCATGCTTCATGTGAAATAGATCAAATTCTTGAGTTAAAGTATTGATTCTAGCTAATTTGACATCATTTGTTCCCTCATGGGCCACTTGCAATGCCTCTCACACAGCCTTAGCGATCGTACAATGAGAATCCCTATAGTATTCATCAACTTCTAAAGAGGATATGAGAATATTTCTGGCTTTTCAATCATAATTGTACTTTTTCTCATCATCATCGTTCCATAGTGCTTCCGGCTTAGGTACAAAAACATTATCCATATTGGTCACAGTTATTTCAACAAAACCATTTTGAATGATGTTTCATACCTTTCTATCAATAGAATTGATATACACCCGCATACAATCTTTTCAATATCCGTAATTCTCATCATTAAAAACCAACGCTCTATTATACGCCCCTTTAGGTTCGTTAGCCATTTTCTAATAAGCTATATGTGAAGCACTAGATGAACTGGTGCTCGTGATACCACTTGTTAGACGAGGGCACTGATCTAGAAGGGGGATTGAGTAGATCACTTATTTTTAATAATTTGCGCTTAAAAAAATTATTTTTAAATATGTGAAAACAACCTCAGGTCAAAACTCGTCTATCCGAACCTTTATTGGAAAGATCATATATGCGAAATCGAATGGAAGGATCTTGATGAGAAAGTAGAATAAATAAGGTTCCCAATCAATAATTCAAATAAAAGCCACTTAAGGTGAACTAGTTTCCAATGCTTCATTGAGGATAAAATTTGAATTGACAATTTATCAAATAGTTTATATATATATATATATATATATATATATATATATATATATATATATATATATATATATATATATATATATATATATATATATATATATATATATATATATATATATATATATATATATATATATATATATATATATATATATATATATATATATATATATATATATATATATATATATATATATATATATATATATATATATATATATATATATATATAGAGAGAGAGAGAGAGAGAGAGAGAGAGAGAGAGAGAGAGAGAGAGAGAGAGAGACAGAGAGGCCCAATTTGTTTAGGTTGTTCTCCTTTCGTCCTTGCTTAGGGTAACATCTGCCCTCAATTCTAAAATAAAATTGAGATATGTATAAAATCTGTGTGCAATATTTAGTAAAAGAGAAGTCCTAGCAAACCAATAATCTAACCCAATTATTGAGGCTGAATCTAACCACTTCTCTCCCCCTTGATTCTTGCTTAATCAAGTGCATCAAACACTACGAACAAACCTTCGGTTACCGCTACTCACTTGACCAAACCTTCCGTTCTTCAAGTATTTCACTCGGTTGATATCGATCACAAGAGGCTTGACCCCAAATCTTCCAAAATGATCCTCTGATTGTTACTCCTTTGACCGAACCCGCCATTTTTCAAGGCTTTCAGTCGGCTGAATCTGTGATGCAAAGACTTGTACAAAAACCCCCAAATCTATCAAGATTTTGAAGGACAAAACCCCAATGGTTTTATCAAAGAAAATCCCAATGAATCTCTACCCAAACTTGATTTACAAATCCTATGTTTGGACGTTATCACTTTTGACTAAGCACAATCAATAATGACGATTATGTGTGATTATTGGTGAATGTAATTGTGAGAGTGAAGATGAAGAGCAAGACAATGTTTCTTTCAATTTTCTTCTTCTTTTTTTCTAACAAAGTGATGCATATGAGTGTGTGTGTGTGTGTGTGTGTGTGTGTGTGTGTGTATATATATATATATATATTAATGAGAAAAAAATTAAGTTTGGGAACAGAAAGAAATTGAAAAATGGGTAAACACGTGCGAGAGGTCGACCTCTAGCATCTATGAGTTGACCTGTACAAGGCAGTGGCCAAAACTGCATAAAAATTGGCCCATGCGTCGACCTACAGGAACCCATGCATCGATGCATGCAAGGCAGAAAGTTTCAAAAATAATTCCCTATAGTATGAGTCGATTTGTAGGAGCCCATGCGTCTACTTAAGGTAGGCGCATGCAAGGAAGAGAGTTTCAAAACCTTTTCCCTTCAGTGTGAGTCGATCTATGACCTTTATAAGTCAAACTATGGCTCTAAAAATGACCCCAAAATCCATTTTTGACATTGTGTATGATCCTATATGTCTAATACATGTATAAGGATCTTTATGCACGTTTGCAAGAGACGAATGCATGACTTAGACAAGGTGATACTGTCCAAAATACACAAGTAATTAATATCCTAGTTTTGACATCATTAAAACATAGTAAAAAGGAACCTTTTCCTCATAATTTTTTTACGAGATCAAGCATTTGCAACATCCTATAATCGGTTACCAAAAAGCTGTAATCGATTATAATAGTGTGTCATACCCCAAATTTGTCCTACCTTTGTGAAATCTCCATTTTGTATATTTACCCACTTACTTTTATTCAGAAAGTCCAAAAATATGTTGTTACTTTCACTCGAAGATGTTAGGTCAGGCGTGTGGGTAATGTTGAGTGAGGTTCAATAATCATGCAAGAGTATGTTTTACAGTTCAGGTCATCTGGTTGAAGTCGATTTGCAGAGTTTTCAGTACAGTGCATACTTTAAGGCATCATTTTCTGGTATCAAGGCATTATCTTCTTATTTTAAGGCAATAAGGTTTTTTGGTTCATGGCAATAATTCAGGACGATTCCATTCCCTATTTAATATCAAGTTCGAGAGTGAATTTATTGTGATTCAGATTTTTTTTCAATTTTATTCAAGGCCAAATTGGAATTATGGATTTCTCCGTGAATGATTCGAGATTGGTTTCGATTCAAGTGGAAGTTTCATTTTGACTCAAAGTTTCAAGCATGTTATTGAGCATATAATTCAAGTTAAAATGGAGGTGCAAAAATCAAAGAGTCCACATTATAAAAGCCCAATATATTCAAATTTGTTCTTTAAGATACCATAAGGTCCCCTTTCAAGTCCATGTTTAAGCTCATAAGTTCAGTAATAGGCCCATTATCTTTGTGACAAGTTGAAGGCCCATTCAAGGTTGCTACCAAAATATATAAACAAAAAAATAAACACCAAAATGAAGGTCCATTATGTAACAACCCAATTTTTCAATAATTAATTATTCGTATTAAATAATTGATTTATTTGGATGATTTGGAATTATTGGTAGATATTTGAGAGGAGAATTTATGGAAGGAAATATAATGGAAAGGAATATAAGGAAAGTGGAAAGAAGGAGAAAGAGGAGAAAAGAGAAGGAGAAGAAGGAAAAGTTGGAAAACCTCAAGAACAACTCTCAAGCATTGATTTAACCAAGGTAAGGGTGTGAAATGTTGTTATTCTATCAATGTATATGATTATTTATGCTTGGGTTAGATTGTTGGATGTTTTTCTACAACTTCTATTTTAGGGCAAAAATGGATTTAATCGATAGAAACCGAGTTTTAACGGTCAAAAATGAGAATAAGTGGTATAATTTAGTCGAGGGAGGTTAGACTAAGGCTATGGAACTCGTTTGGTAAGAATCAGTCGGTTTTGTGGAGAGTTATGGAAGTTGGACAATGAGGGTTTTGAAGGTCGCAAACACTCGCTAGCTTGTTCGCTAGGCGAGCTGGTAGCGAACGTTCACTGTAGCGAGTAGGTAGCGAGCGGTCGCAGACTTGGACAAAATGGATTTGAGGTTCTTCGCTGGTAGCGAATGGGGCAGCAAAGGTTCGCTAGGACTTCGCTGTAGCGAGCTGGATAGCGAAGCAAGACAGTAGCTTCTGTTTGCCTTCGCAAGCTTGTTCGCTAGGCGAACAGATAACGAGCACTCGCTAGGGACTCGCTAGGCGAGCATGCTAGCGAGTGTGACAGCATTTGGTTTTCTTGAGATTCCATCCTATGTTGATTTCTTGGTTCGATTGTGTTCGATCCTTGTTGGAAATAAGTAATTGTATACTGTGAAACATATGATGTGGGTAGTCGTAAGGCGTGAATCCTAGATTGTGGAGTCGATTGTGAAATGTGGTCTTTTGACAATATATGCGTTGTTTAAATTGATTAAAAATGCATGATGAATGTTATCGAATTCGTTGTCGTGAGCACGATGTTGTGAATGCATATTGTTTGTATGCGATTTTGTGAATAATGCATGAGAACATATGGTGAATATGTGTGCATTGCTTGATGATATGGTGATGATGATTTAAAGTATGAATGCTTTGATTATGTGAAATATGTTCTGTGTGCAATCATTATTATAATTCTTGAGTGATGAATTATTGGAATGCATGGGATTAAGATGCAAGAACGGCCTTAAGTGCATTTGGTTATTGATTGCATATGCATCATTTAGTCAAGAGGCAATGCTTGCTAGTTTCGTGGAGACTAGTGACTTATCCCAAACCTAGAAGATTGGGTTTGAAAGCTTAGGGAACGGGCTTTTATTGTTATCGGTCTAGAAGGGTGGACTCGGTTTAAGTGTAAAAATCGAAAAATGATAACAAGTGTTGGTACCACATGGCATGAGTTGCATTGAGTTGTGTTGGGTCACATGGCATAGACATCATTGTTATATGAATTATGCTTGTGTATGGATTGTGGAGTTGAGAATTATGGATTTGTGCATGATGAAATGTGCTTGGTAATTATCCATATTTTTTTGTACATATGTTGTGATGTATATGATGATTAAAATGAATTGTGGTGAGAAATGCGGAATCTGTGTATTTTATGCTTGTGTATATGTATAGTTATATGCCTTGATTATTATGATAATATTTCTCACCCTTCTGCTGTTTTATAAATGCTCTATGAGGCATTGCAGATTAGCTTTGATGGAGGTCTTTTGTGAAGTATACCTTCATTCTTTTGGTCGGTTATGCTCTGATATGTAGCACCGGGTAGTTAGCACTGTATAGTATTCTTTTGAGATACATTTTGTATATGTATCTGATGGTAAATGTTTATGTAAACCCGAATGATGTGATGAAACAAACTGAATGACATGTATTTATATGATTACATGTTTTAAGTGATGCAATGTTTAGATTTTCCGCTTTAATTCTAAATATTGAGATGTGGGTGTAAAAACTAATTTCCTCTGTTGAACTACCCCACTGTTACATGTCTTTTATAGTGCAGGTGTTGTATGTTATTTTGGTGAATGATGTGGCATACTTCCTTTATACCATGTTTCAAATTTACTCTGATGAAATTTTATTATGTGATTTATTTGTTTATTTGGGGGTATAGAAGGGGATGTTACATTTAGTGGTATTAGAGCAGGTCGGTATGTTGACCAAGTTGTTAACGTGTTCATTCATTTATGTAATTGGTATATGTGTGTAGCACTATCCATATGGTTGTTCTAACGAGGATTTGTTGTGGGAATCAAGAACAATGGTTGCAGGAAGGAATGATGAAGCGATTGCTGAGGCCTTAACGAGGTTGGCTAGAGCGATTGGGCAGAATCCTCAAGCCAATATGAATGTTGGAAATAATGCTGTTGACGAGTTTCGTGCTTTGGGAAGGTTCCAAAGGAACAATCCTCAGATTTTCAAGGGAACTCATGAACCTGACAAAATACAAGTTTGGCTTAAAGCGATTGAGAAGATCTTTCGAGTCATGAATTATTCGGATGCGCAGCAGGTGCAGTTTGGCACTCATATGCTTTAAGAGGAAGCTGAGGACTGGTGAGGTAATACTCGCCAAAGGTTTGAAGAGGATGAGATTGTGGTTACTTGGGATCTTTTTAGAGAGACATTTCTAGAGAAGTATTTTCCAGAAGATGTGCGTGGTAAGAAGGAGATTGAATTCCTTGAGCAGAATCAGGGTAACTCAACTGTGGCCGAGTATGCCGCAAGGTTTGAGGAATTGATTAAGTTTTATCATCATTATAACACTGCTAATACGGAGAGATCCAAGTGTCTTAAGTTTGTGAATGGTTTAAGGCCTGAAATCAAGCAAGTTGTTGGTTATCAGGAGATTAGGCGATTTTCTGAGTTGGTGATCAAGAGTAGAATTTATGATTAAGATAGTAGGGCTCAGTCTAGCCACTACAAGAGTTTAAGTGACAAGAAAGGAAAAGGTCAATTTAGAGGAAAGCCGTATTTGACTCCTGCAGATAAGGGGAAACAGAAAGCTGGTTACGACAAGAAGCCAAGTGGGGGAGGAGTTTCTACTCATGTGAGATGTTTTATGTGCGGTGAAGCGGGACATCGTGCTCCTGAGTGCACGAGTGTCGAGCAGAAGTGTTTCAAGTGTGGGAAGCCAGGCCATAAAGCTCTTGAATGCAGAAGCGGTGTGAATGTGACTTGCTACAATTGTGGTGAGCAAGGGCACATTAGTACCAAGTGTGACAACCCAAAGAAGACTCAAGGGAGTGGGAAAGTGTTTGCTCTATCAGGATCAGAGACTGCTAGTGAAGATCGATTGATCCGAGGTACGTGTTTCATTAATGGTATACCTTTGATCGCTATAATTGATACTGGAGCTACGCATTCTTTTATTTCTTTGGATTGTGTTAAGAGATTAAGTCTTGAGTTGTCTGTTATGAGTGGAGGTATGGTTATTGATACTCCTACTATGGGTTCGGTAACTACCCCGTATGTGTGTTTGAATTGTCCGTTGAGTATTTTTGGTAAAGACTTTGGAGTTTATTTAGTGTTTCTTCACTTAGATCAACTTGATGTTATTCTTGGGGTGAATTGGTTGGAATTCAATCGTGTTTATATTAATTATTTTGACAAAACGGTTATTTTTCCTAAACCTGAGGATGAGGAAGATTTGTTTATGACTGCTAAGCAAGTGAAGGAATCACTGCAAGATGGTGCTAAGGTATTTTTGTTAATGGCAACAGTGAGCATTGGTGAGAGTGGAACGATTGATGCTTTACCAATTGTCCGTGACTTTCCGGAAGTTTTTCCTGAGGAGATAATAGATTTACCACCGGAACGAGAAATGGAGTTTGTGATCGACTTAATTCCTGGAACTAGTCCGATATCGATGGATCCATATCGTATGTCCGCATCGGAATTGAAAGAGTTGAAGAGTCAACTTGAAGATCTACTTGAGAAGAGGTTTATTCGTCCAAGTGTGTCACCGTGGGGTGCACCAGTGTTGTTGGTTAAGAAGAAAGAAGGTTCTATGAGACTTTGTGTGGATTATAGGCAATTAAACAAGATGACAATCAAGAATAAGTATACACTTCCAAGGATTGATGATTTGATGGATCAGTTGGTTGGTGCGAGTGTGTTCAGTAAGATAGATTTGAGATCTGGGTATCATCAGATTCTCGTGAAGGCTGAGGATATTCAGAAGACTGCTTTTAGAACGAGGTATGGTCACTATGAGTATTCTGTGATGCCATTTGGTGTGACTAACACACCACGTGTATTTATGGAGTACATGAATAGGATTTTCCATCCTTATTTGGATAAGTTTGTGGTGGTGTTCATTGACGATATTTTAGTCTATTCGAAGAGTGAAGAAGAACATGACGAGCATTTAAGGATTGCATTATCTGTATTGAAAGAGAAGCAGTTATATGCTAAACTTTCTAAGTGTGAATTTTGGTTGAAGGAAGTGAGTTTTCTTGGTCATGTGATTTCAAGTAGAGGTATTGCAGTTGATCCATTGATGGTTGAAGCAGTATCGCAATGGGGGACTCCGAAATCAGTTTTTGAGATTAGAAGTTTTCTTGGTTTGGTGGGATATTATCGGAAATTCATTGAGGGATTTTCCAAGTTATCTTTGCTGTTGACGCAGTTGACTAGGAAAAGTCAAGCTTTTGTGTGGGATGCGAAGTGTGAAGGAAGTTTCCAAGAGCTTAAGCGAAGATTGACGACAGCTCATGTTTTGATTTTGCCAAATCCGACAGAACCGTTTGTGGTGTATTGTGATGCTTCTTTGATGGGTTTAGGAGGTGTGTTGATGCAAGATAAACAAGTTGTAGCTTATGCTTCGAGGCAACTCAAAGTGCATGAGAAGAATTATCCGACACATGATTTAGAGTTGGCCGCTGTTGTATTTGTGCTGAAACTTTAGAGGCATTATTTGTTTGGTTCGAGATTTGAGGTGTTTAGTGATCATAAGAGTTTGAAGTATCTTTTTGATGAAAAAGAATTGAATGAAAGGCAAAGGAGATGGTTAGAACTTCTGAAGGATTTTGATTTTGGTTTGAATTACCATCCGGGTAAAGCAAATGTGGTAGCTGATGCATTGAGTAGGAAATCGTTGTATATGTCGATGATGATGGTAAAAGAGTTGGAATTGATTGAGCAATTTCGTGATTTGAGTTTGGTGTATGAGAAGACTTCTTATGGAGTTAAGTTGGGTATGTTAAAGCTTACTAGTGGTATTCTGGAAGAGATTCGGGAAGGACAGAAGTCTGACTTGAGTTTAGTTGATCGGTTGACTCTGATTAATTAAGGTCAAGGTGGAGAATTTCAGATTGATGAGAATCGTATCATGAGGTGTCATGATAGAGTTTGTGTTCCTGATGTTGTTGAGCTGAAGAAGAGTATTCTTCAAGAAGGACATCATAGTGGATTGAGTATTCATCTGGGTGCTACTAAGATGTATCAAGATTTGAGGAAAGTGTTTTGGTGGCCTCGTATGAAGAGGGATATTGCCGAGTTTGTGTATTCTTGTTTGACTTGTCAAAAGTCGAAGATTGAGCATCAGAAACCGTCGGGTTTGATGAAACCATTGTTTATTCCTGAGTAGAAATCGGATAGCATTTCTATGGATTTTGTATCTGGTTTATCGAGGACGCCGAATAACTTTGAAGCTATTTGGGTTATTGTGGATAGATTAACCAAATATGCTCACTTTATTCCTATGCGAATGGATTACCCGTTGGAGAGGTTAGAAAAGCTGTACATTGAGAGGATTGTCAGTTTGTATGGTATTTCATCTAGCATTGTGTCAGATAGAGATCCGAGGTTTACTTCGAGATTTTGGGAGAGTTTGCAAAGTGCTTTGGGTAAGAAGTTGCGTTTGAGTTCAGCTTATCATCTGCAGACCAATGGTCAGACTAAGAGAACGATTCAATAACTTGAGGATCTTTTAAGAGCTTGTATATTGGATAAGGGAGGAGCTTGGGATAGCTACTTACCTTTGATTGAATTTAATTACAACAACAGTTTTCATTCAAGTATTGGTATGACACCGTTCGAAGCATTGTATGGTAGGCGATGTAGGACGCCATTATGTTGATATGAATCTGGAGAGAGTTATGTGGTTGGACTCGAGATAGTCCAACAGACTACCGATAAGATTAAGATGATTCAAGAGAAGATGAGGATTTATCAGAGCCGTCAGAAGAGTTATCATGACAAGAGGAGGAAGGCACTTGAATTTCAAGAGGGAGATCATGTGTTTCTTCAGGTTACTCCTATGACTGGTGTTGGTAGGGCATTAAAGTCGCGTAAGTTGACGCCGTGTTTCATTGGTCCTTACCAGATTTTGCAGAGGATAGGAGAGGTAGCCTATCGAGTTGTTTTTCCACCTTCGCTGGCTAATCTCCATTACGTGTTCCATGTATCTCAGTTGAGGAAATACATTGAGGATCCGTCTTATGTAATCCAAGTAGATGATGTGCATGTGAGAGATAACCTGACTGTGGAGACATCACCTATGCGGATAGAGGATCGAGAGTTGAAGCAACTTCAAGGCAAAGAGATTGCTTTGGTGAAGGTCGCTTGGGGAGGACTGGCTGGTGGAAATGTGACTTGGGAACTTGAGAGCCAGATGAGGGAGTCTTATCCAGAGCTGTTTGAATCAGGTAACATTTTCGAGGGCAAAAATTCCTGAAGTGGGAGAGGGTTATAACAGCCCAATTTTTCAATAATTAATTATTCGTATTAAATAATTGATTTATTTAGATGATTTTAATTATTGGAATTATTGGTAGATATTTGAGAGGAGAATTTATGGAAGGAAATAGAATGGAAAGGAATATAAGGAAAGTGGAAAGAAGAGGAAAAGATAGAAACATAAGAGAAAGAATAGAGAAAGAAGGAGAAAGGGGAGAAAAGAGAAGGAGAAGAAGGAAAAGTTGGAAAAGCTCAAGAACAACTCTCAAGCATCGATTTAACCAAGGTAAGGGTGTGAAATATTGTTATTCTATCAATGTATATGATTATTTATGCTTGGGTTAGATTGTTGGATGTTTTTCTACAACTTCTATTTAGGGGAAAAGTGGATTTAATCGATAGAAACCGGGTTTTAACGGTCAAAAATGAGAATAAGTGGTATAATTTGGTCGAGGGAGGTTATACTAAGGATATGGAACTCGTTTGGTGAGAATCAGTCGGTTTTGTGGAGAGTTATGAAAGTTGGACAGTAAGGGTTTTGAAGTTCGCAGACACACGCTAGCTTGTTCGCTAGGCGAGCTGGTAGTGAATGTTCGCTGCAGCGAGCTGCAGTGAGTAGGTAGCGAGCGGTCCCAGACTTGGACATAATGGATTTGAGGTTCTTCGCTGGTAGCGAATGGGGCAGCGAAGGTTCGCTAGGACTTCGCTGTAGCGAGCTGGGTAGAGAAGCAAGGCAGTAGCTTCTGTTTGCCTTCGCGAGCTTGTTCTCTAGGCGAACAGATAGCGAGCACTCGCTAGGCGAGCATGCTAGCGAGCGTGACAACATTTGGTTTTCTTGAGATTCCATCCTATGTTGATTTCTTGGTTCGATTGTGTTCGATCCTTGTTGGAAATAAGTAATTGTATACTGTGAAACATATGTTGTGGGTAGTCGTAAGGCGTGAATCCTAGATTGTGGAATCGATTGTGAAATGTGGTCTTTTGACAATATATGCGTTGTTTAAATTGATTAAAAATGCATGATGAATGTTATTGAATTTGTTGTCGTGAGCACGATGTTGTGAATGCATATTGTTTGTATGCGATGTTGTGAATAATGCATGAGAACATATCGTGAATATGTGTGCATTGCTTGATAATATGGTGCTGATGATTTAAAGTATGAATGCTTTGATTATGTGAAATATGTTGTGTGTGCAAACATTATTATAATTCTTAAGTGATGAATTATTGGAATGTATGGGATTAAGATGCGAGAACGGTCTTAAGTGCATTTGGTTATTGATTGCATACGCATCATTTAGTCAAGAGGCAATGCTTGCTAGTTTCGTGGAGACTAGTGACTTGTCCCAAACCTAGAAGAATGGGTTTGAAAGCTTAGGGAACGGGCTTTTGTTGTTATCGGTCTAGAAGGGTGGACCCGGTTTAAGTGTAAAAACTGAAAAATGATAATAAGTGTTGGTACCACATGGCATGAGTTGCATTGAGTTGTGTTGGGTCACATAGCATAGACATCATTGTTATATGAGTTATGCTTGTGTGTGGATTGTGGAGTTGAGAATTATGGATTTGTGCATGATGAAATGTGCTTGGTAATTATCCATATTTGTTTGTACATATGTTGTGATGTATATGATGATTAAAATGAATTGTGGTGAGAAATACGGAATCTGTGTATTCTATACTTGTGTATATATATAGTTATATGCCTTGATTATTATGATAATGTTTCTCACCCTTCTGCTATTTTATAATGCTCTATGAGGCATTGCAGATTAGCTTTGATGGAGGTCTTTTGTGAAGTATAGCTTCATTCTTTTGGTCGGTTATGCTCTGATATGTAGCACCGGGTAGTTAACACTGTATAGTATTCTTTTGAGATACATTTTGTATATGTATGTGATGGTAAATGTTTATGTAAACGCGAATGATGTGATGAAACAAACTAAATGATATGTATTTATATGATTACATGTTTTAAGTGATGCAATGTTTAGATTTTCCGCTTTAATTCTAAATATTGAGATGTGGGTGTAAGAACTAAGTTCCTCTGTTGAACTACCCCACTGTTACATGTTTTTTATAGAGCAGGTGTTATATGTTATTTTGGTGAATGATGTGGCATACTTCCTTTATACCATGTTTCAAATTTACTCTGATGAAATTTTATTGTGATTTATTTGTTTATTTGGGGGTATAGAAGGGGGTGTTACACATTACATATTAAAAAAAACTCCAAAAAGAAATTTAACATTCACTAATTTTTGCAAAAATAGAAAGCGTTACAAAATCCATTTCTCAGCCACATGATACCAAACCTTGGCTACCTTTAAACCACATGATAGAAAAAGGCACGTCACCCACCAAGCCACGAGCCTGCACTGCAAAAAATCAATAGCCCGTAACAATTCACGCACCCTGTACGATCTGCAGTACGATGAAATGAAAACCATGACCCCTCAAGTTCTCACCATGTTCCTAGCCATTACCACCTTACAAACTTTCCTGCAACAGAATTAGGAAGTCCATTACATAACAAAATAATAATGAAGGAAAGGAAACTCATCATACGACTGGCATAAGATGTGGCCAAGACTAACATGATACGCCTCATTGCCAACGTCACAAAAGCTTCGTACGAAATACACTAGAGAAGCCCTCACCCAATAGACAAGATAAGTTTCTGCTGCTGCTGCTGCGAAACAATGACTCGATTCCAGCCACAGTAAAAACTCAAAGGACCCCACGAATTCAAGGGAAACCACGCATCAGCACACAACAGATCTTGGCGAAAACGGCAGTGAAGCAGTAAAAACGCAGTTTTATTCACAATTTCAAATCTTATTCTCTCTTATAAATAAGCAACTACTCCTTCATTTAAGGGGGTCAAGAGAAACGAGAAGGCTTTTAAAAAATCTTCTCTATACCTGTCACCATTTCCCACCCGTCTCACACCTTTTCTCACCTTCCGTCTTTGTCATACCTTCAATCAACACAAAACCCTTTTCAGATTTCTTCAACTCAAAACATTCTTAAACAACCTTCAAAACCCCTTTCACCAACCACAAACCTCCATCAGATTTCTGTAAATCTATCCCCAAAACAACAACCCATAGCGTTCATTTGAAACAGAGGAAGAAGGAGGAGAGAATCCGAAATACCCCCAAAATCCAAAATAGACCCAGATCCGAAACAGAGATAAAGAAGGAGATGATAGAGTGAATCAAACACCCTTCAAACCCTTTTAGTCAAAACCCACAAACTCATCCCGGAATCCAAACAGAGATGAAGGAGAAGAAAGACTCATTAAGATGAAACAAAACCAAAATAAAAGCAAACCTAGCGAACAACAGAGAGAGTGAGAAGAACGATGTCGCGCGATCAAATGTTAATTCGAGTGAAGAGGTGAGAGATGAAAGGGAGTAAGACCGAGTCATAAGAAGCTCGTCTTCTTGGTATTTCACCTTCAATTTCGTTTCGGATGGGAGTTGTACCGTGTTGTTCTTTTTTTATTTTTTCTTCCAAATTATTTCGCGAGAGATGATGAACTGCTAGTATTGATAAAATTTATTTCAAATGTTTCATGATGATTGAAAAGGATTGGCCAACGCGTGATACGACGTTCAAGCTTTCTAGGTGATTTACTTTTTCGTTTGTTGTGTGTGCTTTTGGACTATAATAGGCGTTGATGCTGACATTGCCTTAAGTCTGAACGGGTTCTTTTGTAGTTTTTTATTGTATTTAATTATGAATTCCAAGTGATGATTTGGGTTTGGTGGGTTCTTGGAGCCCACATTTGTTTTTGCATTTTTGTTATTACACTCGCCTGCGTCAATTCACCGAGTTTTCTTCTGTAGATGAATGGGCCACAAGGCCCATGTTAATTCTACATTGTTATTATCCATATTCCCACCCCTTCTCTTTTTTCTTTAGATTTTTTTTAGTTTTTTTAAAAAAATATTTGAAGTTTTTTTTTAGTTATGTTGTTAATGTTATTTTGTTAAACGTTTTTACTAGATAATCTTGATTTGTTGTTATTAAATCTCTCTTGACTTTATTTCGCATATCACTTATTTTTTTGATTTCGTCTTGGATTTCATTTTCTTCTCTTTTTTCGGTCAATGACGAAATCACAAAGTCACCGTTGGTCAAACTATTGATAAACGGTGACTAATCTGAGACTACCTTCTTTTCTCTTTTAATTTCATCTTCATTTTCTATTTTATTTAATTTTCTCGATCTATAAAGTCTTTCGATTTGTAGACGTCGATTTATCGAAGTCGATAATCTTCACAATGTCAAATCTATAGAAAATGACCATTTGGGTAATTTTCTTTACTTTGGGATCGTGATAGGTGTCGCTACCGCGAAAAAGAGAGAGGCCGACAATGACTAACAGAGTCGCCACCTATCGTTATTTATCCCAAAGGAGGGAAAAGAAACTATCGGGAAAAACCTAACGAGAACGGGAAAAGACAAGGTCATCGCAACCAAGTCCTGGGTTCGGGAGTCGGTTACGCAAGGGGAAGGTATGAACACCCCTCACGTCCGTCGTACTTGACGGGATCCACGCTTGTTATCTAGCTAAAGGGTGTGTTGAACTATCTACGCTAAAGTCTTATGGATAAAAGGAAAAGAAAGAGAAAAAGGACTCGACAGAGCATCACTGCTCTGGGCCTACGTATTCCCTTGTGCAATGGGAAAGTCAGAGTCCACGTAGTTCGGCTAACCACGGCTAAAGGGGGGTAGAGGTTGCTCGCTAAGACATCACGTCTTATGCCTACGTATCCTCGTCTGGTACCAGAAATCAGAGCAAACGTAGTTCGGGCTGACACGACCACGAGTTGGTCCAAGTGTTTTACGAGTAAGGTTAACAGACAGTTCTAGCAGTTTGGTGTATGCAGCTCGACCTCTGGAGACTTAGGCGTTACCGTTTGCGATAGAACTAAGAGTTAACAACACTCTTGTTTATGAAAAGGTTTTCCTGAATTAAGGGTCCCAAAGGGACAAAAAAGGTTTGAAGTTTGTTTGAAGACTTTTAGAGAAGAAGTGTTTTTTAGCTTTTCGTTGGTAACTCATGTTGCACTAAAGACTTGTGACTTGGGAACGAATGCATCGTATAGCATCTTAAGGATGTACACTAAACACTCTAGGTAATTGAGAGGTAACCACTCAATCACCATTCCCCTAGTAGCTTAAGGCTCGTAGCGTACAACACTTGCCATTCTTTATTAAGTGTTTTAAGAAGTTTTGAGATGAGAAGAGAAGACACAAACTCTAAGGGGAAACTACTCAACCTTAATGTTATCATGCAATATGCTCCTAAAGTTGGGTTTGAAAGGGAATATATCCTATTGTTATCATGCATGGTTTAAGTCCTAATGTCTATCATCACTCCTTAAACAAGGAAATGAGAATCCTAAGGGGACATGGCAAAGGAAGGGAAAAGAAGAAGGAGAACATGTGAATGCAAAGATGCAAACATAAAATGCACAAACAGAATGAAAGTGAGGGAGGAAAATAGTGCGGGGCATTAGCCTCCACAAGCCCATCTCAACCTCAAGCATGCACATGAAAATGTGAAAGAGAAACATTGAAACAAGCGTACAAGAGTAACAGAATGTGGGATGAAATAGCCTAAACCATTCAGACATCAACCACAAAGTCACAAACCGAAGTCAAAAGAAATGCCAAAAATAAACCTGAGCCAAAGTGAGGGTGGGAGGCTATATGAGGACAACAAGGTACTTATAATATGCGTTCGACCATAAGCATCACCAATATTGGGTAAAAGAAAGTAGGCACGACATGAAGGAAAGTCCTCAAGGATTCATCACTTTAGGCCAGCTTCAGGTTCCTCCTAAGGAGGGACCAAACCACCTTAAATGACACTCCAAGGTCATAGGACAACAGGGAATATGGGAAAAGTGTGCCCAAGCACAATTAGCAAAGCAAACAAAGAAAACAAGAATGCACCATTTTGAACGACAACACATAAGTGTGCGCCCGAATGGAAACCGACAAGCACGTGTCGATCAAATCATGATTAAACAATCAAGACCAGTGACATATATCCAAAATATTTCACTCCTAATTCATCATAATGATCCATGAAGATTCGAAGTGAAACGATACCAAAACAATCATGAAAACAGCAAAACAAACCCACTGTTACAATGTTAATCGACTAACGCTAGGGGTTAATCGATTAACCATTGAAAAATGCTTGAAAATTTGAAAGTTTGTGTTGGTTAATCGATTAACCATATAGGTTAACCGATTAACCATATAGGTTAACCGATTAACACTGTTCCAGAGGCGAAAAACAGCAAGAAAAAAGCATTTTTTTCAACACTTATCACTTAAGCAAACATCCATATGATCTTATGATTAATTATGCACGAAATTAAACCATAAACTAGTGATCTAATGGACATGTAAACATATTTAAACAACAAGATCACAAATCAAAATATGAATGTTACTGCATAATGCAAACAAGCACAGAATTACAACAAGTTTAGGGTTCCAACCTTCGGATCAGAGAATTGATCCGGTGATTGTTGATTCGCCTCGGATGTATAGACCCAAGCAAGAAACCCTGAAGAACTTCGAGATCCAAACCAATTTCGTCCTCCAAGAAGCGGATCCGGTGATGATTACGTATGAAGGTTACAGCTCGAGAGATCAAGGATTCCAATGAAGAATCGATGATCTCAAAGGATGAAGAGCTTTGAGTGAGGGTTTTGGGAAATGGAGAGAGTTGGGAATTTTCAAAGCGTGAGTTCTGAAGAGTGGATTATGAGGATTAGGATTGTGAGGTTTGGAGTGAAACCCTTTAAATACTACTTAGGATTGGATCCAAAGCAAGTAGGGTTGGAAAGTTAGGTTTGGAATATGGATTGGGCTTTTGGGGGGAATTCTGAAAATTATAAGGTTCTAGATCCTTCCCTCCTGTAAAATTTGAATTTCAAATGATCAAAATGGGCCCCCGAGTGCAATTTGCTTTAAACTTCACGTGCAAGGCCAAATCTTCTTTGGTTAATCGGTTAACCATATGCGTTAACCGATTAACACTACTAAATTTTTGAATCTGGGCAGTTTTCAAGTGGTTAATCGGTTAACCATATGCGTTAACTGGTTAACGCCTTTGAATTTTGAATTTTTGCGCCTTTTGGTGGGAAACTTGCCCGTTTGCCCGTTTCTTGCCATTTGGGGCTCTGCTCAACCCATGAAAGTCTTTTTTTCTGAACGCTATGATCATGAGAGTGCTGAATGTAGCCTAAATGCTGCTTCTGTACCTGTAAAACAAAAATAGGAAAAGGTCACCCGACCCCTAGGGCAAAATAAATGTCGGGGTCTCTGACACTCGCTGTTCATTGTTGTGCCTCTAAGATGGAACTTGAGTCACGGGGTTGCCTTGATCCCCTATCAAAAATAAATGATATGCAATGCAGATGCTAGAACAATGTAATGAAACGTAAACCAGATAAAGAAAAGGTTGATCAAATTTTGGGGTACAACAGCTGCCCCTATTCAAGCGACTTAGATATGAATGAGTGAAAAGCGAACGACTTTCAAACAATCGAGGTAGAAGACGGTTGAATACCAAAGAATCCGGAAATTTGCCAACCGCGGGAAATAAAGTTGCGGTAACAATCCGAAGGTAACTGTACTGGTCTCAAAATTACTCCGCTAGGGAAATACGAAACAGCGTCAAGGATAGCGCTATGGTCTGGATACCGCTTTGGCGAGAAGTGACATTCTATGCCGGAGTATGGATACTCAAAGGAAATAAACTGGAGCCTGGATGCTAAAGGGAACTCTGAGCCTGGACGCTCGGGGTGACTGGAGCCTGGATACTCGGTAATAAGTCTGAGTCTGAATACTTGGTGATAACTCTGAGTCTGGATACTCGATAATCGAAACCTGGATGCTCGGTAACCGCCTGAGTCCGGATACTCAGTAATTGGAGCCTGGACGCTCGAAGCAATTCAAAGTCGGGATGCTTGACGCAAATCTGAACCTGGACGCTCAGTAATCGGAGCCTGGACGCTCAACATAAATCGGAGCCTGGACGCTCGATGCAGATGATCCGAGTTTGGATACTCGATAAACGGAGCCTGAACGCTCGATGCGCTTCGGAGCCTGGACGCTCTATAAACGGAGTCTGATTACTCGGTGCTGAACTGAATCTGGATATTCAGTGGTCGGAGCCTGGATGCTCAATGCAAACCTGAGTTTGAACACTCGGTGGCAAATTTGAGCCTAGATACTCAGTAATCGGAGCCTGGATGCTTGAAATTATCGAAGATATATTCATTAGGATCTGGATATACTGCGAGTTCAAGTCGTACGACGTCACTGGGAAACGATATACGCTGTGATCTGGATACCACGTGAGCTGAGAGAAATCATTAGGTGCCATAGTCTGGATACCACATGGTGACTGAAGATAATAACAATTACCGTGATCTGGACATCACGGAGCACCAGATGAACTAACACGACCTGGATACCCTATCTGCCTTTGCTAAGTCTGGATACTCAACGGAACGAGCGTACGCCATGGTATGGATACCTTAGGGCACAAGGGCCCAAATACACCTACCGTGATCTGGACATCACTAGGAAACTCAATCGGAGTCCGCATACTCGACGGACGAAGCAATTCGGTAACCATCATGGTCTAAATACCATTCGGATAAAGATGACCAACTGGGGAAAATAATAAGCCGGGTCTGGATACCACACGGGCTGACGGAAACATATTACATTCTCACGGCATGGACACCACATGGTGTTAAAGGCGAAATCATCAGCCGATGTTCAATGACGCTGCCGGGGAGAAACGTAAGCCAGGTCTGGATACTATGCGGGCTAACAAGAAATCTTATGGTCTGGATACCATTCTTCAACTTGCTACGGTCTGAACACCATATCGGTGCAAATATCAATAAATCATCTGTTGGAGACATTCCTGCAAGCAAAGAGGTAACAACCTGGTCCATGTTTCACATGCAAATGTTTTAAAAATGGCGTAATGCCCCACCCAAGGTGGAAATGCTACGTGTTTTTAGGTAGATGCTATGCGTGCAAGCAGATGCACCGGAACTGACACAACAAAATAAATGCTAAGGATACAGAAATTATCCTGCCAGGGAAAGGAAATAACCCTGAAGGGGATAGCTTACTCATGCCAATAGCGATTGGGCTTAATCTGAGATAGAATGGGCTCTGGAGAGCTTTTCAACTGGGGATAAAATTCGTACAAGAACGAGGGAATCAACTTTGTTGGAGACCTCAGTCTGCGCTGTTGAAAGCTACATACCCATCAATGAAGGGCGAAGAGCATCGGGCCACTGCTGGGGGAAACTCTGCATCTACTCTGTGGGGTACACCCGAACCTCGATTCGCTGGGGAGTAAGCGCGTACTTGTACTCTACATGGATTAAATGTGCACTGGCAAACTGTCGGGGGGAAAACAGACATACCGCGTACAAATCTACTGGGATAGAGATGCATTTCAATTGCTGGAGAACCCCACTGCCCGGGAAATAGACAGATCCATTCGTATCTTCCTGGAAATTTGCCCCACGGGTAACAACCTGCAAGTGACAAAGCAAACAGGACGCCCTATACAACAGGGTTATCTTGGTCATCATCCGTGACACTGTTCAATTAATATCAAAGTTTTAACAATTATTGGCCAAGGCCTACAAGTTTATGTATGCAAGTTCATCGAAAACAACGGGCGTTTTTCACAAACAAAACAGTAAAAGTTAAAACAAAGCATACAGATAAGTATTGAATAACATATGTTTATTGATGGATGGCCTGTAAATAGGCAAAGTTTTACAATCGATGCAACTCCTGAAAAGAGGAAGATGCGCAAAAATACAGATGTGCATAAAGGCGAATACAAAAGTGGTGCACATTAAATAAGATGTACCCAATGTCGGCAATGTGGAACAAACAAACACCATGAGTTGATTCCTCTATGACTCGCCTGACCTCGAAACTTTCCCGATGCTCATTCTTCAGAAGAGATTGATTCGGATAAACAACCCTCAGGTTCTTCCAGTCCACTAAGCAATGAAATCATACGCAGACCACAATTATTTTCTTTTTAATCCCTAACTTTTGCCTTAATCGCCCTTTGCGGGTTTTCGATTCACCGGGATACCCATTTTTGCCAAAGTCGCCTTTTCAGGTTTTCGACTTTGCGGGTTTACATTTTTTCATTTCTTATCCCTAATTTTTGCCCGAACCTTATTCCTTTTTTATGGTTCGCCGGGATGCCCTATTTTTGCATGGATTTCTTTTTATTCTAGTGGGTCATTTTAGGCAAAGTATTTTTTAACTGCATCTGCGTTCACAGGGGATGTGAAGTCCTCACCATCCATCGTGGATAACAACAAGGCCCCTCCAGAGAAGATCTTTTGCACGACATATGGACCTTCGTAGTTGGGGGTCCATTTTCCCCTGTGATCTGATTGTGGCGGGAGAATCTTTTTCAGCACAAGATCACCCGTCTGAAAGCTTCGAGGGCGCACCTTCTTATCATAAGCTTTCTTCATCCGGCTCTGATACAACCGACCGTATGCGATGGATTCCAACCTTTTCTCATCCATTAGGCTCAACTGATTCAATCTATTCTTCACCAATTCTGCCTCATCGAGCTTCGCATCAACCAAAACTCTTAAAGAAGGAATCTCGACTTCCAACGGTAGGACAACTTCCATACCGTACACTAGCGAGAAAGGAGTTGCCCCGGTTGATGTGCGTACCGTCGTACGATAACCATGCAAGGCAAATGGCAACATCTCATGCCAATCTTTGTAAGTGACAACCATCTTTTGCACTATCTTTTTAATGTTCTTGTTGGCCGCTTTGACAGCGCCATTCATCTTCGGCCGATATGGCGATGAGTTGTGATGTTTAATCTTTAAGTTCTGGCATAACTCCTCCATCATCTTATTGTTCAAGTTTGAACCATTGTCAGTAATGATTCGCTCGGGAACTCCATATCTACAGATGGTGTCCCTCTTTATGAATCTCGCAACTACTTGCTTGGTCACATTAGCATACGAGGCTGCCTCCACCCACTTGGTGAAGTAGTCGATAGCTACCAAAATAAAGCGGTGTCCGTTAGAAGCAGTGGGCTCGACCTCACCAATCATATCGATTCCCCACATGGAGAACGGCCAAGGGGATGACATAACATTCAACGGACACGGTGGCACATGAATCTTATCTGCATAAATCTGGCATTTATGGCATTCTTCGCGAATTTGAAACAATCAGACTCCATTATTAGCCAATAATACCCTGCTCGTAGTATCTTCCGAGTCATGGCATGTCCTCCGGCATGCGTGCCAAAAGCACCTTCGTGGACCTCTTCCATGAGCAAGCTTGCTTCTTTTTCGTCCACACACCTGAGTAACACTAGATCATGATTCCTTCTGTAGAGAACCCCATCCGGGTTGAGATAAAAGTTACCAGACAACCTCCTAAGAGTCTTCTGATCCCGGGTCGACGCCCCTGGCGGATACTCTTGGTTCTTAAGGAAATTCTGGATGTCATAAAGCCATGGCTTACCATCGGAAGCCTTATCAATGGCAAATACGAAAGCGGGCCTATCGAGGCGAGAGATGACAATCCTCGGAGCTTCATTCCAAAAATTGACCTTATACATTGAAGATAGCGTTGCCAGAGCGTCTGCCATTTGATTCTCTGTTCTTGGCACATGGTGGAAGTCTATACGGTCGAAAAATGGCAACAGTCTTCTTGCATAATCCTTGTAAGGAATCAAATTGGGTTGACGAGTTTCCCATTCTCCTTCGATCTGATTAACAACTAGCGCTGAGTCGCCATATACATCGAGATTCTTAATTCTCAAATCAATAGATTCTTCCAAACCCAGGATACAAGCTTCATACTCGGCTTCATTATTGGTGACAGGAAAAGTTAATCTGGAGGTTAAGGGGATATGAGTTCCGTGAGGGGTCGTGATAATCGCCCCAATTCCACTGCCGTATGAATTAACTACGCCATCAAATATCATTTGCTATTGCGAACCCCTCTCCGGACCTTCACTGGGCAATGGCTCCTCACAGTCTTTCATCCTCAAGTACATAATATCCTCATCAGGAAACTCAAACTTCATTGGCTGGTAGTCATCAATCGGCTGTTCAGCAAGGTATTCTGACAGAGCACTCCCTTTAATAGCTTTATGGGAAACATACTGGATATCGTACTCTGTCAGTACCATCTGCCACCTGGAAATCTTCCCTAAAAGTGCCTGCTTCTCAAAGACATATTTAATCGGATCCATCTTCTAAATTAGCATGGTTTTATGATTGAGCATGTACTGTCTTAAACATTTGGCCGCCCAGGAGAGTGTGCAACACGTTTTCTCAAGCATGGAGTAACGGGACTCACAATCTGTGAACTTTTTACTTAGGTAATAAATCGCATGCTCCTTTCTTCCTGTTTTGTCGTGTTGATCGAGAAC
Organism: Lathyrus sativus; assembly: GCA_963859935.3. Classification (NCBI taxonomy): domain Eukaryota; kingdom Viridiplantae; phylum Streptophyta; class Magnoliopsida; order Fabales; family Fabaceae; genus Lathyrus; species Lathyrus sativus. The sequence goes on from OZ012740.1 coordinate 470,245,397, forward strand.
ACAACCCATACTATTCTCAAGAACCGTTAAATACATGATTAATGGTCTTCCCGCCATCAGGGGTATTAGTATCGGAGGCTCCCGCAAATACTCTTTTATTTTATCGAATGCTCTTTGATAGTTTTCATTCCAGACGACCAACTGATCTTTCTTTAGCAATTTGAACATTGGTTCACACGTGGCTGTTAGATGAGATATGAACCGAGTGATGTAGTTCAACCTCCCTAAGAAACCACAAACCTCTCTTTTCGTCTACGGCGCTGGCATTTCTTGAATAGCTCTTATTTTCGCAGGATCGACCTCGATTCCTCTTTCACTGACGATAAACCCCAATAACTTTCCGGACCGCACACCGAAAGTGCATTATTTGGATTCAACCTCAGTTTGAACTTCCTCAACCTCTCAAACAGTTTCAACAAGTTGACCAGATGCCCCTCATCCATTTGGGATTTTGCAATCATATCATCAACATAAACCTCGATCTCATGGTGAATCATATCATGAAACAAAGTCACCATTGCCCGCTGGTAAGTTGCCCCTGCGTTTTTCAACCCAAATGGCATTACCTTATAACAAAACGTCCCCCACGGCGTAATGAATGTTGTTTTCTCCATGTCTTCCGGTGCCATTTTTATCTGATTATAACTGGAGAAGCCATCCATGAAAGAAAACATAGAAAATTGAGCAGTATTGTCGACCAATACGTCAATGTGCGGGAGCGGGAAATCACCCTTCGGGCTCGCCCTATTCAAATCTCTGTAATCAACGCACATCCGTACCTTACCGTCTTTCTTTGGTACAGGCACGATGTTGGCAACCCATGGAGGGTAAGTTGTCACGGCTAAAAATCCTGCATCCAAATGCTTCTGGACTTCTTCTTTGATTTTCATAGCCATGTCTGGTCTAGTTCTTCTAAGTTTCTGCTTGACTGGCGGACACTCTTTACGGAGTGGCAAGCGATGAACCACAATGTCAGTATCAAGTCCGGGTATATCTTCGTATGTCCAAGCAAATATGTCACCATACTCTCGAAGCATCTCGATCATTCTTTGCTTAACATCATCTTGCAGTGCATCCCCTATCCTGACATTTCTGACAACCTCTTCGAAACCCAAATTGATAATCTCAATCTCGTCTTGATGTGGCAGAATGATCTTCTCTTCTTGTCTCAAAAGTCTAGCCAACTCCTTGTGCAAATCTCCATCCTCATCAATCTCTTCTTCAGCTTGAAATACCGGTTTGTCAAAGTCGAAGCGAGTCATAGAAGATTCTGAATGGGTGTCATCTGTAATGATGCGGGTCCTGCAATGAAAATGGTTAAATGCTTCAAATGATATGCAAACAGACACATTGCCATTTTATTATTGAAAACAAAAATAAGAAAAACAAGGATCACAAAATTTGAATGGAAAAACGCCCTTTAATTAACTGATTAAACATTGTTCAACATAAATAAGTAAACCCTGACATAACAAACCGCTACGCTCCGGGTAGAACATAGGGTTGTACAATAATTAAGAAAATAAAGCATTATTGTTCATTGGTCACTTGGACAAATTCCTCAATGGACCAGTTGCACAGATTCTGTCTCGGGATGCAAGGCTTGATCCACGCATCCATATCACATTCACTATCCCCAGCTTCATCATCAGACACGGCATTGATCTGCTCGTAGAAGACACCCGCGCTGGTGAATCTGACCGGCCCCTTGAACTTTGGCATGCTTTGTGAAGACGACGGGCGGTATCCCAAACCGAATTTATCTTGCTTCTGAGGTATCTCTAACAACTGCCCCCAGCCTTGAGCCATACCAGCCTGTACCACAGCCTGCGCTTCTTTGAAAGAAGACATAGCCACCTCAGGCTCTTTCCTCACAACTGGAGACTTATCCTTCAACTGAATAGTTTCAAAAGCTTGACATAAAGTCTCATGAATTTCCCCATCTACCTCGACGTACTTGAAAGAAGATAAGTTGCTGACCATTATGTCTTCTTCGCCACACATTGTCACGACACTGCCACCAATCATTTATTTCAGCTCCTGATGTAGGGTTGATGTAACGGCCCCAGCTGAATGGATCCATGGTCTGCCCAACAAATAGCTATAGGCAGGTTGAATTTCCATGATATAGAATACTGTGTCAAAAACTTCCGGGCCTACTTGGATAGGCAAAGTCAGCTCACCAAAAATAGATCTTCGGGTCCCATCAAAAGCTTGTACAACCAAGTCACTTGGTGTACACTTGATGCCCCTAGTGTCAAGCTTCATAAGTGCCTTCTTCGACAGCACATTCATGGATGACCCTGTATCAACAAGGACGTGCGACATCACCACTCCTCTACACTCAACAGAAATGTGCAGCACACTATTATGGTTTCTGCCCCTTGGCGTCAAGTCTAAATCTGTAAACCCCAGGCCATTTCCTGCTTTCACATGCCCAACCACTCCTTCGAGCTGGTTCACCGATATTTCTTAGGGCACAAAAGCGGTACTCAACACTTTCATCAACGCGTTCCTTTGCGCTTCTAAACTCAGCAACAATGAGAATATCGAAATTTTAGAAGGAGTCTGCTGTAAGTGGTCGACTATCTTATAGTCACTCTTCCGTATCAGCCTCATGACTTCCTCCATATCATTCTCCACAGATTCCTTCTCACCAGCCTGAGAAGTTTCTTCTATCCCCACCTTACCTTTCCCTTTGTCTACTCTTTCAACCACCACCTCGGGCGACGGGAAGACCCTCCCTCTTCGGGTAATCGCCCCTGCTCCTGCAACATTATCCGCTGATTCAACAGGAAAACTCTTAAATCTATCTTCTGACCATTACAGTACACTTCGGCTCCGTAGTTCCACGGAATAGCTTTGGTGCTTTCATATGGTACAGGTCCTGCTTTGGTAATAGTGATCGTAGGCGGCCTAGAAGGCGCTGAGATGGTTATATTCTTATATGGGATCGAGATCGTAACAACCTCATCCCTCTCAACAGGCGTCTTCTTGGCAGTCTGGTCAAACTGCAACGTCCCTTTGTCCATCATGCCCTGCATACACCTTCTCAAATCATCGCATCCCTCGGGATGGCTCAAACAATCCACACAATCTTTATCACAACCCGGGAATACACCCCCACCTAACAACTTGTCCTTCACAAACTTTAAAGGTGTCTTCAGCTCATTCACATCCATTATCAGATCTAGATTTTCTTCTACCAGAATAGCACCAACCCTAGCCAGCCCGTGGTTTGGCATAGGGTTTTGCACAACATTGGGTGCATCATGAGAAAAGTTTATCGCCTTACTGTCAATTAGATCCTGAAGTTTATGCTTGAAAGCCTTGCAATTGTCAATAACCAGGCGCCCTAGAGTGAAATTCGCAATGGGCGTTTACGTCATAACCGGGCGGGGGATGACCTGTCAGAGGAGCTAGAGTCCTCTTTTGAATCAATTGCAGCTGCAGCAAAACCTGAAGCATTTGTGAGTATGGCATTGGCGGCGCGACGAATACTCTATTCGACCTGCCCTTATCAGGAAACCTCCTATACCCTTGCTGATTTTGTTGCGGTGGCTGATACTGTCTTTGTTGTTATTGTGGTTGTTGAGGTTGTTGTGGTACAGGAATAGTAACATTGGCAACCTGCTGTTGGCCAAATTGGTTATGCGGCTGACCCCTTCCTCTTCCTCTAGAATCAGTCACTGAATTAGCGCTCCCCTCGCGCTTCTTGTTACCAAACACCTTTTTTCCTCCTCCTCCAGCTGAGGGTACCTCTCCTACCAGAATCTTTCCAAGCTTTATATCGTTCTCAACTCTTTCACCAGTGATTATCAAGTCTGAAAAACTGCCCGACATACTGCTGATCAACTTTTCATAGTACACTCCCGGTAGAGTAGCAACAAACATGTTGATGAGCTCCCGGGCGTATTCCTTAAAGCATTCATTATCCTTTTAGGAAGCTGTTGCACCCTAAAATTTGCCCAACCTTTTTTATCACTTGGTTTATGTTTCATTGCATTTAGCATTGCATTGTTCATAGCATTTGCATATCATCCTTCATTCAGAAGGGGATCAAGTGTGATACATGTCAAGAGAAGCCTAACCAGAGGTATTATTCAAGCTTAAGAAGTCACCAAGGTCATCAGACATAGGGTTGGGTCCTTGAAAAGTTCAGTTGCTTGTATGGGGTTCATCTCCTAACTTGGAGCCATTTGAAGATCATCAGAGGGTTGTAAAGCTTTGATCATGTATAAAGTATATGGATAGAGCTCATGGAGTTCCTAGAGGATCAAAACAGAGCTCAATCAAATGTTTGTAGCAAGTACAAAAGCCATAGTGGAAGTTGGCATTACTAGGGTTTCATCTGGTTGATCCTAGGTCATAATGAGCAATTGAAGAAGATCAAAGCCTACTTCTAGATCATTGAGATCATGAAATGATATTTTGAGGCATATGAGAGGTTGTTTCAAGAACAATTTGAGAAGAATCAAGAGTGGTTGGAGTTGCTAAGTCAGGGTTCCTAGGGTAAGACCCCCTGTTTAGTGCCAAACTTCCAAGCCATGTAAGTCAAGATACAAGCCTCATATGACTTTTTCCTCCACATGAATGTTGTAGAGGATGTTCATAGATTTAATTTGAGTAATAGAAGTCATTCATCTGATGTATATAACTCAATTTATGAGCCAAACAAGTTACAGGTCCTCAGGTGCATCTGAAATTTGTCTGTGAAAATCATCTGATTTCCAAGCTACTTTTGACCTAGAAGGAGGTTTCATCAGACCTTTTGGTGAAGACAAAAGTTGTTCCTCATGATCTTAGCTTTCCAAATTGTATTAGAAGTATTCCATATGATTTATAGAACTCAAGTTGTGAGGTTTACAAGTTAGGGGTATTTTGGGAAAGTGAGATTATAGGCCATTTTCAATTATAGGTCAAAATCTCCAACTTGCACATCTCAAATGCAATTTTTATCAACATGGAACTTGCTAAAAATATGGTTTTTAGGTTAACCAAGAGCTCATGATGAGTTGATTTGGTCCATAGTAAGAGTTGACTTGAAGTGGTTTGAAAGAAGAGAAATTAAAGGCATTATTTGGTGGGAAATTCAAATAATTGTTATGTGCACAAAATATGCCAAATGACCACTCAATTTGATCAGAAATGATGATTTAGAAACATTGGCAATTCTAGAATTTTCAACTGACTCATAATTCATGGTGTTTTGACATGTTTCTTCATAAATAAGTTACATTCCCCAAATCATTCATAAGGCCAAATTCAAGGCTCTAGCTAAGCTGAACTCATTCAAGGTGTTTTGTGTATGATGCTAGAAGCTTCCAATGCATGATGTTGAGCTAAATTGGTGCATGACATGTTCAAATTTTTGGAGAAATTGGATTTTTAGATTTTTTGGATTGGGCTTGGATTGGGCCTCTAGAAGGTTCCTTTGTGCTCTATAAATGTTCAAAAACGAAATTGGATAGAGGTTGGTGATGCATTGGAGCTGAACAGAGAGAGAAGCCATTGGAGCAAGTTGGTGAAAAAGCTTGAAAGTGGATTTTCGGTTTTAGAGATTCAGAGGATTTCATCAAGAATTGGTGATCAAGAATCGTTCATCATCAATCATTGAAGCTTTCTGCACTTGTTGAAGGAGAATTGAGGTCTGAAACCACCACAATCGAAGCTTAAAACCAGTTTTCCATTTCTTGAAACTCCTCTCAATTCATGTGTTTTTATTAGCTTAGATTCATGTGTTTTGTTATAATTAAGGTATAGATGATTTCTGGACAAAAAAATTGAGGTTTAGTGACAAATTAGGGATTGATCCATTTTCGGTTGAGATGTAGATTTCCCTAGTCTTGAGGTTTTAGCGTGATTAAGTGGTATATTTGTAATCCTCATGAAATTTCCCACAACTTTCGTTCAAGAACCATGGCGTTTGGTTGAATATTGAGAGAGTTAGAGATTGATGAACATGGCCATGAGAGCTTGCAGTTTGCGTGTTCATGGCTGCATTTTCAGCGTTAAATGTTCAAAGGTGGAAGACGAAGCCTCCACCGTCCGATCGCGTGGGAGAAGCTTGACGAAGTCCGCGCATCTGAAGGCCTACAACGCGCCACGTACCCCCCCCCCCCCCCTCCCAAACGACGTCGTTTGGTTTAGTGGATGCCAAGTTTGTTTCAACGCGCTGCATAGAACCAAGAGAGCGAGGGTTCGATCCCTTGCATGGTTCTTTTTTATTTTGTGACAAGCTGAACTGAATTGATTTTTTGTTTTGGGTTTAGCATGTTGATACTATCCGCACCTCCCCTCCCATAGGCCCAAACGCAAGATACGTATATCTCCTGCTTAATGCACCCTGGCATTATTTTAATAAGATGATATTTTGCTGATTTCTCACTCAAATAGGTTCAGCGCCCATGTGCTGTTAGAACCCCCCTGCATTGGGCCTAGGCGTATAACCTTGTTTTTCCCTGCTAGTTGAACCCCTCCCTGTTCTTGTTTTAATTTCTTTTCTTTTATTTTGTTGCTTTAATGCTTGTTAGTTTTAAATCATAAAAAAATAGTGAGTTTTGATAATAAATTCTGGAAAAATTTGTGGATATAGATTGAGATGTTTAGGATTTTATCATGCTTTTTATTTTAATTTTCCATGCATTTTCCATTTTATTTCATATTTTCTCTTTTAGTATGTTTTTAACAATGAAATAATGGAATTCTGAATTTGTTCATTTTATTTCTCATCCATACTTCTGAATTTGATCTTGAAATCTTACATGCTGATTGTGTACATGTTGATGTTGCTATGTAATTTTTGTTATGATTTTTAGATGATTTTAAATAAAGTTTTAGGGTAGTTTCTTAGGAGTATTCATGATTGGATCCCCTTAGTGTGCCTTTGAGGTTTTAGATTTATTTTGAACCTTTTGACTTAGGCTTAACCCCTGATTTTTCTACCGTAGCATGTTGATACATATAGAATGATGTAGTATTTTCCTTAGATTTTTTAGGGTTGATTTTCCATTAGTCCCCCATTTTGCAAGTTGGATTTAGTGTAAGTGATCATTAAGAGATAACATTCGATGTTCTTTAGAGATTCAAGTAGGTGGATATTTTCCTAGGATTAATTCCCTTTTAAAATATTCCTTTGCTTAGTTAGTATCCTTCATTGTGAGTACAAGAGGAATTCCCTGCCTTTCACATTAGAGTTGAGCCTAAGCAAGCTCTCTAAAGGAAATGGAGGTGATTGAGTGTCTGTGGTAAGTTCCTATGGAACTTACCTTGCTTCTCATCTCCATTCTCCTAAAAATTCTCTCATTCTTTCCTCTTTAGGAACCTTCTTAAGGCAGCACAGTCCCTCCTGTGGGGGGAATAGTGCACACCTCTTGAAGGAGCCAAACCCTTAGGTTTCCCCAAAGATCTTTTTGTTGGTTGAGTGCCTGGGATAAGCTCCTGTGGAACTTACCCTTGCCTCCCAATACCCAATTTCCTTCCATAGGATAGAAGCTTGTTCGGTTGCTTGTTAAATTCCTTTCCTTCTCTTGAAGATGGTGGACTTGAAGAACAGTTACAGACTGTGGATTGGATTGCTTCCAGAAGATGGCTCTGCTGTGGAGATTGCTGGCTTGTTTTCCTGTCTGTTTTCTTCTTGTTTAACTGTATTGATGTGTATTGATGTGACTTGCTTGGAGTGTTGCATTAGTAGTAGGCTTCATGTAGATGATCATAGGCCTAAGAGCATCCTAAGGGTTGAGCTTTTCCCCTTGCTTGTATTGAATTAGAGGTTGAGTTTCTCCCTCTGCTTGTATTTTTACTGTATGGCTTTGCTTGCTGGTATTTGGTAGAGCTCAGCTCCCTTGCCTGTGTGAAGTGTGGTCTGTTTGATTGCATTTACTTTCTTCTATTATCTTTGCTGTTATTCATGTCTGGCTTGAGGTTGAGATGAGCTTGTGGAGGCTTATGCCCCACACATATTTCCTCCCTCACTTGCATTGCATGCAGCTTTACAGTAATTTCTTTAAAGTTATTTCTTTTACTGTTTGATTTCCATTGCCATGTTCCCCTAGGAACTCTGACTTCTCTTGTTCAAGAGAAGTTATGACAGACATTAGGATTCTAACCATGCATGATAACATTAGTTAGTTTCCCTTTTAACCACAACCATAGGACAAATATTGCATGATAACTGTAGGATCGAGTCAGTTTCCCTGTAGAGAGTCTGTTTCTCTTCTTATCTCACACAACAGTAAAAAACATAATAAAGGCAAGTTAGTACAAGCGCGTTACGAGCCTTAAGCTACTTGGGAAATGATGATTGAGCGGTCTCCTCTCAATCATCTAGAGTGTTTAATATATGTCCTTTGGACGATATGCGACGCATTCGCTCCTAAGTCATAGTCTCTAGTGTTGTACAAACTACAGACAACTAAAAAACACTTCTTCCTTAAAAAACAAAAAACAAAGATCAAACATCTTTTTGTCCTCTTGGACCCTAATCCCTTGGAAACCCTTTTATTAAAGGAAAGTTATGTTAACTTTCAGTTCTACCGCAAACGGTAATGCCTAAGTCTCCAAGGATCGAGCTGCAAATACCAACTGCTGGAACTGTCTGTTAACTTTACTTGGATAAAAAACAGCTGAACAAACCTGTGTTCTCCGTAGCCCAAACTACGTTTGCTCTGATCTTTCGTGTTGTGTGAAAGTACGTAGGCACGAGATGCAATATCTCGGCGAGCAACCTTCCCCCATAACCCGTAGTTAGGCAAATACGTTGACTCTGATTTCTCGTTCCAGACGGGAATACGTAGGCATAAAGTGCGACGCTTTGCCGAGTCATTTTCTTTTCTTTTTAGACCAGACCTTTAGTGCAGATAGTTTAAACACACCCTTTTCCGTTAAACAACAAGCGTGGATCTAATCGAGTACGATGGACGTGAGGGGTGCTAATACCTTCCCCTTGCGTAACCGACTCCCGAATCCAGACAATGGTTGCGATGACCTTGTCTTATACCTTTGCGTCAGGTTTTTTCCAATCGTTTCCTTTTGATCGGTGGATTTCACTTGTGTTTTCAAACGCTGTTTGTTGTTAATTTCACAACGTTTTTATCTGTTTTCGAAGCTTTAGTTGTTATTATCTGAATTACTCGTAGTTGTTTGTCTTCAAGTCTTATTTTTAAGTTTGTATTACTTTTGCCGCTGGTGCGTTTGATTCGGTTTCTTTTAGTGTGTTTTTGGCAGGAATGGATAGCATGACAATCGCACCGCTTTCGGAGGCAAAGAAAATTCGGAAAAGGGAAGTCAGAGCTACAACACGGGTACCCGTGTTGCACAACACGGCCCCTGTCATGGAGGACACGGTTGGCAGACACGGGTAGACCAAAGCAGAAGAAAGGGGAATCAGACGTACAACACGGGTGCCCGTGTCATGCAACACGGCCCGTGTTGCAGCCTTGGAGATGGAAACGCGCCCTGAAGGAGTCAGCAGCATAACACGGCCACCCGTGTTGCACAACACGGCCCGTGTTGTGGCCACTGAGAGTGAAATTGTTATATTTTCTGATTTTTTGCTGTCAGACCTATTTCGAAGAGCATTTGAGACATTTCGCGATGTAATTTGAATTTAGATATAAGAACCACTTTTTAGAAAGTAGAGAGACACTTTTGAATTAATATTAGGATTGACAACTGAGGAAAGAGTTCGGCTGGAGAACAGAGGATCGATCAAAAGCGGAAGCATTTGATGATCCAAGGCATCCAACTCGAATTGTAATGATTTTCTCCTTTTCATTTCTAATTGCATTTATGTTTACAAAGAACATGAGCAGCTAAACCCCAAGTTGTTAGGGGGTGGTCCTAAGTTGTGATGTAATGACTTTTGTTTGATTATTCTATGAGAACTATGTTATTAGCCTTATATATTTTATTTTACATCAATTTTAATGTGTATTCATATTGGAAAGTAGAATTCAAATTATGCTTAGGTTTTAGTCTGGAAAGTCAACCTAACACTTTTGTAAAATAATAGCACGGTCGATATTGCTTAGGAATGAGGATATCCCGTATCACATATTTTATGGTCGGAACTATTGCTTGATGCTTTTCATGGACACTAAGGAATTAGTGTACATGAAACTCATCAAAGGGTTTTCATTAAGGAATTAAGAAAACTAAATTGGCTAACTGATGAATTAAGGTTAATAACTATTATAGCAGGACAATCATACATAGTCTTTACTCGCATCGTATCCACTCCCCTAACGTTGTTCCTAGATTGATTTATAAGTCTTTATTTACTTGTTATATTACTCTGCCACCAAACAAACCATTAGATCTTTTGTTCCTTTGAATCCTAAAAATCCTGTTAATTACTACGCAGTCCTCGAGATCGATACTTGGGACTTTTCCCTTATTACTACAATTGGTAAAAAATAGTACACTTGCTATTTTCCCGATCAAGTTTTTGGCGCCGTTGCCAGGGACTGCCAAATTAACATTGTTTTTAGAATCCAAAAGAAATTTTGTTGCTCTGCGACTAAAATTTTATTATTTACTGCATAAGTTTTATCTGCTTGTATTATCTAACGCTTGTCTAATTGTGTATGCGAGGTCAGGCCTCAGCTAAATATTCTTTTGATACAGAACCAGAACGAGCATTACACGAAAGAAGGAGAATAGCTAAAGTTAAAAGACTGGAAGAAATAGAGGAAATTATATATGTGCAGAGCGACTCCGAAGAGAGAGAGACAACACCTGAAACTGTTCAAATGGCTGGAAATCCACCTCAGCCTGAAAGATTGCTAGGAGACTATGGAGGGGCCAATGCTCAACCAAACCGGATGACCATTGTGAATCAACCGGTGAATGTTGCGCATTTTCAGCTACACCCTTCCACCATTCGTCAGTTGGAGAGCAAGCCGTTCGCCGGAAGAATCAACGAAGATGCAAATAAACATCTTCAGAGATTCCTTACGACCACCACCTCGTTGAAGATAGAAGGACATTCCGAAGAGGCCAAGAGATTGGTTATGTTCCCGTTCACACTCACTGATGATGCAGAAGAATGGTTTTACTCGCTTCCAGCTGGGAGTATCACAACATGGCAAGAGATGGAAACTGCGTTCCTGAATGAGTATTTCCCCGCCTCAGTGTTCATCCGAAAAAGATATGACATTGTCAACTTCAAGCAAAAAGAATGAGAATCTTTAGGGGATGCATATAAGCGGTTTAAGAGGTGTCTTACAGCATGTCCTACTCATAACATGGACGCCACTGAGCAGATGCAAAACTTTGTGAATGGATTACGACTCAAAACGAAACAGCTCATAGACACTGCTGACGGTGGCTCCACCAACTTCTCAACGGCCACAGGTATCAAAAGGATCATAGAAGCAATTGCCGCTAACGAGCACCTTGAGTTGTATGATCGCACGGTAAACCAACTGGAAGGTAAGATTGATCTGAAGCTGGCAGACCAGGTTGTTAAAATGGAGGATCAGATCACCGCTGAGGTAGAGAGAAGGTTAAAGAAAATGAATGTTGAAACTCAGACAGTGGCACAGGTTGAACCAGTTCAAGCAGCACCTTGTGAAATATGCGGTGGACCACACTTTACAGTGCATTGTGTAGCAACTCAAGAGCAAGTGGAACAAATTAATATGTTGAGGCAGAACAATCCCTACGCCAACACATATAATCCTGGTTGGAAAAATCACCCAAATTTTTCATGGAAAGATCAACAAGGAAATGTATAAAAACCTGTTCAAGGCCAACAACCGTATCAACCTCAGCAACAGCAGTACCAGCAGACACTGTACCAACCTCAATATCAACAACAAGCGCCTAGAAAAGCTGATTGGGAAGTAGCCATTGAGAAAATGGCCGCCCAAAGTTCTCAATTTCAAGAAGAGACAAGGAGTAACTTCAGGAATGCTGGAGCATCCATAAAAAATCTTGAAGTACAAATGAGTCAAATTGCTCAACAGCTAGCGAGTTCGCAAGCGTCGGGTACACTTCCAAGTGCCACAGTACCAAATCCGAAGGATCACCACCAAATTAAGGCGGTAGTAACAAGAAGTGGAAAATCCAAGGAAGTAGAAGAAGAGGAAACGGAACTAAATGATCAGATGATTGAGGTTGAGCTGGAAATTAAAGAAAATGAAATAGTTGAGGAAGAAGTGGCGACACCGGTACCGGTAACTAAAGAAAAAGTGGTAGAACCGAAACCGGTGATTAAACTACCATACCCCTCAAGAAATAAAAAGAAAGGGCAGCAAGAGAAGAATTTCAAGAAGTTTCTTGAGCTGTTTAAAAAGTTAGAGCTGAACATTCCGTCGTTGAAGGAACTAGAACAAATGCCCACCTATGCAAAATTCATGAAGGACATCATTGCTAAGAAGCGGACTAGTGAGTCCGAACCTGTTATTCTAACGGAAACTTGTAGTGCTATTTTGCAGGGTCTGAAGATTCCGGTCAAGAAGAAACACAGTGGAGATATTACTATCCCATGCACTATTGGCGATAGGTCATTCAACAGAGCTTTAATTGATTTGGGAGCAAGTATTAGCCTCATGCCCTTGTCCATCTACAAAAAGTTGGATATCAGTGCGGTTCAAGACACTCGGATGACTCTCCAGTTTGCTGATCATTCAGTTAAGCGGCTGTATGGAGTGGTTCAAGATTTTCTAGTTAAGGTAGATAAATTTGTGTTTCCGGTTGATTTTGTGATCCTAGAGATGCCGGAAGATGAAGAAATGCCATTAATTTTGGGCCGGCCATTCTTGGAAACCGGGAGAGTCATGATAGATATGGAAGGCGGCACCCTGACCTTGAAGGTATATGACGAGGAGTTAAAAATTGATGTAAGTAATACCATGAAGCATAAACAGGATCGTGGCACCAGTAGCAACATACAAGTGCTAGAACAAGTCGTAGAGAGCGAACATTTGGAGAGTGTGACCCAACTGCCCCTGGAGAGAGTGTTAAGCATGTCAATCTTTAAGGAAGATAAAGAAGTGGATGAGAATGACAGGGAGGTAGTTGAAATGTTGGAAACTCGACCATTGCAAAGGGGATCCCGACCACACTGATGGGAGGACTTATGGAAACCTATAGCGCTGTAAGGTAATGACGAAAAGCCTAAAGGTTCGGAATTGAAACAACTGCCGGAAAATCTCAAATATGTTTTTCTAGACACCGAGGAAAAGTGTCCTGCCATTATCAGCTCTAGTTTGAAAAGTGTCCAAGAGAAACAACTGATTGGGGTTCTTAAAAAATTTAAGAGTGCTATTGGCTGGAAAATCAAAGACCTAAAGGGTATAAGTCCTACAGTTTGCATGCACAAAATCCTTATGGAGAAGGACCACAAACCGGTTGTGCAGCCCCAGAGAAGACTGAACCCCGTTATGAAGGAAGTCGTAAGAAAGGAAGTGGTGAAATTATTGGATGCTGGACTTATCTATCCTATATCGGACAGTTCATGGGTGAGCCCTGTTCACGTGGTGCCCAAGAAAAGAGGTACAACTGTGGTGACTAATGACAAGAATGAGTTGATTCCTACGCGTACAGTCACTGGTTGGAGGGTATGCATTGATTATAGGAGACTTAATTTAGCCACCAGAAAAGATCACTTTCCGTTGCCCTTTATTGATCAGATGCTAGAAAGATTGGCTGGTCACGATTACTATTGCTTTCTAGATGGATACTCCGGATACAACCAAATCGCGGTTGCGCCGGAGGATCAAGAGAAGACATCTTTCACATGCCCATACGGAGTTTTTGCTTATAGGAGGATGCCATTCGGGTTATGTAATGCCCCAACCACATTTCAAAGATGCATGACTTCTATTTTTGCGGATATGCTTGAGAAACATATGGAAGTCTTCATGGATGATTTTTCGGTTTTTGGGTCCTCATTTGATGATTGTTTAACTAACCTGTCACTTGTTTTGCAGAGATGTCAGGAAAGTAACTTGATCCTAAATTGGGAAAAATGTCATTTCATGGTAAGAGAGGGCATTGTCCTTGGTCACAAAATCTCACACAAAGGGATCGAAGTCGATCAAGCAAAAGTGAAAGTAATATCCAAGTTACCACCACCCGTGAACGAGAAAGGGATCCGAAGCTTCTTGGGTCACGCAGGTTTCTACCGCAGGTTCATAAGAGACTTCTCCAAGATAGCTAAACCGTTGACGTCCTTGTTAGTCAAGGACACGGCGTTTGTGTTCAATAAGGAATGTGCTGACGCATTCGAAAACCTGAAAAATAAGTTAGTGTCAGCACCAATTGTGATAACCCCAGATTGGTCGCTGCCGTTTGAGATCATGTGTGACGCCAGTGACATCGCAGTAGGGGCTGTATTGGGGCAGCGGAAAGAGAAGCTTTTGCATGTTATTTACTATGTGAGTCACGTTTTGAACCCGACACAGATGAATTACGCAACTACCGAGAAGGAGTTGCTAGCGGTGGTGTATGCCTTTGACAAATTTAGGCAATATCTGTTGGGTTCTAAAGTGATTGTTTATACTGACCATGCTGCGTTAAAATATCTTTTTGCTAAGCAGGAGTCGAAGCCCAGGCTGCTGAGATGGATCCTTCTTCTCCAAGAATTCGATGTGGAGATTCGGGATAAGAGAGGGTGTGAAAATACTGTAGCTGATCACCTCGCGAATGTCACCGATTGAAGAAAATGAAGAAAAGCGTCTGATAAAGGATGAGTTTGCTGATGAACACATCCTAGTTATTCATGGTGTTCCTTGGTTTGCGGATTACGCCAACTATTTAGTCGGGGGTCTAATACCTGACGATTTTGAATCTAACAAACGGAAAAAGTTTGTTCGTGACTGCAGGTTTTACTTATGGGATGACCCGTTTCTTTACAAGAGAGGGGTGGATGGACTGATCAGAAGATGCGTTCCTGAAGAAGAGCAAAGGAAGGTGCTCGAAACATGTCATAATTCAGATTATGGAGGGCATTTCAGTGGTGACCGCACCGCGGCCAAAGTCCTCCAATCGGGGTTGTATTGGCCGTCTTTGTTCAAGGATGCCCAGAACGTCGTTAAGGAGTGCGACAGATGTCAACGGACTGGAAATATCTCGAAAAGAAACCAGATGCCGCAAAATTCCATGTTAGAAGTCGAGTTGTTTGATGTTTGGGGGATTTACTTTATGGGACCATTCCCACCATCATTTGGAAAACCCTATATACTGGTGGCAGTTGACTATGTTTCGAAGTGGGTAGAAGCAGTGGCACTACCAACAAATGATGCTAAGGTGGTGGTCAGGTTTCTGAAGGAGAACATATTTTCGCGGTTTGGAGTACCAAGGGCCCTTATAAGTGATGAAGGAACTCACTTCCTGAATCATCTCATGGAAAAGCTACTCCTTAAGTATAATGTGAAGCACAAAATATCTACTTCGTACCATCCTCAAACCAACGGGCAAGCCGAGGTGTCAAATCGATAACTCAAACAGATATTATTAGAGAAAACAGTGCGTGCCTCCCGTAAGGGCTGGGCAGTAAAGCTGGACGACGCTCTCTAGGCATATCGCACTGCATACAAAACACCCATTGGTATGCCCCCTTACCAACTGGTCTATGGTAAAGCTTGCCATCTGCCTCTAGAGTTAGAACACAAGGCATACTCTTTGAAGACCCGGATCATCAGAAGAAATACTCCAACATCATCAAGCGTAAGCTCGCTCCCACAAGGTATATCTGTAACACTACGCTTGATAATCTAGGGCTGAGAGTAGAAGTCCATAGGATGTTTCACACTCTGGGTATGCTAGAATTTATGCAATTGGAAGCTCCGACTTATGAGCGCATAACTATTGAATTCTTGAGTACGTTAGAATTTCAGTTGAAGCATAGGTGGACAGGTGTGGAGGAGGAATATTATGGTACACTGAGGTTTCGGTTATTTGATACTGACCATAGCCTGACCATAGCCGAATTGGGAGATATTCTGAAGCTCCCCAATTTTGGACCCGGAGCCCCTCCGGGAGATTTTAGTGCAGGGGACTTCTGGAAGGCTATTACAGGCAGAACTGATTATGTCGCGAAGGCGGCAAAAGCCTCGTGTATCCATAACCCATGTTTCAGGTACGCTCAAAAGGGATTGGCCTATACACTGTTCAGCAGGGGTGACAGCACAGGAGTGGCAACTCAGAGGGAGTTGTACTTCATGTATGGCATGGCAAATCAAGAACTCATTAATGTGGCCGCCTTTGCAGCTGACCACCTGAAGAGGGTTGCGAATGCACCTTCCGGCGAAATCAGTGTAGGCGGTATGATTACTCAAATCGCAAATCACTTTGGCCACGGTGCTCTCTTGAGAGAGGAACCTACTGTTGCAGGTAAGACAAAGATAGATCTTGCCACACTGACGGCCCAAGGTATGATTCGTGTCTTTGATAATTACTACTCCTTGGTAAGCCGAAACAGTCATCTCCTCGCTTTACCTGCCCCTGACTTTATTAGTATTCAAAATGTGAATAACTGGCTATATGAGAGCATAATGCAGGATGAAGAAGACCAATTTTATGATGGTACAGGTACAGAATTCTTTGAGGATGAAGGAGATCAGGTAGAAGAAGCACCTATACCGCCTACTCGAGTCTCACCCCATCAGGAGTCCGACTCCGGCTCTTGGAGCTTATCTAAAAAAGAATGGGAGTGGATGGAGAGTGAGATGTGTCATCTCCGAAGTGAGCAAACAAGGCAAGGCGAGGAGCAGACAAGACAAGGGAATGAACAAATACGACAAGGCAGGTTGATCGGTGAGATGCACGAATGGATGCGGCAGATGATGTTGCGCGACCAACCTCCGCAACCATGAACTCTGTGAGTCCTCTGATACTAGTGTTCCAACAGTGAGGACACTGTTGAATCCTAGTGTGGGGGTATTTTATTTGTGTTTTTATGTTATTTGTTTATGTTATTTGTGTGTTTTCATTTCTGTCTTAGTTATTTGGTTATTTAATTTTCAGTGTTAGTTTGAAAACATGATAGCAAGTCCACAGGAAAACCCCTGACATTGAGCAAATAAAATTAATAACATTGTTGGTTGGGGAACTTTTAGTGAAGATGTTGAGTGAGGTGATGAGAAAGTATATAGAATACTCAGAAAAGAACTGTGAGGATGAAATCGAACAATCTTGAGAGATAGGTAAAAGGCGAACACCCTGGGTTTCCCGAATAGGAACGAGTTCGACGTGTAGATTTGTACCATAGTTCTTTGATCTGAGAAGTACCTCTGAGTAGTTTATTTTGGCAATCAGGTTTCATCAATAAGAATCGTGTGTGCAAGGTTAACGAAAAATATTGAGCTAAGGCACAGAGAAAGAAAAAAAAACAAACAAACAGAAAGGGGCAATTAGGCGACTAATCCTTCTAAGTTGGGTAACCCTCACCCGGTTATTCAGCCCAACGGCGGTCGATCCTGAAAGCCATTAAAAAAAAGAATAACAGTGCCAGAAAAAGAAAAATGTCGTTGATGAATCTTGTGCACACGAGGAAAATCATAAAAGTCGTATAGTGATTGTCCGAATGAAAGGGAGGAAAATCGAAAAAGAAGACTTAAGTACAAAGCATAGTCGGAGACGTTACCCATAGGGAGACTGAGGTCTGTGGTTTACCGCAGTCTAGTGTTTGCATGTTACCTGTTTTGAGGGAAAAGCCGAGATTAATCCTAGTGGGACTTGGAATGAGAAGTTCAAGTATGAGTATCATCACCGTAACTCACAATTCTATGGGCGGTTCCGTTATGAAAAAGATATTAAGTTCGGTTTGGCAAACTTTTTGCTTGAGGACAAGCAAAAGTTCAAGTTCGGGGGAGTTTGATTGGTGGATTTCACTTGTGTTTTCAAACGCTGTTTGTTGTTAATTTCGCAACATTTTTATCTGTTTTCGAAGCTTTAGTTGTTATTATCTGAATTACTCGTAGTTGTTTGTCTTCAAGTCTTATTTTTAAGTTTGTATTACTTTTGCTGCTGGTGCGTTTGATTCAGTTTCTTTTAGTGTGTTTTTGCCAGGAAGGGATAGCATGACAGTCGCACCGCTTTCGAAGGCAAAGAAAAGTCAGAAAAGGGAAGTCAGAGCTACAACACGGGTACCCGTGTTGCACAACACGGCCTGTGTCATGGAGGACACGGTTGGCAGACACGGGTAGACCAAAGCAGAAGAAAGGGGAATCAGACGTACAACACGGGTGCCCGTGTCATGCAACACGACCCGTGTTGCAGCCTTGGAGATGGAAACGCGCCCTGAAGGAGTCAGCAACATAACACGGCCACCCGTGTTGCACAACACGGCCCGTGTTGTGGCCACTGAGAGTGAAATTGTTATATTTTCTGATTTTTTGCTGTCAGACCTATTTCGAAGGGCATTTGAGACATTTCGCGATGTAATTTGAATTAGATATAAGAACCACTTTTTAGAAAGTAGAGAGACACTTTTGAATTAATATTAGGATTGACAACTGAGGAAAGAGTTCGGCTGGAGAACAGAGGATCGATCAAAAGAGGAAGCAATTGATGATCCAAGGCATCCAACTCGAATTGTAATGATTTTCTCCTTTTCATTTCTAATTGCATTTATGTTTACAAAGAACATGAGCAGCTAAACCCCAAGTTGTTAGGGGGTGGTCCTAAGTTGCGATGTAATGACTTTTGTTTGATTATTCTATGAGAACTATGTTATTAGCCTTATATATTTTATTTTGCATCAATTTTAATGCGTATTCATATTGGAAAGTAGAATTCGAATTATGCTTAGGTTTTAGTCTGGAAAGTCAACCTAACACTTTTGCAAAATAATAGCACGGTCGATATTGCTTAGGAATGAGGATATCCCGTATCACATATTTTATGGTCGGAACTATTGCTTGATGCTTTTCATGGACACTAAGGAATTAGTGTACATAAAACTCATCAAAGGGTTTTCATTAAGGAATTAAGAAAACTAAATTGGCTAACTGATGAATTAAGGTTAATAACTATTATAGCAGGACAATCATACATAGTCTTTACTCGCATCGTATCCACTCCCTTAACGCTGTTCCTAGATTGATTTATAAGTCTTTATTTACTTGTTATATTACTCTGCCACCAAACAAACCATTAGATCTTTTGTTCCTTTGAATCCTAAAAATCCCGTTAATTACTACGCAGTCCTCGAGATCGATACTTGGGACTTTTCCCTTATTACTACAATTGGTAAAAAATAGTACACTTGCTATTTTCCCGACCACCTTTCCCGTTATGAGGGATAAATAACGAAAGGTGGCGACTCTTCTATCTTGCCGGACTCGTTTTTTCGCGGTAGCGACAACTGGCGATTCTGCTGGGGACTCCAACAGTTCCCTGTGCGAGTCATTCCTAGCGCTTGTGTGTTTACCTGTTGGGTTATGTTTATTTATCTCTTTTTTACTTTCCGTACTTTATTTTCAGTATGATATTATTATTATGGTGCTGTCGTGGGGAGGGGCTTTGATGAGTGATAAGCTAGACCCAGGCTTGAGTATGTACATAGCTTTAGAAGCAGATTTGTGGTGAACCTGTATGTTAGGCATGCACTAGTTCCCACGAAATCTGCACTCAAACGAGGTTCTTTGAGATGATTTCCATTTCCAGCCCAATGGGCTGTTGAAAGGATTTCAGACCTTAGGATTGTCGACTCTGGGGACCGATCATTTGTGATTCAGCTAAGTGAGGCCACTTCAAGAGATGATGATGCCACACCTTCTGGGTATCGTATAGTAGCTCTTGAAAGTCTGTGACATTGATGACCGCATAGGATGCCATACCTCGTCGGCGGATTAAGTCCATACCTATGAGTGGGATGGGGGTTTGCAGGAAACCATAATCTAGATTACCAGGTTCTTCTTTGTTAGTGTGATTGTGGTACAAAGGTTCCTTTTGTGATTGGTATTTCTGAGGCGAAGCTCTGGTTATTCTCAAGCTACAGAATAGCAGGCTTCTAATTATTATTGCTACAGCACAACACACACTTGATCCTCTGTTTGCATATACATTTGCATTTTCATGTATGCATCTCATTAACATGTTGTCGCTACTGCGAAAATCGGCGTCGGCTGAACAGAAGACTCTCCACCGTGCGTTATTTATCCCAAATAGGGGAAAGGAAACGCTCGAGGTAAACCTACCGCAAAACGGGGAAAGGAATGGTCATCGCAACCAAAACCTGGATTCGAGAGTCGGTTACGCAAGGGGAAGGTATTAGCACCCCTCACGTCCGTCGTACTCGACGGGATCCACGCTTGTTTTTTGTCGAAAGGATGGTTATTCTATCTACTCTACAGGTCTGGGGTTAAAAGAAAAGAAAATGACTCGGCAAAGTATCGCACTTTATGCCTACGTATTCCCGTCTGGAACGAGAAATCAGAGTCAACGTAGTTCGCCTGCCTACGGGAAAGGAGGGGAAGGTTGCTCGCTAGGATATCGCATCCTATGCCTACGTACTTTCATACGGCATGAAAGATCAGAGCAAACGTAGTTCGGGCCACGTACGACACAAGTCTGTTTTGAGTGTTTTTATCTCCTTCTGAAAAAGGGTTTTTCTGATTAACAGTCCAAGAGGACAAAAATGACGTTTTGATGAGTTCACATTCTTTTACGGAAGAAGTGTCTTTTATTGTGTTTGAAATCGTTAGTGTGTTTTTCTGTTTGTTTTGAGATGAGAAGAGACAGCACTCTAACCTATGGTTGCAAAGGGAATCACACTAACCTAATGTTGTCATGCATGGGTTAAGACCTAATGTCTATCATGCTCCTCTCTTGCACAGAGAGAAACAGAGATCCTAAGGGAATAGACGGAAACAGAAACAATAGCAGATATACAATAAAGCAGTAAAATGCATGGATGCAACAATACAAGCGAGGCAAGGGAGTCCCACTCAACCTCGAACCTAGAAAACAACAGGCAAAAGTGAACAAAATTCACTTTCAACCTAATAGGTTAAACAGCAAGCAATACAGTCAGAGAAATTCAAACAATACATTAAAAATTATAAACAGCAAAAATAAACAGCAAACAGCAGTCTTCATCAACATCTGTCTTCAAGCAAGGTCTCTATCTTCACAGCCTTCAAGCAAGGTCTCTATCTTCAATCTTTCAGGGCTTTTCTTCAAGTCTCACTCTCTAAGATGAGGAACAGTTAAGAGGATGAACTGGAATGTTAAATAGTTAGTTGACCACCAAAGGTGGCAAACAGACTGTTAACAATATATAGAATGTTTCCCTCAAGAGTTCTATCTCTTAGACACTGTCACCAAGCCTTCCAAAGGAAGGGGGTGAGTGTCCTAGAGAGACTCTGCATCATAGAGAGGGATGGAGGCAAACAAGACCTTCCATGTTTGTGAATCAAGTTGCTATTCTAGAGCTCTACCTAGCTCCTAGTTCCTATAACCTTCAACAGCTGCCAGCAAGATATGCTCTTCATCAACTCTGGAAATTGATCTTCATTCCTTTTGTCTTCAATGGCTTCATCAACAAAGTCTTCAGCTCAAACCCAAACCCCAAGCAGGCCCAATACCCCACACAGTCAAATAATAACCCTAGAGAGGGCACACCACACAATCAAGCAAATACAGGAAATATACTAGTAGTAATACTAGAATAGGGGAAGTCTAATATTTTCTAAGGGATCTATTATTTACCCATAATACCCCTATAGTCCCATCATTTAATTTGTTCTAGAGAAAACCCAAAAGAAATTGCTTTATTATACCTATATTATATTCACAACCCTAAATGATTAGCCTAATGTTTTCTAACTAAACTACCTAAAATAAATCCTAAAAAATTGGTATAAAAATCAAGGGGGCACCTAATATATGTATCTAGTTATACTAAAAAAATTGGCCTAAAAAGATTATGAGAACCACCTACAAGAAATTCTACAAAAACTATGTACAAACTAAAAGTATTAAAAAGGCATTAAAAGAAAAAATGTGCAAAAAATATTAAAAGAGAATAAAATGGAAATTTTATTACATGATATTTTTCTACACAGAAATATGAAAATGGTAAAAAAACAACCAATCAAAAATATGGAATTTCCCATTTATTATGAATTTTTGAAGTTTGAAAAAATTTGGAGGAAAATTAATATGAGAATTGATGCATGGGGTGCAGTTAGTAATGATTTTAAGTTGAAAAATGGATGATGGGCCCAGACTGGGGGTGCGCGTAGCAAGGCGCGCCTGGGCCCAGTTTAATCAGAAAATACAAAAGAAAAATAAAAACGACAAAACGGTGCAGAAAGTAACAAATGCAGTTCAAAATGAGTGGGCCTTGATATTGGGGGTGTGGCTAGCATTTTGGACTAAGCCCAAGAAGGGACTTTAAATGAAACGAAGCGTTTTGGCTTCAGACTCTTCCCTCTCATCTGTTTTAAATACGGGCCGTTGGATCCCATGTTGGTCAACGCAGACCTCTCCAATCCAACGATCATCACATCGTCTTCCCCAACCAGCCTCTAGGGTTTGTGAAACTTCCATGAAGTACAACCTCCACACGTGAATCTTCCAGTGGCTCGTGCTCCCTCGTTTCTCCGTGAAACTCAAAACTTCCAAAGGCGAAATTGATCTACTTTCCTCCTGAACACAGCCATGGATCCAGTTTGCACTAACACGCTCTAAAAAGCCAAACCCGATAGCTCTACATCCATGGATACTCAAACTTCCAACTTCTTCTTTTTCCAATTTCTTGTCATCAAAATACTCACCTTGCATCACTGATTACCATAAGCCAAAGAACTAATGCTAACACTCAATATTAAGAGAGTTCTAAGTCCAAACAGTTGGTGTGCTCCAATGTCAAACTCCATGAAATGCTCTCAAACTCACTAGCATTGATCATCTACCTATTCCTAACAGTTCTAACCTAATGATTCTACATCATGCTATCTATTCTAAGTCAATTCGAAAGAAATACCAACCTGGTAGAAATCTGAAAACAGATGGATGAAACCTTGGATTCACAGCTAGCAATGCTCTAGGATTGATCAATGGAGGTGGATCTTGATACTGTATGCAACAACTATTGCTCAAATGCTTTGGATTGCCATAACCAACTCTTCTTGCACTTTGGATGATGAACTTGCAACACACGAATCTTGCACCAATACACTTGGATCTTGCTTGCAATGTGATCTATGATGAATATGGAGTATGATAGGATCAAGAACTTTGAAGAATGATGAAGAATTGAGAGAATTTGGATGAATTTGCAAAAATGCAAGAGAGAATGAAACTATGTGTTTTGGATCAAAATGAAGTGCAACCCTGCATTGAAGGAGCTCTAGGGTTTATATAGATGCCCATGGAATCATCTAGAACTTGCTGGAAGTTCCTTGTACACAAATCCCTTGTGATTTGGCATGTGTCACTTTAATCATAAGCAAGCCATGATAACTCTCAAACTTTGAACTAAACTCAAAAATACACTATTGCCAATGGTCTCAAAACATTGTTTCCAATCAAAGTGACCTATAATTTCATCCCATTTGGACATGTTATGAAAAATTCCCAAAAAATGGCTATTTAATGACTTAAATCATGCCTTAATTAGGTCATTTTTGCAAATATGAGCTACACCCATTTTCAAACCTCCATGACCACTTTTCTAGACTCAAAACATCATTTGGAACAACTTTGATGTTATGAAGTTTTTCATTTGAAGCTTCCTTGTATGCGTTTTAGGCATATGCTTGAAATGACCTGTAATTTCCAAATGACCAAAATACCCTTTGCTTGCCAAAGTCATAAGTAGAGTTCGACAAATCAGATGAAGGCATACTATACCTTTATAGAAAGCTAAGATCATGAGAAACAACTTTCATGTTGGCCAAAAATCCAATTGAAGACTACTTAAGGGGTAAAAGTTGCTTGGAAGTCAAGTAACTTTCAAAGACAAAATTTCAGATGCCTCTGAAGACCTGTAACTTGCAAGAACCATAACTTGAGTTCTATAAATCTCCTTGATGCCTTCCACCACTCAAATTAAAGGTCTTGAGATAATCTACACGTTTCATGTTGGCCAAGGATCCATTTGAAGCTTGCATTTTGAATTATCTTGCTTGGAAGTTTGCCCTAAATCAGGGGATTTTACACAGAAACCCTAATTTAGAAACCTCTCTTCTTCTTGGTTTCTCTTGATTCCTCCTTAGCACAACACCACATCCATATCTACATGTCAAATGAGGCATCCCACATCTTTCAAATAGGCCTTGATGCCTTTCAATCAAGCATTTGACCTAGGGTTGACCTAGGGTTGACCCAGATGAAACCCTAGTTGACTGTCTTCAACTGTAGCTCTTATAATCACATCAATGACTTGTCTCAGTTTCAAAATGGCCCTATAGGTCCTCCATGATGTCTATATACCCTCCATGCTCAATTCACAGCTCACAACTTCTTTGATGATCTTCAAATATACTCAAGATAGGAGAGAGATCCACTGCTTGATCCACTGACTTCTTGGATTTCAATTTTTTTCTGATGACTTGGATAGGCTTGAATTTGAATAAGAACCTCTTAATAGGCTCATAGAGATAAGAATAGTACCTGGTCCCTTGTTGGATGACTTGCTATGCTATGCTATGCAAATGATTAGACTATGTACATGACCTAATATGCACATGCTAATGCAATTGAAACATAAAATCAAGTGAAGTAAGTTGAGCAAATTTTAGGGTGCAACAACTGCCCCTATTCAAGCGACTTGGACCCGACTGGGTGAAGCGCGAACAACCTTCAAACATTCGAGGTACGAGACGGTTGAATACTAAGAACCCGGAAATTTGCCAACCGCAGAAATGAACTGCACGACTGTTTGGGGAACATTATCTACAAATCTGATTTCAACATTATCTTGTCAATACTCGAATAACCTGGACGACTTCACTGGGGAAGTACTTCTATCAACACAACATGACCCTGCCAACGATACAGGAAAGTCACTCTGTCACCATTACAGAAAGCTAACACCGTCATCACTCCGCCACCACTGCGGGAAGATAATCTGGAAAAAATAACCACACCGCCATCGCTACGGGTACTACTTTATCATTACTACAGGAAATAACTCCGCCACCACTACGGGAAAATAACTCTGATATCACTCCAGGAAAATAACTCCGTCACCACTACGGGAAATAACTCCGTCACCACTACGGGAAAATAACTCCGTCACCATTACGGGAAAATAACTCCGCCACCACTGCGGGAAATAACTCCGCCACCACTGCGGGAAATAACTCCGTCACCACTACGGGAAAATCACTCCGTCACCACTACGGGAAAATGACTCCGTCACCACTACGGGAAAATAACTCCGCCACCACTGCGGGAAATAACTCCGCCACCACTGCGGGAAATAACTCCGTCACCACTACGGGAAAATGACTCCGTCACCACTACGGGAAAATGACTCTGATACAGCTTTTTTGCCTATCTTTGCAGCAGCTAGCTCTATCAATCACATGGGTAACACGATATGAGTCTAGTCTTCCAATTTTCAGTACTGACATGGCAGCAAATTTGAGAAGGACTCTACTGGGGATTTTCTGAATCCACACTACCAGGCAACTTCCAATAATCGATTCACGAAATCTTTTGATATTGTTATAACAACGATCTTGAAGAAATACTCCGCTGGAGGGGTAAGAGAAACTTAAACAAGCAACTCTGTGGGGAATAATGCCACAACTGACATTATCATTACATGTCTTACGCCGAGATCTTGAATGTTTGGTAATTAATTTGAGCAAGAGTGTAACACCCCCTTCTATACCCCACTTATATATGCATATAAAACAATTAAGCATATACAAATTCATCAGAGTAAAAATTTTAGGATAAGGTATAAAGGAAGAATGTCACAATTTCACCAACAAAACTCTTTAACATTTTGCTCCATAAAATATGTAACATTTTCGTAGTTTTAGAAATCACATTTCAACATTTAATTTAAGCGGAAGATAACATCATTTAATCAGTTCCAAAATATTAATTCAAATGCACATAAGTCAATCCAAATTAATACATCATATCAGTTAGATTACAAAACCACATCAGCTGATACATCGCAATGTATCACAAAAGAATGACTATACTAGTCTAACTACCCGGTGTTACATATCAGAGCAGCCGACTCAAAAGAATGAAGACTAACTTCACAAAAGGACTCCAGCATCCTAATCTGCAATGCCTCATAGAGCATTATAAAACAGCAGAAGGGTGAGAAATATAACCATAATAATCAAAGCATAAGATTATATATATATATATATATATATATATATATATATATATATATATATATATATATATATATATATATATATATATATATATATATATATATATATATATATATATATATAGGTAGTCATATAACACATATTCACATTTCTCACCACACTTCATTCTCTTAGTCATATATATTTACCACACATATATAGACAAACATGGATATTCACAAAGCATTCCCACATTATGCATACACTTACAATTTCCACAATCTCATCATTCACACATAAGCATCTCTTCATGCATATGTCATATATTAATGTGACTCAACAACTCAATGCAACTCATGCAATGCGGTACCGACTCTCGTTATCTTTTTTCGGTTTTTACATTAAACCGGGTCCACTCTTCTAGACCGATAACCCGTTATCTTTTTTCGGTTTTTACATTAAACCGGGTCCACTCTTCTAGACCGATAACCACAAAGGCCCGTCCTCTAAGCCTTCAAACCCACTCTTCTAGGTTTGGGACAAGCCACTAGTTTCCACGAAACTAACAGACATTGCCTCTTGACTAAATGATGCATGTACAATCAACCACAACAAATGCACTTAAGACCGACATCTTAATCTCATGCATTCAAATAATTCATCTCTTCAAGAATTACATTATGATTGCACACACAACATATTCACATAACATTCATCGATGTATTCATAATTCAATAATATCCCACATTAACACACAATGCACACATATCCGCGATATGTTCTCATGCATTATTCACATATATATTCACAATTCAATACAACATCATATTTAGCAAGCAATGCACGCATATCCATCATTATGCTCTCATGCATTCTTCATGTATTTTAACATACAATCGCATATAAACAATATGCATCCACAACACATTTTTCATAGTATGTTTATTCTTTATCTCATGCCATCTCATACAAGGTATACACATCACAATACCAATCATACAATTATAAGTTATGCATACATATCCACCATGTTCTCATGCATACTCATCACATAATTGTATACACATCAAGCATTCGCAAGTTCATTAGACAATACACATACATTCATCATTGTATTCACATGTATTTCTATTTATCACAATTAATACACATCGCGCATCAACTAGGATTCACGCCCGTAGGCTACCCACAGCACACATCATCATAATAGATCATATCTATATCATATCATAGAGGCATTCCCCTATGAGAAGCAACCAAACCATCTCCACATGAACAACACAGCAAAAGAAAATGCTGTCACATTCGCCTTCATTCGCCTGGAGAACCCTCGCAGCGAACCTTTGCCTGGCCTTCGCCTGGCGAACTCTCTCAGCGAACACTCGCTAGGCTTCGCCTGGCGAGACTTCCCAGCGAGCCCAAATCAGTAGCTACTGACTTCATTCGCCACCATTCGCCAGCACCTTCGATGGGCGAACCTTCGCTATCCAACTTCGCCTGGCGAACTCGCCAGCGAAGTCCACTGGGACTTAATCATAATTACTCGCCAGCATTCGCTAGGCTTCGCCTGGCGAAGCTTCGCCTTCGCTCGCCTGGCGAGACCCAGCGAACCTGCGCAGAACAGAACCCTATTCTGCCTCTCCTTCATCAATCCATCATCAACCAAACCTCAAACATCCAAATCAGTACAAATAACATCAATACATGTTACCCGACTATTCTACAGCGTTATTACTCAGTTCCAACCGATTAAATCATCAATCTACCGATTAATCCAACATTTGCCCTAATTGGAAAGTGATGAAAACTCTACCAAAACCCCAACCCAACATACATAACATCATGCAATGATCAAATAGAAACATTTCTCACCCTTACCTCGATTAATCGGAGCTTTGATGTTGGTTCTTGATGATTTCCACTTTTTCTCTTCTTCTCCTCTCTTTCTCTTCTTTCTTCTTTCTTTCCTCTTTCTCTCCAAATGTTTCTAACTTTCTTTTCTTTTCTTCCTCACTTATATATTCCTTTTATTTTCTTTCCTTCCAATTTCCCTTCAATTCTCTATTAATTCCAATTAATAAAAATTAATTCCAATATTAATATAAAATCCCACTAAATCAATTAATTACTACAATTAGTTATTTAATGAAATTTGGGCTATTACAAAGAGCTCCCTCCACCTGCAAGGGAAACAACACTAGAAACAAACGGTTAACCAACCTGGCTTATGTTTCAAAATGCATATGTTCGACAATGGCGTAATGCTCCATTCGACATGGAAATGCTACGCGTTTTTATTTGGTAGATGCAAATATGACACTATATGCCAATGCAGATGCAGGCTCGAACTGCCGGGATACAGAAAATCGCATCAGCAAAATAAATGCTGAAGATAATGCCCACTCCGCTGGGGATAACCAGGTGTCACAGAATTGTTCCAGCAAAATAAATGCTGGAAGAGTGAAGCCCGCTTCGCTGAGGAATAACTGAATGCGCCAATCATGATTGGACTTCTGCTGGAGAGTGAACGGGTATCCCACGGTATTCCGGCAAAATAAATGCTAGGACACACAACCAACTCGGCCGGGGAGAGTCTTAATCTTCGAGTTCCACTGGGAGGAAAGAAAACACTTGCTGAAAAGAGAGAACTCTGCTGAGGACGAAACGACTCTCTTGGGGAAAATCAACTGACTCCGTTGGGGGGAGTAAATGACCCTTCTGGGAAGGGGATCTGTCTAAGTGCAGCTCACAAGTTGGAAATATTAATCTTCTGAGGCTAAACCACTCTGCTCGGGATGCACTGTCTGAATACTGCCTTTGATCTCGGAATCGCTAATTCTGCTGAGGGTGGACGACCCTGCTGGAGAATAACCTTTGGATAAGCTACGACTAGCTGGGGAATTTGATCCTTCTTTAGTAAGGAACATTGTCATCTCAGAAGCGCGACCTGCGTGGGGATCGAGTCTTTCCGTTACGAGCTTCTGGTAAGTACTGCAATCTTTTGATCGTCCACTTCATGCGGCTACGAGCCCTGCAACACCACGAACAAGACAAGACAAGTCTATCCAACCAAATCTATTCAGGTTAGTATTAGTGACATTATTTTCAGTTAATTCAAAGTTTTAGCAATTATTGGCAAGGGCCAGCGACGTTATACACTTGCTAGTTTTATTAAACCTAGGCGTTTATCATGTACAAAACAGTAAAGAACCAGCATCAAGTACTGAATAACATGTTTTATTGATTGGGCCCCTAAATGGGCGGAGTTTTGTACACGGGATGTAACTCCTGAAAAGAGGGAGCTACGCACAACAAATATACAAGTATGCACAAGAAGCATAAAATATAATGACAAATCAAATTTGTACACATGTCGGCAACGGGATGCAGAAGAACATCATGAGTTGATCCTCCTATGACTCGCTCGACTCTAATGCTTTCCCGGTATTCACACTTCCGAAGAGATTGTATCTGATAATCGACTCCTCAGGTATACTCCCGCACCAATGCTCACTGCAGTATCGAATTCGGACCGCAGACATTTGCTTTTCAAATCCCTAACTTTTGCGTGAACTGCCCTTTACGGGTTTTCAGTTCACCAGGATACCCTTTTTTGCCGAAGCCGCCCAGTGTAGGTTTTCAACTTCGCGGGTGTACATTTTTTTTCAATTTTTATCCCTAACTTTTGCCCGAACCTTTCATTCTGTTTTTGGTTCGCCAGGATGCCCCATTTTTGCCTGGACTCTCTTTTTTCTGTCCAGCGGGTCAATTTCAAGCAAAGTATTTTTTAACTGCGTCCGAATTCACAGGCGACGTAAAGTCTTCATCGTCCATGGTGGACAACAATAAAGCCCCTCCTGAAAAGACTTTTCTGACAACGTATGGCCCTTCGTAGTTGGGGGTCCACTTGCCCCTGTGATCTGCCTGTGGCGGGAGAATCCTTTTTAGCACAAGGTCACCCGTCTGAAAGCTCCGAGGATGTATCTTCTTATCATATGCTTTCTTCATTCGGCTCTGGTACAAACGACCGTATGCTAGAGAAGCTAGCCTCTTCTCATCCATTAAACTTAGCTGGTTCAACCTGTCCTTCACCCATTCTGCCTCGTCTAGTTGGACATCTCGTAATACTCTCAGCGAAGGAATCTCAACTTCCAGTGGTAACACTGCTTCCATTCCATATACCAACGAGAACGGGGTTGCCCCGGTTGATGTGTGTACCGTCGTACGATAACCGTGCAAAGCGAAAGGTAGCATCTCGTGCCAATCCTTATAGGTCACCACCATCTTCTGAACGATCTTCTTTATGTTCTTATTGGCCGCTTCCACAGCGCCATTCATCTTGGGTCGGTAAGGGGAGGAGTTGTGATGCTCGATCTTAAAACTCTGACTCAGCTCCTTCATCATTTTGTTATTCAGGTTTGATCCGTTGTCGGTGATTATCCGCTCGGGGATCCCATATCTGCAAATGATATCTCTCTTGATGAATCTGGCTACCACCTGTTTGGTCACATTCGCATAGGATGCCGCTTCCACCCACTTGGTGAAATAATCGATTGCTACTAGAATGAACCGGTGTCCGTTAGAAGCAGTCGGCTCGATCTTTCCAATCATATCGATTCCCCACATTGAAAATGGCCACGGTGACAACATCACGTTCAGAGGACTCGGAGGCACATGGATCTTATCTGCATAGATCTGGCACTTATGACATCTCTTCGCAAACTTGAAACAATCAGTTTCCATGGTTAGCCAAAAATAGCCTGCCCGCAGCAGCTTCCTCGTCATAGGCATGCGTACCAAATGTACCCTTATGTATTTCCTCCATGAGCAGCTTTGCCTCTTTCTCATCTACACAACGGAGTAGCACCAAGTCGTGATTTCTTCTGTATAAGACACCGTCCGGATTCAAATAGAAATTACCCGCCAATCTCTTGAGAGTCTTCTGATCGTGACTGGATGCCCCAGCCGGATACTCTTTGCTTTTCAGGAAATTAAGGATATCGAAATACCATGGTTTATCATCAGATGCTTCGTCAATGGCAAACACGAAGGCGAGTCTGTCAAGCCGAGAGATAACAATTCTGGGAGCCTCATTCCAGAAGTTGACTTTGTACATGGAAGACAAAGTGGCCAGGGCGTCGGCCATTTGATTCTCTACTCGCGGTACATGATGCAATTCAACCTTGTCAAAGAAAGGCAACAATCTCCTTGCGTAATTCATGTACGGTATCAAATTAGGCTGACGTGTCTCCCATTCCCCTTTTATTTGATTCACCACCAGAGCTGAGTCTCCGTATACATCCAGATTTTTGATTCGCAAATCAATGGCTTCTTCAAGCCCCATGATACAAGCTTCGTATTCGGCTTCATTATTGGTAACTGGAAAGGTCAATCGAGCAGTAAACGGGATGTGCGACCCGTGTGGAGTAGTGATGATTGCCCCTATTCCGCTACCGTAGGCATTTACAGCTCCGTCAAAGATCAACTTCCATTTGGAACCCAATTCTGGTCCTTCGTCTGGCAACGGCTCTTCACAATCTTTCATCTTTAGGTACATGATATCCTCGTCAGGAAAATCAAGCCTCATCGATTGGTAATCCTCAATAGGCTGCTCTGCCAAGTACTCAGACAATACACTCCCCTTTATAGCCTTCTGCGAGACATACTGGATGTCATATTCGGTCAGAACCATCTGCCACCGGGCAATTCTCCCCGATAATGCCTGCTTTTCGAATACATATTTGATAGGATCCATCTTCGAGATGAGCATGGTTGTATGGTTCAGCATGTATTGCCTCAAACGCTTGGCGGCCCAGGCTAGCGCGCAACAAGTTTTTTCGAGCATTGAATATCAAGATTCACATTCAGTAAACTTCTTACTCAAGTAGTAGATCGCATGCTCTTTTCTTCCTGTCTCGTCGTGTTGACCGAGAACACAACCCATACTTCTCTCAAGAACTGTCAAATACATAATCAAGGGTCTCCCTGCCACTGGGGGTATCAAAATAGGAGGCTCCTGCAAATACTGCTTTATTTTATCGAACGCCTTTTGACAATTTTCATTCCATGTTACAGCTTGGTCTTTTTTCAACAGCTTGAATAACGGCCCACACGTAGCCGTTAGGTGAGATATGAACCGAGCGATGTAGTTCAACCTCCCTAAAAACCCGCGCACCTCTTTCTCTGTTCTAGGCGTCGGCATCTCTTGTATTGCTTTTATTTTTGCAGGACCAACCTCTATTCCTTTTTCGCTCACGATAAACCCCAGCAGTTTACCCGATCTCACCCCGAAGGTGAACTTGTTAGGGTTCAGTCTCAGCCTGAACTTCCTAAGCCTTTTGAATAACTTCAGCAGATTCACCAAATGCTCTTCCTCCGTCTGGGATTTGGCAATCATATCATCGACATAAACTTCGATCTCTTTATGCATCATATCATGGAAAAGAGTCGTCATTGCACGCTGATACGTTGCCCCAGCATTCTTCAATCCGAAGGGCATCACTTTGTAACAAAATGTTCCCCAAGGCGTTATGAAAGTAGTCTTCTCCATGTCTTCTGGCGCCATTTTAATCTGATTATAGCCCGAGAAGCCATCCATGAAGGAGAATACGGAGAATTGAGCAGTGTTGTCAACCAGCACATTGATGTGAGGAAGCGGAAAATCATCTTTCGGGCTCGCTTTATTCAAATCACGATAATCTATGCACATTCTCACTTTACCGTCTTTCTTTGGCACTGGTACAATATTAGCGACCCATGAGGGATATTTTGTAACAGCTAGGAAACCAGCATCCCACTGCTTTTGAACCTCCTCCTTAATTTTCACTGCCATATCAGGTCTAGTTCTGCGAAGCTTCTGCTTGACCGGCGGGCATTCTTCTTTTAACGGCAGACGGTGCACAACCATATCTGTATCAAGCCCAGGCATGTCTTCGTACGACCAAGAGAACACATCACTGTACTCTCTGAGCATTTCAACCAGTCTTCGCTTGACGTCGCTCTGCAACGCGGCTCCTATACGGATGTTCTTTTCAACCCCTTTAGACCCCAGGTTAATAATTTCGATGACCTCCTCATGAGGCAGAATGACTCGTTCTTCTTGCTTTACCAACCAAGACAATTCTTCGAGAACGTCGCCATCTTCAACAATCTCTTCTTCAGCCTGAAATATCGGGTGCTCAAAGTCGAGACGAGTCATAGGAGGTTCAATGATGTCATCTGAAAATGTTATCCTGCAAAAGGAATGGTTAAATGCTTCAAAATGCGTATAAAGCGAATAACCACGTTGCCATTTTATTGTAAAACACAAAACAGGAAAAACAGAGATCGCAATATTTGTACATGAAAAAACGCCTTTTATTTAATGATTAAACAACGCAGTGTACATAACAGCACGGCCCTAAGCAAAATCATGATGCCTCGGGTAAGACACCAGATTGTTCAACAATTAAGAAAACAAAGTATTACTGTTTGTGAGTCACAGGAACAATCTCCTGAATAGACCAATTGCATAATCCTTGTCCTGGCACGCTTGGCTGAATCCAGGCGTCCATGTCGCAGTCACTGTCTCCTTCTTCAGAATCTGAAACAGCGTTGATGGCCTCGTGACACACTCCACTAGTTGTGATTGTTATCGGTCCTTTGAAACGGGGTGCCCCCGCAGCAGGTGTTGATGACGACGGTTGATATCCCAGCCCAAATCGGTCCATCTTCACGGGAATATCCAGCACCTTGCCCCAGCCCTTTGTCTCACCAGTCTTCACTAGAGCTTGGGATTCCTTGTATGACGAGACAGCCACCTCTGACGCTTTACTCGGCCCGGGACCTTTGTCTTTGATGCGCAACCCTTCAAAGGCTTGACAGGGTGTTTCATGAATCTCGCCGTCGACTTCTACATACTTGAATGATGACAGATGGCTAACCAATATATCTTCTTCTCCACAGAC
Organism: Lathyrus sativus; assembly: GCA_963859935.3. Classification (NCBI taxonomy): domain Eukaryota; kingdom Viridiplantae; phylum Streptophyta; class Magnoliopsida; order Fabales; family Fabaceae; genus Lathyrus; species Lathyrus sativus. Next base: position 470,279,592 of record OZ012740.1, read on the forward strand.
TGTGACTACACTGTCCCCTACCATGTATTTCAGCTTTTGGTGCAAGGTAGACGTGACTGCCCCAGCACCATGGATCCAGGGTCGTCCGAGAAGGCAGCTGTATGCTGGCTGGATGTCCATAATATAAAATTCAGTTGCGAAAACCTCCGGCCCCACCTGTAGAGGTAATGTTATGGATCCAAAGACTGTTCTTCGTGTACCATCAAATGCCCTGACCACCAAGTCACTAGTCGTACAAAGGATTCCTCTGACGTCCAGTTTCATCATTGCTTTCTTGGGCAGCACGTTTAAGGAAGATCCGGTGTCTACCAGTACATGAGACATGACTGAGCCCCTACACTCAACTGAGACATGTGTTGCACCCTAAAATTTGCCCAACCTTTCTTCACTTGGTTTATGTTTCAATATCATTAGCATTTGCATATAGAGTCATGTACACAGCCTAACCATCTGCATAACATAAGCATAGCAAGTCATCCAACAGGGGACCAATCATTATTCTCATCTCTAGAGGCCTATCAAGAGGTTATTATCCTGATTCAATCTCATTCAAGTCATCAGAAAAGAATTTGGAAGTTGGAGAAGTCAGTGGATCAAGCATTGAGTCTATCTCCTAACTGAGGGTATCTGAGGATCAACAAAGTAAGTTGTGGGTTGTGGATGGAGCATGGAGAGTGTGTGGGCATCATGGAAGACTTAGAAAGTCATTTTTAGAAGGAGACAAGTCCTTGATATGATCACAAGAATTGCAGCTGAAGGCAGGGTTTCATCTGGGTCAACCCTGGGTCAACTCTAGGTCAATTGATTGATTGAAAGGCATTAAGGGCTATTGGAGAGATGTGGGGTTCATCATTTGACATGTAGAAGAGGATATGGTGATATGCCAATAAGGATTCAAGAGAAATCAAGGAGAAGAGGAGTTTCTAAATTAGGGTTTCTGTGTAAAATCCCCTAGTTTAGGTCAAATTTCCAAGCAAGATAAGTCAAAATGAAAGCTTCAAATGGATCCTTGGCCAACATGAAACTTGTAGAGGATCTCAATACCTTTAATTTGAGTGGTGGAAGACATCAAGGAGATTTATAGAACTCAAGTTATGGTCCTTGCAAGTTACAGGTCATCTGAGGTATCTGAAATTTTGTCTGTAAAAGTGACTTGACTTCCAAGCAATATTTACCCCTCAAGGAGATTTCAAATGAATTTCTGGCCAACATACGAATTGTTCCTCATTGTCGTAGATTTCTATAATGGTATAGTATGCCTTCATATGATTTGTGGAACTCTACCTATGGTCTTGGCAAGCAAAGGGTATTTTGGTCATCTGAGGATTACAGGTCATTCTTAGCTTATGCCTAAAACTCATACAAGGAAGCTTCAAATGAAAAACTTCACAACATCAAAGTTGCTCAAAATGCCATTTTAAGTCTAGAAAAGAAGTCATGAGAGTTTGTAAATGCATGGAAGGAGACTTGACCAAAGTTGGTGAAAAATGACCTAAAAAAGGCATATAAGTTGAAAAAGTTGAAATAAAAAAATTGGTTTGAGAGATCTACAAATCCAATATGGGTCATCCAATATACCAAATTGATTCCCAACATCATTTTAGAGACATTGGTTCAGCCACTTTTTTGAGTTAAGGCTTAATTTTTGGACTTGCTTTGTTATTTTGTTACTTGCATAATAAGATACACATGAGAAATTCAACATAAAGCAAAAATAAAGGCATGAAAGCTCACATACACTCCTAATATCTCATGAAAGGAGATTTTAACCCAAGTTTACAAAGGGGCAAGCATGAGATAAGAGATATTCAACATATCATCAAATGAGAACTTCCTTGAAATTTCCACAACTTTCTAGAATCCTCCAAGAGCAATCTAGAAACTTCTCATTCTGTTAATCATCACCTATATAATGAAATGAAGCCATTTGTGCAGGGGTTGGTGATTGAGAGTGCTTGCATTACATAGTTTAATTCCATAACTCCATATTGCATTTTGCTTTCAAACTCCATTGAAATTTCATCAATCATCATAATTCTTGTTATCATCATCATCCACCATCACCATAGAGCAATTGGCAATGAAAATTGAGAGGAATTCGTGGCTGGTTTGTGTGATCCAAGTTTTCACTCCAAGTTGCATGAAGAGGGGGATAAGGTGATTCAAGAAGATTGAGCAACAACCATTGCAAACAGAAGAATCAGCATCCATTGGAGATCAATATTGGAGATTAACAAGCCTTGAAGCCATCTCTAGCATCACTCACCATCATCATTTAACAGGTTAGTGTTCTTCATCAAACCCCCTTATTTGTGTACTTTCTGTTAAATTTCTAGGTGTAGAAGTAGCATGCTAGGTTAGGTGATCATTTTCTGAAACTTAGAGGAGATTCTATGAGGTTTCGTGGCAGGGTGCCATTTCTTTAATCTCCAAGAACAACCCGTGTATGGAGGTTTAATGGTTATGATATAGCATAGTTTGGTTAGGGTAACATATAGAACAAGTTTAGATCATTAGGATTGAGTTATATTAAGGTTGATACCAGAAGAAAATGGTGGAACCCTAGTCTTGAAGCTTTCTGTTTGGAGGATGCACGATGGTTCAAAGAAAACTACACGCATGGCTGTGTTCCTGGTGATCAGTAGATCGTTTTTGGCTTTAGAATTTTTAGTTTTCATTGAATATTGAGGGAGCACGAGCTTGGAGAAGAGTCACACATGGATTCTGTTTTGCTGAAACCCTAATGGCTTTTTGGGGAAGATGAGTGTACCACCGTTAGATCCTTCTGGTTATTTGACTTATTAAACCCATCCAACGGTCCCAATTTGAACTTAAAACGGAGGGAAACCCTAAGCGCTGAAATGCAGCATTTACTTAAGTGATGAATCTTGGGCCTCAGCAGAACCTGATATCCACACCCCACCCATTGGCCCAGTCCAATTTTAAACTGAAAACTATTGCTAGTTGCACCGTTATTTTTCTCAATTTTCTTTTAATTTTCATTTTGAATTTTCTGAATGCATGGGCCTAGCGAAGTTTCTATCCGCACCCCTGGGTTCTTGGCCCACCATCATAAACAACTAGGCGTGAATGCTATTCTCACCCCTCCCCCTTTATTTCATATTTTGTGATTTTAATTTCTTTTATTTTTTTTTCTCACCTTTTAAAAATCATATAAAAATGAAAAATGATTGTTTTTTAATGCTTGTTTTTTCTACATGTCCATTATTCTGTCTAGAAAAATATGAAATAATAAAATTGGCATTTTATTTTTGTTTAATATTTCTCATGCATTTTTCTTGTAAATAGCATTTTGTTAAGTTTAGTTTGATGCTTAAATTTGTTAATTTTTGTTCTAATAGTTGCTTTAACATTTTTAATCCATTCTTTTTAGGTTGTTTAGTTTAGATATTCAACTTGTACATACAATTTAGTTCCCATTTTTAGGACTTGATTTTAGGTGTTTAGTTTAGGTGAGAACAACATGAACAAAATTAGGGTTTAAGTGATGACTTAGGTGAATTAGTTCATTTCCCTTAGGATTTAGAGATTGAATATTTTAGATATGGGACTATAGGGACTATGGGTAATTATTAGATCCCTTAGAAATCACTAGGATTCCCCTACTGCTATTAGTATATTACTGTCTATATTTGATTAATTGGTGTGGTGTGCCCTCTGGGGATTATTGTTTGTCTGTATGGGTATTGGGATTGCTTGGGGATTGGGAGAGCTGAAGACTGGTGATGATGAAGCCATTGGAGATCCAGAGCCTGAAGTCCAACTTCCAGAGTTGAAGAGGAGATTCTTGCTAGCAACTGTTGAGGAGACTAGGGTTTAGGATCTAGGTAGAGCTCTAGATTAGAAAGCTTGTTTCTCAAACATGGAATGCTTTGTCTGCATCCATCCTTTCTCTATGATTCGAAGTCTCTTTCAAATATCCACCTCCTTCCTTTGGAAGGATCAGTGAATGTATTTGAAAGATAGAAATTTTGAGGGAAAATTGTCTATATAATGTTAACAGTTAATGAACCACCCTTGGTAGGTAATTGACTGTCTAACATTCATTCACTTCATCTTGTTGATTGATGTTCCTCTTGGAGATTGAGACTGGAAGAAAAGCCATTGCAGATGGAAGACTGATGACCAAAGACCTTGCTTGAAGGCTATGGAGATGGGGATTGATGCTTGCTGAAGCTTGTAGCTAATTGGAGATGACTTGAAGATAGGTGTTGAGGCAGAGCTGCTGTGGCTGTTTATTTTTGCTGTATGTCATTCTTGATGTATTGATTGGTTTTCTGGACTGTATTGTTTGCTGTTTAACCTGTTGGGTTGAGAGTGAAGTCTGTTCACTTTTGCCTATTGTTTTCTAGGTTCGAGGTTGAGTGGGACTCCCTTGCCTCGCTTGTATTGTTGCATCCATGCATTTTACTGTTTTACTGTATATATATCTGATACTGTTTCTGTTTCCGTCTATTCCCTTAGGATCTCTGTTTCTCTCTGTGCAAGAGAGGAGCATGATAGACACTAGGTCTTAACCCATGCATGATAACATTAGGTTAGCCTGATTCCCTTCGCAACCATATGTTAGAGTTCTGTCTCTTCTTCCTCAAAACAAACAGAAAAAACACAATAAAATTTCAAACACAATAAAAGACACTTCTTCCGTAAAAGAATGTGAACTCATCAAGACGTCATTTTTGTCCGCTTGGACTGCTAATCAGAAAAAACCTTTTTCAGAAGGAATAAAATCAACCAAGACAAGCTTGTGTCGTACGTGGCCTGAACTACGTTTGCTCTGATCTTCCATGCAGTGTGGAAGTATGTAGGCATAGGATGCAATATCCCAGCGAGCAACCTTCCCCTCCTTTCCCGTAGGTAGGCGAACTACGTTGACTCTGATTTCTCGTTCCAGACGGGAATACGTAGGCATAAAGTGCGATACTTTGCCGAGTCATTTTATTTGCATTTTCTTTTCTTTTTAACCCTTAACCTTTAGAGTAGGTAGAATAACAATCCATACCCGAAAACAAGCGTGGATCCCGTCGAGTACGACGGACGTGAGGGGTGCTAATACCTTCCCCTTGCGTAACCGACTCCCGAATCCAGGTTTTGGTTGCGACGACCATACCTTTCCCGTGTTGTGCGAGGTTTACTCTGAGCGTTTCTTTTCCCTCCCGTGGGATAAATAATGCACGGTGGCGACTCTTCTGTTCAGCCGGCGCCGATTTTCGCAGTAGCGACAGCTGGCGACTCTGTTGGGGATAGCCATGGTTCCCTATTCGAGTCTTGCCTTAGGTTTTTTCCTAGCTGTTTGGGGCAATCCCCAGCAGCTGGCGACTCTGCTGGGGATCCAACGTCCCCTGGCTGCTAAGGACTGCGATAGTCCTTATGCATTTGGGATCCAACGTCCCTTAAGAGAGTCAATCCTAACGCTTGTTTTCCCGTCGAGGATTTTGTATGGATTTATATTTCTGACCTTTATTTTCAGCATTATATATATTGATTATTACTGCTGTATTGGGGTGTGATGGGTGGTTCTATGATTGAGAGACAAGCCGGACCTGGGCTTGAGTGCACCTAGAATTAGAGTAGAAAGTTGTGGGCGCGTGCCGGCTTTGCTTGCATTAGTGTCTCATGAAATCTACACTCGGACGAGGTTCTTCTGGTTGGCTTCTTTTTCTACCCTTTGGGTCGAAGGGGTTGTTGGTCAGTTGAATTGTCGACTCCGAGAACCGATCATTTGGAAGTTGGCTAAGTGAGGCCTCTTCAGGATTTGATGATGCCACTCCTTCTGGGAATCGTATCATCAACCCTGAAAGTCTGTGACGCCGACGACCGCATAGGATGCCATACCTTGTGTCAGTTACTAGGACATCCACCCGTGAGAGGGTTTGGGGTTATGCAGGTAACTAGACCTTCAGACTACTGGTTTGTTCCTTGATCAGAGATCCCGGGGTATTTATGGAGAGTTCTGAGGTCTGTCAAAGACCAGTTGGAGAGTTCCGAGGTCTACCAGAGACCAGTTGGAGTTATAGTGTGAGGTCTGTCGGAGACCATTGTTGGAGCTTTGTTTTAGGTCTATCTGAGACCAGGGTTTGAGGATTTCTATAGAGTCTATCTGAGACTTCTTGATATGGTTCAGGCTATTCAGCTACGGCAGTTGGTCTCTGTTGCATGTTACTTGCATTGCATTGTTTGCATACCCATTATCATTGCATCCCATTAACGTGTGTCTGTGCTGCAGGTGCATTTGCATATCCTCCGATTCTAGTGCCCAGACTTCTGAGTATTGATTATGGCTGGTTTGAGGAAAACAGTTGCGTATAAGCTGCCTACACCTGATATTACTTCTTTGCTTGGTCTGATATCTCTTGCTGATGAGGAGGTTAGGAAAAGCTTCAGAATGAGTCATGGGAGACTACTGAGATTAGTCTGCAAGCCCACGGCTGATGAGATGAACGGGCTGTACACGTTGATGCAGTTCTATGACCCCGCATTGAGATGTTTTACGTTTACTGACTTCATTCTAGGGCCTACCATTGAAGAGTATGTGGAGTTTACTGAGCTACCCGTGCAGAACAAGGTTCCCTTTATTCACTCTGCTGCCGAGCCCAAGTTGGAGGACTTAGCCAAAGCCTTGCATATGGACGCTGCAGAACTGTTAGTGACTTCTTGGCTTGGGGTTTCAGGTTTCTCTCTTGATTTCTTGGTTGGCAAAGCTCAGGAGTATGCCAAGAGCGGATGTTGGGTGGTTTTCAATGCTATTTTGGCTCTATGCATTTATGGAATTGTGTTGTTTCCTAACTTGCCCAATTTCGTAGACTTGGACGCTTTCCATCTATTTGCTGTCGGCAATCCAGTGCCAACATTGATCGGAGACTTCTACCACTCCTTGCACTACAAGAACGAAAACAGAAGGGGAAAGGTTGTTTACTGCTGTGCTCCTTTGTTGAATATGTGGTTCAAGAGTCATCTTCCCATGAAGGGATCTTTTGTAGAGAGTGCAACCACCGCTAGCTAGTCAGAGCGCCTGATGAGGCTATCTTCCGAAGACGTTGAGTGGTTTGATCGAGACCTGCTAGGATCTGAGCTCATCTTCATTTGTTCGGGGTACCCTAATGTCCCGCTGATAAGAAGAAAAGGGTGTATCAACTACAACCCATCATTGTTGGTCCGTCAGTTCGGATATGCGCTGAAGAACCCGCCAAAGGAGGAAGAAGTACAGGAATCTCTGTACTTCACCGGAGACTTGAAGGGAGAGTTACTGGCCAAGCTGCATCATGCCTGGACGCGTATTAACCGAAGAGGGAAGCCGTTGTTAGGGAAGAATGATTGTCAGGCCTACACACCTTACAGGGTTTGGATCCAGGAGAGAGCCAGTCAGTTACGGATGCCGTTTCCAAATGCACCAGCCCTTGTTCCTATTCCGGAAGCAGAGCCAACTACTGTTTCTAGGGAGGCCTACGAGCAAGTTGTGAAAGAAAAAGAAGCCTTGATGAAGATCAACGAAGGGTTAGAGCAGGAGCTAGCCCAGATACGCAGTGAGAAAAACAAGGCCGTGCATGCTTTCCAACAGCAGATCGAGCTAGTGAACAGACTAGGGGCTGAGCTGACTGAAGAGAAGAAGAAGCGCGAACGTCTGGGGCAAGAGTTCAGAAGCTCCCATGACATGCTTGAGTCCAAAAAGAAAGCACTTGACATCGCTCACCGAGAAATCTCTTCTTGCAATAAGACTTGGAATGCCACGCTCACCAACAATAAGAAGAGGGAGGATAAGTTGAAGCAGCAAATTTTCGACCTCGAAGAGCAGTTGAAGTCCAGCATCAATAAGTGCGAAGAAGAAGTGATGTCCAGGTATAGTCTCCAGAATGCGTTGAACAAGCCTATTGAAGGCAGGGACGAAGCCATGTCTCAGAAGCGGAAGTTAGAAGATCGCTTCGGAGAAGGGACATGGGAAGAAACTGCTGGAGATGTGCGACGTGTTCTTAAGAAAAGAAACCAACTTGTTGAATGGCTGCTTACTCGACCAGGTCATCCAGAGACCAAGAAGTTGATAGAAGAGTATCGGGCTTATGGGAGTACTTGAACATTCCTTGTATTGACTTGTATGCTTTATTTGCACAGTGCTGACCATCACCAGGATTGTTGGTTGAGGTCATGCCTTCTTATTATGCTCAGTAACATTGTATTCATGGCCTATTGGTTTTCTCGGCAATATATGAGGCTTTCTATGATTCAGCTCCGATCTTTGTATGTCTAGCACTGGCGCTGCACTGGCACCTTCACACTAGAATCGGGGAATGAATTTCCCTAATGCACAGACGCACACATTGCATTACAGGTAATTATTAAACTGTATCCCATCTCCTGTATCTTCCAGGTCCTCCAAGATTAGCGACCAAAGAATTCTCTGACTTTCAACAAGAAGCAGCAGTAAGGAAGTCATGAGTCAGGATCCGACTGAGACGCAAGAGGTGCACGACAATATAATGAGGCTCATACAGGTAATAGAAGCCATGGCCGAGAGTCAGAAACAGTTGCAGAATATGGTGCAGCCTCTGATTGCACGGGCTAATGATAGAGCTGCCGATTTTGCTCAGCTAGAGAATCAAGGTTTTCTCCCAGGCCGCATACGCCAACTTGTGGGGATAGCCATCAAGCAGGTTCAAGCAGAATTAACGGATGTTCGAGGCCAGCTGGGGCAGTTCACGGAAGATATGCAAGTGTTGCGCTCGAATCAAGAGACGCTAGAAGAAGAGAATTGTCGATTGAAGGAACAGATGGGGTTGATGGCTGAAGTATTAAGGAACGTACTCAGGAGAGAAGGGGGGCAAATGTCGGAAGACGCGGCTGGCTTGTCTGCTCCTCAGGGGTCTGAAGAACCATTACCCACGCAGGATAGGCTTAAGATACCCTCCCCACGGTTCGAAGCTCAGGATTCTCCTCGTTAGCAGGCGCAATTGATTTTGCAGGATAACGCGAGGAGGGGTGGTAAGAGGATGAGGTTTTCTAACAGAGTATTTGATGAGATCCCAGTGGATTATGATCAGCTGGTGCAACTCTTGTTCCAACTGCAACTGGTTGAGCCCCGCATTTTGGTTCCCCTAACAGGGCAGCCGCCACCAGACTATGACTTGAACGCCCATTGTGCCTTCCACTCCGGAGCACTGGGGCATAACATTGCAAACTGCAAAGCTTTTAAGCATAAGATTCAAGACTTGCTGGATGAGAAAATAATTGAGTTTGTACCGGGGGGCATAAAAGTTTCAGGGACTGATATTCCCATTTCTCCGCCAGAGGTTGCAGACGAATCGAGATATATCCCATAGCCGCTGGAAGCTAAGTCCCCATGTCCACAACAGTTGCCGATGCCAGGGTTGAATTTAAGGATGATAGCGCTTGAGCCTGAGGAATCGTCCGAGCAAAGCCAACAGCATACAAGATGCCAGTATCCGGCTCAACAAAGAATTCAGGGAAAGAAGCCAATGAGGGTGTTTGAAAAGCCTCCCTCAACGTACGCAGATTTGTTACAGACACTACTAAGATTGAACTTGGTGGAGAAAAGAACTCTGGCGCCAATAACAGGCACTCTGCCGGATGGCTATGATGCAAGCAGGCACTGTGAATTCCACTCCGGGGCTCCCGGACATGATATTGAACGTTTCCACGCGTTCAAGCATAACGTCCAAGATTTAATCGACAGCAGGGTTATTAACTTCTCTGATAGGGTCCCCAAGGTGGTGCAAGGCCATAGACAAGCAAAAGTCGGGGTGATGAAAAGGTTTCCCAGATTTGATCGGGCCGTTGAGAGAAGATCGAGACATCAGTAGACTACCCCTGATGATAGCTTCTGAGGATGGTTGAATCGCCAATAAGTCAAAGTGCAGAAAGTCCAGTTCTGAGACACCGACATTTTTCATGCTATCTTGTTCATGTCCTCGCATTTGTAGTTTCTTTTCTGTGTAATTGCAAATTTCGCTCTTAAAACTTGTTGTTTTTCAATTGATATTGATAAACGAAATGAATATGCATGTTTTGAATTAATCCAGTCGTGTTCACTCTTTTTTTGTCTTTAATGCTTAATGCTTGTTTTAGCAGGAATCTGGGGAGGATGACGAAAACAGATGACGAATGATATTCCGATTGTATGCTTTTGGATAAAAAACTTGTTGATGAAATACAGGCATTGTTTCAATCCATAAACACAGGAGATATAAGGAAGATAATCCCTTGATAACCCCTTTCGAGCCAGTAGTAGGAGTTTCTTTTAAAAAAAAACCCTAAATCTTAACCCGGGGCAGGGTAGGTGTCAATTAATTTGACCAAGCGTTCGAATCGTGAAAAGAGTGTCCGGTTGAGGGTAAATCACACTTGTATAGGTCGTGCCTAAAGAACCACAATGGTTAAACCTTGCCGACAAAGAGTGAAATAGTCACATTATTCCACAAAAAAGTCAGATAAACCAGTGTCACACGACTTGTTCGGAAAAAAAAACGAAAAAAGCGAAAAGAATCAAAAGCCCGCTAAGTCAAAACTTGAAAACAAATGACTTAGGCAAAAACAGGGGCATCCCGCTGGACTGGAAAATCGAAAGAATCTCAAAAGATACTCAGTCCAGGCAAAAGTTAGGGAATGAAAAAAAAACGAAAGACGAAAAGGATTGTCAAAGAAAAGAAAAGCCTTCGAAAAGGACAAAGTCGTGTAACTCCAGGTACCCAAAGACGAAAAGCAAATGACTGTCACTCAAAAACAAAAACATGTGTGGTATCCTGAACCAGCACTCCTATCATTCCACCTCTGATAGGTGAACGCTGAAGTCAGATTAGCTGAACATAGGATTGGAGAACATCATGGAGAATGGGTGGGTTAAAATCAACTTTGAGCCTATATCTTTCCTTGTTACCCGTGAACCTGACCACGTTACAACCCGAAAAAGTCCTAATTGAAACAGGTTTTGGTCAAGAGCATACGTCAGTAAAAATCTCGTCGATTCTGACTCCTAAAAGGGTTCCTCTTACCAGATTTCATATTGACATTTTGATAATTGATTCATTACATGTCACAAAATTGTTTCAGTAAACAGACTTGGATTTTGAAACTGTCATATGCATTGCGTTTAATATATCTTTTACGCAGAACAACTGGTGTTACTTGCGAGTAAGCGCATGTCGACAGGAAAGATTCCTACAGTGGAAGGTATGATCGGGATAAAATGCAGAATGCCCAAATGTTTCGTGAACTGGGGCAAGCTATATCGATTAATTCAGGCAGAGTCAGTCATTCTAGAATCAGTAAATCTGGGGCAGTCAGGTCAAGATTCGGCAAATCTCTCATAGCTATGGGCATTGCTCCACGAGTCAGTCAATCAGGGGCAAAAGCATTACCAGACTAAGGTCACCTTAAAAGCACAAGAGCTACTTTTGACAGAGCACCCCTTCGAGGGCCGAAATGTAGAAGCAGTCCATGTCTGGTTGTCAGGATACAAAGACTGTAGGGTCCATTCCAAAATTGTTGCAGATTCAGGGGCAAGCTATGCAAAAATACAGACTGGGGCATGTTAGTATCCCCGAAGCGGAGTTCTCTCCTTTCAGCAAGTGTTCTTTCCTCCCAGTAGAACTCGAAGATTAAGACCATCCCCGCAGAGTTGGTTGTGCGTCCTGGCATTTATTTTGTCAGGAATACTGCGTGATACCTGTTCACTCTCCAGCAGAAGTCCAATCATATTTGGCACATCTGCTACTCCCCAGCAGAGTTATATTCCCCAGCAGGATGTTACCTCAACAAGGTGCTTGGTTAGGTTCCCAATTTCCCAGCAGGGTTGACTTCACTCTTCCAGCATTTATTTTGCTGGAATAATTCTGTAGCACCTGGCTGTCCCCAGCGGAGTTGGCTTTATCTTCAGCATTTATTTTGCTGAAGAGGTTTCTGTATCCCAGCAGGTGGAGAAAGCTCTTGCTCAAATGAATTACCAAACATTCAAGATCTCGGCATGAGACATTCAATGATAATGACAGTTTCGGCAGTATTCCCCACAGAGTTACCAGGATAAGTTTCTCTTTATTCCCAAGCAGGGTTATTTGTCATCAAGGGGTTTCATGAATCAGAATTTCAGAAGTTGCAGCCGATTATCAGAACAGGCGTCCGGTAGTTTGGTTTCCATATATCCCCAGTAGAGTCCGCCTCAAAGTCGCTGTCACGCCAGTGCTAAGAAGTTTGTGGGTTGGGACCAATGAAGAAGTGAGTCCTGACGTGGACAAGTTTTATTTTCTCAGCAGAGGAGATGTGAGTCCTGACGTGGACAAGTTTTATTTCCCCAGCGGGTCGAAGATGCCAGGGTCCTGACGTGGACAAATCAAGACGAAACATGGGTCCTGACGTGGAACGAAAGTTGTTCCTATCGTGGAAAGATGGAGATTCCTTACGTGGAAAGTTTGTGTTCCTAACGTGGAAAGATATGATTCCTTACGTGGAACGATGAAGATTCCTTACGTGGAAGAAAAATAGTTTCCTTACGTGGAAAGAGTTGGAGATTCCTTACGTGGAAAGATGGAGATTCCTTACGTGGAAAGACGAGTTTATTCCTAACGTGGAAAGATGAGATTCCTAACGTGGAAAAGAAGTGGATTCCTTACGTGGAAAGAGAATGGATTCCTTACGTGGAAATATAGATTGTATTCCTTACGTGGAAAGATTGATTCCTTACGTGGAAAAGAAGAGTTGATTCCTAACGTGGAAAGAAGGTGTATTCCTAACGTGGAAAATGTAGTCCTGACACGGACGAATCCAGACAAGAATTTATTCCTAACGTGGAAGAATGTTATTCCTAACGTGGAAAATTTAGTCCTGACGCGGACAGATCCAGACGAAGTTTTAGTCCTAACGTGGACGGTGTTATTCCTAACGTGGAACGGTTATTCCTTACGTGGAAAGGTGAGTCCTAACGTGGACGGTGTTATTCCTAACGTGGAACGGTTATTCCTTACGTGGGAAGGTGAGTCCTAACATGGACGGTGTTATTCCTAACGTGGAAGAGTTTATTCCTAACGTGGACGATTTATTTCTGACGAGAAGGCAGACGAGCCATCCCCAGCAAAGTTGTTGAAGTTTTTACGAGTTGACAGCAGATAGAGTCCTGACGTGGACAAGCAAAGGACGAAGTTTCCGATGATTCAATCTTTTTCAGGATGATGAGAAGAATCCCCAGCACGGTCGCACGAGATCAGTGGGTTGCCGTAACAGTCAGATTCAGTCGATGAATGTCATTCCCCAAGCAGGAGCGCAGTTTATTTCTGCGGTTGGCAAATTTCCGGGTTCTTAGTATTCAACCGTCTCGTACCTCGAATGTTTGAAGGTCGTTCGCTCTTCACCCAATCGGGTCCAAGTCGCTTGAATAGGGGCAGCTGTTGCACCCTAAAATTTGCCCAACCTTTCTTCACTTGGTTTATGTTTCAATATCATTAGCATTTGCATATAGAGTCATGTACACAGCCTAACCATCTGCATAGCATAAGCATAGCAAGTCATCCAACAGGGGACCAATCATTATTCTCATCTCTAGAGGCCTATCAAGAGGTTATTATCCTGATTCAATCTCATTCAAGTCATCAGAAAAGAATTTGGAAGTTGGAGAAGTCAGTGGATCAAGCATTGAGTCTATCTCCTAACTAAGGGTATCTGAGGATCAACAAAGTAAGTTGTGGGTTGTGGATGGAGCATGGAGAGTTTGTGGGCATCATGGAAGACTTAGAAAGTCATTTGAAGAAGGAGACAAGTCCTTGATATGATCACAAGAATTGCAGCTGAAGGCAGGGTTTCATCTGGGTCAACCCTGGGTCAACTCTAGGTCAATTGATTGATTGAAAGGCATTAAGGGCTATTGGAGAGATGTGGGGTTCATCATTTGACATGTAGAAGAGGATATGGTGATATGCCAAGAAGGATTCAAGAGAAATCAAGGAGAAGAGGAGTTTCTAAATTAGGGTTTCTGTGTAAACTCCCCTAGTTTAGATCAAATTTCCAAGCAAGATAAGTCAAAATGAAAGCTTCAAATGGATCCTTGTCCAACATGAAACTTGTAGAGGATCTCAAGACCTTTAATTTGAGTGGTGGAAGACATCAAGGAGATTTATAGAACTCAAGTTATGGTCCTTGCAAGTTACAGGTCATCTGAGGTATCTGAAATTTTGTCTGTAAAAGTGACTTGACTTCCAAGCAATTTTTACCCCTCACGGAGATTTCAAATGAATTTCTGGCCAACATAAGAATTGTTCCTCATTGTCTTAGATTTCTATAATGGTATCGTATGCCTTCATATGATTTGTGGAACTCTACTTATGGTCTTGGCAAGCAAAGGGTATTTTGGTCATCTGAGGATTACAGGTCATTCTTAGCTTATGCGTAAAACTCATACAAGGAAGCTTCAAATGAAAAACTTCACAACATCAAAGTTGCTCAAAATGACATTTTAAGTCTAGAAAAGAAGTCATGAGAGTTTGTAAATGCATGGAAGGAGACTTGACCAAAGTTGGTGAAAAATGACCTAAAAAGGCATATAAGTTCAAAAAGTTGAAATAAAAAAATTGGTTTGAGAGATCTACAAATCCAATATGGGTCATCCAATATACCAAATTGATTCCCAACATCATTTTAGAGACATTGGTTCAGCCACTTTTTTGAGTTAAGGGTTAATTTTTGGACTTGCTTTGTTATTTTGTTACTTGCATAATAAGATACACATGAGAAATTCAACATAAAGCAAAAATAAAGGCATGAAAGCTCACATACACTCCTAATATCTCATGAAAGGAGATTTTAACACAAGTTTACAAAGGGGCAAGCATGAGATAAGAGATCTTCAACATATCATCAAATGAGAACTTCCTTGAAATTTCCACAACTTTCTAGAATCCTCCAAGAGCAATCTAGAAACTTCTCATTCTGTTAATCATCACCTATATAATGAAATGAAGCCATTTGTGCAGGGGTTGGTGATTGAGAGTGCTTGCATTACATAGTTTGATTCCATAACTCCATATTGCATTTTGCTTTCAAACTCCATTGAAATTTCATCAATCATCATAATTCTTGTTATCATCATCATCCACCATCACCATAGAGCAATTGGCAAAGAAAATTGAGAGGAATTCGTGGCTGGTTTGTGTGATCCAAGTTTTCACTCCAAGTTGCATGAAGAGGGGGATAAGGTGATTCAAGAAGATTGAGCAACAACCATTGCAAACAGAAGAATCAGCATCCATTGGAGATCAATATTGGAGATTAACAAGCCTTGAAGCCATCTCTAGCATCACTCACCATCATCATTTAACAGGTTGGTGTTCTTCATCAAACCCCCTTATTTGTGTACTTTCTGTTAGATTTCTAGGTGTAGAAGTAGCATGCTAGGTTAGGTGATCATTTTCTGAAACTTAGAGGAGATTCTATGAGGTTTCGTGGCAGGGTGCCATTTCTTTAATCTCCAAGAACAACCCGTGTATGGAGGTTTAATGGTTATGATATAGCATAGTTTGGTTAGGGTAACATATAGAACAAGTTTAGATCATTAGGATTGAGTTATATTAAGGTTGATACCAGAAGAAAATGGTGGAACCCTAGTCTTGAAGCTTTCTGTTTGGAGGATGCACGATGGTTCAAAGAAAACTACACGCATGGCTGTGTTCCTGGTGATCAGTAGATCGTTTTTGGCTTTGGAATTTTTAGTTTTCATTGAATATTGAGGGAGCACGAGCTTGGAGAAGAGTCACGCATGGATTCTGTTTTGCTGAAACCCTAATGGCTTTTTGGGGAAGATGAGTGTACCACCGTTAGATCCTTCTGGTTATTTGACTTATTAAACCCATCCAACGGTCCCAATTTGAACTTAAAACGGAGGGAAACCCTAAGCGCTGAAACGCAGCGTTTACTTAAGTGATGAATCTTGGGCCTCAGCAGAACCTGATATCCACACCCCACCCATTGGCCCAGTCCAATTTTAAACTGAAAACTATTGCTAGTTGCACCGTTATTTTTTTCAATTTTCTTTTAATTTTCATTTTGAATTTTCTGAATGCATGGGCCTAGCGAAGTTTCTATCCGCACCCCTGGGTTCTTGGCCCACCATCATAAACAACTAGGCGTGAATGCTATTCTCACCCCTCCCCCTTTATTTCATATTTTGTGATTTTAATTTCTTTTATTTTTTTTTCTCACCTTTTAAAAATCATATAAAAATGAAAAATGATTGTTTTTTAATGCTTGTTTTTTCTACATGTCCATTATTCTGTCTAGAAAAATATGAAATAATAAAATTGGCATTTTATTTTTGTTTAATATTTCTCATGCATTTTTCTTGTAAATAGCATTTTGTTAAGTTTATTTTGATGCTTAAATTTGTTAATTTTTGTTCTAATAGTTGCTTTAACATTTTTAATCCATTCTTTTTAGGTTGTTTAGTTTAGATATTCAACTTGTACATACAATTTAGTTCCCATTTTTAGGACTTGATTTTAGGTGTTTAGTTTAGGTGAGAACAACATGAACAAAATTAGGGTTTAAGTGATGACTTAGGTGAATTAGTTCATTTCCCTTAGGATTTAGAGATTGAATATTTTAGATATGGGACTATAGGGACTATGGGTAATTATTAGATCCCTTAGAAATCACTAGGATTCCCCTACTGCTATTAGTATATTACTGTCTATATTTGATTGATTGGTGTGGTGTGCCCTCTGGGGATTATTGTTTGTCTGTATGGGTATTGGGATTGCTTGGGGATTGGGAGAGCTGAAGACTGGTGATGATGAAGCCATTGGAGATCCAGAGCCTGAAGTCCAACTTCCAGAGTTGAAGAGGAGATTCTTGCTAGCAACTGTTGAGGAGACTAGGGTTGAGGATCTAGGCAGAGCTCTAGATTAGAAAGCTTGTTTCTCAAACATGGAATGCTTTGTCTGCATCCATCCTTTCTCTATGATTCGAAGTCTCTTTCAAATATCCACCTCCTTCCTTTGGAAGGATCAGTGAATGTATTTGAAAGATAGAACTTTTGAGGGAAAATTGTCTATATAATGTTAACAGTTAATGAACCACCCTTGGTAGGTAATTGACTGTCTAACATTCATTCACTTCATCTTGTTGATTGATGTTCCTCTTGGAGATTGAGACTGGAAGAAAAGCCATTGCAGATGGAAGACTGATGACCAAAGACCTTGCTTGAAGGCTGTGGAGATGGGGATTGATGCTTGCTGAAGCTTGTAGCTGATTGGAGATGACTTGAAGATAGGTGTTGAGGCAGAGCTGCTGTGGTTGTTTATTTTTGCTGTATGTCATTCTTGATGTATTGATTGGTTTTCTGGACTGTATTGTTTGCTGTTTAACCTGTTGGGTTGAGAGTGAAGTCTGTTCACTTTTGCCTATTGTTTTCTAGGTTCGAGGTTGAGTGGGACTCCCTTGCCTCGCTTGTATTGTTGCATCCATGCATTTTACTGTTTTACTGTATATATATCTGATATTGTTTCTGTTTCCGTCTATTCCCTTAGGATCTCTGTTTCTCTCTGTGCAAGAGAGGAGCATGATAGACACTAGGTCTTAACCCATGCATGATAACATTAAGTTAGCCTGATTCCCTTTGCAACCATATGTTAGAGTTTTGTCTCTTCTTCCTCAAAACAAACAGAAAAAACACAATAAAATTTCAAACACAATAAAAGACACTTCTTCCGTAAAAGAATGTGAACTCATCAAGACGTCATTTTTGTCCGCTTGGACTGCTAATCAGAAAAAACCTTTTTCAGAAGGAATAAAATCAACCAAGACAAGCTTGTGTCGTACGTGGCCCGAACTACGTTTGCTCTGATCTTCCATGCAGTGTGGAAGTACGTAGGCATAGGATGCAATATCCCAGCGAGCAACCTTCCCCTCCTTTCCCGTAGGTAGGCGAACTACGTTGACTCTGATTTCTCGTTCCAGACGGGAATACGTAGGCATAAAGTGCGATACTTTGCCGAGTCATTTTATTTGCATTTTCTTTTCTTTTTAACCCTTAACCTTTAGAGTAGATAGAATAACAATCCATACCCGAAAACAAGCGTGGATCCCGTCGAGTACGACGGACGTGAGGGGTGCTAATACCTTCCCCTTGCGTAACCGACTCCCGAATCCAGGTTTTGGTTGCGACGACCATACCTTTCCCGTGTTGTGCGAGGTTTACTCTGAGCGTTTCCTTTCCCTCCCGTGGGATAAATAACACACGGTGGCGACTCTTCTGTTCAGCCGGCGCCGATTTTAGCAGTAGCGACAACATGCAACGCCATGTTATGCTCTCTCCCCTTCGGGGTCAAATCAAAGTCCGTAAATCCCAGGCTATGGCCTGCGTTCACATGTGCCAACACCCCCTCCAACTGATTCACGGAAACATCTTGGGGTACGAAGGAAGTATCCAGAACTTTCAACAATGCATTTCTGTGAGCTTCAGAACACAATAACAACGACAATATGGATATCTTTGATGGCGTCTGTTGAAGGTGCTCAACAATCTTATAATCACTCTTACGAATAAGGCGCATGAACTCTTCCACATCCTTCAATGACGTTTCTTTTTCGTTCCTCTGCACAGGGACATTCTCATTCATCTTTCCTTTTCCTTTCGCCAGTCGTTCAGCCTCTACCTCAGGCGATATAAAAATTCTCCCACTTCTTGTCATCCCTCCGGTACCGACGACGTTGTCTACAACCTCAACTGGCTGCTTACTAACATCAATTTTCACCCCATCACAGTACACTTCCAACCCATAGGTCCAGGGGACTGCCTTAGTGCTCTCATAAGGGATTGGTCATGCCTTGGTGATAGTGATCGGCGGTCGCCTGGCTGACGCCGTTATAGTTATTATTTTTCGGGGAATCGTCACAGTAGCTACATCACTTTGCTTGTCTGCTGATACCTCTGCAGGTTCCTCAGCTGCTGTTCTGTCGAATTGCAATGTGCCTCCATCTATTAAGGTCTAAATACCCTTTTTCAATTCAGCACAACCCCCAGCTTGGGTCCAACACTCTAAACAATACTCGTCGCATCCCGGATACACACCTCTTTGCAATAACCTGCTCTTTATCTCGCACAACGGTGTCTTGAGGTCGTCAACATTCATAATCAAGTTTAAACCCTCCTTAGTTAAAATGGCATTTGCCCCATGGTTGGGCATGGGCTTTTGTACTATGTTCGGACCCGGCTGTCCAAAATTGATAGCCTTACTATCCAATAGATCCTGCACCACATGCTTGAACGCGTG
Source organism: Lathyrus sativus (assembly GCA_963859935.3). Taxonomy (NCBI): domain Eukaryota; kingdom Viridiplantae; phylum Streptophyta; class Magnoliopsida; order Fabales; family Fabaceae; genus Lathyrus; species Lathyrus sativus. Next base: position 470,298,872 of record OZ012740.1, read on the forward strand.
GCAACCCTCTATATCGTGGCTAGGAGCCCCGGAGTGGAATTCACAGCGCTTGTTCGCATCGTAACCGTACGGAGGAGTGCCTGTTACTGGCGCCATAGTTCTCCTTTCCACCAAGTTCAAACCCAGTAACGTCTGTAGCAATTCTGCATACGTTGAAGGAGGCGTTTCAAACACCCTCCTTGGTTTACCCCCCTGGATTCTGCGCTGAGCAGGATGTACCCCCTGTTGTGGCTGCCGTTGCTGTTGTTGTTGTTGTATCGGTTGCTGCTGAAATGGAATAGTAACACTTGCCACCTGCTGCGACTGATTGTACTGGTTTCGACCTCTGCCCCGGCCTCGGCCTCGGCCCCCAAACACTGCACTTGCATCACCTTGACGGCGCCCACCGAAAGCCCTTCTGTTACTTCCATCTGAAGTGGATTCCTCAGCTTGGAATCTTCCCTATTTAATGTTGCTTTCAATCTTCTCACCCATCAGAATTAAGTCTGAGAAACTGCCCAAAGAAGTATGAAACAACTTGTCATAAAACATACCGGTAAATGTTCCTATGAACATATCATTCATTTCTTTGTCCTCCAAAGGAGGATGAACTCGAGCAGCCATGTCGCGCCATCTCTACGCATACTCTTTGAAGCTCTCGCCCTTCTTCTGAGACAACCCCTGCAATTGGACCCGGTTGGGTGCCAAGTCACTGTTGTACTTATAGTGAGCCACAAACGCTTCAGCCAGCTGCTTCCATGTCTTTATCTGAGTTGGTTCCAATCCCATATACCACTCAAGGGACGGACCAGACAAGCTATCTTGAAAGAAATGCATCAGCATCCTCTCATCGTTTGAATACGCCGACATCCTTCTGTAGTATGACCGCACGTGCACCTTTGGACAGGTATCCCCCTTATATTTGTCGAATGTGGGAGCTTTGAATTTTATTGGTACCCTCAGGCCAGGCACCAGACCCATTGTAGTCATATCTAAGCCAACAGCGCTTTGATTCACGACCCCCTTCATCTGCTCCTCGAGCATCTTGATTCTCTGAGAGTCATCCATAGGACCTTCGAAACCTCCACCGGAGAAAGCATCCTCTTGCTGATCTTCTAGCCAATTACCGTTCCCAGTTCCGTATCCATCGTACCCGTTGTTACGGCCAGCTCTAGTCTGATTCATTACAGGGCCTCGCCCCCTGTTACCGTACCCCGGAGCGACTCCTGCAGGTCCAAAAGCCATTAACCCAGTGCCATTTCCATTTCCGAATCCGCCGTAACCCTGATTAGTCATACCAAATTCGTCCTGTCCGAAACCTTGAGCGTTGAAGCCGTACTTCCCAGCATGATCAAACCCCTGGTCATTGAAGCCGAATCCATTATTACCGAAGCCATTACCTCCCATGTTATCACCCAGGTTGACATCTCCGAACCTAACGTTGTTGACGACAGTCTCGTTACCGATTCCAACGTTACCGTTCCCGGCGACAGCGCCGTTGTTCACATTGACAGCAGGTATATTTACCACAAGTGGAGCTACCGGTGTAGGGGTACCATCCCCGTGAATAGTGTCGACTCGCACAGAATTATGGTCTTCATTTCCGTGCCCAGCATTTCTTACCAATAAAGGCTGCACCAAGGCTTGCAAATTCTCCTGGCCTTTCGCAATGGTCTCCATTGTCTGCATGAATAGCGCCAGCTTCTCACGCATGTCCGGCATTTCATTCTGCATCTGATCCATAATTCTTCGGCAGTTGGTACGAGTGGAGTATCGGTGCGGACGCTGACCTTCAATCCTGGGAAGACCTGGTACAGTGCAGGAAATGAGATACAGTTCAATAATCACCTGTAATGCAATATGAATGGGAATGCAATGCAAGATATGTCTGTGCATTAGGGAAAATCATTCCCCGATTCTAGTGCGAATGTGCCAGTGCGGTGACAGTGCTAGCAATATGATGTTCGGAGCCGAATCATAGAAAACACCTCATATACTGTAGAGAAATCCATTAAGCCCAGAATACAATATCAATGAGCGTTCATTAAGAAGGCATGACCTCAACCAACAATCCTGGTGATGGTCAGCACAAATGCAAATAAAGCATACACATTAATACATGAAATGGTCAAGTACTCCCACAGGCTTGGTATTCCTCTAATAAATTCTTAGTCTCTGGATGACTTGGTCGGGTAAGCAGACCCTCAACAAGTAGATCTCTTCGCTTGAGAACACGTCGCAAATCACCAGCAGATTCTTCCCATGCCCCTTCTCCAAAGCGATCCTCTAGCTTCCGCTTTTGAGACACAGCTTCTTTCTTGCCTTCGATGGACTTGTTCAATGCATTCTGGAGACTATACCTCGCCATCACCTCCTCTTCATACTGCTTAGTGCTAGCCTTCAACTGTTCTTCAAGTTCAGAAATTTGCTGCTTCAATTTGTCTTCCCTCTTTTTGTTGTTAGTTAGCGTAGCATTCCACGTCTTGTTACAAGAAGAGATTTCCCGGTGGGCGGCATCGAGTGCTTTCTTTTTGGACTCCAACATGTCATGAGAGCTTCTGAATTCTTTCCCCAGGCGTTCACGCTTCTTTTTCTCTTCAGTCAATTCAGCACCTAGCCTGTTTACTAACTCGATCTGTTGTTGGAAAGAATGCACAACCTTGTTCTTCTCACTACGCATCTGAGCCAGTTCCTTTTCTAACCCTTCATTGATCTTCATCAAGGCTTCTTTTTCTTTTACAACTCGCTCGTAGACCTCCATAGTAACAGTGGTTGGTTCCTCTACCGGAATATGGACAGGGACCGGTGCAGCTGGGAATGGCATCAGCAACTGTCTTGCTCTCTCTTGGATCCAAACTTTGTATGGTACATAAGCCTGACAATCATTCTTCCCCAACAGTGGTTTCCCTCTTCTGTTTATCCGCATCCAGGCGTGCTGAAGCTTGGCTAGTAACTCTCCATTCAAATCACCGGTGAAGTATAGAGATTCCCGTACTTCTTCCTCCCTAGGTGGGTTCTTCAACGCGTATCTAAACTGGCGAACGAACAGAGACGGATTGTAATTGATGCACCCTTTTCTTCCTATCAACGGAACATTAGGATACCCAGAACAACTGAAAATAAGCTCAGACCCCAGCAAGTCTCGGTCGAACCACTCAATGTCTTCAGAAGATAGTCTCATCAGGCGCTCTGGCCAGTCAGCTGTAGTTGCACTATCTACAAAAGGTCCCTTCAGGGGGAGGTGGCTCTTAAACCACATGTACAGCAAAGGCACACAACAAGAGACGTTCTTGCCTCTCCTATTCTCATTTTTGTAGTGCATCGAATGGTAGAAGTCCCCGATTAATGTGGGTACAGGGTTGCCAGCAGCAAACAAATGAAATGCATCCATGTCCACGAAGTTCGGGAAATTGGGAAACAACACTATCCCATAAATGCACAGAGCCAGAACAGCGTTAAAGACTACCCAACATCCATTCTTGGCGTATTCCTGAGCCTTACCAATCAGAAACTGGAGGGAGAAACCTGGAACCCCGCGCCAAGAAGTCATCAACAGCTCAGAAGCATTCATGTGCACGGCCTTAGCTAAGTCCTCCAACTTGGGCTCAGCGGCAGAGTGAATAAAAGGAACCTTATTCTGTACTGGCAGCTCAATAAACTCTGCATACTCTTCCATGGTAGGCCCCAAAATAAAGTCAGCGAATGTGAAACATCTCAAAGCAGGGTCATAGAATTGCATCAGTGTATACAACCCATTCAGTTCATCATCAGTTGGTTTGCGAACCAATCTCAACAGCCTTCCGTAACTCTGCCTGAAGCTTCTACGGACATCCTCATCAGCAAGAGAAATCAGACCCAGGAGGGGAGTAATATCAGGGATAGGTAACTTGTAGGCAACTGTCATCCTCAAACCAGCCATGATTAATACTCAGAAGTCCGGACACTAGAACCAGGGAATATGCAAATGCACCTGCAGCACAGACACACGTTAATGGGGATGCAATGATAATGGTAATGCAAACAATGCAATGCACATAAAATGCAACAGGGACCAAATGCCATGGCTGAAAAGCCAGAACCACATCATAAGTCTCAGGTAGACTAATCCAGAATTCCTCAAACCTTGGTCTTGGAAAGACCCAAAATAAAGCTTCAACTCTGATCTCTGACAGACCCCATACATAGGCTCCATTCAAACCTCAGACCCAATAATCACTCCAACTTGGTCTCTGACAGACCTCATACATAAGCTCCGATCAAGCCTCAGACCCAATAATCACTCCAACTTGGTCTCTGACAGACCCCAATAACTGTCCATAAGTATCCTGAATCTCAAGTCAAGAATAAACCGGTATCTGAAGGTCTAGTTACATGCATAGCCCCCAAACCCTCTCACAGGTAGGTGTCCTAGTAACTGACAATGGTATGGCATCCTATGTGGTCGTCGGCGTCACAGACTTTCAGGGTTAATGATACGATTCCCAGAAGGAGTGGCATCATCAAATCCTAAAGAGGCCTCACTTAGCCAACTTCCAAATGATCGGTTCCCAGAGTCGACAATCCAACTAACCAGCAACCCGAGCCACCCAAAGGGCAGGACAGGAGGCCAACCAGAAAAACCTTGTCTGAGTGTGGATTTCGCGGGACACTAGGACATGCAAAGCACGTGCGCGCCCACTAATTTCCACTCTAATTCTAGGTGCACTCAAGCCCAGGTCCGACTTATCTCTCAATCATGGAACACCCGTCACACCCCAATACAGCAATAATAACAATAATATAATGCTGAAAGTAAATGACAGAAATATAAATCCATACAAAATCCTCGACGGGAAAACAAGCGCTAGGATTGACTCGCATAAGGGACGTTGGATCCCAAATGCATAAGGAACTATCGCAGTCCTTAGCAGCCAGGGGACGTTGGATCCCCAACAGAGTCGCCAGCTGTCGCTACTGCGAAAATCGGCGCCGGCTGAACAGAAGAGTCGCCACCGTGCGTTATTTATCCCAAAGAGGGGAAAGGAAACGCTCGAGGTAAACCTACCGCAAAACAGGGAAAGGAATGGTCATCGCAACCAAAACCTGGATTCGGGAGTCGGTTACGCAAGGGGAAGGTATTAGCACCCCTCACGTCCGTCGTACTCGACGGGATCCACGCTTGTTTTCTGTCGAAAGGATGGTTATTCTATCTACTCTACAGGTCTGGGGTTAAAAGAAAAGAAAATGACTCGGCAAAGTATCGCACTTTATGCCTACGTATTCCCGTCTGGAACGAGAAATCATAGTCAACGTAGTTCGCCTGCCTACGGGAAAGGAGGGGAAGGTTGCTCGCTAGGATATCGCATCCTATGCCTACGTACTTTCATACGACATGAAAGATCAGAGCAAACGTAGTTCGGACCACGTACGACACAAGTCTGTTTTGATTGTTTTTATCTCCTTCTGAAAAAGGGTTTTTCTGATTAACAGTCCAAGAGGACAAAAATGACGTTTTGATGAGTTCACATTCTTTTACGGAAGAAGTGTCTTTTATTGTGTTTGAAATCGTTAGTGTGTTTTTCTGTTTGTTTTGAGATGAGAAGAGACAACACTCTAACCTATGGTTGCAAAGGGAATCACACTAACCTAATGTTGTCATGCATGGGTTAAGACCTAATGTCTATCATGCTCGTCTCTTGCACAGAGAGAAACAGAGATCCTAAGGGAATAGACGGAAACAGAAACAATAGCAGATATACAATAAAGCAGTAAAATGCATGGATGCAACAATACAAGCGAGGCAAGGGAGTCCCACTCAACCTCGAACCTAGAAAACAACAGGCAAAAGTGAACAAAATTCACTTTCAACCTAACAGGTTAAACAGCAAGCAATACAGTCAGAGAAATTCAAACAATACATCAAAAATTATAAACAGCAAAAATAAACAGCCAACAGCAATCTTCATCAACATCTGTCTTCAAGCAAGGTCTCTATCTTCACAGCCTTCAAGCAAGGTCTCTATCTTCAATCTTTCAGGGCTTTTCTTCAAGTCTCACTGTCCAAGATGAGGACCAGTTAAGAGGATGAACTGGAATGTTAAACAGTTAGTTGACCACCAAAGGTGGCAAACAGACTGTTAACAACATATAGAATGTTTCTCTCAAGAGTTCTATCTCTTAGACACTGTCACCAAGCCTTCCAAAGGAAGGGGGTGAGTGTCCTAGAGAGACTCTGCATCATAGAGAGGGATGGAGGCAAACAAGACCTTCCATGTTTGTGAATCAAGTTGCTATTCTAGAGCTCTACCTAGCTCCTAGTTCCTATAACCTTCAACAGCTGCCAGCAAGATATGCTCTTCATCAACTCTGGAAATTGATCTTCATTCCTTTTGTCTTCAATGGCTTCATCAACAAAGTCTTCAGCTCAAACCCAAACCCCAAGCAGACCCAATACCCCACACAGTCAAATAATAACCCTAGAGAGGGCACACCACACAATCAAGCAAATACAGGAAATATACTAGTAGTAATAGTAGAATAGGGGAAGTCTAATATTTTCTAAGGGATCTATTATTTACCCATAATACCCCTATAGTCCCATCATTTAATTTGTTCTAGAGAAAACCCAAAAGAAATTGCTTTATTATACCTATATTATATTCACAACCCTAAATGATTAGCCTAATGTTTTCTAACTAAACTACCTAAAATAAATCCTAAAAAATTGGTATAAAAATCAAGGGGGCACCTAATATATGTATCTAGTTATACTAAAAAAATTGGCCTAAAAAGATTATGAGAACCACCTAAAAGAAATTCTACAAAAACTATGTACAAACTAAAAGTATTAAAAAGGCATTAAAAGAAAAAATGTGCAAAAAATATTAAAAGAGAATAAAATGGAAATTTTATTACATGATATTTTTCTACACAGAAATATGAAAATGGTAAAAAAACAACCAATCAAAAATATGGAATTTCCCATTTATTATGAATTTTTGAAGTTTGAAAAAATTTGGAGGAAAATTAATATGAGAATTGATGCATGGGGTGCAGTTAGTAATGATTTTAAGTTGAAAAATGGATGATGGGCCCAGACTGGGGGTGCGCGTAGCAAGGCGCGCCTGGGCCCAGTTTAATCAGAAAATACAAAAGAAAAATAAAAACGACAAAACGGTGCAGAAAGTAACAAATGCAGTTCAAAATGAGTGGGCCTTGATATTGGGGGTGTGGCTAGCATTTTGGACTAAGCCCAAGAAGGGACTTTAAATGAAACGAAGCGTTTTGGCTTCAGACTCTTCCCTCTCATCTGTTTTAAATACGGGCCGTTGGATCCCATGTTGGTCAACGCAGACCTCTCCAATCCAACGATCATCACATCGTCTTCCCCAACCAGCCTCTAGGGTTTGTGAAACTTCCATGAAATACAACCTCCACACGTGAATCTTCCAGTGGCTCATGCTCCCTCGTTTCTCCATGATACTCAAAACTTCCAAAGGCGAAATTGATCTACTTTCCTCCCTGAACACAGCCATGGATCCAGTTTGCACTAACACGCTCTAAAAAGCCAAACCCGATAGCTCTACATCCATGGATACTCAAACTTCCAACTTCTTCTTTTTCCAATTTCTTGTCATCAAAATACTCACCTTGCATCACTGATTACCATAAGCCAAAGAACTAATGCTAACACTCAATATTAAGAGAGTTCTAAGTCCAAACAGTTGGTGTGCTCCAATGTCAAACTCCATGAAATGCTCTCAAACTCACTGGCATTGATCATCTACTTATTCCTAACAGTTCTAACCTAATGATTCTACATCGTGCTATCTATTCTAAGTCAATTCGAAAGAAATACCAACCTGGTAGAAATCTGAAAACAAATGGATGAAACCTTGGATTCACAGCTAGCAATGCTCTAGGATTGATCAATGGAGGTGGATCTTGATACTGTATGCAACAACTATTGCTCAAATGCTTTGGATTGCCATAACCAACTCTTCTTGCACTTTGGATGATGAACTTGCAACACACGAATCTTGCACCAATACACTTGGATCTTTCTTGCAATGTGATCTATGATGAATATGGAGTATGATAGGATCAAGAACTTTGAAGAATGGTGAAGAATTGAGAGAATTTGGATGAATTTGCAAAAATGCAAGAGAGAATGAAACTATGTGTTTTGGATCAAAATGAAGTGCAACCCTCCATTGAAGGAGCTCTAGGGTTTATATAGATGCCCATGGAATCATCTAGAACTTGCTGGAAGTTCCTTGTACACAAATCCCTTGTGATTTCGCATGTGTCACTTTAATCATAAGCAAGCCATGATAACTCTCAAACTTTGAACTAAACTCAAAAATCCACTATTGCCAATGGTCTCAAAACATTGTTTCCAATCAAAATGACCTATAATTTCATCCCATTTGGACATGTTATGAAAAATTCCCAAAAAATGGCTATTTAATGACTTAAATCATGCCTTAATTAGGTCATTTTTGCAAATATGAGCTACACCCATTTTCAAACCTCCATGACCACTTTTCTAGACTCCAAACATCATTTGGAACAACTTTGATGTTATTAAGTTTTTCATTTGAAGCTTCCTTGTATGAGTTTTAGGCATATGCTTGAAATGACCTGTAATTTCCAAATGACCAAAATACCCTTTGCTTGCCAAAGTCATAAGTAGAGTTCCACAAATCAGATGAAGGCATACTATACCTTTATAGAAAGCTAAGATCATGAGGAACAACTTTCATGTTGGCCAAAAATCCAATTGAAGACTACTTAAGGGGTAAAAGTTGCTTCGAAGTCAAGTAACTTTCACAGACAAAATTTCAGATGCCTCTGAGGACCTGTAACTTGCAAGAACCATAACTTGAGTTCTATAAATCTCCTTGATGCCTTCCACCACTCAAATTAAAGTTCTTGAGATACTCTAAAAGTTTCATGTTGGCCAAGGATCCATTTGAAGCTTGCATTTTGAATTATCTTGCTTGGAAGTTTGCCCTAAATCAGGGGATTTTACACAGAAACCCTAATTTAGAAACCTCTCTTCTTCTTGGTTTCTCTTGATTCCTCCTTAGAAAAACACCACATACATATCTACATGTCAAATGAGGCATCCCACATCTTTCAAATAGGCCTTGATGCCTTTCAATCAAGCATTTGACCTAGGGTTGACCCAGATGAAACCCTAGTTGACTGTCTTCAACTGTAGCTCTTATAATCACATCAATGACTTGTCTCACTTTCAAAATGGCCCTATAGGTACTCCATGATGTCTATATACCCTCCATGCTCAATTCACAGCTCACAACTTCTTTGATGATCTTCAAATATACTCAAGATAGGAGAGAGATCCACTGCTTGATCCACTGACTTCTTGGATTTCAATTTATTTCTGATGACTTGGATAGGCTTGAATTTGAATAAGAACCTCTTAATAGGCTCATAGAGATAAGAATAGTACCTGGTCCCTTGTTGGATGACTTGCTATGCTATGCTATGCAAATGATTAGACTATGTACATGACCTAATATGCACATGCTAATGCAATTGAAACATAAAATCAGGTGAAGTAAGTTGAGCAAATTTTAGGGTGCAACACATGTATTTGTGTTTCAGGTGTGATTTCCCCTCAGATTCTAGTGTTCTCTTATTGCCTGACATGGAGTCCCTCAAGAAGACAGTTGCCTTCTCCTGATATTAGTTCTCTATTGAAGTTGGTTACACTGGCTGATCAGAAAGTAAGGGCTGAATTCAGAGAGTCATATGGGAAACTGCTTAGTCTAGTGTGCAGGCCTTCTGTATTTGAGTTGAATGGACTTTATGCGCTGATGCAGTTCTATGAGCCTCAATTGAGATGCTTTTTGTTTCCTCACTATATTTTGGCACATACTTTAGAGGAATTCTCTGCTCTGCTAGGAGTCCGGGTGTTGAATCAGATGTCGTTTGTTCACGATGATGCTGAGCCTGATCTGGCTAAGCTTGCTGAAGTTGTCAGTCTAGATGCTTCTGAATTTTCAGGGAATTTGGTCAAGCTTAATAGAGCATATGGGTTTCATTTGCCCTTCTTGGTTGATAAAGATGCATAGTGTGCGAAAGACGGATGTTGGATTGTATTCAATGCTATCTTGGCTGTATGCATCTATGGGATCATCTTGTTTCCCAACTTGCCTGATTTTGTGGACTCAGATGCGTTCTTCATTTTGGCTTCGAAAAATCCAGTGCCTACTCTATTGGGAGACGTTTATCATTCTATTCACTATAAGAATGAGAAACGCCGGGGTAAGAATGTCTTCTGTTGCATGCCTCTATTATACAAATGGTTCTCCAGTCACCTTCCGAAGACAAGTCCATTTGTTGATATTGCCAGTACTGTGGAGTGGTCTTCTAGATTAATGGGGTTATCTGCTGAGAATATTGTATGGGCTGATTGGAGTATGCTGGGGGCTGACATTATCTATAGTTGCAGTGGTTTTCCAAACGTCCCGCTGATTGGACGGAAAGGCTGTATCAACTATAACCCTGCTTTGCTTGTGAGACGGTTTGGTTACGCGCTGAATGGTCCTCCTGCTGAAGACGAGATACAGGAATCTTTGTATCTCACAGGCTTATTTGAATCAGACATCTTGGTCAGGTTGAAGCATGCTTGGGGTAACGTTCACAGAAGAGGGAAAGCCTTGCTTGGCAAAAGCAACAGTCGAGCTTATAATCCTTATCGGCTCTGGATCCATGAAAGAGTTGAAAAGTCTTTGATGCTGTTTCCTGTTGCAGAACCTTTATATCCTCCAGTGATTGAAGAACCCACTACTGTGGAGATTGAGAAGTACAATAAGCTTTGGGTTGAAAAAGAAGAATTGCAGAAAGAAAATGAAGAGCTAGAGAAAGAAATCTTCCAACTCTGACATGAGAAGACTGAGGCTACCTACACTTTGAGAAAGCAGACAGAGGTAGTGAACAGGATGGGAACAGAATTGATTGCAGAGATCAACAAGAGAGAGCAACTGGGTCTAGACATGAAGGTTGTTAGTAGTGTGTTGGCTACTAAGAAAGAAAGTTTAGACAAAGCATATATGCGAATCATTGTGGAATGCCACGCTTACTAGCCGCAAGGAGCGGGAGGACAAGATGAAACTACAGATTTCCAAGTTGAAGATGCAACTTAACACCAAAGAGGCAAGGATTGCTGAAGATTCGTCGCTGAGGCGAGATGCTGAGCATAAATTGAGCGACATGGTCAAAAAGCTGAAGAGCTGCAAGTTGAGGGCGGATTTCAAAAAATGCAAGCTTGACACATGTTTTGGCCCGGGAACTTGTATAGAAGACGCCAGGAGCATACAAACCACTATTGATCAGCATGAGCTATTGATACAGGGTTTGCTCTTCAGACCAGGTCATCCTGAGATGATGAGATTGTTGGAGGATTTCCGAGCACGTCATCCGTCTTGACCGGTTTTGATATTTCCCTTTGTATCTTGTTACATTGCTTGTATTTGACCATCATCAGGCTTGTTGGCTGAGGTCTTATCAATTCTGTACTCAGTGGTATTCTTGTACGCTGCCTATTTGGCTCATTGATTATATATGAGTATTTCTGATTCGATTGCTTGTCTATATGGGCTCCATTGTCGTAATGGCCTTCTTCCTCGGAACTAGAATCGAGGGGGGAATTAACCTGTTGCATATTTACATGTTTTCATAATCATGTTGCATAGCAGGGACTTTAATTGTTTTTCGTCTAACCCTCTGTGTGTGCCGGTATGGCAGGATAGATCGCAGGTTCCGAGCAATGGAACAGATTCAAGTTGAATTAATTGAAGTCTGAAGCCAGCTAGGGAAAATGATGGGAGACATGCAAGAGTTGCGTATGGAGCAGAAGACGCTCAAAGAGAAAAACAATCAGCTGAAGACCCAAGTGGGTTTGATTATGGAAGTGTTAAAGAATATGCTCAGGAAAGAGGGTGATCAGCTACCTGATGTCGCCGCAAAGATGCTTGTTCCACTTATGCCTGTGGAACCTGTGCCCGTGAAGCCTGTGCCGAAGGTTGATAAACCTCAGATGCCTTGTGGACGACAGAGAGCTGTGAATTTTACTCTCCAACACATTGCTGCTCGGGAAAATCAGGTGCCTAAGAAGGGCAGAGTTTATGACCCGATCCATATGACATACGCTCAAGTGTTGGAAGTTTTGCTTCAACTTCAATTGGTCAAACTTCGAACTTTGGATCCACCTAAGGGTAGCCTACCAGCATGTTTTGATATGAATGCCCGTTGCGACTTCCACTCTGGGGCACCAGGGCATAACATTGAGAACTGTCATGCTTTTAAGAACAAGGTTCAAGACCTGATTGACTCAAAAGATATTGAATTCACGCCGAGCAGTGTAACTATACCTAATGGTCCTATCTCAGCTGTTGCCAAGAGGATGGATGTCCCCGAAGGTGCAGTAGGTCGAGAGCATATACTGCAATCCGTGACTTCTGAATCTCCGTGCCTACAGCTGTTGCCTGTTTCTGGGGCAGGTCTGAGAAAGAAAGCGCCTGAACATAAGGAGTGCCTTAATCAGTACAACGACAATCAAGAACTCAGCTGGTTACAAATGCAGATCTTGTCGTAGAAGGATATTGAGAGCTTCAGGGAATACTCCCAGAGGTGGCGGGAACTTGCCGCAAGGGTGCATCCCCCTATGGTGGAGAGGGAGTTGATAGATATCTTCGTGGGTACGTTTTCTAGGTTGTATTACGACAAACTTCTCAACTGTTCAATGAGCAATTTCTCTGACTTGATTCTGATGGGGGAATGAATCAAAAATGGTATTAAGATCGGTAAGATTCAGGCTGGTGAATCAACCTCAGCTGGAGGTGGCAAGAAGGCCTTTGGAGGTAAAAAGCAGGGAGATGCCAATTCGGTATGTAGCTCTCTAGGGAGAAATAGGGGATGGAGGCAATACCAACAACAACAAGTTGCAAGTGTGACAATCCCCGCGCAACAACAACAACATCCGCAGCAGCAGCAGAAATAGCAGCATCCTGCTCAGCGAAGAATTCATGATAAGGATAGAGCCGGGAAAAGAGTAGTTGAGGTGCCCCCAATGTCGTATGCTCAGCTTTTTCGAACTTTACTACAACTGCAGCTTATTGAGAAAAGGATGTTAATTCCGCAGAAGGGCACGCTTCCTTTTGGGTATGATGCGAATGCTCATTGCGACTTCCACTCTGGGGCACTGGGGCATAGCATTGAGAATTGTCATGCATTCAAGCACAAGGTGCAAGACTTGATCGATAGCAAGGCAATCAACTTCTCTGATGATGTTCCCAATACAGTACAAAATCCTCTGCCAAACCAAGGACAAGCTGGAAGCGGCTGAGTTGCCAACAAGTCAAGTGTGAAAGCCCAGTTCCTAGAAGCTGGAAATCTGCTTATTTTATCATGTCATTTCTTTACATTTGTAGTTTCTTTCCTGTTAGAATTGCAAATTTTTGCTTGTAAAACTTGTTGTTTTGTCAATTGATATGGATAATGAAATGAGTATGCATGTTTTAAATTAATCCATTCGTGTTCACTCTATTGCTTTCATTTATTTCTAACGCTTGTTTAAGTGGAATCCGGGGAGGATGACAAAAATAGAAAGACGCAGAGCTTCCGATTGTATGCTTTTGAATAAAACCTGCTGATGATGTACAGGCATTGTTTCAAATCCCTAAACACCGGTGATATAAGGAAGATAATCCCTTGTCAACCCCTTCGAGCCTAGTAGTAGGAATTCTTTCTGAAAACGAAAAACCCTCAATCTTAACTTGGGGAAGGGTAGGTGTCGGTTAATTTGACCAAGCGTCCAAATTGCAAAAGGAGTGTCCGTTCGAGGATCAATCACACCTCTGGAGGTCGTGCCTAAAAAAACCACAATGGTTAAATGTTCGGAGTGAGACAGTCACATTATTCCTCAATGAGTCAGACAACCAGTGTCACACGACTTGTTCGAAAAAAGAGAAAGAGAAAAGAAAGAAAAAAACCCGCTAAGTCGAATCCTGAAAACAAGTGACTTAGGCAAAAATGAGGGTATCCCGCTGGACTTTAAAATCGAAAATTCAAAGGAATTAGTCCAGGCAAAAGTTAGGGAAAAACGAAAAGAACTGAAAAGCAAAAGGATTGCAAAAGAAAAATCCTCGAAAACACAAGTCGTGCGACTCCAGGTCCCGAAAGACGAAAAGTGAACGACTGTCACTCTGAAGAATGTGTGATATCCTGAACTATCACTCTTATACAACCTTTGAAAGGTGAGCGCTAAGGTTGAATTAGCTGAACGTAGGATCGGAGAACATCAAGGAGCATGGGTGGGTTAAAATGAATTTTGAGCCTTTGTCCTTTCTTTCTTAAAACCGTGAACCCGACCACGTTACAACCTGAAAAAGTCCTAATTGAAACAGGTTTAGTTCGAGAGCATACTTCGGTAAATATTGCATCGAAACTGACTCCTAAAAGGATTCCTCTTACAGTGTTGTATTAATTTTGACATTTTGGTAATTGATTTGTTCATTATATGTCATAAATTTTTTTCAGTGAACAGATTTGGATTTCGAAAACTGTCATATGCATTGCATTTAATATATCTTTTATGCAGAACAACTTGTTTTACTTGCGAGTAAGCGCTTGACAGCAGGAAAGTTTCCGCAGTGGAAAGTTTGATCAGGATAGAATGCAGAATGCCAAATACTCATTGGAGTCGGGGCTAGCTATATCAAATAACCCCCAGTAAGGTTAGCCATCCAAGAATCATTTAATCTAGGGAAATCAGGTCGAGATTCAACAAATCTCTCGCAGCTAGGGGTACTGCTCCACGAATCAGTCAATTAGGGGCAAGCCATCTCGAAGTCGGTTTGTGGCCAATTTTTCCTTCTCAAGTTGAAGTGTTTGGACTGGGGCAGGTCGTCACCTTGCAACAAACAGCAAAGAGTTTGCATTTCCCCAGCCAGAATCCTTAGCGTAGGATTAGGCGCTATGTGAAATTTATTCCTCCCCCGCAGATGGAATTGGCTTTTCCTCCCCGGCAGATGGAAGTCGAAGTTTTTTATCCCCAGAAGAGTTCGGATTGAATCCGATCAGGATCAGAGTATCCCCAGCAATTCAAGATTGACTTATTCGGTAGGATAAAGTCATCCCCAGAGGGTCGAGATTGATATACCCAGCAGAGGATGCATTCCTGGTGTTTGGTTATGAATATGTTTACTCCTCAGAGAGTTCCCACGAAGTACAACCAGAGTACACAAATCGATTCCCAACTGAGTATCCCCAGCATGGTTAATCCCTATAGAGCATGACCAGGTGATCAGTGGTTTGAAAGGAGTATCCCCGCGCAGGACCGTCCTTTCTGTCTTCCAGCAGGTTGTTCTTCCTCCGACAGGATGATCATCCTCAGCAGAGTTCGCAACTCAGGGCTTGTGAGCTATTCCTCAACAGGATGGTTACCCCCAGAGGAGTTGGTTTCACCTTTCCAGCATTTATTTTGCTGGAATATGTCTATGATACCTGGTTATCCCCAGCAGATTTGGTCTTGTCTTCAGCATTTATTTTGCTGGAACACCTCTTTGCATTTGCATATATCATCATATTTGCATCTACTCAAATGCGTAGCATTTCCATGCTGTATGGAGCATTACGCCATTGTCAAACATATGCATTTTGAAACATAAGTCAGGTTGGTTACCTCTTTGTTTTCAGGTGTTTCCCTGCGGGTAATCAGAATTCTTGTTCAGGAAGATGTCTAGATATTCATATTTGTGGCGCGAGATACGTGATGATAATGTTCATCCTATCATATGCTCCCCTATCAGAGTTGCTTGGTTAAGTTTCTCCTATTCCCCATCAGAGTTGCTTGGGTTCCCCAGTAGACTTTTTCCTACAGAGTTGCTTGGTTAAGTTCTCTTCTTCCCCAGCGGAGTTTTCTTCAGACTACTGTGACGTCCGTATTGAAAATCTAGAAGTGGTTACCTATTATCAAAATAGGTATTTGGCGGCCGTCATCAGAATTTCCCCGTAGAGTTTTTTGTTCAAGTCTTCGGATGCCCGACTCGCTTTTATTTAGCGTATGCTCGTTTCCTTGTAAACGAAAGGTTGACGTGATGGTTCAACGGTCGACGTGATGGTTCGACAACACTCGCTTTTATTTAGCGTATGCTCGTCTCCTTGTAAACGAAAGGTTGACGTGATGGTTTAACGGTCGACGTGATGGTTCGACAGCTCACACTTTTATTTAGTGCTTTTCCCGCTTCTTCGGAAATGGAAGGTTGACATGATGGTTCAACGGTCGACGTGATGGTTCAACAGTTTGCGCTTTGATTTAGTGTTTTGCCCGCTTCTTCGGAAATGGAAGGTCGACGTGATGGTTCGATAGCTCGCACTTTTATTTAGTGCTTTGCCTGCATCTATTGAAGATGGAAGGTTGACGTGATGGTTCAACGGTCAACGTGATGGTTCGACAGTTCACGCTTTGAGTTCGTGCTTTGGTTGATGTGATGGTTCGACAGTCCGCACTTTGGTCGACGTGATGGTTCGACAGCCCACACTTTGAGTTCGACGTGATGGTTCGACAGCTCGTGCATTAATTCAGTGCTTTTCCCGCTTCTTCGGAAATGGACGGTCGACGTGATGGTTCGACAACACTCGCTTTTATTTAGTGTATGCTCGTTCCTTGTAAACTAAAGGTTGACGTGATGGTTCAATGGTCGACGTGATGGTTCGACAACACTCGCTTTTATTTAGCGTATGATCGTTTCCTTGTAAACGAAAGGTTGACGTGATGGTTCAACGGTCGACATGATGGTTCGACGGCTAGCACTTTGATTCAGTGCTTTTCTCCTTTTTCTTCGGAAATGGAAGGTCGAGGATGATATTTAGATATGGTCTTTTAACGGTGCCCGCTTATTGTGACATATTTCGGGAGGATTGATGGTGTTAATCCAGTTTGTTGATTCGATGCATGTGGCGTCACGCAGGTGGTTGATGATGAAATTAAGTCAGCTTTTATCAGATGATTGATCAATTGTCGTCGTGACAACCAGATTCAGTTTTCTGGATATTATTCCCCAAGCAGTTTGCGCAGTTTATTTTTGCGGTTGGCAAATTTCCGAGTTCTTTGGTATTCAATCGTCTTCTACCTCGATTTTTTGAAAGACGTTCGCTTTTCATCCAGTCGGGTCCAAGCCGCTTGAATAGGGGCAGCTGTTGCACCCCAAAATTTTCCCAACCTTTTTTATCACTTGGTTTATGTTTCATTGCTTTTAGCATTGCATTGTTCATAGCATTTGCATAGCATCCTTCATTCAGCAGGGGATCAAGTGTGATACATGTCAAGAGAAGCCTAACCAGAGGTATTATTCAAGCTTAAGAAGTCACCAAGGTCATCAGATAGAGGGTTAGGTCCTTGAGAAGTTCAGTTGCTTGTATGGGGTTCATCTCTTAACTTGGAACCATTTGAAGATCATCAGAGGGTTGTAAAGCTTTGATCATGTATAGAGTATATGGATAGAGCTCATGGAGTTCCTAGAGGATCAAAACATAGCTCAGTCAAATGTTTGTAGCAAGTACAAAAGCCACAGTGGAAGTTAGCATTACTAGGGTTTCATCTGGTTGATCCTATGTCAAAATGAGCAATTGAAGAAGATCAAAGCCTACTTCTAGGTCATTCAGATCATGGAATGATATGTTGAGGCATATGAGAGGTTGTTTCAAGAACAAGTTGAGAAGAATCAAGAGTGGTTGGAGTTGCTAAGTCAGGGTTCCTATGGTAAAATCCCATGTTTAGTGCCAAACTTCCAAGGCATGTAAGTCAAGATACAAGCCTCATACGACTTTGGCCTCCCCATGAATGTTGTTGAGGGTGTTCATAGCTTTAATTTGAGTACTAGAAGTCATTCATCTGATGTATAGAACTCAATTTATGAGCCAGACAAGTTACAGGTCCTCAGGTGCATCTGAAATTTGTCTGTGAAAATCATCTGATTTCCAAGCTACTTTTGACCTAGAAGGAGGTTTCATCTGACCTTTTGGTGAACATGAAAGTTGTTCCTCATGATCTTATCTTTCCAAATTGTATTAGAAGTCTTCCATTTGATTTGTAGACCTCAAGTTGTGAGGTTTACAAGTTAGGGGTATTTTGGGAAAGTGAGATTATAGGCCATTTTCAATTATAGGTCAAAATCTCCAACTTGCACATCTCAAATGCAACTTTGTTCAACATGGAACTTGCTCAAAATATGGTTTTTAGGTCAACAAAGAGCTCATGATGAATTGATTTGGTCCATAGTAAGAGTTGACTTGAAGTGGTTTGAAAGAAGAGAAATTAAAGGCATTATTTGGTGGGAAATTCAAATAAATTGTTATGTGCACAAAATATGCCAAATGACCACTCAATTTGATCAGAAATGATGATTTAGAAACATTGGCAATTCTAGAATTTTCAATTGACTCATAATTCATGGTGTTTTGACATGTTTCTTCATAAATAAGTTACATTCCCCAAATCATTCGTAAGGCCAAATTCAAGGCTCTAGCTAAGCTGAATTCATTCAAGGTGTTTTGTGTATGATGCTAGAAGCTTCCAATGCATGATGTTGAGCCAAATTGGTGCATGGCATGTTCAAATTTTTGGAGAAATTGGATTTTTAGATTTTTTGGATTGGGCTTGGATTGGGCCTCTAGGAGGTTCCTTTCTGCTCTATAAATGTTCAAAAACAAAATTGGATAGAGGTTGGTGATGCATGGGAGCTGAACAGAGAGAGAAGCCATTGGAGAAAGTTGGTGAAAAAGCTTGAATGTGGATTTTCGGTTTTAGAGATTCATAGGATTTCATCAAGAATTGGTGATCAAGAATCGTCCATCATCAATCATTGAAGCTTTCTGCACTTGTTAGAGGAGAATTGAGGTCTGAAACCACCACAATCGAAGCTTAAAACCAGGTTTCCATTTCTTGAAACTCCTCTCAATTCATGTGTTTTTAGTAGCTTAGATTCAAGTGTTTAGGTTATAATTAAGGTATAGATGATTTCTGGACAGAAAAATTGAGGTTTAGTGACAAATAAGGGATTGATCCATTTTCGGTTGAGATGTAGATTTCCATAGTCTTGAGGTTTTAGCGTGATTAAGTGGTATATTTTTAATCCTCATGAAATATCCCACAACTTTCGTTCAAGAACCATGGCGTTTAGTTGAATATTGAGAGAGTTAGAGATTGATGAACATGGCCATGAGAGCTTGCGGTTTGCGTGTTCATGGCTGCATTTTCAGCGTTAAATGTTCAAAGGTGGAAGAGAAGCCTCCACCGTCCGATCGCGTGGGAGAAGCTTAACGAAGTCCGCGCATTCGAAGGCCTACAACGCGCCACGTCCCCCCCCCCCCTTCCCAAACGACGTCATTTGGTTTAGTGGATGCCAAGTTTGTTTCAACGCGCTGCATAGAACCAAGAGAGCGAGGGTTCGATCCCTTGCATGGTTCTTTTTTATTTTGTGAAAAGCTGAACTGAATTGATTTTTTTGTTTTGGGCTTAGCATGTTGATACTATCCGCACCTCCCCTCCCATAGGCCCAAACGCAGGATACGTATATCTCCTGCTTAATGCACCCCCTGGCATTATTTTAATAAAATGAGATTTTGCTGATTTCTCACTCAAATGGGCCTAGCGCCCATGTGCTATTAGATCCCCCCTGCATTGGGCCCAGGCGTATAACCTTGTTTTTCCCTGCTAGTTGAACCCCTCCCTGTTCTTGTTTTAATTTCTTTTCTTTTATTTTGTTGCTTTAATGCTTGTTAGTTTTAAATCATAAAAAAATAGTGAGTGTTGATAATAAATTCTGGAAAAATTTGTGGGTATAGATTGAGATGTTTAGGATTTTATCATGCTTTTTATTTTAATTTTCCATGCATTTTCCATTTTATTTCATCTTTTCTCTTTTAGTATGTTTTTAATAATGAAATAATGGAATGCTGAATTTGTTCATTTTATTTCTCATCCATACTTCTGAGTTTGATCTTGAAATCTTACATGCTGATTGTGTACATGTTGATGTTGCTATGTAATTTTTGTTATGATTTTTAGATGATTTTAAATAAATTTTTAGGGTAGTTTCTTAGGAGTATTCATGATTGGATCCCCTTAGTGTGCATTTGAGGTTTTAGATTTAGTTTGAACCTTTTGACATAGGCTTAACCCCTGATTTTTCTACCGTAGCATGTTGATACATATAGAATGATGTAGTATTTTCCTTAGATTTTTTAGGGTTGATTTTCCATTAGTCCCCCATTTTACAAGTTGGCTTTAGTGTAAGTGATCATTAAGAGATAACATTTGATGTTCTTTAGAGATTCAAGTAGGTGGATATTTTCCAAGGATTAATTCCCTTTTCAAATATTCCTTTGTTTAGTTAGGATCCTTCATTGTGAGTACAATTCCTCCACATGAGGAATTCCCTGCCTTTCACATTGGAGTTGAGCCTAAGCAAGCTCTCTAAAGGAAATGGAGGTGATTGAGTGTCTGTGGTAAGTTCCTGTGGAACTTACCTTGCTTCTCATCTCCATTCTCCTAAAAATTCTCTCATTATTTCCTCTTTAGGAACCTTCTTGAGGTAGCACAGTCCCTCCTGTGGGGGGAATAGTGCACACCTCTTGAAGGAGCCAAACCCTTAGGTTTCCCCAAAGATCTTTTTGTTGGTTGAGTGCCTGGGATAAGCTCCTGTGGAACTTACCCTTGCCTCCCAACACCCAATTTCCTTCCATAGGATATAAGCTTGTTCGGTTGCTTGTTAAATTCCTTTCCTTCTCTTGAAGATGGTGGACTTGAAGAACAGTTATAGACTGTGGATTGGATTGCTTCCAGAAGATGGCTCTGCTGTGGAGATTGCTGGCTTGTTTTCCTGTCTGTTTTCTTCTTGTTTAACTGTATTGATGTGTATTGATGTGACTTGCTTGGAGTGTTACATTAGTAGTAGGCTTCATGTAGACGATCATAGGCCTAAGAGCATCCTAAGGGTTGAGCTCCTCCCCTTGCTTGTATTGCATTAGAGGTTGAGTTTCTCCCTCTGCTTGTATTTTTACTGTATGGCTTTGCTTGCTGGTATTTGGTAGAGCTCAGCTCCCTTGCCTGTGTGATGTGTGGTCTATTTGATTACATTTACTTTCTTCTATTATCTTTGTCGTTATTCATGTTTGGCTTGAGGTTGAGACGAGATTGTGGAGGCTTATGCCCCACACATATTTCCTCCCTCACTTACATTGCATGCATCTTTACAGTAATTTCTTTAAAGTCATTTCTTTTACTGTTTGATTTCCATTGCCATGTTCCCCTAGGACCTCTGACTTCTCTTGTTCAAGAGAAGTTATGATAGACATTAGGATTCTAACCATGCATGATAACATTAGTTATTTTCCCTTTTAACCACAACCATAGGACAAATATTGCATGATAACTGTAGG
Source organism: Lathyrus sativus (assembly GCA_963859935.3). Lineage (NCBI taxonomy): Eukaryota > Viridiplantae > Streptophyta > Magnoliopsida > Fabales > Fabaceae > Lathyrus > Lathyrus sativus. The sequence goes on from OZ012740.1 coordinate 470,320,304, forward strand.
ATCGAGTCAGTTTCCCTGTAGAGAGTCTGTTTCTCTTCTTATCTCACACAACAGTAAAAAACATAATAAAGGCAAGTTAGTACAAGCGTGTTACGAGCCTTAAGCTACTTGGGAAATGATGATTGAGCGGTCTCCTCTCAATCATCTAGAGTGTTTAGTATATGTCCTTTGGACGATATGCGACGCATTCGCTCCTAAGTCATAGTCTCTAGTGCTATACAAACTACAGACAACTAAAAAACACTTCTTCCGTAAAAAACAGAAAACAAAGATCAAACATCTTTTTGTCCTCTTGGACACTAATCCCCTGGAAACCCTTTTCTTAAAGGAAAGTTCTGTTAACTTTCAGTTCTACCGCAAACGGTAATGCCTAAGTCTCCAAGGATCGAGCTGCAAACACCAACTGTTGGAACTGTCTGTTAACTTTACTTGGATAAAAAACAGCTGAACAAACCTGTGTTCTCTGTAGCCCGAACTACGTTTGCTCTGATATTTCGCGCTGTGTGAAAGTACGTAGGCACGAGATGCGATATCTCTGCGAGCAACCTTCCTCCATAACTCGTAGTTAGGCGAACTACGTTGACTCTAATTTCTCGTTCCAGACGGGAATACGTAGGCATAAAGTGCGACACTTTGCCGAGTCATTTTCTTTTCTTTTTAGACCATACCTTTAGTGCAGATAGTTTAAACACACCCTTTTCCGTTAAACAACAAGTGTGGATCCCATCGAGTACGATGGACGTGAGGGGTGCTAATACCTTCCCCTTGCGTAACCGACTCCCGAATCCAGACAATGGTTGCGATGACCTTGTCTTATACCTTTGCGTCAGGTTTTTTCCGATCGTTTCCTTTCCCGTTCTGAGGGATAAATAACGAAAGGTGGCGACTCTTCTGTCTTGCCGGCCTCGTTTTTTCGCGGTAGCGACAGAAAGATTCTGCAGTTGGACTCTATTTGGGGCAAGGTCACTATTGTACTGAGAGTGCCTTACAAAAGCTTCAGCTAGGTCTTTCCAGCTACGGACATTTGCGGGATCCAGCCCCATGTACCACTCCAATAAAGGGCCGACCAAACTGTCCTGAAAGAAATGCATCAGTAGTTTCTCATCGTCCGAATACACGGACATCTTCCTATAGTACGAGCGCAGATGAACCCTTGGGCAAGTGATGCCTTTGTACTTATCAAAGTCAGGCACTTTGAACTTGTGAGGTACCCTCAAATCAGGAATCAGACCCAGGTTGGTCATATCTAAACCCATGGAATTCTGGTCTTCGTAACTCTTCATCTTGTCTTCTAAGAGCTTAAATCTTTTGTTAGCTTCAGCCGACATTTCAAGCCAGGCATCTCCCATTGAGAAAATATCCCCTTGTTGATCCTCATTCCAAGGATGACGCCGGTCTCCCTGAAATGGATCATAATAAGCATCACCGTTACCAGCATTGTTACCTTCTCCAACACCATTACCAATGTTTCCAAGGACATTTCCATTCTCTCCGACATTATTATTATTACCGTTCCCAACATTACCATCCCCAGCATTACCATTCCCTCCAGCATTAGGGATAGGTACAGTGTTGTTAGCTAGGGGAGTCTCGACGAGGGGAGTATTAGCAGTAGTCCCACCGTGCAATACACCATCATTGTCCACTCGTGCAACCAAAGGTTGCACTAGAGTCTGAAGTTGCGCCTGGCCATTAGCGACCCCTTGCATGGTCTCCATCAGCTGGGTCATCCTGTCTCTCATCTCCTGCATCTCGGCTTGCATTTGATCCATTAATCTTTTTTTGATTTCTTCTGGTACCGTACCGATGAGTTGTCTGATCTGCAATCCTGCAAACACACTTCAGATCACAAGAGACAGGGTAAGGTTAACAGTTCCGATGCACCTACAATGCGAAAAATGCTAAATGCAACACATGTATATATGCAACAGGGAAATTTCCCCCTCGATTCTAGTTTCGGGACAAGAACCAATGACAATGGAGAGCCCCATCAGACAAGCACATAGCAAAAATTCCTCGGGTAAACAAACAAAGGCCTACAGGCAAGGTACAAACACCAACTAAGTACAAAATAGAAAAGGACCTCAACCAACGGGTCTGGTGATGGTCAATACATAAAGCTTAAGCAAAAAAACAAAGGAAAATATAAAGAAGATCAAGCTGGGTGGTGAGTCTGGAACTCCTTCAGCAGAGTCTGTGTCTCGAGATGATCAGGTCTAGCGAGTAAACCCCGTACAAGTAGCTCCAACTGGCTAATGGTAGACTGTAGGTCCTCAATTGAGTCTTCCTTTCCAAAACAATCCTCGAGATTGCGCCTCTTAGAGTCATCCCTATTTTTGTAGCCATCTAAGGTTGCAAGCGCTTCATACAGTTTGCAGTCACTGTGTCTCTTGAGCGAAGCTTCCTTTGAAATCTCCTCATCCTTCGCCTTGAGTTTAGTCTTCAACTTTTCAATCTGCAACTTCAGCTGATCTTCGCTCTCCTTTTTGTTGGACAAGGTAGCGTCCCAATAAGTCCTAAGCTTGCCGATCCTCAAATAGGTTCTATTCAGCTCCTGCTTCTTAGTAGCGAGTACCCTACTAGCAGCATTCATATCTTTACCCAACAGCTCTCTATCGCTAATCTCCTTGGTCAAGTCTACACCCAACCTGTTTACTAATTTAGTCTGTTTCTTCAAAGAATAAGTCACTTCAATCTTCTCGTGTCTGAGTTGAGTGACCTCTTTCTCTAATTCTTCATTTACCTTCTGCAGTTCTTCTTTTTCAAGACATACCTGATTGTACCTTTGGATATCAACAGTGGTAGGTTCTTCAATCCCGAGAGGACAAACAGGCTCCACTGGAGGGAAAGGCATCAAAAACTTCGCAGCCCTCTCACGAATCCAAGATAAGTAAGGGTCATAAGCCTGACTGTTGCTCTTTCCCAAGGCTGATTTCCCTTTCCTATGAATATTTTTCCAAGCACACTCAAGTCTGATTAACTCGTCACCTTTCAGCAAACCTGTAAGATACAAAGATTCATGTATCTCCTCTTCCTTAGGAGCGTCTCTCAATGCATACCCAAACTGTCGGACCAATAGAGAAGGGTTATAGTTGACGCACCCTTTCCTTCCGACCAAAGGGACGTTAGTAAATCCGCCGCAATTGTAGATAATGTCGGTACCGAGCAGATCCCTGTCAAACCAAACAATACTCTTAGCAGTCAAACCCATCATCCTCTCAGACCATTCTGAAGTAGCAATGGTGGCAACAAATGGACCGGTCTTAGGCATGTGACTCATCAACCATCTATATAGCATAGGAACACAACATGAGACATTCTTCCCCCTTCGGTTTTCATTCTTATGGTGAACAAAATGATAAACATCCCCTAGAAAAGTGGGCACCGGGTTCCCTGAGGCTAGCAAACGAAAAGCATCCACATCAACAAAGTCAGGGAGATTTGGAAACAATACAATACCATAAATACACAGGGCCAGAATAGCCCTAAACACGATCCAGCAACCATTCTTGGCGAACTTCTGAGCTTTCTCAATAAGAAAAGGCAAAAGAAAACCATATGTTCCTTTCCTCTTAACCAACTTCCCCTCTAACTCTGTAACGTCCAAATGTAATATAGCAGCAAGCTCAGCTAGGTCAGGCCTAGCATCAACATGAACAAAAGGCATCTGATCAAGAATAGGCACTCCTAACATATCAGAATACTCCTCCAATGTAGGCGCCAAAACAAAATATGGAAAAACAAAGCATCTCAACTGAGCATCGTAGAACTGTAGGAGAGTATAAGCACCACTGATCTCGAAGGATGAAGGCTTGCAAACATATCTGGCCAGTCTCCCATAAGCTTGTCTAAAATCTTCCATTACCTTCCCATCGGCAAATGCAAAAATACAAAATGCGAGCAGGGGATCAAGATCGATGTGCTGTAGCTTGAGAAGAACCGGCGCTTCGCTTTGGCATGAACACAACTCTGATAACAGGACCCACTGATATCTAGAACTCAGATTCAAACTGTAGAGAAAACCGGGTATTCTGAAGGCCAAGGTTTCCTGTATAACCCATCCCACTCACAGGTATGGACCTATCCACTGACAAGGTCTGGCATCCTATGCGTTCATCAGCGTCACTGACTTTCAAGAAATGATGATACATTCACCATTTCCGGTTTAGCATCATCACCTCTCGAAGAGGCCTCACTTAGCTGACTCACAAATGATCAGTCCCCAGAGTCGACAACTCTCAAATCCAAAATCCAGTCGGATCCTAAGGATCGGAAAGGAGATCATCAAAGAGAATCTCGTTTGAGCGTGAATTTCATGAGGAACTGTGTCTGCTAAGCAAACAAGTCCACCCACTACTCTCCACTACTAATGTTAGGTGTGTACTCAAGCGTGGGTCTGGCTTCTCACTCAATGGAACTCCCCTCCCCACAGCACAACAATAATAATATAACGCGGAAAATAAAAATGCGGAAAGTAAAATGCGAAAGTAAATAAAGATAACGCACACATATACAACACCCAAAATAAAGACAAACAAGCGCTAGGATTGACTCGCATAGGGAACCGTTGGAGTCCCCAGCAGAGTCACCAATTGTCGCTACCGCGAAAAAGAGAGAGGCCAACAATGACTAACAGAGTCGCCACCTATCATTATTTATCCCAAATGAGGGAAAGGAAACGATCGGGAAAAATATAACGAGAATGGGAAAAGACGAGGTCATCGCAACCAAGTCCTGGGTTCAGGAGTCGGTTACGCAAGGGGAAGGTATGAGCACCCCTCACGTCCATCGTACTCGACGGGATCCACGCTTGTTATCTAGCTAAAGGGTGTGTTGAACTATCTACGTTAAAGGCTTATGGACAAAAGGAAAATAAAGAGAAAAAGGACTCGACAGAGCGTCGCTGCTCTAGGCCTACGTATTCCCTTGTGCAATGGGAAAGTCAGAGTCCACGTAGTTCGGCTAACTACGGCTAAAGGGGGGGAGGTTGCTCGCTAAGACATCACGTCTTATGCCTATGTATCCTCGTCTGGTACGAGAAATCAGAGCAAACGTAGTTCGGGCTGACACGACCATGGGTTGGTCCAAGTGTTTTACGAGTAAGGTTAACAAACAGTTCTAGAAGTTTGGTGTATGCAGCTCGACCTTTGGAGACTTAGGCATTACCGTTTGCGATAGAACTAAGAGTTAACAATACTCTTGTTTATGAAAAGGTTTTCCTGAATTAAGGGTCCCAAAGGGACAAAAAAGGTTTGAAGTTTGTTTGAAGTCTTTTAGAGAAGAAGTGTTTTTTAGCTTTCCGTTGGTAACTCATGTTGCACTAAAGACTTGTGACTTGGGAACGAATGTGTCGTATAGCATCCTAAGGATGTACACTAAACACTCTAGGTAATTGAGAGGTAACCACTCAATCACCATTCCCCTAGTAGCTTAAGGCTCGTAGCGTACAGCACTTGCCATTCTTTATTAAGTGTTTTAAGAAGTTTTGAGATGAGAAGAGAAGACACAAACTCTAAGGGGAAACTACTCAACCTTAATGTTGTCATGCAATATGCTCCTAAAGTTGGGTTTGAAAGGGAATCTATCCTATTGTTATCATGCATGGTTTAAGTCCTAATGTCTATCATCACTCCTTAAACAAGGAAATGAGAATCCTAAGGGGACATGGCAAAGGAAGGGAAAAGAAGAAGGAGAACATGCGAATGCAAAGATGCAAACATAAAATGCACAAACAGAATGAAAGTGAAGGAGGAAAATAGTGCAGGGCAGTAGCCTCCACAAGCCCATCTCGACCTCAAGCATGCACATGAAAATGTGGAAGAGAAACATTGAAACAAGCGTACAAGAGTAACAGAATGTGGGATGAAATGGCCTAAACCATTCAGACATCAACCACAAAGTCACAAACCGAAGTTAAAAGAAATGCCAAAAATAAACTTGAGCCAAAGTGAGGATGGGAGGCTATATGAGGACAACAAGGTACTCATAATATGCGCTCGACCATAAGCATCACCAATATTGGGTAAAAGAAAGTAGGCACGACACGAAGGAAAGTCCTCAAGGATTCATCACTTTAGGCCAGCTTCAAGTTCCTCCTAAGGAGGGACCAAACCACCTTAAATGACACTCCAAGGTCATAGGACAACAGGGAATATCGGAAAAGTGTGCCCAAGCACAATTAGCAAAGCAAACAAAGAAAACAAGAATGCACCATTTTGAACGACAACACATAAGTGTGCGCCCGAACGGAAACCGACGAGCACATGTCGATCAAATCAAGATTAAAAAATCAAGACCAGTGACATATATCCAAAATATTTCACTCCTAATGCATCATAACGATCCATGAAGATTCGAAGTGAAACGATACTAAAACAATCATGAAAAACAGCAAAACAGGCCCACTGTTACAGTGTTAATCGATTAACGCCAGGGGTTAATCGATTAACCATTGAAAAATGCTTGAAAATTTGAAATTTTTTGTTGGTTAATCAATTAACCATATAGGTTAACCGATTAACATTGTTCCAGAGGCAAAAAACAGCAAGAAAAAAGCACTTTTTCAACACTTATCACTTAAGTAAACATCCATATGATCTCATGATTAATTATACACGAAATTAAACCATAAATCAGTAATCTAATGGACATGTAAACATATTTAAACAACAAGATCACAAATCAAAATATGAATGTTACTACATAATGCAAACAAGCTCAGAATTACAACAAGTTTAGGGTTTCAACCTTCGGATCGGAGAATTGATCCGGTGATTGTTGATTCGCCCCGGATGTATAGACCCAAGCAAGAAACCCTGAAGAACTTCAAGATCCAAACCGATTTCGTCCTCCAAGAAGCGGATCCGGTGATGATTATGGATGAAGGTTACAGCTCGAGAGATCAAGGATTCCGATGAAGAATCGATGATCTCAAAGGATGAAGAGCTTTGAGTGAGGGTTTTGGGAAATGGAGAAAGTTGGGAATTTTCAGAGCGTGAGTTCTGAAAAGTGGATTATGAGGATTAGGATTGTGAGGTTTGGAATGAAACCCTTTAAATACTACTTAGGGTTGGATCCAAAGCAAGTAGGGTTGGAAAGTTAGGTTTGGAATATGGATTGGGCTTTTGGGGGGAATTCTGAAAATTACAAGGTTCTAGATCCTTCCCTCCTGTAAAATTTGAATTTCAAATTATCAAAATGGGCCCCCGAGTGCAATTTGCTTTAAACTTCACATGCAAGGCCAAATCTTCTTTGGTTAATCGGTTAACCATATGCGTTAACCGATTAACACTACTTAATTTTTGAATCTGGGCAATTTTTCAAGTGGTTAATCGGTTAGCCATATGCGTTAACCGGTTAACGCCTTTGAATTTTGAATTTTGGCGCCTTTTGGTGGGAAACTTGCTCGTTTGCTCGTTTCTTGCCGTTTGGGGCTCTGCTCAACCCATGAAAGTCTTTTTTCTGAACGCTATAATCATGAGAGTGCTGAATGTAACCTGAATGCTACTTCTGTACCTGCAAAACAAAAATGGGAAAAGGTCGGCCTACCCCCAGGGCAAAATAAATGTCGGGGTCTCTGACACTCGCTGTTCATTGTTGTGCCCCTAAGATGGAACTTGAGTCACGGGGTTGCCTTGATCCCCTGTCAAAAATAAATGCTATGCAATGCAGATGCTAGAACAATGTAATGAAACGTAAACCAGATAAAGAGAAGGTTGGTTAAATTTTGGGGTACAACAATAGGCTACCTTCGATTAATCGACATGATGTTTATGATTAAGACGAGATCCCCCTCCTTTTTCCCCTGTGACACAATTAAATTGGAGAATGGTCCTCAATATCATTTCTCTATCTTGTTCTTAACACGAATATTAATTTACGCGACCTCCTATAGTTCGACATTCATCATAAGTCGAGCTACGACGGTTTAGCGTTACATTTCGCTCCGATTCAATTCAATAACAAACCAACCACTAACTTTACTTTCCGTCAATATACAATTGTTTTACTTTCAGTCAAATATACCACTATTTTATCTTTCAGTCACTATATCTTGTTCATATTATTGTGGATATTATCTTGATATTATTGTTATATTATCTTGTCATATTATTCATAATTGTCATATTCATAATCATATCTTATTCACACGTATTCGAAAACACTTAATAAATGATCGAAACGCTAAATTTGGTGGACTGTTGGATCATTGGACATTTTCAGGAACCATAGCTTGAATTTATGCCCGACTTTTTGCTCAAGGCATAGTTTAGGACACATTACACACGCACGGCTTTCTCTTGGGCTACCTGATAATGAGACCTTTTATTTCGTGCAATCCCGTGTAATTTATATGTACCCCTCACCCATTCCGATGTATGTTTCGTATTTCTTTGATTATGGTTTATCTTCTAGGGGAACCCATAGTGACTAGCGTAGATCAAACTATTTTCAAACTGATCCTCGATTTGTCATCGAGCCATTTTCAAACACCCCTCGTAAGTCGAGTGCTCGTCCGAATTCTCCATCAACCTATTACACACACTTTCAAATTTCATCGTGGTTTCGATATTGGGAGCACCCTCAAGGACTAGTATCATTTCTCACAACCAAACACTTGATTCATCATGAAGCCGATTCCATTTTCAATCCAAACCCTCGACTCATCGTCGAGCCATTTCTCAAACCATTTCCATTCCACCACGGTTTTGCATACGGATACAAGTCAAACCCTTGATCCAATGTCAAGCGGATTTTCTCAATCAACATCAATCAACTAACAACTATCTAACTCGTTTTCAAGGTGTAAAGAGGGGGATTAATCTTTGATCTCTCTTTCAGTTGTTTGGATGCGAGTTATCTTACTCGTGTGTAAGCAATTGACGCCTCTAACAACATTTCCAACTCAACAACATTCGACCATCGTCTAACCACTCATCATTTCAAACATCATTCAAACACAACTTATTTCCGAGGTGAAAAAGAGAGAGAGCCAAGTCTTTGACTCTTTCTCCCGATTACTTGGGCCCGAGGAGCCTTTCTTACGCTTCAAGTAATCATCATCCGATCCAAACTTCAAACCAATTCCACCTTGTCCCTTTTCATGGTTGTTACCACGAACTACGGACGCTCTGATTCTTCATTCTCGTCTGAATGTAAGATACGTAGGCACAAGATTACGATGATCTTGGCGAGCACACTTCTATTTTTCTCCGTCTTTCTGTCTACCTTCTATCCATCTTCCATCTCCCTCATCCTTTCCTGTAGTCGGACTACGATGCTCTGATTTCTCATTCTCGTCCGAATGAGCATACGTAGGCACAAAGGCCCTAATCCTTGGCGAGCACCCTATCCTGTAACCACCCATTTCCCTTAGCGTCTTTACCCGTTATTCTACCAATTCGTATTTATCATTGAGAAGAAAACAAGCAAGCATAGATAACACCCATCTCAACTTGAATTAAGAGGTTCCCGTTGAGTACAAAGGACGTGAGAGGATGTTAATACCTTCCCATTGTATAATCAACTCCCGAACCTAGAATTTGGTTGTGATGACCATGTTCTTATCCCTTTAAAGGTTTTATCGATATTTTCCTATTCCTTCCTTGGAATGAATAAAGTTTGGTGGCGACTCTGCTCGAACTTTTTTTCCGCGTCCATCGCGAGGATCGTATTTTTTAAGGTACGACAGATGGCGACTCTGCTGGGGAAAATTGCTCCATGCAAGAGAGAGTCAAGCCTATCTTAGTTTGGATTGTGAGCTTGTTAGATTTTCTTAAAGCTTTTCTCTTCTTGTTGTTCGTTTATGTATTTGTATCCTTATCTTTGTTGCTTTTTATCGTTGCGACATTGTAGGGTTACTCTGCTTATGGGTACTTTGTGAGATGGCTCTATACACGAGTCCGAGTAAAACCCTAGGATTAGGATGGTGGTTGTGTAGTGGAGACCTACATGGGTTCTTCCATGTAAGGTTGAAGCGAAAATCCCGCTTGGAGTAGATTCCCTTTGAGATGTTATTATTATGGTGAGTCTTTACCATGATAATAATGTTTTCGAGCCTGAATTGTTGATCCCAAGGACCTTTAAACCATTTTATCCATGGTGGTTGGTAGTGTTGATTCCTTTTGGATTAATATGAACGCCACAATCAGATGAGATCCCTTGAACTTATTACTTCCTCACAATAATAGTTTCAACCTCGATCTATGACTCTGAGAACCTGTTCTAGAACCCATGTGTCGATGGTTATGTAGTTGATGCCTCCGAGAAGTCTTTCTCGTGTGGAAGATACGAAAACCTCACCTGGAGGATATTCTTTTGAGGATATTATTGTCGTGATGAGGCTTTGTCATGGTTGTGATATCGTTGAAAGATATCCATGACTCTGGGCACTTACCCGTTTTAGAATCCTACCCGTGCGGTTTCTTTGAGCAGTGACTGTGGTCCTTGATCCGTTCACTCGGGTAACCTCAGAATTGTTTGAATCTGTGATCCTGCAATCCTGGATCTTGCATTTTTCATGGCATATCATTTGCATTGCATTTCATTTGTTGTGCATCTTGCATTTTCTTTACTTCAGTAGTTTCTCATTTTCCCTTCCTTCCTATCCAGTAAATCAAGCTGATTCCTCGACACCAGTACGCAACCAGAGCCAATACAAGATGAATGATGGAGCAGATTCATCAAGAACAAGTTGCCTTTAGGGAAGAGTTGGATTCCCTCAAAGAAAATATTGACCAGATCCTTTAAGCCATCATTGCGGCCCGAAAGGAAGAAGAGCTGCGTGAAACTACTGTCGTCAACAACAATGGTCAGGGGAAAGGGTCTACCTCCATACTTTCAGTTCATGTTCCCAACCCTTATGGAGGGCCAATGAACTTCGCTACCACAGCTGAAGGAATTACCTCTCAACCAACACCAGCGGCTGGAGTTACTGTTGGAGCTATCCCGCAAGCCCAACCAACTGTTGTTCAGATCCCCGTTCCTCATACCGAAGATAATCTATTGGATCAGTATGATGATGTGCAAAAATATCATACTGCTATCCTCATTGCAAGTCATGTTGCTGCTCAGGATTCAGAAGCTATGAAGATATGCCGAGATCTAGCTGAGAAACTCCGAGTCATGGAGGGGCACGACTCAAATTCTTTCAGTACTTTGGAATTATGCTTGGTGTTGCACCCAAAATTTTTACCCCTTAGATCTTCATCATCATTCTAGGATTATCATCATCTGCCTATCTAACCATAACGTAGTTCAAGTTTATCTTTGTCAAGATACAGGTGAATCAAGGTTCCGTATAATCAAGAATCGAGGTTTCGATAGTTGATCAGTCAATATCTTGGAATGACTCTCCATGAAACAGGTCTCTACATCATCAAAGATACTCCATTGGGTCAAGTATGAATCCATTTTGAGGTTGTCACCCAAAGATCAAGAACAATGCAGTTCAGGACACCCGATTAGGGTTTTTGATCAGGAAAAGTCAATTGTAGTTTTACTTTTGATTTAAAAGGTGTTCCAATGATAAAACCATGGTCCATGAAGCTCATATGGCTTAGTAAAGTCTACTCAATAAGTTTCAAGACCTCAAAAGACCCTAAACATCAATAGTCGATCCGGTAGTTATCAATCGATCGATTCGTTTGACCAAAAAGTCAACTCCTTAACCATAAGGAATTTGACCTCAAAGTTTGAAGCAAATATGTTCCTAATAACATATTTCACCTATCCATGAAGTTTCATGACCATTAGATCAAGGATTGAGGAGTAATCGAAAAAGTCGGGAATTAGGGTTTTGAGAAAGGCAAGACCATAACTTTATAACCACACATCCAAATTAGGTGGTTCAAAGCTTGTTGGAAAGGTCTTGGCAAGCCTTACAAAAGTGTAAAAATGACCTATGGGCAAAAAATGCCTAGATTTGGAGTTATAGTCAAAATCATCACAAGAGGGAGAAAATGACCTATGGACTTGGTTTCTAACCATGAAGGAACATCTGGTATGATGTGTATATGGAGCTTTGTACCAGATTTGGGGAGAGAATCAAAGCAAAACTAAAAATCTAGCCATAATCCCTTTTGTTTATTATAAAAAGTACAAAAGTGTACTTGACAGAGAGTGTGGATTTGATAAGTTTGCTTTAAACTCCTCTGTAGCCCCTACAAACTAGCATAAAGGCAGCTGTTAGTGAGGTTATTAACTCTTAGAAAAGAGATAAAACCAGCAGATGCAAGTGACCATTTGAAATGCTAAAGACTTTTCCCACCAAAGTGCAAGTTTGCATTGTAATTCCAATTCTGCCCCAACTCTCATGTGGCCTATAAATAGAGGGATCATTCCATTCTTTCTACAACACCAGAGCTCTCAATATTCAAGAGAAACCACAACTGTCCTTCTTACTCTCTTTGCTTGCAAGTAAAGAAATTCTCCAAAACCACCAAAAATGTCACTTTGCATTTTTCACATCAATCCTTTGTCTAAACACAAAACCACTTCAAAGACCATATACACAAACTTAAAATGGTCATTTGAAGTTGTTCCCACCCTTAATTTCATCAGGAGAAGCATAGAACAAAAAGTCAACCTTCATACCACCTCATATTGTTATGTTAAGTTGGTTTGTTAACCATGTTGTCCAAAATTGTGTTGAGGTTTGAGTTTGTCAATACCATGGTATCTTCTGTTAGAATGCCATTAAGGTTAGTATGTGTGTTTATTACTTTTGTAAAAGTATAAGTTGATCTTTTGATTAGGTTTATGATTTGTAACATTCTTATGTTAAAATGGTTACCAAACTGTTTTGGAAAAAACTATCAACATGAGGGGGCTTAGTTTAATTGCTTCAAACTTAATAGTGTTATGGTTGATGTTTCTCATTGATCAAAAAACTTAACTTTGTTCATGTTTCTAGATCTATTTAGCATAGTTAGGCTTGCTTTATGGACTGTCATTAGGGTTGTCTTTAGGATTTAAGTTTGTCATTGTTTAAATCATTGAAGGTTATTTTTGCTTAGAGGTTGTCACCATAATTCTGTTGGGAGCATTTGATATGTGGTTAGTCAACTAGGGTATACAGTTTCATCTTGAACATTGCCATTGTTTAGTACCTTTCATTTATGAGCTTAACCTTGAATTTGTCCAGCTTAGTATAGTTACACTTGGGCTGTCTTTGAGATTTTGTTGATTTAAGATTTCTGTTGGAAGTTGTGTTGGAGCTGTCCATTCATGTTTGAGAGGCTTAAGTAGATAGATGATTTAATGGTTGTCCTGAAGTTCAAAACTGTTGTGTGCCTCAATTCTGTTTAGATCCTTGAAAGGCAGTTTTGTTTTGGTTGGCTGATTGATTGTATTTTAGTGTGGTTGGTGCTGAGCTCCCACTGTCGTTGGCCACTAGTGTCTATATTGTTATAGGCTATTTGAGTTTAGGACTTAATATTTCTTTCTCTGTTGGTATAATGTAATGAAGAGAGGGTTGTTATTACAAGTCTGTTGGAACTCATGGCAAGTTGAATTTTTAAGCCTTGTTGACATTTCAGGTCTGTTGTCCATAGGTCTGTTGGGGGGTTTATTATTTAGGATTTAGATTTGCATTTAAGGCTTACTTAGAAGTAGCTCAGGTCTAGGTTGAGGTATTGGTGTGTGGAACTTTTGCTTTTTCCTTATGGGTTGTAAAACCAATTTTTGAGTAGGTTGATTTATCAATTTGTTGCCAGTTCTTTATCTTGAGGTGAGATTAATCATTGTTGTCACATAAGGTCTCATTTCTCAACTGTTGCACTTTTTTAGTGCATTAACTTGTGGATTTTTTGTGGTTACCGCCATTAAGCATTGCTTTAGGCATTGTAATTTTCTTGCATAATTAGCTCACTAGGTTGGCAGTTGGTTGATCACTTGTTGATCCATGAAAGAAACTGAACCCTTCTTTTAAATTTATTCTTGAAGAAAGTATCTGCAACATGTTCAAACCTTTACCATGGATGTTTAATTACTACCAAGACCTGCTTGCATTAGTAACTGACACTTGAAAGAGTTTAGGCTGGTTTTCTTGATTTTGAACTTTGGTAATTATCATGAAGAAGTTAGTGTTTGATATGGTAATTATCAAACTTTCACTTTTATTTGAGGAATTTGCAACTGTCATACTTGATTTTTTTGTGAATCTAACTAACCTATATGTGTGCATTGGTGGCTGTATTGAGGTTATTAGATTTACATCATGTTGTCTATATGAGTTGTTGCTTCTGTTAACAAGATTAGTCTTGTATGGTTGGTTTTCATTTTGTTTTTAACTTACTGTTGGAGCCATGATTGGAATTCATTCAATGGATATTGATTGGAACACCAAGAGTTAACTGTCGATAGTTGCTTTAAGTTTGTTAACTTTTGTTGTCATTAAATTTATTCTCAAGTTGTTACAATGTGGTGTGTATGAGATATGCAGCTCATGTTAAATGGATTAGGGGCAATTACTGTCATGAATTTGCTTGAACATCAATTTCATCTTTAACCACTCTCATACCAACTTTTTGCTTTAATGTGTTTTGAACAAACCTTCTTTTTAGAACTCCTTCTTTTACATATTTGGAACTTTCTCAAACCATCTTTTACCTTTAATCATGTTTGTATCAACTCTAAAGTTTCAAAATGCACCTCAAGATATCCCATTTGCATGAGCATTCGAATTTTTGTTTGGGTGTAGTATTTGAAAATTTGGTTGGTGTCATTCTCTTCCTCATGAAAAATCAAGTGTGTTTGACTCAAATTTCATTAATTTTGGTATATATGCAGTTGGGGTGGCTTGATACAATGGATGTATTGCCACCCCAGTGGTTATTGCCTTGCCATAAGAACTTGCTATGCCCAATGACACGAGCTCGACCCTCAGCAAGGGCATTTTTTGTGTATTTTTTATGTTTTTTCATGTTTTTGCTATATCTTCTTCCTTTCCCATTTGGTTATCACACGTGTGAAATGGTTGGGTTGGCAAAATTTTGAGTATATGACCCCAAGGTCTTGAGTTCAAGCCTTGGGTGAGACATTTCCTTTATTTTAACAACTAGTTTATTTGATTTTTATTTGATTTCATTTAAAATTCAAAGTAGCATAACTTCTTCATTTTTAATCATTTTTAAATGATTCTTTTTACTAAATTCTTGTATTAATGTATATTTTCACATAATAATTAAAGAATTCTAAAATTCCTATTTTAGAAACACTTTAATTTGCGAGAAAATTGTAATCCATTTTAAGATTTTCACCCTCCTATCTCTCACCCTTCATTTCAAACTTTGATCTTACTCCATTTGAGTTTAAGTTGAAATTTGTATAGGATTGGCTTGTTAGCTTCCTTGTATGCTTGAATTTGGATTTCAAACTCTTGCTTGTAAACATCTAAGTGATTCACTTCTTGAACTTATGAAATCCCCATGAAATGTTAAACATCCTACTTACATTGTTGTAACATTGTCTAATTATCTATCGTTGATTGTCATCAAATGTATGATGTTTACTCATGTAGTTATATATGACATCCTTAAAATCATCTTTGTTAAGATATATCCCCATCTTTGTTAAGATATGCCATTGGTTTTTACTTTCATTTTAAGTCTTATAAGAACTTACCTTTAGGTATTGAAATGTCTTTAAGTACACTTTGGTGGTAATCATTGATCTTGATTGAAATCCTTGCTTAACATTGTTATATGCTTGTTTGTTCTTGGTTGTAACCATGTCTCTTGTATTCATCATGTTGGAATGTTTATAATTTGTGAAGTTACTTTCCCCAAGTGATGGAATTCTTTAGTTCTCATCAAGTTGCCTCATCTTTTCCATTCAAAGGAAAGTTTCTCTATTGACCTCCAGGGTCATAGATAGCTCATGCTCTCCCCTTGACTTTGTTAAGTCATCTTTGAACCATAACTTAGTTAAGTTAGAACCTACAAGTCATTAGACTTTGCTTTAAGTCTACAAGACCTACCCCTTGTTAGGAGTATCCTTCAATTAGAACTTTTTAGGTAGGGTTGGTTAACTCTATGTAAGAATCATTGTCATGATTACTTACTCCCCCTCTTGGCTTTTGTGAAAGTCAGTATCCTTTGAGTGTACAACTTAGAAATAGAGATTTTTGTTAAACTCTATGCAAGCATTGTTATGTTTGTTCCCCTTTGAACGTTGATCATCATTAAGTGTTCATCTATCCCTAGTGAGGTAAACTACGGTTGCTCTGATCCTATCCTAGTTAGGATACGTAGGCAGAGGATGCGATATCTTTGTGAGAAAATTTAGAAACTATACTTAGGTATTTACCTACAACTTTACCTTATACCCTATACCAAACCATAGCAAACATTTAGCAAACTTATCATACAAACATACAAAAGGTTCCTGTAGAGTACTACAGATGTTTAGGACGTGAAATACCCACCCTAGGCATAACCAACCCCCGATCCCCGAATCTTTTAGCATTGTTGTTACATCGCGCAAAAGGTTTTTCTTTCTTTAACCTTTCCTTTGGATAAATCAAAGTCTGGTTGTGAATTTAATGAATTAAGATTCAAGTTAATCCAATAGCTTGACATCACGATTCTCACCGCAACACTTGGTGCCTGATGTTGTCATTCCTCCCAAGTTCAAAGTGCCTGAATTCTCAAAGTACAAAGACCTCAGCTGCCCGAATATTCATCTGAAGATGTACTGTCGCAAGATGGCTTCCTATGCCAGGGACGAAAAGCTAAGGATTCATTGCTTCCAAGACAGCTTGTCTGGGGCATCCCTCGAATGGTATATCCAGCTGGAGCGTAATAGTGTGCGCACTTGGGCTGAGCTAGCTGATGCATTTGTCAAGCAATACAAGTACAACACCGACCTTGCTCCGAATTGTACTTAACTTTAGAGTATGACTCAGAAGGACAACGAATCCTTCGAAGAGTACGCACAATGATGGAGAGAGCTAGCTGCAAGGGTGCATCCAACTTTAGTCGATCGTGAACTAATTGACATATTCATGGGTACCTTGCAAGGCCAATACTACGAGAAGCTGATCGGTAGTGTCTCTACTGGATTCTCTGACTTGGTGATCGTTGGTGAGAGAATTGAAGAAGGTTTGAAGAGTGGAAAAATCCAAGGAGGTTCTAGCAACCAGCCTACCGCCAAGAAGCCTTTCAATGGATACAAGAAGAAAGAGGGTGAAACAAATGTTATCTCTTTGCAAAAAGAGCAAGCTTCTCAACAAGCTCCCGCTCCTATGCCTTATCAAATCCCTTACCATCCGTATCCGTATGTTGCTGCTACACAATATGCTCCAATGCCTTATTCTTCAGCTGTTCAAGCAGTTCAAACTCAAATTCCACAACAACAGACTCCTCTGCAACAAGCCGACAATCAGTAAGGATACCAATATCCTCCTTAGCAAGAACAGCTGCAAGCTGCTCAACAACAACAAGGTGCTCGCCAACAGCATCAGCAGAGGAAATGGAGGCCAGATAGAGTTTTTGATCGTCTACCAATGACATATGCTAGTATCTTTGCTCAATTGATGGAGAAAAAGGCTATCATTCCGAGAGATTTGGTTCCCCCAACTGTCATTCCTGCCGACTATGATGCAAATGCTCATTGTGAGTTTCATAAGGGCACTCCAGGGCATACCATTGAGAACTGTAGGGCTTTCAAGCACAAAGTTCAAGACATGATTGACAGGGATGCTATCAACTTCAATGGGAAGTCCCCGAACGTCATCAACAATCCAATGCCACCGGCCAGCTAGTGCCAACATCAGATCAAATTAAATCAAGTCAAGTTCATCCTCTGAAGAAGGCAGTCATGTTTCCATTTCATTATCTGGTTTCTTATATTTTGTCTTTATTTGTTTAAGTATTGTATGTTTTGAACAATTGCCATTCATATTTGGTTTTCATTAATGTATTGTTTATGCATGTTTTGAATTAGTTATGTTGTATTCACTCATTTCACTTATCACAAGCACTGATACATTTATTCACTTTACTCTATCAACTGTTGTTTAGCATGATTTGAGGGAGGATGACGAAAACGAAATACTCATAATTGTAAACCGTATGCTTTCAGACAGAATCTCGTCGATGATGTACAGGCATTGTTTCAATTCCCCAAACACTGGAGATATATGGAGTTAATCCCTAGTAAACCACTTCGAGCCTAGAACTAGAAGTTTCCTTCGAATATTTAAACCCTTACACTCAACTTGGGGTAGTGTTCAGTTAATCCAATTCCGCACTCGAATCAACAAAGCCAAAATCCCAAGACATGAAGGTTGTTCATCAATGACCCATGACATGGAAGTCACAATCCTCCAACAAAATTATTTAAAAAAATCAAAAGTTTGTTAAGTCAAGCACCTTAAAAAGACTTAGGCAAAAGTCAAGGCAATCCCGATGGATCTGACAAGCAAAATCAGTCCATGCAAAAGTTAGGGATCAAAAACAAAAGCAAAAGAGGCCCTCGAAACCCTCAATAAAAAAAAGATTCGATGGCCACCCAAATCAGAAGGGGTCACTAATATTCGTCAAAATCAAAATAAGGTAACTGCCATTTCGAGCATACCTTGAACCATCAAGCTTGCACCGTCAAGATAAGCATGCGCAGCATTAACTGAACGTAGGACTGGAGATTATCATGAAGAATGGGGTGGGTACAAATCATACTTTGAGCATAATATCCTTTGTTTCATAATCGTGAACCAGACCGCGTTACAACCCTCGAAAGACCTAATTGAGGCGAGCTTTATTATGAAAGCATAATATTGCAAAGCTGCGTAAACTGACTCCTCACATATTTGTTAATCATCAGCATTGGTGTCATTATCCTTGCTATATCTTTCATACATCAATCAAAATTAGCACCACGTATGGGCTAACGGTCCATTCATCTCACACTATCATTACACTCGAACAAATGACACTTTTTTCAAAACTTGCATTGAACTTTGCATTAAGATTACCATTTGTGAATGTACAATTTTAACTACAAGCCAATGCTAGACATCAAAGACACTCCAACAAGGGGAAATCATTCAATAGCTCGATCAAGGGAAAGTCATTGAAGTTCAACTTCAACTTTAGAACTGGTTAATCTGGGGCAGACCATTGTCATGTTCAGACTATGGCAAGACCAGGTCGTCCTGACCATAAAGCAGAGTTGCAATCATCTCTGAAGCAAATTCACAAGTTCACTAAGTACTCAGACTGGGGGCATCCAGAGCATCTCCGTTTAGTTCAATCATGGCACCTTCAACAAACTGCGTGTCGAGGAAGTCAATCCATCCCACCACCCCAAAGTCCAATCCGCATTGGCAACTACCGAAAATCCACCACACTGGCATCCCCCGCTTGCATTTCAAGTTACTCGTTTGCAATCATATGCATCATATGCATTGCATTTTGTATCATAAATGTTTGCATCATATGAATACCCATACCTTATCATACTCCCCCGGCTCTTGCATCTATGCGTATCAGCATTTTCATTTCCATTTCCATTCATTATGGAACATCATCATCATCAAGCATTCGCATATGCAAGTCAAGGTCCAGGATCAATCTCGAAGATTTCCAAGATAAACTCAGCCCAATCAGGGGCATTTTCTTCAGTTCATGGGCGTTCGTCATGAAATTATTTCAATCTTTTGCGGTCAAAATTGTGACCTACAAGCCATTCAGTGGGTGTTCCTCGTTGATTCGTTTCAAACCAATCTTCCTCTTGGGTGTTTCCCTATATTAGCAAAATTAATTCAGAGCTAAACTCCTAGTTTACAAATCCTCACTTAATCTCTACCCAATGCAATTTCTGCCTAGAACCCACTAGACAAGAGACACCTCTCACTCCCCCTCAATAACAGCAGTGGTAGCAATTCAATACAAAAAGGAAGAATTTAGAAGACACTCTTCAAAGTCACAATACTTGATTTTTCTTAGCAGCTTCAATAAAGAACAATACACTCTTGCTTAAAATCTTTGAGTGAACAATTAACAATTAATAAATAACAGCCTAAATATGTCTACCACAATGCATCCAAAGATACAAAGGGTGACTTACAAAGTCACACACAAGAGACTCTCAAAACCCTAAACCTTTATTTTTCCCCCAAGATCTTCTTGTTGTGAATACTTAATTTTCCTTGCTTCTGTGCCTCCTTAAAAAGTAATGCAGTATGGGCTTGGGCTATGCAAAAGTAACATAAATTAGGTTTAACCAAGTTAATCCAATCTCCACAATTTAAGGTGCTAAAAAATAGGCCATAGGCGTTTCCTCTCATGATCAGCGCTGAATATAAAGTTTCCTAAAATATAGCCTGAGATAAATAAGGAAACATAACAGAAAACAAAACAGCGCCTATGCTGGCAGATACCGATGTCACAACATTCAGCCTGACATCCAATAAACTCTGTATTAGCTAACCAAACATATCCTGCAGAACACTACATAAGTATGTCATGACATCAGTCAAGACAACTACACACATAACAATGTTTTACCACAAAATGCAGCCAATCAAGAACTTCTACAAACTCCTAATCTTCTGTAGAATATTCTTCATAACAGTAGAAACAAATATATTATAGTTTCCTAAAAAGTCTCAAAGATCCTTTTTATGAACACCAATTAAATCTGCAATTTGTTCCTAATAAATCTCTTTGACCTGCATGTGCTGATGAGGTATATCCAACAGGATCTCATCAAACCAAAACACCTCTGTCAAGAGATATAAAATAGCATCTCCTGTTGTACCAGACAAATATGTCACGACATCTTAATTAAAACACATGACAACAGTTCTGTCAAAACAGTAGATGAAGATGTTATGACATCTTACTTAACATCAGTGCAGAATCCTGTTTTACCAAAATTTATCCAATCATAGAATCATCGAACTAACAATCTCCCCCTTTGGCAAATTTTGGCTAAAACAACCAAGACATGATAGATCAGCAACAACAGTAGTTTTATCAAATACATCCAGCCTCACAAACTATCATGATCGTCCTTAATAGTTGCATCCAATAATAACACTTTACTCCCCCTTTGTTTAGCCAAAACGTTGACAAAAATTGGAGTAAATGCACACACATATAGACTCAGATGCACACAAATAACAGAGCCAAACCAAAAATTGAATCAAAACCACAACCTCCCAGGAGATAAACACAGACTAAATCAGATACACAAGCTGCTTGATCTCTAATCAATATAAGGACTGCACCACTGCAGCAACAATCCATGGACAAGAACTTAACCACAGCTAAACTCTAGCTTTCAAATCACCCCCTGCTGACCTCACTCAAACACAGTAAAATCAATCCTGATTCCAGCCCATCATATATGACATCAACTCTTTTACCACTCACTTTGGTTCTTTAAGACACCAACCACAAGGCTTATTATTTCCATAGTAGTCGATACACATGAAGTTCTCAGTAGGACACAACAGCAGCAGCTTCACAGATTATCACAAACACCAGAACATCATAGAGAGAAATAAACTCTCATGTAGCTTCCTCAGAGACATAATGTTCAGACATCTTGTCTGACATTACAAATACAATAAAGATTCTTAAGCACCAAGTCATTGAATCTTGAGTTCTTGCCTTGTCTGAAGCTGCACCTTCAGGAGTGACACTTTTGACATCACCAATTAAAGGATAACCAATTAAATACTTGCCAAGTAGAAATTGATTTTAAATCCCCAATTTGAGACACAAAAATATTCTGCAGAGAAAAATAAATTCTCCTAGTTACAAACCAATGTTGTTTCCTAGGTCATTCATAAGAAGTAAGTATAGACCTAGTTCAAACCAACAGTTTCACAAAGCCATACCCACAGTCACATTGTCAAGAAAAATTACACCAGACATCACAATGTCAGGACATCTTATCTGACATTACAACCTCATCAGTGGTTCAAGAACACAAGCTTGCCTGAGAATCAACAAACTTTGTACAAAGCTCCACATTAGCACAAAGTCACCACAAGCAATGTAGCTACACATTATACAGGTACACAACTCCCCTGTCATGCATAATCAGCACTCCCCCTAAAAGAGAGAACCCAAACACACGAAGAAATACTTCATCACACACTGCAACTTTACACTCCTTGTTTTACAACCCATACTAGACCATATAGCAGAAGTAGTTGCAGGATAGACATAACTATCTGTAAGATTACTCAGATTCAACTTTGAAGGACTAGAAAAATCTCCAAGATGACAGGGTGAAAGTCCTTCCTTATGCACAAAATCAGAGCTAATGATGTTTTGATCTTCATTTTCACCAGCCATACAAGACAAAACACTTGGATAGAGGCCCAAAAATATGATTTGATCCATTGATACCCAATGACAGAACCAAAAAAAATACACTATCAAGTTCACCATGAGCTAGAGCAGTAACATAATGTCACAACATCTTGTCTGACATTCCATCCTCATAGAGGCATACCAACACAAACTGCTTGAAACCACAAACAATCTTGAAACTGTACTATTGCAGCAACAGATCCTAGAAGTATAAATTCCCATATCAAGGATAAATAGTGCTCTTTTTCCAGAAGCACGTGAATGGGAAACATAAGACTCATCTTCATGTCTTCAAGAGCTCACCCTTTGTTCAACACACCTGCTAAACGCATTCACTTACTGCTTGAACCACAACAAATAGTACACCCATCAAACAGAAGTTCTCCCCCTATCTTTTATAGAAGATGCTCTTTTCAGCAAGAAATACCCAAGATCACCATATTATCTCCCATGACCAATTCCATGCTCATACAGTGAGAAGGCACCAAACTGCTCCATTTTTTTCTAGAGTTACCCCTTCTCCACAAGAATTTTGGCCTGAGTCAGAGAACAAGATAGACACCCCATAATCCAAGACATTCTTTCCTCATCATTCTCCCATATGATAAGTTAGAACACTTCTGATTTGACTAGTGAAAATCAGCTTCCACAATCTGAACCCCAAGTTCAGCAAACAAAATGATTATTAATCCAAGACAGTCTTCGTCTCATCATTCTCCCGTATGATAAGATGGAACACTTCTGGTTTAACTGGTGAATATTCACTTCCATATAGCACATCAGAATCCAATCAACCAATGATCCACTCCATTTTTGTACAATACCTTTACATAATACTCCAAGACAGTCCTTTTACGTCATCATTCTCCCGTATGACAAGATAGAGTACTTCTTAGTCAAAATGTAAATCACAAGTTCCACAATAGATCTTCAAGTACAGCAAACAAAATGATTATTAATCCAAGACAGTCTTCGTCTCATCATTCTCCCGTATGATAAGATGGAACACTTCTGGTTTAACTGGTGAATATTCACTTCCATATAGCACATCAGAATCCAATCAACCAATGATCCACTCCATTTTTGTACAATACCTTTACATAATACTCCAAGACAGTCCTTTTACGTCATCATTCTCTCGTATGACAAGATAGAGTACTTCTTAGTCAAGATGTAAATCACAAGTTCCACAATAGATCTTCAAGTACAGCAAACAAAATGATGTTCTGACATTAGTTAGGACATTATATCACAGACATCATGCATTAACCACTTGGACTTACTATCTGAACAGTAGTCCAATCTGAGGATCTTCAGAGAGCACAGCTCCACCACCTTGATCAAATACATCTTCAAAAGAAGGTAATCTTCCATAAGCAACTTAGGGCTTCTACCACAAGCTCCAATATATGAACAGAACCAGAACCTTCTTTGATCTTCAACCAACTACCCTTATGCACAAGAGTAATTAGTTCCAAGCTCACTGCTTGGAATCACATTAGAGACCAACCAAATGCCACTGTTTGGTTAACTCAGCTTCTTTCAGAGCTCTAGAAAATCTAAGCAAACTTGATCTTCATATCCCACATGCTCTAAGGCAACTTAGTACATCAAGACATGGACTTGTAACATCTACTCCTTCACACAGCTCCCGCAAACTGCATGAGATAGTATTAATTTTGTTCATACCCGAGAAGATCAACCTATCTTACAATGATATGCCACAACATTAATTAAGGCCCTGAAGTTTTCTTGATGTCACAACATCGGATACGACATCCTACTGGTGAATTCAGTCCTTCATTATGCCATTTAGAAGAACCTCATCAAGAGTTCCATGTTCACATAGACTTGATTACTGATAGCAAGTTTGAATAGACATCCTGTATGCTGCTTCACAACAAATCCCTTGAAATGCATTTGCTTCAGAAAATCCTCTTTAGAGAACCCAACACATGCCAAAGCTTGACTCTTCAGAGAGGAAGGATCACAAAAATCTTTACAAAAGGACTCCCACTTTCCTTAAGTAGAGACTTCTTCAGGAAGTCAAAGATAACTTCCACTTATCCTTGACACCTACTGCATTCCAATACTCCTAGATTAGGAATAAACAGATCTAAGAAAAATGTGTTCATCTTCACTTCCATCAGCACTACATTCTAGCCTTAGTTTCTTGCCATGAACCTTACTAGAATAAGGACAGATCCAGCTATATCTCCTTTGGTCTAGTGATTCACTCCTTGAATCAACAGAATTATGCACAATCTCTACTGATGGAATGTCTCCACATCTGGTTGAACATCAGATCCTTGAAGTAGACCAAACAAATCAGGGGCCTGACACTTGTGCAACAACTGATGAGACACTTTGATCATCAACTAAGGATAATCCATTAAATATTTGAGAATATCTCAGATAGTAATGAATCTTAAATCCTTATAATAAATCCTTCTCTGAACTTCAGGGATAACCAATTAAATACGTGTGTAGTCCATAAATAGAAACTGATATTAAATCCACACAACTTGTTGTGAAGATCATCTAATAGATATTTACACTTCAGTAATACCAGAAGTATTCTTTAGTATAAGTATCTCTAATGTTGAAACATCAAGGCTGACACCCTTGACTCAACCTGCCTATGACTTCCTCTGCTGATAGAACCCTTGCAAGTCATGAGTGGTGAAAATAAATCACCTTCCACTATTTTCTTTAAAACAGTCTTCAGCAACCTGTAATACACAACAGAATAGTCCAAGCACACAAGCAACAACCCAGACACACAAACAACACAACTACAACATTTAGCAACCTGTAGAATAAAAACAGAAATAGCCCAAACAAAAACAGCATCCAACAGGATTAATCAGAGCAGCAACCAACATCATCTTCCAACCATCTACACTCCTGCCACATCCATACATGGCCAATCTTCTCCCAGACCTACCAGAGTTCTTTCCTCACAAAAATATGCAGCGGAACCACCCAAAAGAATAACTTCAACATGCCCTGAACAAGATGTCAAAACATCTGATAGGACATCATGCAGAAGTAGCCACTCCTTCTTTGGCAAAACATTTAGCAGGTCACAGAAGCTCCTATATCAGAGGGCATAACAGCAGATACAAAGAATCCTTCAAAATCAAGAGTAAACACAAACTCCCTCTAAACTCCATAAGCAGCAAATCAAACATTTAGCAAGATCAGCAAATCAGCTACAACTTCTCCTTGTTCAAAACACCAGAAAGTATGTCCCAGGATCTCATCTAGAACAGGCAGGATGCTTGCTTTGATGCCAATTGAAATTCTAGTATGCGGATCTCAGATGTCCTAAGAGATCCTAAGAACATTGATCTCTGCTAAAACAGAACAAGGACAGAACATGAGCAATTTAAATCCCTTTAAAAATTAACAGTGTCATGACATCTGTTGTAATATCTACAGACTGACAGAACTATTTATCTAACCATTTAAATTATGCAGAATTGTAATTGCTGAAAGATAAATAACACAATGAATTGTTAACCCAGTTAGGTGCAACATCACCTACATCTGGGGGCTACCAAGTCAGGAAGGAAATCCACTATTAGCATAATTAATTCAGAGCTAAACTCCCAGTTTACAACTCCTCACTTAATCTCTACCCAATGCAATTTCTGCCAAGAACCCACTAGACAAGAGACACCTCTCACTCCCCCTCAATCACAGCAGTGATAACAATTCAATACAAAAAGGAAGACTTTAGAAGACACTCTTCAAAGTCACAATACTTGATTTTGCTTAACAGCTTCAATTAAGAACAATACACTCTTGCTTAAAATCTTTGAGTGAACAATTAACAATTAACAAATAACAGCCTAAATATGTGTACCACGATGCATCCAAAGATACAAAGAGTGACTTACAAAGTCACACACAAGAGACTCTCAAAACCATAAACCTTTATTTTTCACCCAAGATCTTCTTGTTGTGAATGCTTAATTTTCCTTGCTTTTGTGCCTCCTTAAACTAGTAATGCAATATGGGCTTGGGTTGTGCAAAAGTAACATAAATTAGGTTTAACCAAGTTACTCCAATCTCCATAATTCAAGGTGCTAAAAAATAGGCCATAGGCGTTTCCTCTCATGATCAGCACTGAATAGAAAGTTTCCTAAAATATAGCCTGAGATAAATAAGGAAACATAACAGAAAACAAAACAGCGCATATGCTGGCAGATACCGATGTCACAACATTCAGCTTGACATCCAATAAACTTTGTATTAGCTAACCAAACATATCCTGCAGAACACTACACAAGTATGTCATGACATCAGTCAAAACAACTACACACATAACAAAGTTTTACCATAAAATGCAGTCAATCAAGAAATTCTACAAACTCTCATACTTCTGCAGAATCTTCTTCATAATAGTAGAAACAAATATATTATAGTTTCCTAAAAAGTCTCAAAGATCCTTTTGATGAACACCAATTAAATCTGCACTTTGTTCCTAATAAATCTCTTTGACCTGTACATGCTGATGAGGTATATCCAACAGGATCTCATCAAACCAAAACACCTCTGTCAAGAGATATAAAATAGAAGCTCTTGATGTACCAGACAAAGATGTCACGACATCTGTCTCGACATCTTGATTAAAACACATGAAAACAGTTCTCTCAAAACAGTAGATGAAGATGTTATGACATCTTACTTAACATCAGTGCAGAATCCTGTTTTACCAAAATTTAGCCAATCATAGAATCATGGAACTAACACTTACTATCATCCTTTTGGTGATAGCTAACCTCGTCAGTTCAACCTGGCCTACATCCTTTTGGTGTTGGTAACCTTCAAATTTGTGTTTGCTCTATCATCCTTTTGGTGGTAGTAGCCAGTGTGAGTTCGCTCCGTCATCCTTTTGGTGGTGGGTCTATCATCTTGTTGATGCCAGATTGTGTGAGTTGTTTTCTCTATCATCCTTTTGGTGGTAGTAGCTGGTGTGAGTTTGTTCCTTCATCCTTTTGGTGGTGGGCCTGTCATCTCGTTGATGCCAGATCATGCGAGTGTTTTGCTCTATCATCCTTTCGGTGTGAGTTCGCTCTGTCATCCTTTTGGTTGTGGGTCTGTCATCTCATTGATGCCAGCTTGTGCAAGTGTTTGCTCTATCATCCTTTTAGTGGTCGTAGCAGGTGTGAGTTTGCTCCGTCATCCTTTTGGTGGTGGGTTTGTCATCTCGTTGATGCCAGATTGTGCGAGTGTTTTCTCTATCATCCTTTTGATGGTAGTAGCCGGTGTAAGTTTGTTCCTTCATCCTTTTAGTGGTGGGTCTGTCATCTCGTTGATTCCAGATTGTGCGAGTGTTTTACTCTACCATCCTTTCAGTGGTAGTAGTTGGTGTGAGTTTGCTACGTCATCCTTTTGGTGGTGGTTCTTTCATCTCGCTGATGCCAGATTGTGTGAGTGTTTGCTCTATCATCCTTTTGGTGGTAGTTGCCGATGTGAGGTTGCTCCATCATCCTTTTAATGGTGGGTCTGTCATCTCATTGATGCCAGATAGTGCGAGTGTTTTGCTCTATCATTCTTTCGGTGGTAGTAGCCGATGTGAGTTTGCTCCATCATTCTTTTGGTGGTGGGTTTGTCATCTCGTTGATGCCAGATTGTGCGAGTGTTTGCTCTATCATCCTTTTGGTGGTAGTTGCTGGTGTGAGGTCGCTCCGTAATCCTTTTGGTGGTGAGTGTGTCATCTCGTTGATGCTAAATTGTGCGAGTGTTTTGCTCTATCATCCTTTCGATGGTAGTAATTGGTGTGAGTTTTCTCTGTCATCCTTTTAGTGGTGGGATGCGAGTGTTTGCTCTATCATCCTTTTGGTGGTAGTTCCCGGCATGAGTTCGCTCCGTCATCCTTTTGGTGTTAGGTCTGTCATCTCGTTGATGCTAGATTGTGCATGTGTTTCGCTCCATCATTCTTTTGGTGATGACGACCTTTCTGCTAGTTATTCACTGTCTACTCGGGGGTAGATCTTCATCCAGTATTTCAATCCCCAAGCATTTCTTTTCCTTTCGGACAAATTCTAGGTCTTCTCCATATCTAATTGTCTTTTACCTCAAAGAAAAAACATTGTAGCAGTTCATCTTGCTGGGTCTAAGCCAATTAGATATGGGCATCTATCATATCCCAAATTTGTTCTACCTTTGTGAAATCTCTATT
This sequence comes from Lathyrus sativus, assembly GCA_963859935.3. Classification (NCBI taxonomy): domain Eukaryota; kingdom Viridiplantae; phylum Streptophyta; class Magnoliopsida; order Fabales; family Fabaceae; genus Lathyrus; species Lathyrus sativus. The sequence goes on from OZ012740.1 coordinate 470,348,828, forward strand.
ATGAATATTTACCCACTTACTTTTATTCAGAAAGTCCAAAAATATGTTGTTACTTTCACTCGAAGATGCCAGGTCAGGCGTGTGGGTAATGTTGAGTGAGGTTCAATAATAAGGCAAGAATATGTTTTACAATTCAGGTCATCTGGTCGAAATCGATTTGCAGAGTTTTCAGTACAGTGTATACTTTAAGGCATCATTTTCTGGTATCAAGGCATTATCTCCTGATTTCAAGGCAATAAGGTTTTTTGGTTCATGGCAATAATTCATAACGATTCCATTCCCTATTTAATATCAAGTTTGAGTGTGAATTTATTGTGATTCGGATTTTTTTTCAATTTTATTCAAGGCCAAATTGGTATTATGGATTTCTCCGTGAATGATTCGAGATTGGTTTCGATTCAAGTGGAAGGTTCATTTCGACTCAAAGTTTCGAGCATGTTATTGAGCATAGAATTCAAGTTAAAATGGAGGTGCAAAAATCAAAGAGTCCACATTATAAAACCCAAAATATTCAAATTTGTTCTTTAAGATACCATAAGGTCCCCTTTCAAGTCCATGTTTAAGCTCATAATTTCAGTAATAAGACCATTATCATTGTGACAAATTAAAGGCCCATTCAAGGTTGCTACCAAAATATACAAACAAAAAAAATAAACACCAAAATGAATGTCCATTACATATTACAAAAAATCTCCAAAAAGAAATATTACATTCACTAATTTTTCGCAAAATAGAAAGCGCTACAAAATCCATTTCTCAGCCACATGATACAAAACCTTGGCTACCTTTAAACCACATGATAGAAAAAGGAACGTCACCCACAAAGCCACAAGTCTGCACTACAAAAAATCAATAGCCCACAACAATTCACGCACCCTGTACGACCTGCAGTATAATGAAACGAAAACCATGACCCCTCAAGGTTCACACCATGTTCCTAGCCATTACCACCTTACAAACTTTCCTACAACAGAATTAGGAAGTCCATTACATAACAAAATAATAATGAAGGAAAGGAAACTCATCATACGGCTGGCGTGAGATGTGGCGAAGACTAACATGATACGCCTTATTGCCAATGTCACAAAAGCTTCATACGAAATACACTAGAGCATCCCCCACCTAATAGACAAGATAAGTTTCTGCTGCTGCTGCGAAGTAATGACTCGATTCCAGCCACAATAAAATCTCGAAAAGCAACGAGTAAGGGAGGGGTATGTAACAACATATTCACAAGCAGTAAAAACAAAATCCTTCAGTGAAAAAACTAATTCACATCACCTAGCTCGAAGAACCCTACGAATTCAAGGGAAACCACACATCAACACACAACAGATCTTGGAGAAAACGGCAGTGAAGCAGTAAAAACGCAGTTTTATTCACAATTCCAAATTTTATTCTCTCCTATAAATAAGCAACTACTCTTTCATTTAAGAGGGTTAAGAGAAACGAGAAGGCTTTTGCAAAATCTTCTCTATACCTGTCACCATTTCCCACCCGTCTCACACCTTTTCTCACCTACCATCTTTGTCATACCTTCAATCAACACAAAACCCTTTTCAGATTTCTTCAACTCAAAACATTCTTAAACAACCTTCAAAACCCCTTTCGCCAATCACAAACCTCCATCAGATTTCTGCAAATCTGTCCCCTAAACAACAACCTATATCGTTCATTTGAAACAGAGGGAGAAGGAGGAGAGAATCCGAAATACCCCCAAAATCCAAAATAGACCCATATCTGAAATAGAGATAAAGAAGGAGATGATAGAGTGAATCAAACACCCTTCAAACCCTTTTAGTCAAAACCCAAACAAACTCATCCCGGAATCCAAACAGAGATGAAGGAGAAGAAAGACTCATTAAGATGAAACAAAACCAAAATAAAATCAAACCTAGCGAACAATAGAGAGAGTGAGAAGAACGATGCCGCGCGATCAAATGTTGATTCGTGTGAAGAGGTGAGAGACGAAAGAGAGTAAGACCAAGTTGTAAGAAGCTCGTCTTCTTGGTATTTCACCTTCAATTTCGTTTCAGATGGGCGTTGTACCGTGTTGTTCTTTTTTTGTTTTTTCTTTCAAATTATTTCACGAGAGATGATGAACTGCTAGTATTGATAAAATTTATTTCAAATGTTTCATGATGATTGAAAAGGATAGGCCAAGGCGTGATAAGACGTTGGAGCTTTCTAGGCAATTTACTTTTTCGTTTGCTGTGTGTGCATTTGGACTATGATAGGTGTTGATGATGACATTGCCTTGAGTCTGAACAGGTTCTTTTGTAGCTTTTTATTGTATTTAATTATCAATTCCAAGTGATGATTTGGGTTTGGTGGGTCCTTGGAGCCCACGTTTGTTTTTGCATTTTTGCTATTACACCCGCCTGCGTCAATTCACCGAGTTTTCTTTTGTAGATGAATGGGCCACAAGGCCCATGTTAATTCTACATTGTAATTATCCATATCCCACCCCCTCTCTTTTTTATTTAGATTTTTTTTTAGTTTTTTTAAAAATATATTTGAAGTTTTTTTTAGTTATTTTGTTAATGTTATTTTGTTAAACGTTTTTACTAGATAATCTTGATTTGTTGTTATTAAATCACTCTTGATTTTATTTCGCATATCACTTGTTTTTTTGATTTCGTCTTGGATTTCATTTTCTTCTCTTTTTTCGGTCAATGACGAAATCACAAAGTCACCGTTGGTCAAACTATTGATAAACAGTGACTAATCCGAGACTACCTTCTTTTCTCTTTTAATTTCGTCTTCATTTTCTATTTTATTAAATTTTCTCGACCTATGAAGTCTTTCAATTCGTAGTCGTCGATTTATCGAAGTCGATAACCTTCACAATATCAAATCTATAGAAAATGACCATTTGGGTCATTTTCTTTAATTTGGGATCGTGATAGGCTACCTTCGATTAATCGACATGATGTTTATGATGAAGACGAGATCCCCCTCCTTTTTGCTTGTACGAAACAATAAAATTGGAGAATGGTCCTCAATATCATTTCTCTATCTTGTTCTTAGCACGTATATCAATTTACGCGACCTCCTATAGTTCGACTTTCATCATAAGTCGAGCTACGACGGTTTAGCGTTACATTTCACCCCGATTCAATTCAGTAACAAACTAACCACTAACTTTACTTTCCGTCAATATACAATTGTTTTACTTTCAGTCAAATATACCACTGTTTTATCTTTCAGTCACTATATCTTGTTCATATTATTATGGGTATTATCTTGATATTTTTGTTATATTATCTTGTCATATTATTCATAATTTTCATATTCATAATCATATCTTATTCACACGTATTCAAAAACACTTAATAAATGATCGAAATGCTAAATTGGTGGACTGTTGGATCATTGGACATCTTCAGGAACCCTAGCTTGGAGTTGTGCCTGACTTTTTGCTCAAGGTATAGTTTAGGACACATTGCATACACACGGCTTTCTCTTGGGCTACCTGACAATGAGACCTTTTATTTCATGCAATCCCGTGTAATTTACATGTACGCCTCTCCCATTCCGATGTATGTTTCGTATTTCTTTTATTGTGGTTTATCTTCTAGGAGCACCAATAGGGACTAGTGTAGATCAAACTATTTTCAAACTAATCCTCGATTCGCCATCGAGACATTTTCAAACACCCATCGTAAGTCGAGTGCTCGTCCGCATTCACCATCAACCTATTACACACACTTTCACATTTCATCGTGGTTTCGATATTGGGAGCACCCTCAGGGACTAGTATCGTTTCTGACAACCTAACCCTTGATTCGTCGTGAAGCTGATTCCATTTTCAATCCAAACCCTCGACTCTTTGTCGAGCCATTTCTCAAACCATTTCCATTCCACCATGGTTTTTCATGTGATACAAGTCAAACCCTTGATCCAACTTCAAGCAGATTTTCTCAATCAACATCAATCAATTAACAATTATCTAACTCGTTTTCAAGGTGTAAAGAGGGGGATTAAGTCTTTGATCTCTCTTTCAGTTGTTTGGATGCGAGTTATCTTACTCGTGTGTGAGCAATTGACGCCTCTAATAACATTTCCAACTCAACAATGTTCGACCATCGTCTAACCACTCATCATTTCAAACACCATTCAAACACAACTTCTTTTCGATGTGAAAAAGAAAGGGAGCCAAGTCTTTGACTCTTTCTCCCGATTACTTAGGCCCGAGGAGCCTTTCTTACGCTTCAAGTAATCGTCATCCGATCCAAACTTCAAACCAATTCAACCTTGTCCCTTTTCGTGGTCGTTACCACGAACTACGGATGCTCTGATTCTTCATTTTCGTCTGAATGTAAGATATGTAGGCACAAGATTACGATGATCTTGGCGAGCACACTTTTATTTTTCTCCGTCTTTCCGTCTACCTTCTATCCATCTTCCATCTCTCCCATCCTTTCCCGTGGTCGAACTACGACGCTCTGAGTTCTCATTCTCGTCCGAATGAGCATACGTAGGCACAAGGGCCCCAATCCTTGGCGAGCACCCTATCCTGTAACCACCTATTTCCCCTAGCGTCTTTACCCGTTATTATACCAATTCATATTTATCATTGAGAAGAAAACAAGCAAGCATAGATAACGCCCATCTCAATTCGAATTAAGAGGTTCTCGTTGAGTACAACGGACATGAGAGGATGTTAATACCTTCCCTTTGCGTAATCGACTCCCGAACCTAGAATTTGGTTGCGATGACCATGTTCTTATCCATTTAAAGGTTTTATCGATATTTTCCTATTCCTTCCTTGGAATGAATAAAGTTCGATGGTGACTCTGTTCGAACGTTTTTTCCACATCCACCACAAGGATCGTATTTTTCGAGGTACGACATAATGAAGATTAAGTTTATGCATAGTTAGAAAGTGTAGAACTATCTCTCGTTGAAACCATAATTGAAGAGAATGTAAGAAGATCAACAAGGCAAAGAGGCTTTCCCCCAAGACTCCAAGATTATGAAATGTTATATGACAATGAAGTTAATAATGATGGTGATTTCGTCCATTTTGCACTTATGATAGAATTCGAACCTGTTAAAATGGAAGAGGCCTTAAGTGATCCAAAATGGATTTGTGATATGAAGGAGAAGCTGAAATCCAATGAGAAGAACATGATTTGGGATTTGGTCGATCTATCGAACAGGAAGAAGCCAATTGGTGTGAGATGGGTGTTCAAAGTGAAGGCAAATCCCAAGGGTGAAATAATCAAGCATAAGGCTCGATTAGTTGTAAAAGATTCTTGCAAAGATAAGACGTAGACTTTGAAGATGTATTCACATCGATTTCTAGGTTTGAAACCATTAGGCTAGTTGTTGTCATTTTGAATAACAACAATTGGTACATCTATCAAATGGATGTCAAATCTGCATTTTTAAACGGATCACTGGAAGTAGAAGTTTATGTAGAACAACCCCCTGGGTTTTTTGTGAGAAACTAAGAGCCAAAGTTCTACAAGTTGAAGAAAATGTCATACGGTTTGAAGAAAGCTTAAATGTCATGGAACAAAAGGATAAATGGTTTCTTAAAGGAGATTGGCTTTAAGAAGTGCATATCCAAACATGGTGTGTATGTGAAGACAGATACATGTGAAGGGTTGATGATCATTTATTTATACGGAGATGACTTGTTGATTACGGGAAGCGACAAAAAGTACGTTTCTAAGTCCAAGAGTGAACTTATGAAAGAGTTTCAGATGAATAACCTTGGCCTCATAGAATACTTCATTGGCATTGAGTTCTACAAATCCGAAAGGGACTGCAAATGCACCAAAGAAGGTATGCGCTTGAGATTTTTAAGAGGTTTGAAATGGAGCATTTTAATGCTACCATTACTCTGGCTAAACCGAGGTTATAATATTAAAAGAATGGGGATGAGAAAGATGTGAATCCAACTCAGTATAGGAGGCTGATTGGATCCTTGCGTTACTTGTGCAATACGCGACCGAATTTGGCATTTAGTCACAGTATTGTGAGTAGATACATGGAGAGACCGAAATTGTCTCACTTGGCAGCAGTCAAGAGGATTCTAATATAGGTCAGAGGATCTATTGGCTGCAAAATTCTTTTTCCCGCAATGGACACGGGCATAAAATGCAATTTTCTCGGTTTTACCGATTCTAATTGGTTCGGAGATAAAGATTATAGAAAGTCTACAACTAGATACATCTTTTTGTTCGGTAAAACATGAATATCATGGTGTTCGAAAAAGGAACAAGTAGTAGCATTCTCTTCTTGTGAGGCTGAGTTCATATTCGCTTCGTTATGTGTGCACCGAGTTGTGTGGTTAATGAATATGTTGAAGGAGATGAGCAGCAATGAGGGTGACATTGTAACGCTCTTGGTTGATAACGTTTCCACCATAAATCTTGCTAAGAACTCAATATTGACAGTAAATGCCAAGCAATGAAGTTTCACTACTTGAGGGATCTTGTTAGTGAAGGAAGATTGAGATTGGGTTATGGTAGAAGTGAAGACCAAGTGATCAATTTGTTGACCAAGGGAGTCAATATTTAAGTGTTGAAGAAATTGAAGAATAACATATACATGGAAGACTTGGAACACTTGAATTAAGGTGGTGTGTTAGGTGAAATTCACTAATTCAAGTGTTGTAACCAATTTCTGTAGGGTTGTAACCAATTACAACTAAGTAGAAAAGTCAATAAAGATGAAAATAAGTCATATGTCGAGGGTGTAACCGGTTACACATTCACAGTAACCGATTGCCACTATGTTGTTTTTTAAGTTTGCAAACAGTTGTAATCGGTTACAGGCAATTAAATTAAGTTTTTTTAGTTTTGTTACTTGTATCCCAATCCATTGTATTTTGTATAAATATTCAAGGGTATCTCAATCAATGTTAATGAAATCTCTCTCTCTCTCTCACAAATATATATATATATATATATATATATATATATATATATATATATATATATATATATATATATATATATATATATATATATATATATATATATATATATATATATATATATATATATATATATATATATATATATATATATATATATATATATATATATAAACACACCAATCAGGATAAATTTTAGCTGAGTTCAGTCGGATTTAAGTTTTGACGAGTCTAAAATAATCATTTGAATTCAATCGAATCAATTTTATACTATCCAAATCAAGTAATTAAATCAATTCGACACCCTCATCAATTCGACACCCTCATCGATTCAACCCATTTATACAGAGGTTAGTCGACTTCAAACGAGTGGTTATCATACCCCTCCAAAGTCTTTCTTTCCAAATTCTTGCTTGGTTGTCCATCTGGAATCTCGTACTACTATGTTGTCATTACCTTTTACCATATTTTTAGAAGCTAGCCACGTTAACTCTTCCAATCTAAAGCGTTAGTCACTTTCCCCCAACAGTAAGTAACCAGATTATTTAAACAGCTACACATATATTCTCATCCTTCGAATAGAAAATAAACATCCATAAAATTAGAAAACAAATAAACTATTTTAAAAACCATATGGATATTTTGGAAGATTTGAGCAAGTAAATAAACACCTCAACAAATCTTTAATTAATTAGTGGGTGGACCATCCTAGCTAGTTCATTTAAGAGTTTGAGGGCATCTAATTTTGAAATTTACTAACAATGTAACTTTCATGACACTTTTATATAGGTAGCTTTCATGCACACTTGACAATTCTTGAAGTGCCTTTCACATCAGACACATCATATTGGAGTATTTAACTTGGTAATTCTTTGAAAAATGCAATGAGAATCTATTGTCACGAAACAGGTCAGATTGATTTCATTAAACACTGCTATTTAGAGTGGTACTACAACCAGTCGCTATTAAAGGACCGGTGATGATAGGATACATTCATCACCGCATGTTTTCATTTATCACTAATTTGATATTCCTATATTTTAAAATAATTAGCGCAATTAAATATCATTTTTAGTTTCTAATTCGATCCTTTAATTAATACTTTTAATTTATTACTTTTTTATATATTATTTTAATGATGATTCGAATACACGAATAATCAACGAAAATAGTTAGATACAATTGTTATTCTCTCTTTTTTATTTATCAAATTTTTTTAATCTATGTAAAAGTGTCAAATATGATAATTATTGGGATGAAGGAAGTATTCGGCTATGCATTAAGGAAAATTAGTTTTAAATAAACTGATTATAATACTTCATTTTATTTTATTTTAAAGAGAGGCCAAGAAAAAACAACTACACAAACACAAATAAGAAACATGATTTTCCTTCAAATTTCCGTCCAATAGATTTTTAACAAAAATCAAACACAAATTATATGAACACATATTATCCGTAGACTGAATCCCGCTTCTAGCTAGCTTGTACGCACACTTGTTAGTTTCTTTAAAGACATGACTAACGATCACTTTCTAGTCCTAATTTATCAAGGAATAAATCTTCTTAATTAATGATTTATCGATAGACTTACCGTTATCGTTATTGTATATCAATAACCACAAAAGACGAGTCAAGATTCACATAAACTACTTTCACCTCAAGCCCTTTGTCATCAGTAAATCTTCGTAGACTCCTCAAACTTCAGCCACTTAAGCACAATAAACTTTAAGTTCTTTGTAAAACCGCCTATCCACTCTTCTTTGTTTCCTTGAATAATACTACTACAATCGAATCTTCCATCTTCCTTACAAGCTCCATCGGTATTAGGTTTAACCCATCCAAAAGGTGGAGGATCCCATTTGATAAGTTATGACTTCCGTTGTACCCTTATAATCACATTAGAAGCAAGAGTAGAATTAGTATAGTCATGGGTCGGCTTAGCAACAAAATTCACCGGATGAGTTGGTCTAACCTAATTCTCCTCATGCAACCCTCTATTTCTCCAACCCAAAATATTCTGGAAATCTAAGGTCCAAAAGCCTCTGCAATCACATCCTATGCTCCTCCCTAAACTAATATTTATGTTGGCTCTAATCCTCTGAGCCAGATTTCCTGCAATGAAAGAAGTAGTTGAATTAAAATCCACAATTGATAACCAAAACCGTATCACCAACGGACAATATATAAACATATGCAACATATCTTCTTTTATATTACCATAGTAATTACACATTCCATTTCATAAACTCATACGAATTTTATTCAAGTTTCTGAGCAGACAGTCATAACACATCATCTAGATGAAATATCGAACATGTTTTAGAACTCATAATTTCCAAATCTATTTCCAATCAACACCTGCATTGGACGAATGATAATTTGCTATTAATTTGTACATCATTTATACCGAAAATTCCTATTTTCCAAACCAGCTCCCGTGTTCGGACTTGCGTTATCGTGGAAGGGGCAGAATGCAGGCCATACAACTCAAAACATCACCTGGAAGAAAAGTCGAAACAAAATTCCAGTTCCATTCACCATCATCATATATAAAGTCACAAACCGTAGCATGTACCATATTAGCTGTGATATATGTACCCAAATCTGTGACCCCTAATCCCGGTGCAATACATGTTTTTGACCAAACATCAACGGTTCTTCCATTTCTGATACCCTACACGCAATGGTAATCAATCTTAGACTACATCCTAACAATATTTTTATAGATGTTTCAATCGATTGGTTTCATACTAAATTCCTCCTATCCTTCACTCCGTTTATATTTTCCTATAAGTACTTCTATCCATAGTTCTCAAACATCTGACTGTAGTTTCTGAGTTAGCTTTAAAGTACAAGCTTTATTTATCATGTCAAACTTCCTTAAATATTTCTCTCTCTTGTTTATGACTCTTCATTCCCTATTTAAATTGATCTATCTGAATCTAAGTGTTTCATTATTGTTTTACAACTTGTCTCTCAAACCTGGTTGACACAATTGTTCAACCTTGCCTTGGTTTTCAAAAGCTCCTATCTCTCTTGTCCTAAACCTGAGATGACCTCTAGCTCAAACCTTGGCATAAAAACCAACTAGAGAGCATAAATGAAAGGCTATTCCACCATGAAGAAGTGGGAGTCTTTGAAAATGATCTTTTTCTTCTCTTTCATTCAGACGTGCAAATTAAATTTCCTCAAGTAACTTTCAACCTCCAGAAGATAACACAGTCTCTCATTGGGAGAAGTTTGCTCTTTATTCCTTTTGAACGAGTTCTGGGTGAACTATTCTCTCTGCAAGGAACAATTATAAATCTTATGAAGTTTCATTTAACCTTGGGTTGAAGAGTTGTTAGTGAAGATTATGTTGTTTCGTATGGACAATCCAGCTCCCTCTTCGTCCATTGAAGCTTTGGAAGTTTTTCATAACATGCCTTAACTTTGTATTTTTTTTCTTTTCTTATGTTTCTCTTTTGTGCTTTTCTTTTCTTTTTTGTTTAGATTCTAAGATTTAATGTTTATGATATTCCTTCTGATTTTGGATTGTAAGACTTGTAAAGAATCTCTAATCAATGAATGTATATTATAACACATTATGTCAAAAGAATTCCTTCATGTGTTAAAAAGCTAAATTTTTTTATGTTTGTTCCTATGTATTTTCTTTTTTCTTAAGACTTGTATATTCTGACTCTTAGCTTAAATTGATGTATTCTTACTTAGCCTCTCATTTTATAACCAAATAAATTTCTATGGTTAATTGGATGTATCAGATGAATCTAATGAAAAGGTAATATCAAGTTAAAAGAGTTTTTTCTTCTGAACATCTTAATCTGCTTACATTAAAGGAATTAATTATGATTAAAAGGATGGTATGCAAAATTTAAAAAGGGGAAAAGAACTTCATTGAATTAAAGAAATGATTACAAAAATATGTTTGTAACATTAACCCTAATCTTCCCTAGATTACTGTTCGTGACAGTGGTAAAGTGTCGGGTTTTTGTTATCGTCTCTACAGAGAATGTGAGATATTGCCGCAGTTCGACAGTTATCGAGTTCTTAACTTTTTAGTAACAAAAGGGGTTTGGTTTTTAGAAATGGTATCTTGCATAAAAGGTAATGAATCGCGGTAAAAGATTGATTTTACGATTTAATGAAGATTGTCAAAGTTAGGGTTCGGTAATCACTTTGCTTGTATATGTCCGATCAACAATAAGCATAAACTTATTTAGATGATAAGAATATTCACAACTTCCTCCCAATGTGATTATTTCTAACTCACATTGTGATTTTTCCCATTTTGATCCATTGTTGATTTCTCACACAATCTATCAAAATGACAACATTTAGGTTTAACATTTTTTATGAACAACCACATTCAAAACTATTTCTAACTTAAGAAAATAGAAGGATGAAAACCTAGGTCAAGAGTTGGAAAATATATTTCAATCATAAACCAACACAAAGAGTTATAGATAAAGCAAGGTTTTCACCATATATTCATCATCCAAGAGTTTACAAATGAAGATCATCCATATAATTACAAAGCTTAATGATCACCTACATCTAACCTTGACAAAATGAAGAACTTAGCTACTCATTTTCATGGTAGCTTGCAAAAGAAGTTTTGGAAGAAGGTTGATGAACATCCGAGTCAAAGAATCCAACTTGGATGAGAATCCACCTTCTTTTTATAGATTAATGTTTAGAAATGAAGAAAATAAGAGAAAAAGGGTTTCTAGGTCACAAAATCTCTTATGCAGCAAAACTAGTGAAAGATATGGTATATGTTCAAAAAGTACAAAGGGCTATATATAGAAAAAGTTGTTGTCCTGTCACGCTCGCGTCCTCATTCGCCTAGCGAGCTAACAGCGAATGTTTGCTACAGCCTTGCCTAGCGAACCTGCTAACGAGGGCTGAGGAAAAGATTCTGGAATGCTTCGCTACTTGCTCGCTAGGTGCTCACCTAGCGAGTTCTTCGCCACCTGCCTCGCTGCCAGGGAATAATGCCATTTTGATTAGGCCCAAGTCTAGGAGTGTTCGCTATGAGCTCACCTAGCGAACAACTCCCTGCAACACTCGCTAGATGTTCGCCTAGCGAACATGCTTTTGCTCTTGTTCTTTCTTGATTCCTTTGTCAACTTTCTTGTGTCTTCAAATTTTGCTCTTTCATGCTCAAATACTGCACAATAACACACAAATTAAAAGGACCAAGAGCATTTCACTTCATATCGCATATCACCAAAAGCAAGGTGGTTTTGAACCGAAATTAGACCAAGAATGAGCGAAAGATGCCCACATTTGATAGCTCAAATAAGCACAATTGGGCATCTAACAACTCTCCCCAACTAGAATCTTGCTTGCCCTCAAGCAAAGTATACCTCTCGAAGAACAAGAGGATTTGCTTAAAGAAAAAGGTTTTTCCGAAATTGGATCAAATGGCTCAAACACAAGCAACCCAACTAGATACAAGTCTCCAATGGTTAGAACAACACAATACACAAAAACTAAAATCTTAAAGCAATGCAAAACATGTATCAATCAACAACAATGATATCCTGAATGAATCACCCTATCACTCCTCTTCGAATAAAGATTGAAGAGATCATGCGTTTACAACCGCGGGTGCAATCTCACTCTCCAACAAACAATGCCAAACTCAATTCAATTCATACAATGTCTAGCAATTATAAATGAAAATGCGGAAGCACAAAGATCACTAAGGTCTTTTCCGGTTGTAGCTTGGTCAGGTTAACAAACAAGGGACATATCTAAAGCCATTGAAAACGAAGTTGCCGATGCAAAAGAGACATTCACTGTACAATTATTCACACATCTCAACTTCATTTAACTTATTTCTTATTTGAAACCTTCACAACTCTTATTCCACAACTCAAAATTTTTCAATATTTTTCTTCCAAGCAAGCATTCATTTGCATTCTTTTCTTTTGATCATTTTTTTCACACCGTATTTACAAAATAAGTGTTTCTCTCTTTTTTCTAATTTCTTTTCAATGCTTGCTTGGTTTTTTCAAGAGTTGCGGCAAATTACCAACTTACAATTTCGTTCTCCCCAACTTATCTTCTACTTCCTTCTTACGTGAATGCTCTTTACTTTTGACGGCAAAAGAAGAATAATAAAAAAATTTCAGGTTTTCAAGAAAAAGATTTTTAAAATCTCGCTTTGTTTCAAGCTGAGATTCAACAGTTTAAGCTCAAGGGGGTTAACAAATGCTCTCTGCTCACGGGTAGTTTGTATTTGGAACTGGTTGTGCTCGAAAGAAATAAGTGCCTTGGTCATTTCTAATTGCTTCCACAAGTTCACAATGATAAAAGACAAAGCATGAATTAAAACAATCAACACAGTTCATTAGAATCCAGCATTTATTTGTACAATGGAGGTTTCCTCACAATTTGTGGTCTTAAGTCCTAAGTGAATCATTCATTCAATCATGTTGCAAAAAAAACAATATTCAATTACAACAACAATAAAGTTCTTCATGCATTCTAAAATTCTAACCGAAGGTAACCATGTACCTTAGCCGTATTCGCTTGTTTATTTTTATCATTGCCATCCAAGCTCGGATGCACCTTCATTAGATACTTCTTTCAGAGAGCAACTAATCTAGAAGGTTTTGACACCCAGCAACCACAAAAATTATTAAACAGAATAATTTAAAATAAACACAATAATTTAAAACAAAACATTAATCATAAAGAATAAAAATAGTGTGCGTGGGGGACTAAACACCCTAAAAAGTACAACCCAAAATACTGAAATCAAAACAGAATATCCGAAAATAAAACAAAATACTAAAACTGAAAAGATAACAACTTAGTCCTCTTCGGACTCAGACTCCTCCTCCTCAGAACCATCATTATCAAAATCCTCTTCTCCCTCAACATCATCAGAACCATCATCATCGTCAGCATCATCATCATCAGCAGGACCACTAGCACCCGCCCCCTCTCCAAAAACAGGCATGTCCACAGGCCAGTTCGCGTGCTGCAAAAACTGCTCATGCATCATCATAGGATGCTCAATAGAGGGGTCTCGAATCTAAAGCTGCAATACCTGCATAGAATCATGAATATCCATCATAGCTCGTTGTGATGCTGCCATCCAATCCCAATTATAGTTGCACACTACCTGCTGAAAAGGGTCGAACCCTTGAACAGAAGCGCCGGAACCATCAGTAGTCCTGGTACTAGCAACTGCACTATCCCTGTAGTTCTTAGGCCTACAGTACTTATCCACATATTTGTCATCAATGGGGCCCAGGATCTTCACCAAACTGCGGGAAGGAAGCTTCATCCGCGACTAGGAGCATAAGGCTATAATGAGGCAGGGAAAAGCAAGGGGCAGTTAGCCCACGACCCCGACTTAAGACCACTCTCAACAATGGACTTCATCTCATTGGCAATAATCCTAGCCACATCAATCTGGACGTTAGTGAGAATGCTATAGACAAGGTATGCCACTGGGATCGGCACGGTAGATGTGTGGGATTTCGGTATAATGTTTGTCAGGACCAGAAGTAAAATTAGTTGAGCTATAGGAATCATGTCCTCCCTATGATATCTCATAGGGTGTCCAGATTGGTTTAGCTCAACCGATTTACCCTCTAGCAACAGGGCAGCGGAAATGGTATCTGTATCTCTATGCAACCTCAGGTCTCTGGTGTATCTGTCCAATTCATTTGTTCCCAGATGGAGCGGTTCGCCTAACACTCTGTTAATGGAATCCCTGTCGAAGGTGACCTGACGACCCATCACTCTTGTAGACCATGTGAAGGGTTCGTCGTCATTGGGCAGCGCGTTCGCGTAGAACTCGCGCATAATATCGATGATGTAGTTTTCGAGAGGAGAAACCATCATGGCCCACCTTTTACTGTTGATCAGCCCAGGAAAAGTGCGGTACTCGCCTTGTAGGTCTATGACGAACCTCTTTTCAAGGAGGATCTTCCTTTTTTGCAGCGCCCCAGAGCGGACAACTTGCTTGTCCCCTATGAACTTTTCTGTATCAAATTGAATCGGGACCGTACGGGAGGTGCTGGCAACCTTTCTTTTCTTACTATGACTACCTGAGGCCATTTGCAAAACAAACACAGATGACACCAACAAACAGCAGCACAAGATTGTCAGTAATCAAAAATAAAAACCAAGTTCTGTCATGCTCGCTGACTTGCTCGCCTAGCGAGTCCATAGCGAATGCTCGCTACTGACTCGCCTAGCGAACGAGCTAGCGAGCGCTGCGAAAGTTTTTAAAAAACAGCCACTGTGTTGGACCCCAAACATCCAAAATCCCAAATTTGTTGAATACAATTCCAGAACTACTTGATTAAACATGAAAGGCATTGGTCTTGGTACACATGCAAACCTAAAGTTTCACAATTCTCTAACTTGCAAAATCTAACCTAAACCCTAATGTTCCTACAATTACAACAATGAAGAACAAAAAGAGAGGAGAAAGATCAAACCTTACTGCAGCAGAGAGAATGATATACGCAAATTAGGGCTTGCAAGAGAAAAGAGAGGAGAGCTCTTGGTGCTTGTGTTTTGCAATGGAAGTGTGAGAGTGAGAGTGAGTGACAAAGACATGGTTACAAAAGAACAACTGATTTTGGGCCTACAAGAGTGGCCCACTAACAACTTAAAATGCCAGATAAGCGTACGTTCGCCTAGCGAACAGATAGCGAAGGCTTGCTGCATGCTCGCCTAGCGAACGTGCTAGCGAACATGACAGAATTTTCAAAAAAAATCAGGACAGCAGCCAAAAGTCAGTTTCAGCATGCTTCCTCATGTAGACTCCCACAAACACAACCAATAAACAACAAATACTTACAATGTTGAGGTGCCTCTCAACAAGCGCTTGTTTAACGTCGGATAAGCTCGACGGTCCAAGATGTTCACACCGGAACATCCAGAAGAAAGGCACAGCTTTCTCGATCAACTAGGCCGCCAAGATATACCTTTAAACGTTGGCCATTTACCATCCAACTGTCCTTATTTTCAATGTCTTCAATCACAACAGCCCCAAAAGTTTTCACCTCTTTCACACGAAATGGCCCGGACCATTTTGACTTCAATTTTCCGGGAAAAAGTCTCAACCTGGAATTAAACAATAACACCAACTGCTCGGGCACAAATTCTTTTTTTTCGGAGCTTTTTGTCATGATACTCTTTAACTTTTATTTGTACAACCAACTTGAGTGATATGCGGCATTGCGCATCTCTTCCAACTCAAGCAGTTGTACCTTTCTTTTTTCACCGGCCAACTCATTATCAAAGTTCAAAAATTTTAAAGCCTATAAGACTTTGTGCTCCATTTCGACCGGCAAATGGCAAGTTTTACCAAAAACTAGTTGAAATGGAGTTAGGCCATTTGGAGCTTTATAAGCAGTGTGGTATGCCCATAAAGCTTCATCCAATTTTTTCGACCAATCTTTTCTAGAGTTGGACACGGTTTTTTCAAGAATTCTCTTAATCTCCCGATTAGAGACCTTAGCTTGACCATTGGCCTGTGGGTGGTACGGAGTTGCCACTCTATGTGTTACACCGTAATGTTGCAAAACTTTTTGCAACGGTGCATTACAAAAGTGTGACCCTCCGTCACTGATCAACACATGGGGGGTTCCAAAACGGGAAAAGATGTTTTTCTTTAAATATTTTATGACCATTTTAGAATCCGCCCGCAGTGAGGCAATCGCCTCAACCCATTTCGACACGTAGTCAACTGCAACCAGCAAGTATTCATTTCCAAAAGAGGGTGGGAACGGTCCGACAAAATTGATACACCAACAATCAAATAATTCCACCTCTTGGATGTTTTGGAGAGGCATCTCGTCTCTCTTACCTATCCCACCACTTCGTTGGCAACTGTCACAATTTTGTGCATGGGGATTTGCGTCTTTAAAAATAGAAGGCCAATAAAATCCTGATTGAAGGACTTTATTTGCCGTTCTTGCCCCATTAAAATGTTCGCCGTAAGGCGAGTTGTGACAATTTCATAGAATACTTTGCGCTTCATCACCGGTAACACACCTTCTCAAAATGTTATCACCACCCAACTTAAACAAGTATGGGTCATCCCACACATAATATTTACAATCCGAGATGAATTTCCTTTTTTGGTTCGGAGTTAGGTCGTGAGGCACAAAATCACCCGCCTTGTGGTTTGCAAAGTCCGCAAACCACGGCCTAACTTGAACTTTAAAAAGTTTTTCATCAGGAAATTCTTCTCGGATTTCCTTTTCAAAAGATGTAACCTCCACATTCACAAGGCGAGATAAATGATCCGCCACCAAATTTTCCGATCCTTTCTTGTCCTTAGTTTCAATATCAAATTCTTGTAACAAGAGGATCCAACGGATGAGCCTTTGCTTCGAATCTGATTTGGTGAGCATATATTTAATCGCCGCATGGTCGGTATACACAATCACTTTAGAACCAATAAGATAAGACCAAAATTTTTCTAGCGCATACACTATCGCAAGTAGTTCTTTTTCGGTGGTAGCATAATTAATTTGCGCCTCGTTTAGAACTTTACTTGCGTAGTGTATAGCATGAAAAAAAATTTCTTTCCTTTGTCCCAATACAGCTCCAATAGCATAGTCGCTCGCATCACACATTAGTTCAAAATTCAAATTCCAATTTGGAGCGACTATAATTGGAGCGGTAACAAGTTTTTCCTTCAAAATTTTAAAAGCGTGTAAACAATCTTCAGTTAAGAGAAATACATGGTCCTTGGCGAGCAAATTACTCAAAGGCCTAGCTACCTTTGAGAAGTCTTTGATAAATCGTCGGTAAAATCCGGCATGCCCAAGGAAGCTTCGGATTCCCTTCATATTAACCGGAGGAGGCAACTTTGCAATCACGTCAACTTTTGCTCGATCCACTTCAAGCCCTTTTGAAGAAACCTTGTGTCTGAGCACTATCCCCTCAGTTACCATGAAGTGGCATTTCTCCCAATTAAGCACGAGATTTTTTTCACACACCGTTCAAGCACCGTTTCCAAATTATCCAAGCATAAACCAAAAGAACTTCCAAACACGAAGAAGTATTCCATGAACACTTCCATCGTTTTCTCAATCAAGTCGGCAAAAATGGCTTGCACACATCTTTGGAAAGTCGCTGGTGCGTTGCATAACCCAAAGGGCATTTTTCTATATGCGAAAATTCCAAACGGACATGTGAAAGCCGTCTTTTCGTGATCGGCCAGGTCAACCGCAATTTGGTTGTACCCGGAGTAGCCATCAAGGAAACAATAGTATTCTTGACCCGAAAGTCTTTCCAACATTTGGTCCATGAACGGAAGTGGAAAATGGTCTTTTCGAGTTGCGGTATTCAACCGCCTATAATCAATACACATTCTCCACCCCGTTGCCACCTTCGTCGGGATCAATTCATCTTTTTCATTTCGAATGACGGTCATTCCACCCTTTTTCGGAACCACATGCATGGGACTCACCCAAGGGCTATCCGAAATTGGGTAGATCATTCCCGCATCCAAAAGCTTAACAACTTCTTTCCTAACAACCTCCTTCATAGTAGGATTTAAGCGGCGTTGAGGTTGCGCTACCGGCTTAAAATCCTCTTCCATTAAAATATTGTGCATACAATAAGAAGGACTAATTCCTTTGAGATCGGAAAGAGTCCATCCCATCGCTTTTTTATTCTTTTTCAACACATCAATTAAACGGGATTCTTCATTTTCAGACAAAAGGTTGCTTATGATAACCGACTTCTCTTCGGTTTCATCAAGTAATGCATACTTCAAGTTAGAAGGTAGCATTTTCAATTCAATGGGTGGTTTTTCTTCATGGACCTCCTTTTTCAATACTTCCTCTTCGACTTCCCATGGTTGCAACTCTTTAAAATTATCAAGTTCCCGTAAACATTCCTCAAAAGCTTGCTTTTCTTCTATTGTAAACACTTCAAAAGATTCATCAAGAGCTAATTCCACATGTGAGGTCACATTAATATGCTTAGATGCTTCCAACGTTGCTTCTTCAACCACATCAATTCGGAAACTATCACGATTATCTTTTGAATGCTTCATAGCTTCAAAAAGATCAAAAGTGACTTCTTCATTTTGGACTCGCACTTTCATCAAACCGTCATCAACATCAATCATCATTCGAGCGGTTTTCATGAAAGGTCGGCCTAGGATTAGCGGAGCATCATCATCCTCTTCCATGTCAATCACAATGAAATCAACCGGAAAGAAGAATTTGTCAACTTTAACCAATACGTCTTGAGCTAACCCATGAGGATGGGTAGTCAACTTATCAGCCAATTGCAACGTCATCCGTATGGCTTTCATTTCAATGTTGCCAAGCCTTATACAATAGACAAAGGTATTAAATTAATGCTTGACCCCAAATCAATTATCCCTTTTTCGACATACTCATCACCGATAGTAACCGGCAAAGTAACTCTTCCCGGATCAACCTCTTTTCTCGGAAGAGTCCTTTGGATGATGGCACTACAACTAGCATCAAAAACAATTGTTTCCGGTTCCGTATACCTCCTCTTTTCAGTTAGTATGTCTTTCATGAACTTTGCATACTTTGGCATTTGCTCCAAAGCTTTGGCAAACGGTATGTTTATTTGAAGTTGTTTAAAAATATCCATGAACTGGGCGTAATTCCGTTCATTTTCCCTCCTAGATGGAGCATGTGGATATGGTAAGTTTTGGACCGGAGTAGTGCTCACTACCTCCTTTCCTCTAGATGCTCTAGAATTCCGCTCTTTCTTCTTCTTCACTTCCTCCACCTTCATTTTTCACTCTTATCATTTTCTACTTCTACACTTTCTTTATTTTCAACTTCAACCTTTTTTCATTACTTTCAACTTCTTCCTCACTTTCCTCCTCAACTTCACCATCAATTATATCATCAATTTTTTTCTCCTCATCTTTTCTCTCATCATCTCTTTTTTTACTCTCACTAACTAACTCCCTTCCACTTCTCGTCGTAATTGCTTTACAATGCTCCTTTGGATTTGTTTGCGTGTTTGCCGAAAAAGAAGGTCCGGATTGTTGTTCCGCTAGTTGCTTAGCAAGTTGTCCAACTTGAGTTTCAAGATTTTTTATTGCCGCATCGTTGCTCTTTTGATTAACCATTGACAATTGCATGAATTGCGTCAATGTATCTTCCAATTTTGAAGTTACGACCGACGGTTGTTGAGGAAGATAAGGATTTTGACGGCTAGAATTACCACCCCCATAACCTTGGTTATGGTGATAGTTACTCCTTGGTTGATACCCTTGATTTGGTTGTTAGTATTGTTGTGGTTGATTTTGAGAATATTGTTGATACGGTGGTTGTTGTTGTTGTTGTTGCCTTGGTTGGTAATCTCGTTGATTCGCCATATAGTTTACCTCTTCGAACCCGGGAGGTGGACAAAATCCGGTATCATGTTCACCTTTGCAAAGCTCACAACAAGCTATTTGTTTAGCTTTTGAGGGCTCTTTCATCTCTTTGATTTGTTGACTTAAGAGTTCCACTTGTTGTGAAATGAGTTTAGTTTGTGCAAGGATAACATCATTTGTCCCAAGTTCAAGCACTCCCGGTTTTTTCAAAGTGTTTCCTCTACTCTGGCTTTGAAGGTCATTTAAAGTCATACGGTTGATGATATCCGTAGCTTCATCGACGCTTTTAGACAACAAAGAACCACCCGCAGTGGCACCCAACAAAGTCTTACAATTTGGTTGAAGGCCATTCTTGAAAATATGGATTTGCGTTAATTCATCAAAGCCATGACCTTTGCACTTTCGAAGCATGGATATAAATCTTTCCCATGCCTCGTTCAATGATTCGTTGGCTCCTTGAGAAAACACGGAAATTGCTGTTATGGATTCCATGAATCGGTTGTGAGAGAAAAAATTTTCAATGAATTTCTCTTCCAACACGTTCCAATCCGTCATGACCGCCGGTGTTTGATCCAAGTACCAATCTTTGGCTTTGCCGAGCAAAGCATGTGGAAAAAGTCTTTTGAACAACGGTAGCTCTTGAGCTTGATCAACTCCCGCCGCCAATGCTATCTCGTAAAATTTGGTGAGAAAAGCAAAGGGGTCTTCATGGTCCATTCCGGTGAATGGACTTCCGTATAACAAGTTGAGAGTTCCCGTCTTCATCTCGGCTTGCCTTCCCGTATGGTTGGCGAACTGAGCAGTGTTTCTTGGACTGTTGATACACGAGGTGGAAACGGGTGGTGGTGGTGGTGGATCCATAGGTATGAAATGAGGTGGTGGTGTTGTAGAAGAACTTTCTCCTTGTTCTTGTCGTTGTCGAGCAAGTTTCCTCCTCCGTCTTGTTCTGCTATTCAGTCTCCTTGCGGTTCTCTCAATCTCGGGATCAAAAAGAAATTGGTCCTCAGGAATCTGCCCTCGCATAAAACGAAAGTTGCACACTAAACCAAACAAATTAACAAGCACAAGTAAAAAAAAATTCAAGAGTTAACAATTCAACAACTATTGTGATGCTCACAATATCAATTCATATTCCCCGGCAACGGCGCCATTTTGTTGGTGACAGTGGTAAAGTGTCGGGTTTTTGTTATCGTCTCCACAGGGAATGTGAGATATTGCCGCAGTTCGACAGTTATCGAGTTCTTAACTTTTTAGTAACAAAAGGGGTTTGGTTTTTAGAAACGGTATCTTGCATAAAAGGTAATGAATTGTGGTAAAAGATTGATTTTATGATTTAATGAAGATTGTCAAAGTTAGGGTTCAGTAATCACTTTGCATGTATATGTCTAATCAACAATAAGCATAAACTTCTTTAGTGATAAACACATTCACAAAATCCTCCCAATGTGATTATTTCTAACTCACATTGTGATTTTTCCCATTTTGATCCATTGTTGATTTCTCACACAATCTATCAAAATGACAACATTTAGGTTTAACATTTTCATGAACAACCACATTCAAAACTATTTCTAGCTTAAGAAAATAGAAGGATGAAAACCTAGGTCAAGAGTTGGAAAATATCTTTCAATCATAAACCAACACAAAGAGTTATAGATAAAGCAAGGTTTTCACCATATATTCATCATCCAAGAGTTTACAAATGAAGATCATCCATATACTTATAAAGCTTAATGATCACCTACATCTAACCTTGACAAAATGAAGAACTTAGCTACTCATTTTCATGGTAGCTTGCAAAAGAAGTTTTGGAAGAAGGTTGATGAACATCCGAGTCAAAGAATCCAACTTGGATGAGAATCCACCTTCTTTTTGTAGATTAATGTTTAGAAATGAAGAAAATAAGAGATAGAGGGTTTCTAGGTCACAAAATCTCTTATGCAGCAAAACTAGTGAAAAATATGGTATATGTTCAAAAAGTACAAAGGGCTATATATAGAAAAAGTTGATGTCATGTCATGCTCGCGTCCTCATTCGCATAGCAAGCTAACAGCGAACGTTTGCTACAGCCTCGCCTAGCGAACATGCTAGCGAGGGCTGAGGAAAAGATTCTGGAATGCTTCGCTACTTGCTCGCTAGGTGCTTGCCTAGCGAGTTCTTCGCCAACTACCTCGCTGCCAGCGAATAATGCCATTTTGATTCTGCCCAAGTCTGGAAGTGTTCGCTAGCAGCTCGCTATGAGCTCGCCTAGCGAACAACTTGCTGCAACACTCGCCAGATGTTCGCCTAGTGAACATGCTTTTGCTCTTGTTCTTTCTTGATTCTTTTGTCAACTTCCTTGTGTCTTCAAATTTTGCTCTTTCATGCTCAAATACTGCACAATAACACACAAATTAAAAGGACCAAGAGCATTTCACTTCATATTGCATATCACCAAAAGCAAGGCAGTTTTGAACCGAAATTAGACCAAAAATGAGCGAAAGATGCCCACATTTGATAGCTAAAATAAGCACAATTGGGCATCTAACAACTACCAAGCATGAAAAAAGTTTTCCCAATCCCATTTTTCTTCTCTTAGACTTCTTCTTCTTCTTACTAATCCTCTTTTGTGGTTTCAGTGCCTGAGAAGAGACGTCAAAGAAATTTCTTCAAAAGGTATGACTTCTTAAGCAGAAGTTGTGCCGGAGGCTATAGGAGCCTCTAAAATAATGAGAATAGTATATTATTTAGAAGTTGTATTCGTCTTGAACCAGATGTATATTGAGTAAACATGGATTTGTGATTTGGCTTGAACGAGTTGTGAGCTTTTATATCAAAAATTTCGGAAGTTCAAAAGCTATGTGTGTTTCAGCTTCTGATCTTTGAAATTCTCAAAGCCATTCACTAACTAAGCATGTCATACTGGATCATAATTACTTTTGGAAACTAAAACGGTTGTGATTTAACATAAGAAGTAAATAATTTCTTTGGTTATCTGTCTTTTAAAAAGGCTTTAAATTGTTTCAAATTGTCTTCTTCTTTTGAAAATTGTTTTAATCCTTTAAACTTTTTTTGTCTCAAATTTTTCAGTGTCTTAAACTCTTCCAAAATTCTGTGCATTTAAACTGTTTTAAGTTTGATTTTTTTTCTCTCAAAAATGTTGTTTCTCTCATTCTTTTAAAAAAAATTGATAATGACAAAAGGGAGATAAAACGCATGGAGTATTTAAGAAGAGATTGATGCATCTGATCCTGAAAAAAACAGTTTTTGCCACAACAGTTTCTGAGTTATATGCTCTAAGTTATTTATATTATTGAGTAATCTATCTTATTGGGCTTAAATGATAAATTTAATTAACATAGATAGGACTTAGGGAGAGCTTGCAAACCTTAAATTAAGAACTATCAGACTAAACGAGGAGCTTACAAACCTCAACCTAAGGTTTGTTAAACTCAAGGGGAGCTTATAAACCTCAGACCTTGATGTTAGAATCTGTTAAAAGATAAAATTAACATAGAAATGGACTAAAGTGGAACTTACAAACCTCAACCTAAATACTATCAGATTCAGGGGGAGCTTACAAACCTCATACCCTGATATCAAACTCTGTTAAGATTATTAACAACCATTATTCTTAAACACATTTGTTTGTCATCATAAAAAAGGAAGATTGTTGGAACAAGATTTGCTTATGCCCTTAAAAGGTTTTGAGGATACTAAAGTATTTAAAGAACAATAGGTTTTGATAATAGTTTTTCAAGTGTGCAGGTTATGAAGTCAAATTATATCAAGGTTTCAAGCCTATCAAAAGACTTAGTTCCACAAAGAATTGACACAAATTCTTGTTGATCAGAATTTAAACATGTTCATCAACATATGAAGGTTCATACTCTGCTTCAGCCTCATTTGAGATCTTAGACCCTGAAGGCTTAAGGAGCGTCTGATCCATACACTGCACTAAAGTTGACTAGTCTTGTCAAAGTGACATATTTTTGGACAAAGTCAACTAGGGTTTGGTTTTGTAAGGCTCAAGGATGGTGATGTAACCTCTTCAGTCTATATTACCTTTTAGTAGATACCTAGTTATTTGAAAGGTGCTATAGACATTGCTTTTATTCACTAGACAATACTTCTGACTAGATACAACTCTCCATGCTGCGTGAGTTATTCGCATATACTTATGGCTACCTAGTTTTAACTGTTGTGGTTACCATTTGAAATAGAGTCATTACAAAATATGATTAAAATATCTATTTTGCAAAGAATCTAAATCTTCCTTGGAACTAGTTCTTCATCTCTCCAAACAAACTACCTCCAATGACTATTTCCTTAGTACTATAAAAGGAAGCTCAAGTATATGAAGAAGATGTTGTTGATCAAGAAGCTGATCAGAAGACTAATCAAAAGGCTAATCAGAAGGTTGATCAGAAGACTGGCCTAGAAGTTGGTCAAGTTGATCAATATTGGTTTGTTGATTATTCTGATAGTGCTAAAAATTCAAATACTATGAAAGTCTTTGAATAAGCTATCAATAGAACCACACAACACAAAAAGAATCTGATACAAGCAAGAAACTTTTGTATATTTGTTAACTTGTACATATGGTCTTAAGATTTCTTATCTTTATTTATCTTAGAAATCGTAAAGACATCAAAATTTGTGTTGTAACTATGCACCACTGATAAGAGTATCAACTGCATTTGTATTTACTATCCTAAAATGTTGTTTAGAATTAGTAAATGTCTCAAACTTAATGCTTCACCAAGCAAAGTGTCTTTATGATGATTGATAATTGAAGTCTCATGCTTGAGGACAGAGCAAGAAGTCTCTTTTTGTGTGATTGAGCATTAAAGTCTCATGCTTGAGGAAAAAGCAAGGAAGTTTCGATCAGTTTGATTAAGCATTGAAGTCTCATGCTTGAGGGAAGAGCAAAGAAGTCTTAAACCTAGGGTTTAAGCAAGGAAGTCTCGATCAGTGTGATTAAGCATTGAAGTATTATGTTTGAAGGCAAAGCAGGAAGTCCTGATCTTGGATTTTAAGGAAGGAATTCTCGATCATTGTGATTGAGCAATTGATCGTGGGTTTAAGTAACAAAGTCTCATTCTAGTTTAATTGAGAAGGAAGTCTTGAGTTGTTGGCTTAAGCAATTGTAATCTGATTGATTACAGTAAAACGTTCTTGTGCTACAAGCGGACTGGACTACTCTCAGTTGAGAGGAACCATGATATATTGTGTGTCTCCTTATTTACTTCTGCTTTTATATTCCATTGTGCAACAAACACTGAAGTCGGACTCTGATATGATTCAGCCTCTTACTTGGATCAGAATATGAGCTTGACATCTTAGGTTCTAAAACAGGTTTAAGAAAAAGACGTAAACTTTCCTATACACAATTCAACCCTTCTTCTTGTGTATATTTTTCTCACCTTCGGTTGGTATCAGAGCTTGGATGTATTTTTTACTTATCAGTGAAACAAAAAATATTCGGTGAGAAAAACTACTCGGTCAAAGCTTCAGCTTTCAATTAAATTTCTTTTATTAGTCAAAAAAATGGAAACTGCATAAGGTAAAGAAAGTTGAGCTAAAGAAATTCATGTTAATGTTGTGTTGAGTGCTTAAACATAAGCATATGACCTTGAAGAAACTCTTGAATAACCAAAGAAAGAGTTCTTTCAAACTTTTATGGATCAAGAAACTTGTTTCTACTCTATGTCATTTTTTTTGTGAGTATGAAAGAATTTTTAATCTTTAAGACTGATTCATGGGACAAGTGTACTATTCAAGAAATCAAAAAACATTTTCTGCTTTAAGTCATTTGTTTTGGGAGTATGAAAGGATTTTTTTTAATCCTTAAGACTGACTTGTGGGAAAAATGTGCTTGTTGCATGAATCAAGGTTTAATCTTAATCTAATTGTTATGGAAAAGCAAGATGTCAACTCACATCATTGGTCTTGATGATATGTGGGACATTCTTGAAGATAACATTGACATTGAGATCAATGGTGTTGGTATGGTAACAGATAGAAAAATTCTTACACCAGCACAAGAGAAAACCTACATAAAGCACCACAGAGTGAGACGCATTTTGGTGAATGCTTTACCACTTTCAGAGTACATTAAGATCATTGATAGCTCAACTGTTAAGACTATCTTTGAGTCTTTATGTGCCACCTATGTAGGTAACCAACAGGTTAAAGAGGCTTAGACCAACTTTTTGGTTCGACTGTACGAGCTTCTTAAGATGAAGGATGATGAAGACATTGAAACTATGATCTCTAGGTTTCAAGTTCTCATATCAGAACTTTAGGTCTTAAACAAAGTTTATACCACTGTTGATCATGATAAAAAAATCTTGAGGAAGTCTTCTTGCAAGATACACCCCTAAGATTATAGCTATTCAGGAGGCTAAAGACCTGATACTCTAGGTTTTGAAAGTTTGATCACTAACCTTCAGAGCCATGAAATGGAACTGAATGGTCATGAACCTATGTTGAAACCTAGATCCCTTGCTTTGAGTTATAATGCTAAAATATCTGGTGATAAAACTTCCATATCCTCAAAACTTAGAAAAACTAGAAGAAGCTTTTGATGAAAAAGATTCTAATGGAGACTCTGATGAGGAGGAAATGACTTTCATCATCAAGAGGTTTCGACATCTACCTAAGGGAAACATGAGATTCTCGGGTAGAAGTTCTAACTTCAAAAGGCTCCAGTTCCAGAAACAGGGAAGATGACCAGAAGATTCGCTTCAACTACAACAAGTCTGGTCACTTCAAAAATAAATGTCATGATCTACAAAATGACAGATTCTAAAAGAAAAGTTTTCAAAAACACTTCTAAACACTTTTAATTTGTGTTTAATTGTCATTGTTCTTTATCCCTACATATCAATTTTCTTAATGTGTTTGAACTCTAAATAATTCTTTTTAAATTCGTTGTGCTATTCTACAAATTTTTTACAACACTTCTTACTCAACAATACCTTGCTAGTGGCTCTTCTTTTGTTAGAATAGAATTGACATAGAGTACTTTATATTAGAATATTATTAATAATTCATATTTATTTAGTTGTACTATTTTCTTGGCCCCTAAGTTTGTTAGAGGGTATTTTAGTATTTATCTTATTCTAGTAACCCTAGTTTTAGCTTATAAATAGGGTGACAATCATTGTAACAAAAATCATGTTTTGTAGCCGTCATTCTCTTATTAGTAATATTTCCTATTTCATCATTTATTCTATCTTTGCACCAACAATTGGTATCTAGAGCTCCGGTTCAGATTCATTGGGAAACACGGGAAACACGAGTGAACGTGAGGTCTTGTGTGTTTGATTTTGTTTCTCAGATTCTTGTTGAATCTTGAACAAAATCTGATCAGAATTTTTTTAATTCTGTGGGTTGGGAAACACTGTGTGAGAAAACTCTGAGTGTATTGTGCAAAGTAGAAGATGAACGGAAACGGCAACATGAACACCAAACTTCCAGTATTTGACGGTAAAAACTGGAATCGTTGGATGATCCAGATGCGTGTGCTGTTTGGTGCTCAAGATGTTCTGGATCTTGTCACTGATGGTTATGTTCCAGTAGCAGCAGATGCAACTGATGAACAGAAAAACGCGCAGAAGGAAGTAAGGAAGAAGGATCAGAAAGCATTGTTCTTCATTCATCAATGTGTGGATGTAAACGTGTTTGAGAAGATTGCAGACTCTACAACAGCAAAGGCTGCATGGGACACTCTGGTGAGATGTTATGGTGGTGACGCATCAGTGAAGAAGGTGAAGCTTCAGTCCTTGAGAAAGCAATATGAGAATCTCAACATGAAGAATAATGAGAAAGTTTCTGAATACATCTCCAGAGTGATTCTGATCACTAATGAGATGAAGGCATGTGGAGAAACTCTTTCTGAAGAAACAATCATGGAGAAAGTGTTGAGATCCCTTACTCCTCAATTTGATTACATTGTGGTAGCAATAGAACATTCCAAAGATCTGAGCACAATGAGAATTGAAGAGCTGCAGAGCAGTCTAGAAGCGCAAGAGTTGCGTCTGACTGAGAGAAACTCTGAAAAGGAAGTAGAACAGCAGGCTCTGAAAGCAACTTCTGATAGGAGGTATCAGAAGCAGTCAGAAGCCAGGAGAAGATCTGATGGTGGTCAGAAGTCAGAAAGCTCAACCTCTGATAGACAAAAGAATGCTCAGAGGGGAAAAGAGAAGTATGACAAAAGAAAAATACAATGTTACTGTTGTAAGAAGTTTGGCCATTTTGCTAGAGATTGTTGGTCAAACAAGGAAAAGAAATCAGAAGAAGCAAATATAGCCAGAGGCTCTGATGACGAATCTGTGCTGTTGATGGCCTCTGAATCTGATAATGTGGATCTGACAGACTGGTGGTATATGGACACTGGCTGTTCAAATCATCTTACTGGAAACAAGAAATGGCTGGTTGACTTTGACTCTGAAAAGAGAACAAAGATCAGATGTGCTGATGACAAATATCTTAATGCAGAAGGTATGGGAAATATCAGAGTGACTCTGAACAATGGGAAAATAGCATTGATTCAGAATGTGTGGTATGTACCTGGCATCAGAAGCAATCTGATGAGTGTAGGGCAATTAATTGAGAAAGGTTTCTCAGTTACCATGAAGGACAATCTTCTGAAGCTGTATGACTGTAATCAGAAGTTGATTATGGAGTCAGAACAGGGAAGGAATAGAACATTCAAGGTGAATGTCAGAACTGCAGACTCAGAGTGTCTTAGTGCAACAAGTACTGAGAAGGAGAGTGAGCTGTGGCACAGAAGATTTGGTCATTTGAATTTCAGAAGCTTACAACATCTGAATTCAAAGAAATTGGTACATGGAATTCCTGCAATTAAGAAGCCTGAAAAGTCATGCAAAGTTTGCATGGAAGGAAAACAACCAAGATTGCCATTTGCATCAGAAGTTGCTCCAAGAGCAAAACATGCCTTGGGAGTTGTACATTCTGATGTGTGTGGTCCATTTCCAGTAGCATCAATTGGAGGGAATAAATACTTTGTGTTGTTTGTTGATGAATTCACAAGAATGACATGGGTATCCCTTATAAAGTTCAAACACGAGGTGTTTGATGAATTCAAGAAGTTCAGAATGAAGGCTGAGAATCAGAGTGGTCAGAAGTTGAAGATTCTTAGAACTGATGGTGGAGGTGAGTATAACTCCAAAGAGTTCCAGAAGTTCTGTGAGGAGAATGGAATTGAGCATGAGGTTACTGCTCCTTATACCCCTTAACACAATGGTCTTGCTGAAAGAAGAAACCGTACTTTGCTTGATATGGTGAGAAGCATGTTAAAGGAGAAGAAGCTTCCTCAGAAGCTCTGGGGAGAAGCTGTTGCCACTGCAACGTATGTACTCAACAGATGTCCTACGAAGAAGTTGAAGGAAATAGTTCCTATGCAGAAGTGGACTGGAGACAAGCAAAGTGTTAGTCATCTGAAGGTGTTTGGTTCTGTTTGCTATAAACATGTTCCAGAAGCCAGAAGACAGAAGCTGGATGATAGAAGCAAAGTGATGATTCTGATAGGGTACCACAGTACAGGTGCATACAAGCTCTATTGTCCAGAAACCAATAAAATTGAATTCAGCAGAGATGTGATTGTGAAGGAATCAGAAGTTTGGAATTGGGATAAGTCTCAATCTGATTCTGATGTTAGAATTTCTGAAGAAAGTTCAGAGTTAAGAATTTCTGAAGTTAAAGTAAACTCTGACGTTGATTCTGACTCTGATAGTGATTCTGACTCTGGAGAAGACTCAGAAGATGAAGGTGACTCTGATGATCCAGACTCTGATGGTAATCCAGATTCTGGTGGAAATTCAGACTCTGAAGATGGCCAAGGCTCTGGAGGAAGTCAAGCCTCTGAAGCTAGAAATTCTGAAGTTCAAGACTCTGGAAATATGCCAGATCCTGAAGTTGGTCAAAGCTCTGGAGAAAGTCAATCATCTGAAGCTCAAGACTCTGAACAAGTTCAGAGACCACAAAGAATCAGAAGCGTTCCCAGAAGATTTGCAGAATTTGACATGCTGCAAGACACTGAAGTAGACTCTGAAGGAGAAGTTATTCAGTGTGCCATGTTAGTAGACTCTGAACCTATAAGTACAGAGGAGGCTCTTAAGCAGAAGCTCTGGCTGAAGGCCATGAAAGAAGAACTTGATGCTATAGAGAGAAACAAGACTTGGAAGCTGACAGAACTTCCAAAAGACAAGAAAGCCATCAGCGTCAGATGGGTTTTCAAGCAAAAGTTAAAGCCAGATGGTTCAATTGGCAAACATAAAGCAAGGTTGGTAGCCAGAGGATTTCTACAGAAACCTGGGCTGGATTATTCTGAAGTGTTTGCACCTGTAGCAAGACATGAAACAATCAGAATGGTGATTGCAATAGCTGCTAACAGGAATTGGCCTCTGATGCATTTAGATGTAAAATCTGCATTTCTGAATGGTCCATTAGAAGAAGAAGTTTACGTGTCACAACCTCCTGGATTTGTGAAAAAGAATCAGGAAGGGATGGTGTACAGATTATACAAAGCTCTATATGGACTGAAACAAGCGCCCAGAGCTTGGAATCAGAAGATTGATTCATTTTTCAAGAAACAAGGCTTTCAGAAATGTGAGATGGAGTACGGTGTCTATGTTCAGCATACTTCTGAAGGCAATATGACTCTGGTATGTTTATATGTTGATGATATACTATTGACTGGAAGTTCTGAACAAGAGATAGCCAAGTTCAAGAAGGTTCTAATGAATGAATTTGAAATGACTGATCTAGGCAAAATGACATACTTTCTAGGGATGGAGTTCAGATATTCTGAGAAAGGTATCATTTTGCATCAGCTCAAGTATGAATTAGAACTTCTGAAGAGATTTGATCTGAAGAATTGTAAGATGGCTGTCACACCTTCTGATACAAATCAGAAACTGGATTCAGACTCTGAAGGAAAGGATGTGGATGCTACAACCTTCAAACAGTTGGTTGGTTCTCTGAGGTATCTGTGCAATACCAGACCTGATATTTGCTACTCAGTTGGGATGGTTAGTAGGTTCATGAGTAAACCTAAGTGGTCCCATTACCAAGCTGCTGTCAGGATTCTGAGGTATATCAAAGGAACTCTGAAGTATGGAGTGTTATTTCCCTCTGGAGGAAATAATGAGTCAGAACTTCTGAGTTATTCAGACTCTGATTGGTGTGGAGACAGAGTTGACAGAAGAAGTACATCTGGGTACTTGTTCAAATTTCTGGGAGGTCCCATTTCTTGGTGTTCCAAGAAGCAACCTGTTGTGGCGTTGTCAACCTGTGAAGCTGAATACATTGCAGGTGCTGTTACTGCATGCCAAGCTGTGTGGATTCTGAATCTGTTGCAGGATCTGAAGATTAAAGTAGACAAACCTCTGAAGTTGATGATTGACAATAAGTCTGCAATCAATCTTGCTAGAAACCCAGTGTTGCATGGGAGAAGCAAGCATATTGAGACCAAGTATCATTTTCTGAGACATCAAGTTCAGAGTGGAGTGTTAGAAGTTGTACACTGCAGCACTCAGAAGCAGTTGGCAGATGTTCTGACGAAAGCTATCAAAACTGATCAATTTCTCAGATTAAGGGATGGAATTGGTGTCACAAGTTTTGATGGAATATGAATTAAGGGATGGTATTAGAATATTATTAATAATTCATATTTATTTAGTTGTACTATTTTCTTGGCCCCTAAGTTTGTTAGAGGGTATTTTAGTATTTATCTTATTCTAGTAACCCTAGTTTTAGCTTATAAATAGGGTGACAATCATTGTAACAAAAATCATGTTTTGTAGCCGTCATTCTCTTATTAGTAATATTTCCTATTTCATCATTTATTCTATCTTTGCACCAACACTTTAACTAGGTAAATGTTGTACTGGGAATCAGGTTGTGCCAAGATTTCCCATTTTCAATTCACACATGGTGTCATATTATTATGTGTTTAGGGCCAATATCCTTTCAGCTAGAATCTTGTGGTCCTTGATTGTTGGAGACTTTTATTCGTGGACACCCTGGAAAAAAAAAACAATTTCTACAAGCAGAAAGTGTTCACTAGAAAAAATTAAACCCTCATGCTAAGTCTACGAAGTGTGTAATTTCGAGACTCTAAAATTAATTATTTTATTTATAAGAAATAATAATTATTTTAAAGAAACTAATGATAATAAATTATGTTATATCATTGATTTACATGTAAAATGATGATAGATTTAGTCATTTTATTTTCTCATACTACTCCCTCATAATATTTAAAATGAATATTACCATTAATGTAATGTAAAGAAAAGACAAGAATTAGAAGAGAATAACCATGAAGTTCAAAGCATGGAAAAATAATATTGTTCACAAGTTTAGATAATGTTCTCTGATTAGTTTGAGAGAAAAATCATGTTAGGGCCATTACTATATTATTTTAAGTGTGTGCGTTTCTCTGAGAGAGATTTTATATGAACAAATCAATTGTATTATAGGTTATAACCATAACATTTTACTTTTCAGAAATTTTTATATATAATACGATCAAAATTTAAACAAAAAATTAATTTAAAAAATATAAAAAGTTTTATAAAACTCAAAATTATTAGATGTTTTTTTGCGAAAACTTCTTGAATCAAATTTCATATTCATATTTCAAAACCAAAACAAACTATATGTACATAAATTTAAATGTTTATTTATTTTTATTATTATAAATATAGTGTATTGTAATATATTATTATTTTTCTAAGGAAAATAATATTAAAAGTTGCAAAAGGAAATAAATATCTTAGGAGGACTTGACCGAAACTTATGGAAGAGATGAATACAAATAACCACTTCATTAAAATTCATGTCAAGAAAATGGTGAGATATTATGAACGAAAAAAAGAGTGGAGTACATACAAAGAAAAAAAATTAATAGAATTTGAAAGAGGGCAATCTACCTTTGTTTCTAAAATTATTTTTATCAATACATTTTGGTAAAGTGTTCCACCAAATAACCCTATCATAATCAAAAGAAGAATTTGAAAGTGCATTGGTGTTGCTTTTGTGTTTTTATGTTTTTGTCAATTTGAATATAGTTATCTTATTTTGTTTGTGTATTTGTAATTTGTATCACGTTTATTATTTGTGTGCATGTACAATATTAATATTTCATTTGTATGGTAATCGCTTCGGCTATTATATATTGTACCACTAAGAACACTCTTTGCTCAATTGAATAAGAGATAGTTTTTATCTTTGATATTGTTCCTTTTGTTATCCTAGTAAATTGTTGATATGTCATTTCAACAGACGTTTTTTGAATTACAAGTTAGAACTCTTAAATTTGCATTTTCAGCTATTTGGTTC
The DNA here is from genome assembly GCA_963859935.3 of Lathyrus sativus. NCBI lineage: Eukaryota > Viridiplantae > Streptophyta > Magnoliopsida > Fabales > Fabaceae > Lathyrus > Lathyrus sativus. Next base: position 470,382,438 of record OZ012740.1, read on the forward strand.
GAATCAAGTGTAAAACATGATTCGAATCATAAGCTGTGAGAAAATTGGGGATTGCCTCTGGACCATTTGATCTGAATCACCAAATGAACATGATTCGAATCACAACCTCATGTGATTCAAATAAGTGTAAAAATTGATTCGAATTAATTATCCTTTTGAAGCCATATTTAGGCTTTACTCAAACTGATTTGAATCACAATTTATTCTTGATTCGAATCACAACCTCACAAAACCTATTTTTCATCCATGATTTAAATAGTTGTTTCTTTTATTAAAGAAATGAGTGAGTGAAACATATGCGTGGAACCCATAGAGACAAAGATACAATTTTTTCTTCCCTTCTTAGTGTGTTTATACTCATCACCATGAATCTTTCTCTTCTTCTTTAGAACAAATTCTTGAGTGTAATCAATGTCAGATTCACTCTCTTTTTGTTGCTTCTTCTTCTTGTGCAATTTGTTATTATTGTTTGTGAGTTAGAGAGGGTGAATTGATTAATCTTATGTGTTCATAATGATTGATCAAGATCGTGATAACATTTAAAAACTAAGACCCATTTACCTAAAAATTTAAGAGAACAATATGTGTGTTCTTCATTCACATTCATCTAAACCCTTGAATAACACCTTGTGCTTTTATATTTGTGTGTGAGATATTCTGGCATTGTTCATCTAATTCATTCTTAGTTTATTCCATTTGTGGACCTTCATCTCTAAAGATTGAGTGGTTTAAGGAGACTAGTGATACATAAGGGTATCTAATGTTTTTTTGTGAAGTTTGATTTTTGTAATAGATGTGTGTATTATTTCTTGAATGCAGTTTGGATTTTTTTTGTTATTGATCAAGAAGGGAGTTTCTCAACATACCCCATAGAAGATTTTGGCGAGATCAAGTATCAACAGTCTGTGAGGCTGAGTTGTAGGTTGTCCTTCTTTGGAGGTGTTGGAGAAAGACTCCCCACAGACAAAGTTGAGAATTGTCCAATATACGCTCAGTTAATGGAAAACGCTCAGAAAAGAAATTGGTGGCATCAAGAGGGCCTCCACACACAAATACTTAGAGTAGGTTATTGTGGATAGCGAGTTTATTGGATCAACATCTTGAGGGATCTTGTTTTTGTTAGTTGTTTAAGTGTCCGCATCAATATAATGAATTATCATGTGATAGTTCGTTGTATCTAAAATGCTTGTATCAAACTTATCAAAATAGTGGAAGATCATGATTATTTTTCAGTGGTTAATTAACACCATTAAAGAGTGGAGTAGGCAAAGTAAGGATGAACACTTTACCACTATATATCTTTGTGTATCTTTTCTCCTTCCCTCAACTCCTTTATTTTTCTAGAATCCATAAGATAGACTTTGCTTATAGAGATTTCATGTATAATATTATGTTTGTGGTGTATCAATTTTATAGAATCATCATGAATTCAATTATGGCTTGATAGAACATCTATGTGAAATTTTTTAATTGCTTTAGTCAAAACAGTTTTAGCTGTCTTGTGATTGACTTACACCAAAACCAATCAAGTCCTTAGTGACATATTGTATTATCTCACTTAGTTTAATTCATTGAGATGCTTCCAAGCTCTCTTATTTTTATGTTTTACTTTTGCGCTTCTTAAAATCTCTGATTTCGTTTATGAGACCTAAAATGTTTTTGAAATTGTCTTAAAGGCAATTGGGTCTATTCAAGCTCCCCTTCTAGATTACTTTGTATCCATATTCTCACCTAACAATTGATATCAGAACTTGGCTTATGATCAAAGTCTTGCGACTTTAAAAGTTGAGGATATGGTTTTTCAAATTGTTTGGAAGCTTATGCAATTCATTGAATTCCAATGAATATACAATGATTTACTAATGTATGATTATTCGTTGCATGCATTACATATGCTAACTTATAGTAAAACTCCACTAGAATGTTCTTTAAAAATTAAGTGTATTTAAGATATTCTTTAAGTTTTGATTCATCCAGGATTCAACTACAATATTTTGAGGTATGTGCAGTGTAACCGGAAACCTGATATTATGTCTTGAAGTTTGCTCTTAATTGATACTATTCAAACATGAACATGCATTCACACTACAATATGTTGTAAGTTTTGTGAGTTAAGAAGAAAGAAACAAAAAGTATCTTCCAAATGACCTATTATTTCAAGGTTATCATAAAAAGAAGATGAATGCGGTTTTATGACTATTGACAATGATTCCTTTTGAAGTTCTAGAAACTACAAAAGATTCTAGGATAAAGTATTCTCCTTGAAGTGTTATTTAATTGTCAAAGAGTTGAATTAGTTATTCGGGAGTGACAAGTTTTGCAATCAGTGATAATAAAATCATCTCCATTCAAAGTCTATTTGAAGCCTTATGAAAGAGAGTTTATTATTATTCTTTAGACGTACAAAAGGAAATTATATCTGATTAGTATATGATTGTTCGCAATTCAAGCTTAAAATATTCCTGTTTTTCATTACTTTTTGTTCTGGTGTGCAACAAGTTATGTTTAGGTCGTCAAATCGGTATGATCATTTCAACCTTCTTTTATTTCTTTTTTAGTATACATGATTGTATTTTTTTCAATTGGCTAAATGCTTTGTTTGTTTGAAACATGTTTGTGTATGTGATATGTTTGCTTATTCCATGCCTTAATCATTCAAATCATTCAATGCATCGGTTCCAGTTTTATTTCGTCCATTCATAGCATTCATATGCATTATACATACACTCATGCACCATCATTAAATCCTTTGCATCAAAATTATTTTACATTCACATCAAATGCATTGTGCATTAATAATTTATTTTTAATATTTGCATTAAAATTTTTGCTCAAGTTGTTTACATTCATGCATAACATTAAAACTTGTTTCCATATGCATTAAAAGTTTTTCCATCATTAAAATGTGTTTTAAATTTGAAAATTTTCATTAAATCAAGTTTTTTTTACAAAATTGAACTACTTGATTCGAACTATAACATTTTTTATGTGTCTGTGATTCGAATCAAATTTCTGAGACCTGGAAACCATTTGGGGCTGCCTGATTTGATTAAAAAAAATTTCACATGATTTGAATCAAAGTGTTGTTCTCTTTAAAAAATTAGCTTGTGATTTGAATCAATATTTGCACATGATTCGAATCACAATTGGAAAGTCACATTTTTCTAATTACTTTCAGTTTCTCTTTTTCATTTTCAAAACCATTTCATTTTTTGAAAACCCCAAAAACACTCTTGAGCAAAAATCATCATCATCAAAAATTTATATTATCACTTCATCAATCATCATCATCATAAACTCTAAACCCACTTATCTCAACTCCAACAATGACCTATGAATTTCCCCAAAAGAGTATCTCTGGCAAGAAACAGGGCAAAAGACTCATGACATCTTCTTCTCCACCAATTCCTAAGAGAGCAAGAACCAAAGTTAAAGTAAGCTAACCTACACCTGATGTTAGGGTTGTAAAGAAGAAGTCATCCAAGAATCAAACTGCTGAAACTCTGTATCATAAGGTAAGACATCTTCTTCCTGAGGATGGTTTATAAGTGTATCAAGAAAAGTCTATAAACAAACCATTTGACCCTGAATATTATGTTCATTCATCTGCTGAAGTAGAACTAAGGGCTAAATTTTTGAAACCATTTGATCTTCATCATCTGTTGAAATTTATTGGGCTGAATAAGAAATACAATCCTGATTATGTTAAAGTCTTATATTATAATTTGGTAGTAACCCGTGCTGGTCTTGAAAGTTGGTTCAAAGATAAGGTTATTAAGTTCAATTACATGGATTTTACAAATTATTTTGTTTATACTTTGGGTGGTTCTAATACGGTTGTTGGTAGAAAAGATGAGTATGATAGAATATCATTTGTTCTCTCTATTTCTAAATCTCTATGTGAAAACCCTGCCATGTCAAACTTTAGCATAAGTCATGTCAAGTTTGACTTGCGCCTACTACATTAGATCATTGTCAAAATTCTTTACATGAACCAAAGAATTTGGGCAGAGCTGATGACAATGACCTCTACTTGATATGTGCATTCATTATTGATAGGATGCTCTAGTGCATGGACAATCCAAATAGACCTTTTTTTCTCTTCTTTTGTGCAGATGATCCTTGAGATCAATGGAATTATTTCAAAAGAAACTGGTCTAGTTGAAGCTCCTAAGATTCTAGATGAATTTGTTGTTTCTAAAATGAGATATTATAGGGATTCCAAAGGCGACTACTACTACCTTAAAAAATATGGTCGGAAGATTTATTATGACAAGGTTGTTGATCCTACTAAGGATCCATCTATTGAGGCTTTTGGTTCTTCCTCACCCTTTATTGCTTTTTCTTTTGATTTAAAATCCTACCTAGATGAGTTGGTTGGAAGAATTCTTGCTAATAATTAGATAAGTGAAGAAAGGATAATGACACAGATTCATAATGTGGCCTAGATAAGTGAGCATAGACGGGAAAATCTTAAAAGTGAATTGAAGGCTGAGATGCAAAAATATGAGGCTTGAGTGATTGCTCAAGTGGAGTCTATGAGAGGTATTGTTGACCATCTGAGTATAACCAATGTCATTCTTAATATTGGTTCTCCTGATCTTAATACATATCTAGATTTCAGTGTTGTTGCACCACCTTCTAATGATGCTCCTTCATTTCCTTGAATTCATTTTCTTTTGTCTTTCATGCCTAACATGGCATAACATAACATATATTGATATTTATGTTATTTTGATCGTCTATTCCTTTTATGACTTTTGACTACAATTTTGGATATGTATCTTGTGACATGCTTAGTCACGTTTGTTAGATATTTATGATATTCACTCTATGCTATTTTATTCTTTATATTTTTGCTGAATTGTGTATTTATGATAGTTAATTTCGTGCACGATTTATCTAGTGCTTGTTTATCTCACTAAGTATGACATTGTATTTTTAAACTTTTTCTTTATCTTTGATTCAGCTATTTGTGTGTGCTCTCTCTATATTTTCTCTCTTTTTGATATTTGTCAAAAGGGAAGAAGGTATCGAGATATTATTAATATTCACACGCATTAAGTGTTTAATGTAGGGGGAGCTTTACAACTTTTACAACTCAAGCGAAGTATTGTACATTAGTTCACCAGACTCATTTCATCTATCAAATTCCAAATAACGCTTCAAATAAATGGTCGACAACAATATCTCAAATTTTCCAAACATCAAAAAGGGGGAGAATGAAGGTGCATTGGTGTTGCTTTTTTGTTTTGATGTTTTGTAAATTTGAATATAATTGTCTTATTTTGTTTCTGTTGTTGTAATTTGCGTCTCGTTTATTATTCATATGCTTGTATGATATTAATATTTCACTTGTATTGTAATCACTTCGGGTATTGTAGTATGTACCACTAAGAACCCTATTTGCTTAATTGAATAAGAGATAATTTTGATTTTTGATATTGTCCTTTTTTAGCCTACCAAATTGCTACTTTGTCGTTTCAATAGGCGTTGCTTGAATCACAAGTTAAAACTTCTAAATTTAGATTTTTAATTACTTGATTTGAATCAAGTGTAAAACATGATTCGAATCATAAGCTGTGAGAAAATTAGGGATTTCCTCTAGACCATTTGGTTCGAATCACAAAATAAATATGATTCGAATCATAACTTCATGTGCTCCAAATCAGGTGTAAAAATTAATTCAAATCAATTGTTCTTTTGAAGCCATATTTGAGATTTTTTAAAATTGATTTGAATCACAATTTCTTCTTGATTCAAATTAAAGCTTCACAAGGCCCATTTTATACCCATGATTTTAATAATTGTCATAATTTGGCGACGTTGGAGAAAGATTGCTCAGAAACAAAGTTCGAAGTTGTCCAATATACACTTAGTTAATGGTAATCACTCAGATAAGAAATCGATGAGATCAGGAGGACCGCCACACACAAATAATTGGAGCAGGCACAATCGGCCTTTCCTATGTGCAGCAAGTGCTGCAGCTCTGGGCTTCAAATTTTGAGGGGCCCAATTTTATTTTATTTTAATTACCAAAGTAATATATTTTATACCTATTTTTTATTTTACTTTTAAAATAGGTGTAAAATCCTAATTTGTTTTCAAACCTCTGTGGTTTTATACCAGTTTTATAAAAACATATGTAAAATCATAATTTTTAAAATTGTAATTTTTTAAATTTAGACTTATTTTGAAAATTAGAGTTGAGCTTCAGGACTAATTGGGTCGGCCTTGGGAGCACGTTATGGTGGATAACGATGTTATTGAATTGGGATCTTGAGAGACCTTATTTTTGTTAGCAGTTTCAGTGTTTGCATCAACAGAAGAAATTATTGTGTGATAGTTCATTGTAACTAAAATTCTTATATCAAACTTATCAAAATAGTGGAAGATCGTGATTATTTTTCAGTGGTTAATTAACACCATTGAAGAGTGAAGTAGGCAATGTGAGGACGAATGTCGAACCACTATATATCTTTGTGTATCTTTTCTCCTTCCCTTATCTCCTTTATTTTTCTAGCATCCATTAATATTGCATTGCATATATTTGGTTTTAGAGATTTCATGTGTAAGTTTTGGTCGGTGGTGTATTAATCTTATTGAATCTTCATGAATCCAATTATTGCTTGATAGAACACCCATGTAAAGGTTTTTAATTGCTTTAGACAAAGCAGGTTTAGTTGTCTTGTGATTGACTTGCATCAGAAGCAATCAAATACTTAGTGACATCTTGTATTATCTCACTTGGTTTAATTCACTACGCCAGAAATGAGTTTTAGCAACGCACCCTTTAGCAGCGCTTCTTAAAAAAGCGCTGCTAAAGGGTGGGTAAAAAAAAAAGAAAAAAAATTTCCTACCTAAGACAGCGCTTTTGAAAAAGCGCTGCTAAAGGGGGCCCCTAAGAAAGCGCTTTTTAAAAAGCGCTGCTAAAGGGGGGGGGCCTAAGAAAGCGCTTTTAAAAAGCGCTGCTAAAGGGGGACCTAAGAAAGCGTTTTTAAAAGCGCTGCTAAAGGCCTTTAAAAGCGCTGCTAAAGGGGGACCTAAGAAAGCGCTTTTAAAAAGCGCTGCTGAAGGGGGCCCTTTAGCAGCGCTTTTTCTATAAAGCGCTGCTATATGGCATTGCTAAGGCACCCTATGAAAGCACTTTTAAAAGCGCTGCTAAAGGCCTTTAAAAGCGCTGCTATAGGTATTAGTATTATAATTTTAAAATACCCTCCAGAATTTTAAGAGAAACAGAACAGTCGTGCAATATTTCTTTTCTTCTTTCTTTCTCCTCTGGCGAACGACCCATTCAAAGTTTCGTTTCTGTTGCCGTCATCCACCGTCGATCGTCGCCCTGTTTCGTTGGATTGCGCCGCCGTCGCCGTTCACCGTCCGTTTTCGAGTCTGCATTGCATTGCATTTCCACCATTGTTAAGGTATGTGAAGTTTTACTATGGTTTTCTTGTTTTTTTTTCTTTTCACCATTGTTGGTATTTGAAGACATTAAAGGTTTTGAAGGTTTTTGTTAATACTGTTATCTAAATATTGATGGTTTTTCTTTTCACCATTGTTGGTATTTGATGGTTTTTCTAAATATTTGATGGTTTCTGAGTTGTTGACTAAATAGGTAAGAAAAATTATTAATAATTCATAGTAAAATTATTAATGTTGTTTGATGGTTTCTTTGCATAAAATTATTAATGTTGTTGACTAAATATTGATGGTTTCTGAGTTATTGATGGTTTTTGAGCTATTGCTGTTTTTATTGAGTTATTGAAGGTTTAGTGAAGGTTTTTAGTGTTGTTTTGTATTGAAGGTTTGAGGACATGCAAGTAAATTTGAGTTCAAGTATGATACGTATACTATTGTTTTTGTTGTTGTGTAGATATGTTACGTTTGAGGACATGTAAGTAAATTTTAGTGTTGATACGTATACTGTTGTTGAGTTATTGTTTTTGTTGTTGAGTTCAAGTATGATACGTATATTGTTGTTTTGTATTGAAGGTTTGAGGACATGCAAGTAAATTTTAGTGTTGTTGTTGTGTAGAAATGACTTATTGAAGGTTTAGTGAAGGCTTTATATGTTGATATGTTATTATGTTATTATGATGGATTTCTCAATGTTTATATGATATATATGTTATTATGGTTTTATATGTTTAGTTAGGATTTCTCAATGTTTAGTAAGAGTGTCATTTTGGTTTAAGGATTATCTAGTAATTTTAATATGATTTGTTTTGGTGGATTATCTAGTATTTTTAATATGATTTGTCTTGGTTAATTATTAATATGATTTTAATAAAATTTATATTTTGTCTGCTATAGGGGTTACCTGTGAAGAGCAAAGTTGTGATCGTTTCCAAGCATCCTATTGCGTAGCATTCTTAGAAGTTAGTGATTTCCTTACAGGTATTCTCTGTTTTGTTTAACTTTTATAGTTTAGTGTAGATTACTCAATTAGTATGGACAAAAAATGGATGTCTGGTAATCGATTGTCAAAAGAGTACGAGAATGGGGTATCGAAGTTCGTTAAGTTTGCTGTTGAACACACCAAAAACCCCAGTAGGATCACATGTCCTTGCTTAGGATGCTGTTATGGGCGTCGAGTTGACGTCGTTCAGTTGGAATCTCATTTAATGAGACATGGAATTGATCGAAGTTACACATGTTGGACATTACATGGTGAGATAAGTAACGAGAATGTTGAACCCCAAAATAATACGACATGTGCTTCAAAGGACAATGGCAGAGATACATATGATTGTGATCGAGTCGAAGAGATTGCAGAAGCACTTGAAGAAGATCTTCAAGATTGTCCCAAGATGTTTGAGAGGTTGGTACGCGATGCAGAGAAACCGTTGTATAAAGGTTGCACTACTTTCACAAGATTGTCCGCGGTATTAAAGTTGTACAATTTAAAGGCGGGTAATGGATGGTCGGATAAAAGTTTCACAGAGTTGTTAGTCCTACTTCAAGAGATGCTTCCGGAGGATAATGTTCTTCCCAATCGAACCTATGAAGCTAAAAAAATGTTATGCTCTATTGGCATGAGCAATGATAAGATACATGCTTGTCCAAATGATTGCATTTTGTTTCGAAATGAATATGCATCATTAAACGAGTGTCCTAAATGCGGTGTATCTCGGTATAAGAAAAAATTGTCACCAGCAAAAGTATTATGGTATTTTCCTATAATTCCGAGATTCAGACGCATGTTTCGTAGTGAAACAGATGCAAAACACCTGACTTGGCATGCATATGATAGAATTGTAGATGGGAAGTATCGACATCCAGCAGATTCACCACAGTGGATGAAAATTGATAATGATTATCCTGATTTTGGAGAAGAAGCTAGAAACCTTCGCTTGGCATTATCGACTGATGGAATGAATCCGCATGGTCTGCAGAGTATCTCACATTCTACCTGGTCTGTAATTATTATGATTTATAACCTACCTCCATGGCTATGTATGAAGCGTAAGTACATGATGTTATCTATGTTAATTTCTGGCCCTAAACAACCAGGGAATGACATAGACGTATACCTGACACCTCTAATCGAAGACTTAAAGAGTTTGTGGGAGAACGGTGTGGAGGTTTATGATGGATATAGGAAAGAAAGTTTCAATTTGAGGGCGATGTTGTTTGGCACAATTAATGATTTCCCAGCATACGAAAATCTATCGGGGTATAGCATTAAAGGTCAATATGCGTGTCCTATCTGTGAAGAAAACACAGATTGGACGCGGTTGGAATTTGGTCAGAAGAATGTCTTTCTTGGTCATCGTAGATTCTTAAATTCTAGTCATCACTACCGTGGGTGGAGAAAAGCATTCAATGGAGATTCAGAATAACGTAAAGCTCCACCTACATTGACCGGCGAACAAATTTTTGAAAAGGTGAAAGATGTGAGTACTAAGTTTGGCAAGCCTTTTGCTCATACGCTTGTCACGCGTGGGTGGAAGAATAGGTCAATTTTGTTTGAGTTGTCGTATTGGAAGTCGTTGTATGTAAGACATTTTTTTGATGTTATGCATATTGAAAAAAATATATTTGAAAGTGTTATTGGTACGTTACTCAATATACAAGGAAAGTCTAAGGATGGCCTTAAAGCAAGAAAGGACTTGGTAGCAATGGGAATAAGGAATGAATTAGGACCCTTGAAGAAAGGAAACCGCACATATCTACCACTTGCTGCTTATACTTTATCTAGAAAGGAGAAAAATATACTGTGTAAGTTTCTGAGTGAAGTTAAAGTTCCAGAAGGATACTCTTCAGATATTAGAAGACTTGTTTCTATGAAAGACCTCAAGTTAAAAAGTTTAAAGACACATGACTGCCATGTTATAATGGAACACTTTCTACCAATAGGTATACGTTCTATTTTGCCAGAAAAACTGAGAGGCGCAATAACTAAATTGTGTTTTTTCTTTAGGTCAATCTGTAGTAAGGTGATAGATCCTGCGATCTTACCAACATTGCAAAGAGAAATAGTTATTACTTTGTGCGAGCTTGAAATGTATTTTCCTCCATCATTTTTTGACATAATGGTACATCTAGTTGTTTATCTTGTGAAAAAGACACAACTGTGTGGACCTGCCTATATGAGATGGATGTACCCTGTTGAACGTTATATGAAAATATTGAAAGGGTATGTGAAAAACCAAAGTCGACCAGAGGGATGTATTGTTGAACGATACATTGTTGAAGAAGCTATTGAGTTTTGTATTGAATATTTGTCCAACGTTCAATCCATTGGCCTCCCAAAATCTCATGTTGTTGAAAAAATAGATGGTAAACAGTTAATTGGAAATAAAGTTGTGACAGTTTCAAGGGATGAACGGAAGCAAGTGCATTTGTATGTTCTGCACAATGACATTGAGGTTGAGCCGTATGTTGAAATGCACAAGGACATTCTCCGAGGTTTAAATCTGAATAGAAATGAAAATTGGATAGTACGTGAGCACAATCGAAGTTTTATAACATGGTTCAAGGAGCATATTTTTTCAAAGTTTTATTCTGATCCCGCTTCAATAACAGAAAGGTTGAGATGTTTAGCATATGGTCCAAGTTTGCATGTGTTTTCTTATAGCGCATACGCAATTAATGGATACACATTTTATACCAAGGAACAAGATGATAAAAGTACAATGCAAAATAGTGGTGTCACCGTACTTGCCGAAGCAATGCACATTTCCTCGTATTATGGGGTTATCGAGTGCATTTGGGTGTTTGATTATGAGAAGTTTCAGATTCCTATCTTTGGATGCAAGTGGGTTGAAAATAATAGTGGCATACAAATGGATAAATCAGGTTTTTTGAAAGTGGATCTTAATAAGGTGGGGTACAAAGATGAGCCTTTTATTCTAGCCACGCAAGCTAAACAAGTGTTCTATGTCACTGATCCGACAAGTATGAAATGGTCTATAGTTCTTTTTTCCAACAAAGTAATCGATGATAACATTGGAGAAAAGGGGGATGTTTATGTTGAGAATGAATCTTATATTATAGATGATCCAGATGAGAATATTAGAGCGGACGAATCATATATTAGAAATGATCATAACGAGGGAATTTGGATCAATCCATCTGTCCGTGTTGTTAAGAGACAAGTAAACCCCGTTACAACGAAAAAAAGAAAGAGATGTTAAAGGTACTTGTAACATGTTTTTCTTATTTACACATGTCTTATTTATACCATGTTTTTCTTATTTCTTATTTATACCATGTTTTTCTTATTTACACATTTCTTATGTATATATTTGTTATTTACATATTTGCATGTCATTCATTTGATACTTTGGTTTTTCTGAATTACAGGTATATATATTATGGCCAGCAACGAGGAAACATCACATGATGGAAAACAAACAACAAAAGACGTGGAAGGCGATATTAAAAGAGGCATAACAATTATGAAAAAAATCATCCGTGCGAGAGATAAAGGAGTAAAGTATGATGTCCATTAGAATGAAAGAGATCAGGTAGTTGAGCCTAACGGTGCGTTGCTAACAAGTTACATCGGAGCACTTGTACGTTCGCAAGTTCCGATTACTTGCGATAATTGGAGAATTGTTTCATTACAACCGGCTAAAGATAAGATTTGGACCGAGATTCAGGTATAATATTGGAATTGTTTAATCATTGTTAACATTTACGTCTTTAAATTAAATATACTAACATGTTATATGTATGTGTGTTTGTTTGCAGAGATCTTTCAATATTGAAGATCGTAGGAGAAAATATTGTATTCAATTGGCCGGAAAACGCTTGAGGGGATTTAGAGCGTTTTTAACAAACAAGTTTCTAAAAGATTCTGAAGGAAACTTTGTTGACTCAGAGCGTCCGATGAAGTACGCGGATTTGATTTCGGAGGAAGAATGGGAGACGTTTGTTGCAAAGCGAAGATCAAAAGAATTTGAAGTAAGTACAACTTATCATGAACTATGTATAGTATATATACTTCTTCCATGTACAGGAGTTCTAATAAACTTGTTTTTTCAGGTTGTTAGTGGCGTAAATTGTCAACGGGCATCAAATCCCGCATATCCATACAGAAAGGGACGGTTGGGATATGCACGATTAGAACAAAAAATAGTAAGTACATATAAATACTTTAATATGATATATTTACAAAAAATAGTAAGTATATATAATAGGATACAATGCTTTATTATCCGTCTTAATGCGTAGTTGGAAGAGGAGAAGAGTGATGCTACATCTCTTCTGGACCATGTTGTATGGAAGGCTGCCCGTGTGGGACGAGATGGAGTCGTTCAGGAAGAAGTTCAACAAGTCTTTGAACAATGTGTAAGTACAACGTTATCTTTGTCAGTAACTGATCAAAAGTGTGTAATATATTTATATATGTTTTTATCTATATTTCAGGAGACTCTGTCCCAGACCATAACTCCCGCCGAGGACAATGATTACAGGAGCTTACTGAGCCGGGTGCTGAATATTCCTGAGTATTCTGGGCGTGTGAGGGGTAAGGGATTTGGTGTCACTCCATCCAAACTGTATAAGCAGCCAAAGAAAAAAAATCCAACCAATAAAGAAGTGATGGAGACTTTGGAGGAATTGAAAGTGCAAATCCGTGAATTACAGAAGGATAAGGAGAGATACATGGCGGAAAGACGCGCTCCAGAGGGTAGAGCTACTAGTGACAAAGATAGTACCAGTTGTCTGCAGAAGCTTCTAGAGGTAATTGTATATATTACATTGAAATTAATTTAGCACACTTTACTTAATTGACACATTAACTGATCATTATTTGTTTAAGGCATTTCACTTTGCCGGCTATATTTATCGTCACCTACTCATCGAATGGTTGGCAAGGGAAAGGTGCATAACTTTCTGGGAGACTTACTTCACCACAAACCGCTCCCTTCTGGATTTTTGAAAGTATCTATTGATATTGCATTAGAGGGGAGTGCGTTGTTGCCTATACCAGATGATATTTCAGGCGCAACAGTGGTGGGAGACGCAATAGGAGCGTATGTGGCATGGCCGGCAAATCTGATTTGCATAGATGATGAGGTAGGCTGAACCTTTTAATACTCAAATGTTTTATGATCCATACATGAAAGTTATTCTTACATCTACATTTTCTTATTTACATGATGATCTTAAACTCCTACAAAATCCAAATCAAAAGATGATAGAATTATTGTGCGGGATACCGATTCAGCTGCATCAAAGAAACATGTACTACTACAGTTACATGACTATCTTGTTATACATTAATTACTGAACTTATATATTACTTTTAGGTTCATGATCAGCAGTCGCAACAAGTCAGCAAGGGTAAGATGCCTGAAACTTCCAAGGTTCCCAGAAAAGCAATTCTTCCTCGATTTAGGATGTGCCTTGAAACATATGTCGGAACATCAGATGTGCCTGAGGGTGGCGTCCGTCAAATACACATGGAGGCAGGTATTTTCGGTTTTGAATATCCCAAAACAACTGCTAAGGAGGATTTTGATCAGGTTTTCAACCATTCTGAACTGGGCGTCGGTGTTATGCATTCATACATCAGGTACTTCGATCCATTTTAATTAAATAATTGAACATTTTAAAATTTGCTGTTTAACTTAATATTCTAATGTTGATTATGTTTTTTAGGTTCTTGTATGACAAGTTATTGGTCCCGAATGAATTGACTTCAGTATTCCATTCTTATCTGCTAGCTGTGTCAACTCACGTATAATAGACCAGTCACCAGATACAGTCAAAGAGTACACAGTGCAGAGATTTATGCGCGCGACTACGGAGAAGTTGTTCTTGTTGCCATATAACACTGGCCATGGGTTAGATTTTATTCTAAATTCATTTATTATAATTGTTCGATTTTTCCCTTTCTATATATATAATTTTTCCGTCTAAACTGTTGTCTTATTTTATAGTGGACATTGGTTGTTGATCGCAATTAATCCGACGAAAGAAATAGTGTATTATATAGATTCATTGGATGGCGATACAACAAAATATGAAAATCTGAGGAACTTTGTTGATACGTAAGTGATGAGATATACTGTTGTCTTTAATTATATATCTTTATTTATTATGTGACATTGTTCTAAATATGCGTTTATATTATGTTAGGGTTATACAAATATTCAGAGCACAAAGAGATGCAACGGTGCCAAAAAGTAAGGCTAACAACATCAATTGGATCATAGTGGAGGTATATTCTCGCATGTTTCTACTTGATAAAACTATTTAAACTATATATCCGAATAAATGTTCGTTTGTTTTTTCCATTTACAGTGTCCTCGGCAGCGCAATGGTATTGACTGTGGATATTTTGTATTGCGCTTTATGAGGGAAATTATTCTTTCTAATCAACTTGAGATTCCATTCATGGTATGGATCAATTCATTATATAAGTTATATGATTCATTTTGATAATTATCCGATACTTCATCTGAGTAATTAGTTTTAAACTTAAATCTTATTCGATCTGTTATATTATGTAGTATTATGATGAATTCAAGTGCGCTACTTACACAAAAGCAAAATTGGAAGAAATTAAAGAGGAATGATGTCAATTTATTCTTGGGTTGAGAATTGTATAGAGTTATCGGATTGGAAGACTTGTAATTATATGTGAATTGAATGTATTTGTGTTGTTGTAATTCTGAGGATCGAATTTTGTTGTAACATATTTAAACAGGTTTATGTGTATATTAAAATGTTTATGAACAAAGTCATGAGTTACAATCTATCCAAAGTTTTGAATTGTACATATAAGGCCAAAGTTTGAATTGTATATTTAAGGCCAAAGTTTGAATTGTATTTATAAGGCCAAAGTGTTGAAATAAAGGCCTGAATTATAAACAGGTTTGTGTAATATAAGCAGGTTGTTGGTAAAATATACAAAACAGGGTGAATATTTTTTAAAAAAAAAAATTTTAAAATCTGGGACATTAGACAGCGCTTTTACATAAAAGCGCTGCTAAAGGTCACAAATATTACGCTACAAAAGCGCTGCTATAGGTTTGGAAGGGGGGGGGGTCTAAGACAGCGCTTGTAAAAAGCGCTGCTAAAGGGTGGGCTATGGCAGCGCTTTGCAAAAGCTCTGCTAAAAGGGGGGTCTAAGACAGCGCTTTGTGAAAGCGCTGCTAAAGGGGGAATGGTTGGGGGAATTATGCATCGCTTACAAAAGCGCTGCTAAAGGACTAAAAAAGCGCTGCTAAAGGTGCTGCTGAAGGGAGCTTTTAGCAGCGCTTTTTCATTGAAAAAAGGCGCTGCCTTGACCTTTAGCAGCGCCACTTTTGGCAGCGCTTTAAAGCGCTGCTAAAGGCAAAAAAAAAAAGCACTGCTAAAGGTCTTTTTTGGCATAGTGATTCATTTAGATGTTTTCAAACTCTCTTATTTTTGTGTTTTTCTTCCGCACTTCTTAAAATATCTAATTTCGTGTATAAGATTTAAAATATCTATATTTTGACCCAACAGAATTAGCAAAGTTACATGTACAAGTATTTCATTCCATGTATATATGAGATGTCATACGAAAGTCTTGTAGTTAAATCATTTAGTTTGAAGCTTCCAAAAAAAAAAAAAACTTTGGATTAGAAAAAGTTTGATTGACCATCATATAGTCATATAGTTCACCATAAAGGAGTTAAAGATGTCAAGATTGCTAACAAAAGCTCTCATAAAAGAGTCTCTAAAATATCTATAATTACTCGCACAAGTGGAAATTCCAAGTGATCTCTTGGATGTACCATCAATGTTATATATAAAGCAATATTTTAAAAGAGAAATCAATTTCAGCAATATTTTAAAAGAGAAATCAATTTCAGCAATATTTTAAAAGAGAAATACAATGAAATTGAATGATTTTAGGAGCATCTAGAGCATTACAAGCAATACTAATAAATTGATAATTTTAAATTCTTGAATAGAAGAATGCATAATTCTTTTAGACAAGTTTGTGGATAACAAAAAATTATGTTTGATTTTCTTCAACACAATATCAACCAAATCATTTTGAACATCTTCACTCTGCACTTTATTCTTGTAAAGCTAAATATATAAAAAAGAAAAGGTTAGTAAATAATATTAAATTCTTAAGTTGAGAGCTTCAATTTTGATTCATTATGAAAAATAGATAATAAAAATTAGTCAAATACACAATAAAGAATAACATAAGGTGTGCCCAATCCAATGAATAAATTCCCAAACAATTGAAATTGATTTACACATGAACATGGTCAATTTCTCAATTGAAGATGTTAAACTTTTCATGAAAGCATATCTAATGAGATCAATTTTTACAGATAGATAGAATATTGAATGGTGATCCGTTCAAAAAGTAACTGTTCTAAGATGCATGCAGCTAAAAATGCTTCAATAAATTAAAAACATCAACATCTATTGATACTTCCCAAAATTTACTATTCCATTATATAAATGTAGATAGTTTTTTTTAGTTAGAGCGAAGACCAATGCACATGAGGAAAAGGAATAAATAACACTGTTCTAGTCTTTCTTCCTTTTCTTTCACCATAGATGAAAAGTAATAACCTAACAATCATTCCAGCATCAAATAACTCTGATACTCACAGGTCTACATCAATAATAGATTTAAAAATAAATAAATATTAAACATAATCATATATATTTATGTTTGTATCATGGCACTCAATGTTTTAATTAACGATCGCTTGTGATCGGATAAATTTTTTTAGACATTATAGTAACTGCATCGATGTAGATTAACAATAATTTATTCTTTATTATAAACTATGTCTGTCCGCCCCACTCCATTTTTTAGTGGGCTTTTGTGAGACGGAATTAAACGGAAACGAGATGCATGTTTGTCATCCTAGATTTATCTATACATAACTCTAAAAATTTAAGACAACATTGATCAATTTAATAAATAATATAAGGAGAAGTAGAAAGAACTAATAGTATTAATTTTTAGTGGCAGAAAAAGGCAGGGATTTTGAAAAGGATGCATGAACAGAAAGTGGTACAGTTACTACGTTGTTTGTTGCCCTTAAATCTTATGGTAACTGTTTACTAGAAGTGCTAGTGAACCTCTGATCAAGTTCGTACAATTCTGTAATAACTTGTAAAGGCCATTCAATTTTTGTCCCAATAATGCTTCTTCTCTTCTCTCTCTCTCTCTCTCTCTCTCTCTCTCTCTCTCTCTCTCTCTCTCTCTCTCTCTCTCTCATCTGATCAAACTCACTGTTACCTTCCTCGTCACACATTAACTAAGACAATGTATATTTAATTAAAGTGAAAGTAAGGGTTTTATTTTTTTATTTTTTTTTATTTTTACTGTGATCTGTTTGGGGGTACGGTTCTAGTTAACAGAGGGGTTGGTTATTAATAAGCAAGAATCGTGGGAATCGTCTTATATAGTTCTTTTACGTGAGGCTTGTCGTTAACCATTTATGCATCAGTTACCTGTTTTACACAGGAGTTAAAGACATGGAAGAATTTGATTTCTCTGCCCCAAATAATTCCATAGGGATATGAGTTAATTGAATACAAGGTGTGTGAAGGTATATAATAAAAATTAATTAAGCCTAAAGGAAAATAGCATAGTAATATAGTATTTTATTCATTAAATAAGTTTGTGGTTTTATATCCTTAAATATTTTAAATTTCATTTTTAACTCTTTAAAATATTTTTTTCTAAACTTTGTCCTCTCCCATTTTTGTCCAATGATTATTCAATTTAACTTTTGTTTATAGAAAATAATGGGGTCATTGTTGTGATATAATCCAAGTTGTACTTCAAGCTTAAGTTAGTTAAAGGGAGGATTTGTTATTTAGTAGTCAAGTCACTTAATTGTATATACATATAGATACTTTGCACTTCTGTTTTCATTTCATTCAATAATAATTTAATTCAATCCTTATTTTTCATTCTCTCTTTTTCACTTATTAAAAGTGTCTAACGCACTAACAAATTGGTATTTAGAGTTATGGTTAGTTTCTTGATTGTGTTTTCAAGAATTACACGTCAGTGATTGTAACAAGTTTGTGGGTTGTTAATTGCGCTTGGTGCAAAGATGAATAGTAACAATGGTATTTTGAATTCTCTTCAAATTCTTGACAAAAAGAATTGGATTCGATGGAAAAAAACATATGCAATCCCTGTTTGGCTTTCATGAAATCCTAGAAGTGGTTACTAATGATATCCCTGAGCTTACTGAGAATGCAAATGATGCTCAGAGAGTAGCGAACAAAGAGGCCAAGAAGAAAGACTGTCAGTGACAGGGCTTCTAAATCCTCGAAATGAGGAGAAGGAAACTCGTATAAGAAAGACAAAGAAGAGAAAAAAAGGTGTGTAGTGTTATAACTGTGACAAATTGGGTCACTTGGCCAAGAATTATTGGTACAAGAAAGGCAAAAATGAAGGAGCATACCTTGCACGCCAAAATTCAGATGATTCTGAAGACATGGTGGTTATGGTTGTAGTTGCAGATGAGCATGTCGACACCAAGATCTAGTTTTTTGTCATAGGTTGTTCAAATCACATGAGTGGTCGAAAAGTGTGGTTAGCAAAATTTGAGGAGTCAAAGAAGAGCAAGGTAAAACTTGTTGACAATAACATGTTGCAAGCAGAAGTACTAGCGATATAGTTATTCAAAGGAGCAATGGAGCAAAATCTATGATCAAAGATGTACTTCATATACCTGGAATAAAGTGCAATTTGCTAAGTGTTGGACTACTGGTCGAAAAAGGCTTCTCTGGGGTTATGAAAGATGGAGCCTTAGAACTATTCGACACTCAGAATAATTCAGTCTTAAAATCTCCTATGTCGAAGAATAGGAAATTTAATACCATGACTAATTCGACTAAGGTACAATGACTAAAATAGTTCTCGGCCACAAGAATAGTTGGTTGTGGCGTTTAAGATTTGTTCAGCTGAATTTTAGGTCACTAAATCAACTGATTACTCAAGATATGGTAACTGATATACCAAGTCTTGAGATTTCTGAAAAACTATGTGAAGGTTGCTTAGTAGGCAAGCAATCCAGAAAGTCTTTTGTTTCAACTATGTTAATGAGGTCCTCTCGCATACTAAAAGTAGTACATTCAGATGTATGTGGCTTGTTCAAGGATCATACCATTGGTGGAAATAGGTATTTTTTTCTCATTTATCGATGAGTATAGTCAAAAGCTTTTAATCTATGTGATCAAGCAAAAAGATGAAGTATTTGAAATCTTTAAGAGATTCAAGATGCTTGTCGAAAACTAGAGTGACAAGAAAATAAAGGTTCTGCGAACAGATGGAGATAGGAAATACACATCCAAGATGTTTAAAGAGTTCTGTATAGAACATGGTATCAATCATGAGGTAAATGCTCCTTACACAACTCAACATAATGGAATAACAGAAAGAAGAAACATGACCATATTTGATATGGCGAGATGCATGTTGAAGCAGAAGAACTTGCTAAAGTCCTTATGGGATGAAGTTATCACCACAACTGTTTATATTATGAACATGTGCCCTAACAAGAAGCTAAAAAACAAGATTCTAGAAGAAGTTTGGAGTGGTAAACGACCATCAGTGATCCATCTGAAGGTGTTTGGATCTATTTCCTACAAGCATGTTCCTGATGCAAGAAGAAGGAAGCTTGATGATAAAAGTGAACCTATGATTCTGGTAGGTTATCACAAAACTGGATCATACACGCTATTCAATCCAATCAATGATAAGATCGTGATTATTCGATACATTATGATTGATGAGAATTCTTCCTGGGATTGAAATTCAGGTGATGTGACTAACAAGCCATTGATGATATGACACTGATGAAGAAATTAGTGAGCATGAAGAAGTTCCAGTCAATAATGTTCCAGTCACTATCGAAGTCGAAAAGGACAATCGAGAGGGTGTGGCTAGCACAAGACCTTAAAGAACCAGAGTACTCCCAACAAGGCTTCAAGACTGTATAGTGGTTGGTGATGATAAAGTCATGCCAGATGGAGATTTAGTTCATTTATTTTTACTTGCAGGTGCTTAATCAATCAACTATAACAAAGCCTTCAAAGATAAATAGTGGAAGGAAGCTATGGTCGAAGAGTTACAAGCGGTTTAAATAAATAACACATGGGAATTAGTAGAATTGCCAACGCATACAAAAACTATCATAGTGAAGTGGGTGTTCAAGTTGAAGCATAATGCTAATGGGTCGATAGCAAGACATAAGGCAAGATTAGTAGCTCGAGGATTTCTTTAGAGAGCAGGACTCGACTACTATGAAGTATATGTATCAGTAGGATGATTATAGATTGTTCCTTTGATGGTACCTTGGCATGTAAGCAAGGGTGGTCGACATATCACTTAGATATGAAATCAAAATTTTTGAATAGTCTTCTAGATGAAGAGGTACACGTCACATAACCTCCTGGGTGGGTTTGTGATACAGTAGGAAGCGATGAATTTGTACAAGTTACACAAAGCCCTCTATGGTCTCAAACAGGCACCCAGGGTATTGAACAAAAAGGTCGACTCATGCATGGTCGAATTGGGATTCATCAAACGTAAATCTGAGTATGGTTTTTATGTTTAGGTTGTGTCACAAGATATAAAAAATCATCTTCTTATATGTCGATAACTTGTTAGTAAATGGAAATAGCTTGGAGAACTGTCGAAGTTCAAAG
Source organism: Lathyrus sativus (assembly GCA_963859935.3). Lineage (NCBI taxonomy): Eukaryota > Viridiplantae > Streptophyta > Magnoliopsida > Fabales > Fabaceae > Lathyrus > Lathyrus sativus. The sequence goes on from OZ012740.1 coordinate 470,403,564, forward strand.
AGCTGGTGAAGAAGGAATTTAAAATGTCAAATTTGGCAAAGTTGTCATACTTCCTAGGCATTGAATTTCAAATGTCAAAGCAAGGTATGATGCTACATCAAAGAAAGTATGCCAAAGAGATTCTTAAGAGATTCAGGATAGAATACTCGAATTCTGCATCCTCACATATTGAACCAAATTTGAAGTTGGAGAAACACGGAGAGAAGTACAAATTTGATGTCACTTTGTTCAAACAAATTTTCATATCTATGAGATATGTGTGAAACAGTCGACCTGATATAGGATTCTCAGTCGAATTAGTGAGCAGATGCATGAATGAACCTAGGGTGTCACACATGAAGGCTTCCAGAAAATCATGAGATACTTAAAAGGATAAAAAAAACTATGGGATTCTATTTCCATGAGATTTTGAAAGAAAGGAAGCTGAGATTACTTGATATTCATATGTTTATTGGTGTAGATAAAAGGAAGATCGGAGAAGCACAACTAGTTATTTCTTTCAAGTATTTGGTGTCCCAATCTCATGGTGCTTGAGAAGCAACCTGTGGTGGCATTGTCATCATGTGAGGCTGAATATATAGTAGGATCTTATGCTACATGTCAAGCTAAATGGATCATATATATGGAGGACAAAGTGAAGAAACTTCTAGTGCTACAAATTGACAACAAGTCAGCCATTAAGCTTGCAAATAATCTGGTTCTGTATGGAAGGAGTAAACACATTGAGGCTATGTTTCATTTCCTAAGGGAGAAGGTAAACCAAGGTGAAGTTGAAGTGAGATATTTCTCGAGTGAAGCAGAGTTGGATGAAATTTTCACCAAAGGACTGAAGATCGACATATTCCTAACTTTGAGAAAGAAATTATGAATAGTTCAGATCGACTATAATTAGTTTGTGTTCGATAACTTGGATTATAAGGAGGCATGTTATGATACAATCCAAGTTTTAGACCAAGCCTAAGGGGTTATGTTGTGATATAAATGGTCTTTTCATATCATTCAATAATAATCACATTCAATCCTTATTCTTCTCTCTCTCTCTCTCTCTCTCTCTCTCTCTCTCTCTCTCTCTCCATTAAAAGTGCCTCACGCACTAACAACCATGCCACATGACAAATTTTATGTGATTGAATGCATACATGATAATCTGAACGTGAAAAATATGTTGATATGGCTTGCCATGTGACAATTTTTATTAATTAAATATATAGATAAAATTAATTTGGTCGCTAAATTCGTCATATAAAATGATAAAAATGAAGATATTTTCTATCACTAAATTTTTTGTGGAAGATGAACATCATATCTTATTCAAAAATGGTCATTAATCTCATCTCTAAATTTATCTCTAATATAATTTTGACTAATTCTTTTTCAATTTTTTAAATCTTATTTACAATCTTTTTATAAAATTAAAATATTATTTTTTATTTATTTTAGGCTTAATACATTTTTCCGTTCCTTATCTTTGAATTAGAGTCTAATGGTCCCTTAACATTTAAAAAGACCGTTATGTCTCTTATTTCTTCAAAATGTGTCACGTTTATCCTTTATGTTAGCTTTGCTAGTCAAATACAAATTTAATGACCATGTATTGTCCACATAATTGAAATAAAAGTGATTCACTTTTAGTCTTGAAGCAAAACGACCATCATTTATTGAGAAGCCTTGTGGAGAAGACGATGGAGTAGGTGCAGTGAAGCTACGAATAATAATTTCTAGATAATACGACGAAGTAGATGCAGTGAAGATACAATTTTTTTGATAGTTGGTCATTTCTAACCCCTTTATCATTTAGGATTTAACTTAGCATCATATCATTTTAGGGTTTTTGTATATGTTTAAGTTCTAGTATAAAATTATAATTTTTTGCATACCTTTGCTTAAGTTTAAAGTAACATGTTGTTGTTTTAGATTTTGAGGTCACTTTAGTTTTCATCCCCTTTCTCTCTCTTTCTAATTTAGGTTTTGTTTTAAATAAGCAAAAATGAAAGAATATCTCCATGTATTTATTCATCATGGAAGATCATTTGTAGATGATGAACTAACTAAGTATGAAAGAACCGTTTCAGAATTGAAATGTGACTTTGATGAGTGGATTTATCTTGACTTGGTAGGTATATTTAAGGATCTGTGATATATATATATATATATATATATATATATATATATATATATATATATATATATATATATATATATATATATATATATATATATATATATATATGTGTGTGTGTGTGTGTGTGTGTGTGTGTGTGTGTGTGTGTGTGTGTGTGTGTGTGTGTGTGTGTGTGTGTGTGTGTGTATGTATGTGTGTGTGTGTGTGTGTGTGTGTGTGTGTGTGTGTGTGTGTGTGTGTGTGTGTGATACAAGGATCCAACTTTAGGGATGCATATTTTGGTTGATGACAAAGGTTTTTAAGATATTACGGTGTATTTATTGTTGATGTTTATATGAAACATCCACAACCTCAACCATAGTTTTATGATGGTATTTTGGAGGAAGAAGATATAACCCCTAACCTATTGTAAATCTTGATGAAAAAGATTTAATTTATAAATTGTATCAAGAAGTAGTGAAGGAGGATGAATTGAATGAATGTAGAGACCAATCTGATGAGGTGCATGATGGTTAATTGAATGAAGGTAGAGGCCAATCTGGTGAGATGTAAGATGGGGAATTGAATGAAAGTATCAACCAAGATAATGATGTGAATAGTGAGGTTAATATAGGTGTGATTAATAAGGGTAACATGGTTGGTTATGGAAGGGGGGATGTTACTGATGACGTAATTTTTAATTCTGAGAGTGTGTTGGATATTGCATTTGATGATCGATGACGGTGATGATTTTATGGAAGATGATGATATGTTATATTATAGGAATAGTTCTTAGGGTACTAGCAAAGAACAGAAGCACAAGGGAGAAATTAATGAGAAAGAAAATGATAGTGAGGAGTTGGAAAGTAGGTTTGAAATTTATGAGAATAACAAAGCAAGTAGGAAGAAGCATCCAATTTTCAAGTTGCAGAAAGACATGGCAAATTATAAATGGGACTTCGGAACTTATTTTACTTTCAAGTGTGATTCATAGGAAGCAATAACAACATGTGTTAGCCAATCTGGTAGGATTAAGTTCATTAAAAATGATATATAGAGGGTTAAGGTTAGATGTAAAGAGGGATGTGTTGCGGTGGAAATAGGATCACAAACTATTAATTAGTTTGAATCGCAATTCAATTCACAACCGCTCTTTGATTTATCCGAAGGAAAAGGTCAAAAGAGGGAAAACCTATTTTGCATCGTAAACACAATGCGGGGAAAGATCTAGGGTTCGGGGGTTGGTTAAATTTAGGGAAGGTATTAGCACCCTAAACTTCTGTAGTACTCTACAGGAACCTTTTGTTCAAATGCTTACTATTTGCTTTATTCATTTGCTTAAGGTATATGTACAAAGGGATTAAAAGTGAGAAAGGAGACCTAAGGGGGTTAATTCTAAGTTTACTCGGCAAGACATCGCATCTTGTGCCTACGTATCCTTGCGGGAGTGGAATCAGAGTAATCGTAGTTCCCCTCAAAAGGGAGGTTAGAGACTTCTTGACTGTGGTCAAGGTTTCAATGGGGAATAAACGTATCTTAAGGACACGCTTACGTGGAGTCTTTGAAACTCCTATTTCTATGTTGAATTTGTTAATTGAATTAAGGTTAAATTAGGGATTCCACGGCGGGAAACCCTAAACAGAGCACGACGGCTCTTTGACCTAAAAGCTAGGGTGAAGGGCGTTTTTGTCCACGGCGGGACACCTAGGTTATTAGGGTTTGAAACGGTCTAAAAATTAGGGTTATTGACTCGGCGGTCAAATGGGTAAACCTAATTCCTTCGGAAAGATTCTAACGGTAAAACATGCAAGCAACAGAATTATTACATGGTAGAAATTAAAATGCGGAAAGTAAAGAAAGCGTCGCGACGATCACTCGCGTAAATTACAAATCCCAAAAAATGCGAAATAAAAATAAACCGCGACCATGGCCTCGCGTAAATTACATCCATGGAAATAAACAAGAATAATAATTGCGACGATGGCCTCGCATAATTACAACCCAAAGAAAATAAAATGCGAAAAGTATTGGATTAATACCCAAGGACAAAAGATGAAAATTAAACGGGAATATTAAGCATTTTTATTTTAGTATTTTTTTTAACTAGAAGATTGGAATGAAAGTGTGAAATGTTAGAAATTTAAAAATAAACAATGTTAGAAATGTTAGAAATTTATTAAGAAAAAGTTTGAGTTAAACAGTTAGAGTTTTAATAAAAAGTTAGAAATTTATGATATGAAAAAATTGAAGTGCTAGGATCTTAATTTAAAAAAAGAGTGTTAGAAATTTTAACTTAAAGAAACAATTAGAATTTTAATTACATGAAAGGTAAATTTTAATTTAAAAAGAAATGAGGTGTTGGAAGTTTTATTTTAAAAAAAAGAAGGCAGTTAATTTTAATTTTTAAAAAAAAAGAAAAAAAAAAAGAGCGGATTTTAATTTTATATAAAAAAACTAATTTTTTAAAGAAAGAGTTAGAATTGAATTTTTAATTAGAAAATCAAGTTTTATATTTATTTGAAAAAGAGTTAAGAAATCTTAATATTAATTATAACAAAAAGAGTTTTAATTTTTAATTATAACAAAAAGAGAAGTTTTAATCTTAATTATAAAAAATAGAGAGTTTTTAATTTTAATCAAAAGGAAAATTGTAGAACTAGTTACTACCTTATAATATCATTTTAAGTTAATTAAAAAATGAGACAAACAAATCATAAATGAAAAAGAAAGAAAAATAGAAAACAACAAAAAATAATAAGAGGAGATAAATTGGGGGAGGGTTACGGTTACAAGTTTTTTGCATGGCCACGATCCCTTCTTCTTTTCCTGCAAAAAAAAAAACATCAAAAGAAAACATCCGTTAGAAATAAGAGTTGCTCACCTTTTCCCGGTTTGAAGCGGCTTTTCTACGGTGGAGTTCGTTGATGATGAACGATGATGTTTTTTTCAAAAATCTCCCCTATTCTGATAAGTCGCGAGAACGGCCGCCGTTTTTCTCTTTTGTCTCCTTCCCCTGATGACCTGCTCTTGATTTTCTGATGTTGATGAAGTTTCCTCTCATCACTTATGTTTATATAGGTAACAAATTAGGGTAATCTCTAACCTAATGCCCACCTTAAAGGCCCAACTTAAATAATTAGTCAAAACTAAATAAAACAAATTAAAACAAACTTAAAACAAACAAATTAAAACAAACTTAAAACCCTATTTTTACTAAACATAATAAAATCTTTTCTAATATTTTTTTAATTTTATGATTTTTGGATGTTTTTATGAATAATATGGAAAAAAGTGAAAAAATAATATTTCTTAAAAAATAATTTAAATTAAATACGAAAATAATAATTAAATAATTAAAAAAACTATTTTTATTATTTTTTTTTATGAAAAATAGAAAATTTAGAATAAACATAAAGAAAAAACAAAAAGTGAAGAAGGTAGGAATCGAACTCTCGACCTCTCACACTCACAACTCCTTACACACAGTCTCTTGCCAATTTTGCTATTTTATTTATTCGAAATAAAGTGGCACTAGAAACCATGTAAAGGTAGGACAAATTTGAGGTACTACATGCGTAACCTGTTAATAGTTAGCTGATGCAAAAATGAGATATTATGCGACATGAATTGACTAATCTAAGGGTAAAATTTGGGGTATTACAGTTGCCCCTATTTAAATAGCTTCGCCGAATGATTTGAGCGACGTAGGCTCGAGAAATCATGGTGAAAGGGATTTAAATATAGTTAACCGAAAATTTTGCCCTTAGATGCAGTGATCATGCAAGGCTATGGATAGAACGGGACGAACTATAATGCTGACAATGGCATGAATTTAGTATGATGCGGATGATGGAATGAGAAATGCAAGGCTGCAGACGACACGACGACATAGGGGACAGACGCGACAAGAAACACACTGGGGAAATACGACGCGCTGAGACACAGTACATCACTGGGGAATTCTAAAAATGATAGTCAACTGGTGCGAATGACCAATTGTCACTTTTAGAAAAGGAACGAGATCCTCGAATGGAGATGGTACCTATGAGACGGCCTCCACTGGGGAATCTAAAAATAAAACTGGATCACGTACGTTTGTAAGATCGATTACAGAATGCTGGAGCATTGAGCAAGGAATAACATCCAAGCTTCTGTAAACTACCCCTCGTGACAGGATCAAACGGACTTTTCGGAACTCCGTAGCAAATATACAGGGTAAAGACCGACTGTATGCCAAAATAAATGGACTTTGATGGGAATTGCCCTGATAAGCTTCTCGAGGGAGAACTGTCACTTATCGTTGGAAGGGACTTATGTGCAAAAAATGGATAAGCACTCAAATAAAGAGGCTGCTGCTTATCTGATAAATAAATCTTCTCGCATTTAAGGTCGGCGCCTGGAATACGATTCTGATTCTTCTCTTACTGAAGGATAAATAAACTTCTTCATGCTTCAAGATTATGTTCTCCTGAACATGAAAAGGGTAAACTGAACTTCCTCATACTTCAGAATCGTGCTCTCCTGAATATGATACTGGATGACTGAATTTCTTCATATTTCAGAATCGTGCTCTCCTGAATATGAAACTGAATGACTGAAGATACTCATATTTCAGAATCGTGCTCTCCTGAATATGAAACTGGATGACTGAAGATACTCATATTTCAGAATCGTGCTCTCCTGAATATGAAACTGGATGACTGAATTTACTCATATTTCAGAATCGTGCTCTCCTGAATATGATTTGGTTGTAAATGAATTTTTCCATACTTCAGAATCGTGCTCTCCTGAATATGAAACTGGGTAATCGAACTTCCTCATAACTCAGAATCGTGCTCTCCTGAATATGATTCGGTTCCTGAAATTTCTTCATTCTTCAGAATCGTGCTCTCCTGAAAAACGGCCAACTGAACTTCCTCATAACTCAGAATCGTGCTCTCCTGAATATGATTTCGTTCCTTCTTTTACTAAAGGATAAATGAACTTCTTCATAACTCAGAATCGTGCTCTCCTGAATATGAAACTGCTCAACCTCCCCGTAATTCAAGATCGTGCTCTCCTGAATACGATTTGGTTCAAACCTCAAGACGGCAGATAAATGGAAGCCCAACTGCTCCATGGAGATGGCCATTTGCTGCGAGTCGTGACGAGGATATGATCGACTTCTTAGGTGAGAAATGTCGTGTGTTGATGCTGTAAGATGTAAAGTGTTGTACCGATGTTGTAACATGTAGGATTGTAAAGTGTTGTACTGATGGATTTTCCAGGCGTGAACTGGCGTGCATCTGGAAAGGATTGTAGTTGATTTTCTTGAAAGATAGTGCAAAATAAATGCACGTCCGGGTACAGTGATAAACTTCTCAAGCGAGATAGTCGCGTATCTGCCAATGTATGGTGAAAATCTTAGATGGTGCAAAATAAATGCACGTCCGGTTGGGCTTGACGACCGACAAGACTGAGATTCAATCTAGGATCGAGCTAGAAAGAAGACTGGTAATCAAGACTCCATCGAGGGAATGAACTCGAAGGGTAGATATCTTATCCTGGCGAGGAAAGATAGCTGAAGTAACCGTCATCCACGAGGATCGAGCTCCGTGGGGAAACTGGAAACACATATGTATTTTATGCTTAGGGATGACAATCTATTTGGAGAGAATGGACGAACCCAGTTACTCGGCGGTAACAACCAAATGATGGAGAGACACAATGAACCTGTGAATGCTAACGCATATGTTGATGCATATTGTTGCACCCCAAAATTTGACCAACATTTATTCATTTATGGAATGTTTGAAAGTTGATACCTTCATCAGAAAGTTCAAGAGATCCTCAGAGGAGCTGGTTGAAACCAGGGTTGTGTGCTTCACAGTTTGAGAGTTGTGAGTGCCCCTCAGATGATTCTGAGACTTTGAGGATGAACTTGATGTTTTGAGAAAGCTTATGAGATGCCTTGATAGCCTTCATAAAGCCCAGAGGAGTCATTATGTAAGAATTCAGAAGATTCAACCATGAATGGTAGAATTAGGGTTTTGACTGGGTCAACCCTAGACCAGCTGAAGATTTGGAGAAGGTTGAGACTTAATCCAAGGGCCATGAGATCATGGAATGATGCATAGAGATGTTATAAAGAGGATTCCTAGACCAACTCATCATGATTGAGGAGTTTTGAGAAGTTTTGAGTTAGGGTTTCTGAGGATTGTCAGTGAAAAAACCCTAATTTGATCCCTATCTTCCAGGCAGTTTTAGCACTAGATGTGTTTGATATCTCATTTTCCCCACAACATGAATGTTGTAGAGCTTGTTCTAAGCTTTAATTTGAGTGGTGGAAGTCCTTGATAGGAGTTACAGAGCTCAAGTTATGGTTTTGACAAATTACAGGTCAGCAGAGGTATGTGAATCTGGGTCCTTGAAAGTCACCCAACTTCCAGACAACTTTTGCCCTAGTAGGTTGATTCCTATGGTTTCTTGGTCAACATGAATGTTGAAGAGGATGTTCTTAGCTTTAATTTGAGTGGTAGAAGTCCTTGATTGGATTTGTGGAACTCAAGTTATGGTTTGAGCAAGGCAGGGGTATTTTGGTCATTTGTCAGTTATAGGTCATTTTAGCCAATGCCTAAAACTCCTATTTCCAAGCCTCAAATGGAAAAACTTAAAACATGAAAGTTGCTCAAAATGTGATTTTAAGTCTAGAAAGAAGGTCACAAATTGTTGAAAAAGCTCATAGCACAAGATTCCATGATTGGTCAAAAATGAACTAAAAATGACTTATAACTTTGAAAAGTTGAAATTGAAAAGTGATTTGGGAGATCTACAAATCCAAAATAGGTCATCCAATATATCATTTTGATTGGAAAAAACATTTTGAGAAGATTGGTTTAAGTGGATTTTCCATTTGAGGTCCAAAAAATGAGGTTTCTTTGTTAATTTGTTACTTGCAAATGAAGTTAACTTTGAAAATCTTTACACAAGCCAATGTAAAGCCTTATTTTGGTTCATGACACTTGAATATCTCATGTAAGGAGTATTTTGGCACGAAAATAAGGAGTAAGAGCATGAGATAAGAGGTTTTGAACTTATCATCACATGATACTTTCATGAAGTTTCTAGATGATTCTAAGGAGTTCTAGATCATTCTTCCAATTGTTATTTAAAGAGGGTAATACACTAAATGCAAGGTTGGTTGATAGAGAGAGAGAGAGAGAGAGACACCATTGAAGAAGGTTCCTTCAAGTTCAAGAAAGTTGTGATTTCTGCTGTTTTCTTCGAAGCTTTTGCAAACAGAAGAGAGTGCATCTTCTAAGGATCACATACAAGCCATTGCAAGCCTTGAAAGTACTGCAAGCAACCTTCACCATCATTTCTTGAGCAGGTTTTTCTTTTCTTCGAATCTCAATATTTATGAAGTTTTAATTGGATTCTTGACCATAGGATTAGTGTAGGAGGTTAGTAGATTGATCCCTGAAGGTTATAGCACAATCCATTAAGTTTTGTAACAGGAGCATGAATCTTGAATCAATAATTGCAAGCTTGTTTTAGGGTTTTAATTGATATAGAATAGATTAGGATGATGAGGATAACTTGTAGATCAACTGTGCATCATTAGATTTGAGTTTTATTAGAGTTGATTTCAGTTGGATATGGTGGTACCATGACTTTCGAGGCTTCTGTTAGGGTTACTCATGGAGAATTAAAAGAAACCGCGCGTACAGTTTTATTCCTCTCAATGAGTAGATGATTTTTGCCTTTAGAATTTTTGCATTTCATTGGCTGAGTGGAGAGAACGAGTTGATGGAAGGTCGTGCATGAGATTCATGGTTGCTGAAACCCTAAGATGCTAAAGGTTGAAGACGAAATCCCCACCCTTGGTTCGCGTTGAATGTTTGACTTCTTAATCCAATCTCACGGCCAGCATTTAAAGATCAGAATTGGAGGGAAATAATAAAATCAAAACGCGTCGTTTCATTTTAATAAGTAGTCTGGGCTCAGAAATCAATACTAACCCCACCCCCCTTTGTTGGCCCAATACCTATAACACGTGAAACCACTTCTTAATACACCCCCCTTCATTTTTATTTTCTTTTTCTTTTTTGAACATGAAATGGGCCTCGCTCCTTTTACTTTTCGCACCCCCACCTGTATTTGGCCCAATTGGTTTTAACTAGCGAGGAATGCTATTCTGACCCCCCACCCCTTTAATTCATTTCATTTCTTTTATTTTCTTTTTAATGTTCTCTGTTTTGTATAATTCATTAAAAATAGATAGAAAATGATTTTTCAATTCTTCTTTTTTCTGTGAATAGATTAAAATGAGTAGAAAATTATAAAAATAAAATTGAGATTTTATTTTTATGTTTAATATTTTTAGTAGATTTTTCAATTAAATAGCTTTTTAATTGTTTCATTTTGATATTTGATTTTGTAGGAATTGTTTTAGTACTTTCCATTAATCTTTTTTACCCATTCTTTTTTGTGCAATTAGATGGTTAGTCATGCTTCCCCATAGGATTTTTTCTAGATTTTTTAGAATTGATCTTGGTTAGTTTAATTAGGGTTGACTTAGGATAGTCTAATTAGGGTTTAGAATTGTGCATAGGTGATGATTCTTTTCTTTGATGGAGTTTTATCTTGATTTTTAGGTAGAAACCTTTGTATATGTTATGAGTAGGTGTTGAGGACCCTTGTGGATAATTGTTAGATTTTTCCCCATTAGTTTAGTATTTTTAGGTATTATCTGAAGATTGCCTGATAATGTGGTTTGCTCAGTGGGTTATCTGTTCATCTGTGGGGTTCTTTCTGAGGAACTTGATGAAGGGCTTGTGTTGCCTTGAGGATATTGATGGTGAGCATCATAAGGAGAAGCTTGTGGATCAAGATGCAGAGATCCAGAGCTTGGCTAGTCCCCAGTCAGTGAGGTTTGAGAGCCTGAAGTTTGAAGGAAGTTCATGGTACTTTCCTGAGGAAGGCACTATGAATGACTTTCATCCTTCCTTCTCACCTCTTTCTTAAGTATCCAATGATGTTGGAGCCAACTTGTGGGTTTAATTTCTCCTGAGGAGGAATGTAAACTGATCACATGTTGTTGAGCCACATGGGATACAACTCCTAAGTGGAAGCCTCCTAGTACTTTCCTGAGGAAGGTCCTATGGGTCTATTCACTTAGTTCCACTAGTTGATCTAGGATTTCTCAAGTATCCAATGATGTAGGAGCCAACTTGTGAGTTTAATTTCTCCTGAGGAGGAATGTAAACTGATCACATGTTGTTGAGCCACATGGGATACAACTCCTAAGTGGAAGCCTCCTAGTACTTTCCTGAGGGAGGTCCTATGAGTCTATTCACTTAGCTCCACTAGTTCAGATAGGATTTCCTAAATATCCAGTGATGTTGGAGCCTGCTTGTGAGTTTAATCTCTCCTGAGGAGGGATGTAAACTGATCACAATGGTTGAGCCACATAGGGTATGACTCCTGAGTATACACCTCTTAGTGTTCTCCTGAGGAAGACACTATGAGCTTGCTTGCTTAGCTCCCTTTCTTTGGTAAGCTTGTTCTGAAGCTTGAAGGCTGGGAATGATTTCTCCTGCTTAGAGTTTTGCTTGAGAGCTTTGCTTAGATTTGTTTAGATCCTGTGATTAGGGTCAGTATTAGAGAGTAGATGATTCTTTCTCATGTGTGTTGTTTGCTTGATAGCCCTTCATTTCCTTTATCTGATATTGCTTGATAGCATGTTGATTATTTTCAGTGATTACTGTTATTGCATGACTGGCTTGAGGTTGAGATGAGCTTGTGGAGGCTGAAACCCCACACACATTTCCTCCCTCACTTGCATTGCATGCATTTTACTGTTAAAGCTGATGTCTTTGTCTGTATTCTATGTATCATTGACATGATCCCTTAGGACTCTCATTTCTTTTGATAAGGATTTGATGATAGACTTTTAGGTTGAAACCTATGCATGACAACATCTAGGAGTTCCCTGTTCAAACCTCAACCATAGGATGAATCCATGGCATGATAACAGTAGGACTTGATAGTCTCCCTCCTAGTTGAGCCTTTTTCCTGTAGTTTCCCGAACTACGTTTGCTCTGATCTTTCATATCAGATGAAAGTACGTAGGCATAGGATGCGATGTCCTAGCGAGCAACCTTCCCCATTTTTTCCCCCGTAGTTAGCCGAACTACGTTGACTCTGATTTCTCATTCTCTGATGGGAATACGTAGGCATAAAGCGCGACGCTTTGCCGAGTCATTTTTCTTTTCTTTTTCAGCCAGCCTTGATAGGTAGATAGATTATAACCAACCCGTCCAAGTAAACAAACAAGCGAGGATCCCGTCGAGTACGACGGACGTGAGGGGTGCTAATACCTTCCCCTTGCGTAACCGACTCCCGAACCCAGACAATGGTTGCGATGACCTTGTCTTACCCTTTTTCGTCAGGTTTTTCCGATCGTTTCCTTTCCCGCTCTGAGGGATAAATAACGAAAGGTGGCGACTCTTCTGTCATGCCGGCACCTTATTTTCGCGCAAGCGACAGCTGGCGACTCTGCTGGGGACACAAGCATCTAGGGACTTTTCCCATCCCTTATGCTGGGACCGTTTCCCATCCCCTACGCGAGTCAATCCTATCGTTTGTGTGTTTGCTTGTTGGGTTGCGTTTATTTATCGCATTTTTACTTCCCGCACTTTACTTCCCGCATTTTATTTCCCGCATTTTATTTCCAGTTCGATATGATTATCTGTGCTGCTGTGGGAGAGGGATGTTACTGTGAGTGAAAAGCCGGACCTGGGCTTGAGTACACACCTAGATATAGTTGCGGAGAAGTAGTAGACGAACCTGTCTGTTGAACAGGCACAGTTCCCTACGAAAATCTGCGCTCAGACGAGATTCTTGCAGAGGTGCTCCTTTCCGGTCCTGAGGATCTGAGGGGAGTCCAGACGTGAGGATTGTCGACTCTGGGGACCGATCACTTGGAAGTCAGCTAAGAGAGGCCTCTTCATGACTTGACGATGCCACTCCTTCTGGGAATCGTATTGTCACTCATGAATGTCTGTGACGCTGACAACCGCATAGGATGCCGTACCTTTGTCCGTGGATTAGGTCCATCATACCTGTGAGTGGGTTGGGATATTGCAGGAAACTTTGACCTCCAGACCACCTGGTTTTCTTGACAGTGAATCAGTTATGTGGGGTTCTCAGTTGCAGATATGTTCTTGATAGAGCGACGGTTTGATCAGAGGATCTTATCATCGGATGTTGGTCTGTTCTTGAAAGAGCAGGCTTTGATCAGAGTATTATTATCAGAGGTTTGTTCTGGATGGAGCAGATTTTTGAGTGAGGTCTGAAGATCTCATCAGCAGTTGTTATTCGTTCTCGATGGAGCAGATTTTTGAGTGAGGTCTGAGGATCTCGTCAGCAGTTGTTATTTTGTTCTTGATAGGGCAGATTTTGAGTGGGGTTTGAAGATCTCATCAGCAGCCGTGTATTTGTTCTTGAGAGGGCAGATTTTTGACTTGGGGTCCGGAGACTTCATCAACAGATATTCCTTGATCTTGCATCCGGGGTCTTTATTATCAGGCCTTCATTCTTGCCAGGACAGAATGCTGATCTCGATCCTACCAGATGGTTATTCACAGCTGATCAGAGCAGTGGGTTTACACCGGGGTTTCCTTCTCATCAATGACTGTTGACATCGAATCTCCACAGCAGCTACCCGGATATATTATTGCATGACTGCATTTTGCATTAGCTCGCATATTCATGTTTGCATTCCATTAGCATGTGTCTGTGCTGCAGGCGTGTTTCGTACCCTGATCCTGGTGTCCCGAGCAATATGAGATATTTTCTTCCATGAATGGATCCAGTCTTATCACTGCATTAACACTATGTTGGCACGTTGACACCAGAATCAGGGGTGATCTCCTGAACGTACAGACACCCATAATTCATCTTGCATGGCAGAAGCCAGGACTTGTCTTCTAACCTTTGTGTTTGCAGGTTTGACTCAGAATCAAGCAGCTCAGACTAATGGAGCAGATACAAGCTGAACTAGAGAAAATCCAAAGCCAGCTGGGGCAGGTCATGAATGACATGCAGGCAGTGCGTCTGGACCAGCAAGTGCTCAGAGAGGAGAATCAGCAGCTGCAGAATCAGCTGAGCTTTCTCATGGGAGTGGTGAGAAGTATGTTAGATAAGGAGAGTGGTCAAGCACCCAAGGAGGAGACCAGAGTGCTTCCTCCGTTACCGTCATTGCCACCTGTGCTGAAGCCAAGTGGACCTCATGGACCCTCTACACAGCATGAAGCTCGAGGCCTGTCTCGTCGTCAGCCGCGCCGAGCATCTCAGAATAATCCTGAAGGTTATGGTCAAAAGAAGAAGCTACTTGATAGAGCTGTGGACCCACTACCTGTGAGTTATGCCCAGCTGCTGCCGCTGTTGGTTCAGAACCGAGTTCTCAAGCTTCGGACCTTAAATCCACCAGATGAGGGGTCATCAGACGTTGATCTAAGCGTGCGTTGTGATTTCCACTCAGGAGCACCAGGGCACCATGTTGAAACATGCAAGGCTCTCAGGAATAAGATTCAGGACCTGATCGACTCGAGGACAATTAGGCTTGTGCCGGGCGGCATGAGAGCATCGGGAAAGTTTATCCCCTACCCTGCAGGAGAGGTGGATGATTCCACTCCTTTGCCCGAAGCTGGGAAAGATCTTGAATACGTCCCGCGACCTTTGGTGACTGAATCGCCTCGCTCGCAGTTCCTACCTGGATCAAGTTCAAGGACGCAAGCGCCTAAACAAGGGACCTTAGCCACTCAGAAACGACGACCTCTTGCTCCTGGGCGGAAGGAATACCAACACCGGGATCACAAGAGACCTCGCAACCACTTGGAACGAAGGAATGCTTCTTCCCATCCAGTGCCTGTGCCGTATAGCCAGATTCTTCCACAGTTGATTCAGAAGTCTTTGGTGGAACCGAAAGCTCTCAAGCCCGTGCCAGAGCCTTACCCTCCAGGGTACAATCCTCATGTTCAGTGCGGTTACCATGGTGGATCTCCGGGGCATTCAACTGAAGATTGCAAGGCTTTCCAGGCGAAAGTGCAGCAATTAATCGACCAAGGGTGTATTTCCTTTCCAGGTGGAGTTTTGGTTGTACGTGACAACTTCTCAGCTGTCTGAGCTCGTAGATTCAGAGGGTTACTTCCAGAAGCTGGTGATCCAGACAGGCAGACGTCCTCAACATTGGCCGTCCTCGGACTTTTTACCATTTGCATTTGTAGTTTCTTTCCTGTTAGTTGCTACTTGCTGTTAAACATTGTATGTTTCGAATGGTGATGTTAATAAAGTGACTATGCATTTTTCTGAATTAGTTATGTCGTTGTCACTCATTTACTGCATTGCACTGACACTTGCATTTTATTCACTCCACTTTATCACTATGATTAGCAATGAGCGGAGGGAGGATGATGAAACTGAATACGCATAACCGATGATCGTATTGCGTACAGATAAAACTTTGCCGATGACGTATAAGGCATTGTTTCAAATCCCCAAACACCGGAGAGATAAGGAAGAGAATCCCTTGTTAACCACTTCGAGCCGAGGAGTAGGAGTTTCTTTCGGACTTTTTAACCCTCACATCTTAACCCAGGGCAGGGTAGTTGTCAGTCGGCTTGATCGAGCGTTCAAATCTTATAGAGGAGTGTTGTCCTTCGAGGACCAATCACATCATATGCCTCTCCAGAGGTCGTACCTCATCAACCGCAATGGTTAAACCTCACCAATCAGGAGTGAGACAGTTATAATCCTTTCGGAGCAATCAAGACAACCAGTGTCACACGACTTGTTCCAAGAAAAAGAGAAATAAGAAAGCCCGCTAAGTAAAAAAGAAAAGCTAGAAAGCAAATACTTAGGCAAAAATCAGGGCATCCCGCTGGACTTCAAAAGAAAAATCGAAAAGAACTCAAAAGGAGTCAGTCCAGGCAAAAGATAGGGAATCAAAAGAGTGAAAAGAAAGGATTATAAAAAAGAAAAATCCTCGAACAAGGACAAAGTCGTGTAGACACCGACACCGAAAACGAAAAAGGAGTAACTGTCACTCCGAAGCACCTTGCGAATTCTTTGACCAGTTGTTCCCAACGTTCAACATACCTCTCGAAGAGGCGAGCGCTCGAGCCAAGTTGACTGAACTTTAGGATCGGAGAACATCACGTAGAAGGGGTGGGTACAAATTATAATTTGAGCCGAATATCCTTTGTTTCGCGAACCGTGAACCCGACCACGATACAACCCTTAAAAGACCTAATTGAGGCAGGGTTTATTCTGAGAGCGCATTACGATAAGGTTGAGTAACCTGACTCCTTCATGATTTGCTAATCATATCCTTATTGCATTTTTCACTGATCGCATCAGCACTACGTTTGAACTCTTGAGTTCATTCGTCGCTCACTAGCATGACACGTAAATGAGTGACAGTACAACGTTTTCGAAATTTGCATGAACACTGCATTAAAATTACTATTCGTGAATAAACAATTTTAGTTGCAGGTTAGTAGCTGATACGAAGGAACTTCAGCAAGGAATAGTCAATCAGGACTGAATCGCCAGAGGTCTGGATCAGAATGTTGTGCTTTGAAACCCTGTGAATCTGGGGCAATGACTTCCAGCGAGTTTGGAATCAGTTTGTTTGAGGACAAGTCCCGGGGCATCATTTGATTATGGGGCAGTTTATGCAAGAAGCGGTTGGTCGGAAGTGAATCTTCTCGAGACCCAATCAGGGGCAGTTGTCCGGAATCCTTGCGATTTAAGGGCAGATCCCTCCAGCATTCGATCAGAGCATGTTGAGTCGCTCATCGCTCGTTCAGGGGCAAACTACTTCAGAGATATTGAAGCCGACCATGCTGAGAGTTGATTAGTTGAGGATGAATCCTCCCGTTGTGCAGATGCTGGGGCAAGCCCTCTGAAGATTGTCTTGTTGCCATTTGTTTTCGGCTCAGAATAGATTATTCCCAAAGGTCGGATTGGGGCAGGTTGAATTGCGCTGGGGCAAGTTGTTCAAATGAGTTTGTTCACCCTGGCAAGAATTGAGTATCGGGGAATCGTGTCATTACCCCGTCAAAACCTGAACCTTCTGAAGAAGCCTTGCGGTCATTGGATTGTTATCCTACAACCTAACCTATTACTTGACTCCATGATTGGTAGCCTGTATTCCCTGTGTTGGCGTTGTTGAATCGGGATTGTTTCTCCGCGGAGATGTACGGTTTGAGGTTGTTCCCCTGTACAGTTCGAGACTGCAGCAAATTGAGATGGCGTTTACCCCTCATCAGATTAGGGTCAAGATTGCCCTCGTTAGACCAGGATTGATATCCCCGAAGCAGGACGAGTCCTCCTTCTTCAGCAGAGTTCAGTGATCTCTCCTCCGCGGAATCAGAATCAGATAGTGAGCATTGATATGTCTTCCCCAGGTAGAGATGATTCTCTTCCCCAAGCAGACGCATCCTGAGGGAGCGTCACCTCATCGGCTGAATCAAGCACCGAAGAATGATGTCGTCTTTCCCCAGCACCGGGTCACAAGTGCAGATTTCAGAAAAGTGTTCGGGTGCCGAAGCTCGTGTTTTCCCCAGTAAAGTCGCCGAAGCAGGACTCTTCCCCAGCACCGGGTCACAAGTGCAGGTTTCGCAGGAGGTTGTTCGTATGCCGAAGGATGCAGCAACTGATGGTGCCAGACTGAAGTCTCCAGCGGAATTGAGATTCCCCGCCAGAGCCAGGCTCTCTCCTGGAGGCCGATGACTCCCTCTTCCCCAGTAGAGTGTTGGAACAGCTGATGTTGTATTCCCCGGCAGAGTTATACTCTCCCCCGAAGTCAAATGATTCTTTCTTCCCCAGCAGAATTGAAATTCCCCATCAGAGTCGTACTCTTCAGTGAAGTAGAATGATTTCTCTCCCCGGCTGAGTCCGCAGAAAAGCAGAATCCTTGGAAGTTGATCAGATCATGATCAATTCTCCCCAGCAGAGCATGGGGCGGCTGATGCTGCATTTCCCCAGAGTCGCACTCTTTCCAGCGAAGCAGAATGATTTCTCCCTCCTCAGCCGAGTCTGCAGATGTCCAAGGGATCCGAATCCTTGGAAGTGGATCAGATCATGATTGGTTTTTCCCCAGTGGAGTGTTGAACAGCTGAAGTTGGTTCCCCACGGAATGGTTATCCCCAGAAGAGTAGCCGAGACGGCCACGCAGTTCATTCTCGCGATTGATATCAGCAGATCCAAGTTCTCGTAGAGCTTCATCCCCTGCAGCAGTCAGCTGAAGTTGTTCCCCTGCAGCAGTTCGCGGAAGATTGATTCCCCAGACAGAGCCTAATTGATATTGGCGTGTTCACATTCTCCTCAGCAGGACGATTCCTCTATCTGAGCGGTTCTTTCTCCTTGACAGGAGGATTTCCCCTTTCGGCATTTATTTTGCTGACGGGATCGAATCATTGTGCATGATTGCATATCATTGTGCATGACTGCATAGCATCTGACGTTGCAATAGCATTGTGCATGATTGCATGGCATTTAGCATAAATGCATATCATTCCCACCGTGTGGGGCATAGTGCAGAAGCATACACATCATAAGCATGATCTAGGTCATTATCATCCTTGTTGAACAGGTGTATCCCCAAAAGACCAGTTGCTCAGGACGATTCCTGATATTCTCTCCAACAAGGTTGTTTTCTTAGATGATTCTGAAGACCCCGGTGATCCCCGCAGTCGCTCGCTCAAGATGATTTTTGAGATCCCCAGCAAAGACTTCGGTTCGAGATGATTCTCAAACCCCTCAGCAGGGTCATTTGTTTAAGGTGATTCTTAAGACCCCAGTACAGCTTCCCGAGTTGTTCGCTCAGGATGATACTTGAGCTCCCCAAAAGCGTCCCCAGTAAGAGTTGCCCAGGAAGATTCCTGGAATACCCAACAGAATGTTTGCTCCAGAAAGGTTATTAGTTCAGGACGATTCTTGAAGATGCCCGACGGATCTGTTTGTTCAAGATGATTCTTGAAGTCCTCAGCAGCATGATATGTCTGCTCCAACAACGATGTCCAATCTGAAGATGGATTTCGTAAGCGCCCGAAGGCGATATCAGAAGGTTCCGGTGAGTCCAGATTTCCGCGTTGAAGAAGCAACGGGTGGCTGAAGACAAGGTTCCAGGGTTGTAGATACAACAGAGTGATTCGTGTGAGTCTGAAGACCAAGTCAGTTGTCCTGAAGAGATGATTGATTGCGATCAAGTGAGTAGTGTTTCTTCTGACTGAAGTCAAAGATGTTTCTCCAGCTGAAGCGGAGTTTGCCTGAAGGAAAAGTGTTTGAATCCCCGAAGAGTCATGAGTGGCTCAGGATACCATTTCTCTGACTGAAGTCACAGATTTCTTAAGCTGAAGCAAAGGTGCCTGAAGGCAAGGTTATCCCCCAAGGTCGTGAAGGACCTAGGATTCATTATTCGGGCTGAAGGCCGAAGTATATCCCTGACTGAAGTCTCGGATGCTCTATAGCAGAGGCGGAGTTGCCTGAAGGCAGATCCATGTATCCTTGAAGGCCAAGGATCACTTTCTTCAGACTGAAGTCGAAGGATACCTCCTGCAGAGTTGCCATCCTTGGAGGCCAAGGATGCTTATCTTCAGAAGTACTTGAAGATCTTTTCTAGCTGAAGCTGGAAGTGGCCAGGGACCAGGGTTTCATCTATCTTCATAAGTGCTTGAAGATCTTTTCTAGCTGAAGCTAGAGGCGGCCAGGGGCCAGGGTTTCATATGTCTTTAATGTTGAAGTTCTACGGCAGGCAGTGTACAGCAGTATTCCGATGTTCGTTATGGTTCTGAGGGTGAACCCCAGATCAAAGTGTGATCGGTTAAGTCTCTCCTTCCCAGCAGAGTGGCTTCAGGTATGCAAGTGTATTTTGTGTTCCATTTACCAGGAGTGAACCCCAGGTCGGATGTGTTTGAGATTATGTTTGTTTCCGGCGGCGAGGTTGGATGTCTGTTTGACGGCGAGGTCACACTCTTTAAATCCCCAGCAGAGATGATGTCTGTACGACGGCGATGTCGAGTGTCTCTCAGATTATGTTTGTTTCCGGCGGCGATGTCAGATCAGTATTTCTCCCGCTAGTTGTTGAGCAGCTAGTGTTGCAGTATTCAAAGATTTGTTCCCCGCAGAGTACCGTGTGCTTGTGCAGTTGGCAAATTTTCGGGTTTACCGATATTCAACCGTCTCGTACCTTGATTGGTTGAGAGCCGTTCGCTTCTCACCCAGTCAGGTCCAAGCCGTTTGAATAGGGGCAGCTGTTGCACCCCAAAATTTGACCAACATTTATTCATTCATGGAATGTTTGAAAGTTGATACCTTCATCAGAAAGTTCAAGAGATCCTCAGAGGAGCTGGTTGAAACCAGGGTTGTGTGCTTCACAGTTTGAGAGTTGTGAGTGCCCCTCAGATGATTCTGAGACTTTGAGGATGAACTTGATGTTTTGAGAAAGCTTATGAGATGCCTTGATAGCCTTCATAAAGCCCAGAGGAGTCATTATGTAAGAATTCAGAAGATTCAACCATGAATGGTAGAATTAGGGTTTTGACTGGGTCAACCCTAGACCAGCTGAAGATTTGGAGAAGGTTGAGACTTAATCCAAGGGCCATGAGATCATGGAATGATGCATAGAGATGTTATAAAGAGGATTCCTAGACCAACTCATCATGATTGAGGAGTTTTGAGAAGTTTTGAGTTAGGGTTTCTGAGGATTGTCAGTGAAAAAACCCTAATTTGATCCCTATCTTCCAGGCAGTTTTAGCACTAGATGTGTTTGATATCTCATTTTCCCCACAACATGAATGTTGTAGAGCTTGTTCTAAGCTTTAATTTGAGTGGTGGAAGTCCTTGATAGGAGTTACAGAGCTCAAGTTATGGTTTTGACAAATTACAGGTCAGCAGAGGTATGTGAATCTGGGTCCTTGAAAGTCACCCAACTTCCAGACAACTTTTGCCCTAGTAGGTTGATTCCTATGGTTTCTTGGTCAACATGAATGTTGAAGAGGATGTTCTTAGCTTTAATTTGAGTGGTAGAAGTCCTTGATTGGATTTGTGGAACTCAAGTTATGGTTTGAGCAAGGCAGGGGTATTTTGGTCATTTGTCAGTTATAGGTCATTTTAGCCAATGCCTAAAACTCCTATTTCCAAGCCTCAAATGGAAAAACTTAAAACATGAAAGTTGCTCAAAATGTGATTTTAAGTCTAGAAAGAAGGTCACAAATTGTTGAAAAAGCTCATAGCACAAGATTCCATGATTGGTCAAAAATGAACTAAAAATGACTTATAACTTTGAAAAGTTGAAATTGAAAAGTGATTTGGGAGATCTACAAATCCAAAATAGGTCATCCAATATATCATTTTGATTGGAAAAAACATTTTGAGAAGATTGGTTTAAGTGGATTTTCCATTTGAGGTCCAAAAAATGAGGTTTCTTTGTTAATTTGTTACTTGCAAATGAAGTTAACTTTGAAAATCTTTACACAAGCCAATGTAAAGCCTTATTTTGGTTCATGACACTTGAATATCTCATGTAAGGAGTATTTTGGCACGAAAATAAGGAGTAAGAGCATGAGATAAGAGGTTTTGAACTTATCATCACATGATACTTTCATGAAGTTTCTAGATGATTCTAAGGAGTTCTAGATCATTCTTCCAATTGTTATTTAAAGAGGGTAATACACTAAATGCAAGGTTGGTTGATAGAGAGAGAGAGAGAGAGAGAGACACCATTGAAGAAGGTTCCTTCAAGTTCAAGAAAGTTGTGATTTCTGCTGTTTTCTTCGAAGCTTTTGCAAACAGAAGAGAGTGCATCTTCTAAGGATCACATACAAGCCATTGCAAGCCTTGAAAGTACTGCAAGCAACCTTCACCATCATTTCTTGAGCAGGTTTTTCTTTTCTTCGAATCTCAATATTTATGAAGTTTTAATTGGATTCTTGACCATAGGATTAGTGTAGGAGGTTAGTAGATTGATCCCTGAAGGTTATAGCACAATCCATTAAGTTTTGTAACAGGAGCATGGATCTTGAATCAATAATTGCAAGCTTGTTTTAGGGTTTTAATTGATATAGAATAGATTAGGATGATGAGGATAACTTGTAGATCAACTGTGCATCATTAGATTTGAGTTTTATTAGAGTTGATTTCAGTTGGATATGGTGGTACCATGACTTTCGAGGCTTCTGTTAGGGTTACTCATGGAGAATTAAAAGAAACCGCGCGTACAGTTTTATTCCTCTCAATGAGTAGATGATTTTTGCCTTTAGAATTTTTGCATTTCATTGGCTGAGTGGAGAGAACGAGTTGATGGAAGGTCGTGCATGAGATTCATGGTTGCTGAAACCCTAAGATGCTAAAGGTTGAAGACGAAATCCCCACCCTTGGTTCGCGTTGAATGTTTGACTTCTTAATCCAATCTCACGGCCAGCATTTAAAGATCAGAATTGGAGGGAAATAATAAAATCAAAACGCGTCGTTTCATTTTAATAAGTAGTCTGGGCTCAGAAATCAATACTAACCCCACCCCCCTTTGTTGGCCCAATACCTATAACACGTGAAACCACTTCTTAATACACCCCCCTTCATTTTTATTTTCTTTTTCTTTTTTGAACATGAAATGGGCCTCGCTCCTTTTACTTTTCGCACCCCCACCTGTATTTGGCCCAATTGGTTTTAACTAGCGAGGAATGCTATTCTGACCCCCCACCCCTTTAATTCATTTCATTTCTTTTATTTTCTTTTTAATGTTCTCTGTTTTGTATAATTCATTAAAAATAGATAGAAAATGATTTTTCAATTCTTCTTTTTTCTGTGAATAGATTAAAATGAGTAGAAAATTATAAAAATAAAATTGAGATTTTATTTTTATGTTTAATATTTTTAGTAGATTTTTCAATTAAATAGCTTTTTAATTGTTTCATTTTGATATTTGATTTTGTAGGAATTGTTTTAGTACTTTCCATTAATCTTTTTTACCCATTCTTTTTTGTGCAATTAGATGGTTAGTCATGCTTCCCCATAGGATTTTTTCTAGATTTTTTAGAATTGATCTTGGTTAGTTTAATTAGGGTTGACTTAGGATAGTCTAATTAGGGTTTAGAATTGTGCATAGGTGATGATTCTTTTCTTTGATGGAGTTTTATCTTGATTTTTAGGTAGAAACCTTTGTATATGTTATGAGTAGGTGTTGAGGACCCTTGTGGATAATTGTTAGATTTTTCCCCATTAGTTTAGTATTTTTAGGTATTATCTGAAGATTGCCTGATAATGTGGTTTGCTCAGTGGGTTATCTGTTCATCTGTGGGGTTCTTTCTGAGGAACTTGATGAAGGGCTTGTGTTGCCTTGAGGATATTGATGGTGAGCATCATAAGGAGAAGCTTGTGGATCAAGATGCAGAGATCCAGAGCTTGGCTAGTCCCCAGTCAGTGAGGTTTGAGAGCCTGAAGTTTGAAGGAAGTTCATGGTACTTTCCTGAGGAAGGCACTATGAATGACTTTCATCCTTCCTTCTCACCTCTTTCTTAAGTATCCAATGATGTTGGAGCCAACTTGTGGGTTTAATTTCTCCTGAGGAGGAATGTAAACTGATCACATGTTGTTGAGCCACATGGGATACAACTCCTAAGTGGAAGCCTCCTAGTACTTTCCTGAGGAAGGTCCTATGGGTCTATTCACTTAGTTCCACTAGTTGATCTAGGATTTCTCAAGTATCCAATGATGTAGGAGCCAACTTGTGAGTTTAATTTCTCCTGAGGAGGAATGTAAACTGATCACATGTTGTTGAGCCACATGGGATACAACTCCTAAGTGGAAGCCTCCTAGTACTTTCCTGAGGGAGGTCCTATGAGTCTATTCACTTAGCTCCACTAGTTCAGATAGGATTTCCTAAATATCCAGTGATGTTGGAGCCTGCTTGTGAGTTTAATCTCTCCTGAGGAGGGATGTAAACTGATCACAATGGTTGAGCCACATAGGGTATGACTCCTGAGTATACACCTCTTAGTGTTCTCCTGAGGAAGACACTATGAGCTTGCTTGCTTAGCTCCCTTTCTTTGGTAAGCTTGTTCTGAAGCTTGAAGGCTGGGAATGATTTCTCCTGCTTAGAGTTTTGCTTGAGAGCTTTGCTTAGATTTGTTTAGATCCTGTGATTAGGGTCAGTATTAGAGAGTAGATGATTCTTTCTCATGTGTGTTGTTTGCTTGATAGCCCTTCATTTCCTTTATCTGATATTGCTTGATAGCATGTTGATTATTTTCAGTGATTACTGTTATTGCATGACTGGCTTGAGGTTGAGATGAGCTTGTGGAGGCTGAAACCCCACACACATTTCCTCCCTCACTTGCATTGCATGCATTTTACTGTTAAAGCTGATGTCTTTGTCTGTATTCTATGTATCATTGACATGATCCCTTAGGACTCTCATTTCTTTTGATAAGGATTTGATGATAGACTTTTAGGTTGAAACCTATGCATGACAACATCTAGGAGTTCCCTGTTCAAACCTCAACCATAGGATGAATCCATGGCATGATAACAGTAGGACTTGATAGTCTCCCTCCTAGTTGAGCCTTTTTCCTGTAGTTTCCCGAACTACGTTTGCTCTGATCTTTCATATCAGATGAAAGTACGTAGGCATAGGATGCGATGTCCTAGCGAGCAACCTTCCCCATTTTTTCCCCCGTAGTTAGCCGAACTACGTTGACTCTGATTTCTCATTCTCTGATGGGAATACGTAGGCATAAAGCGCGACGCTTTGCCGAGTCATTTTTCTTTTCTTTTTCAGCCAGCCTTGATAGGTAGATAGATTATAACCAACCCGTCCAAGTAAACAAACAAGCGAGGATCCCGTCGAGTACGACGGACGTGAGGGGTGCTAATACCTTCCCCTTGCGTAACCGACTCCCGAACCCAGACAATGGTTGCGATGACCTTGTCTTACCCTTTTTCGTCAGGTTTTTCCGATCGTTTCCTTTCCCGCTCTGAGGGATAAATAACGAAAGGTGGCGACTCTTCTGTCATGCCGGCACCTTATTTTCGCGCAAGCGACACATATGTTAATGTGAATGTATGTTAATGTCTATGTATGTAACTATACAAGATGTTATGAAATGAGTATGTTGAGTATGTAATGAATATGTAATGAATATGTAATGAATAGGTAATGAAATAGGCATGTGATGCTTACGCCCTTGCGTATACTGACGAAACAGACTAGAGATGGGATGAGAGATGAAATAAACATCTCGACGGAGATACCCTGCGTTCTCTGCAACCAATACGTCAATCATGGGTGCGAAAGATCAATAGTAGAACCAAGTCTGGTTTTAAAGTTCTGAATTCTCTGAGGAGAAGGTAATCTGCTTGGGTGTACAGTATCACGTCTTCACATGGGGAGAAGAAAACCTGGGGGACACTTTTGAGTTACCCAAGAAAAAGTTGTCAGCTTATAGTCTCGCTGGGGACTGTGATGAGGCAATAGTTTAGGAGTCTGTTGCAACACTGAGGCTTACTGGGGTATGAAGGCCGCTGTGAGTAAAATCCATCGGGTGCATGAAAAAATTGTGAAATCCCATGGTTTTGATCTTGCAGGACCTTATAGTAGCCGCCATTTGTTTCTTCAAAAACATGGTGCCCCAGGATACTTGCGTTGCGAGGTAGGGTCATCTCAAGAGGATTTTATAGAGAACACCGAGTCTGGTTGCCCCATTGTTCTCAAACTCTTTGAGGGATTTGTCAGGTCTTGACGTAACTGGCACAAATTAATCGTGTTACGACGAAATCTTTGAGAAATAGCTCTTAAGAACGTCAGATTCGCGTTGGTAAGCGAACTGGGAAACTGCCTGCCCCTGTTTAGCAGGATCTTCAAGTTCCACGGGTTATGTCCATATATAAATCTCTAAGATATCAAGCAAAGTCGTCATGCCTGAAATGCCTATCCTGATCTTGTCAATGTACACATATATTTGTCTTGAATTTTTGTTTTGAAAAAAAGATATCGCAATAACTTGTGACCGAAATCACTAGTCAGGATATAAGTTTTAATTATAATGCCAACATGAATTTTTTCTGAGCATAGCTCGTAGGAGTCAGGAAACGTGATCTTGTCGAGTATGCTTTCAACCGAAGTCCTACTTCAATTAGGTCTTTTAAAGGTTGTATCGTGGCTCGGTTCACGGTTTAAGAAACAAAAGGATAAAGACTCAAAGTTATATTTGTACCCACCCATTCTTCGTGATGTTCTCCAATCCTAATTCAGTTAACCGGATACGAACGCTCATATCTCAAGCGGATTTGCTATGGTCGAGAACTGATCAAGGCTTTGGACATGGCAGTCACTCACCTATTTCTAATGGCAATTGTTCACACGATTTTGTTCTTTACTAGGGATTATTTATTGTACCCTCTAGTTTTGCTTTTATTCCCTAACTTTTGCCTGGACAACGTCTTTTGATCTGACTTTGGAGTCCAGCGGGATGCCCCAGTTTTGCCTAAGTCTCCTTCATAGGTTTTTGACTTAGCGGGCTCTTATTTTTTTGAATATTCCTTTATGCACAAGTCGTGTAAATCTTTTGAAAGGCTCGTGACTGCCCCACTCCTTAGGTAACCGAGGGATAGTCATTGTATTGGACTTCTTAAGATGCTAAGGATAAATTCTCGAAGGTTTGCTCTTCCTTTTTGAGGATCTAAGCGCTCGATCGGTTTAACTGAAACCTACCCTGCCCCAGGTTAGGATGAAGGTTCTTAAAAAGAAAGAAAAACTCCTACTTCAAGGTTCAAAGGGTTTACTAGGGATTAACATCCTTATATCTCCAGTGTTTGGGATTTGAAACAATGCCTTACATCATCAGCGGGTTTCAATCGAAAGCATACGACAAGAAATCTGACGTTTTGGGTTCGTCATCCTCCCCCCAATTCTCCATCAGAACAAGAGATCGGGTAAAGTTGGCATTATGATTTATGAAAACGTTTTTTGAATGAGTGAAACGAATGGATCTATTCAAGACAAACATATGCGTTGCATTAATTAATCAAAGATAAACAAGTTCGTACATGCTAAATATGCTTAATCAGAGAGAAATGCATATAAATAAACAAATGAACTGTCGGAAAAATCCTTCTAAATGTTTATGAAATCTAAGAGCAACAGTTTCCTTTGGCGGAGCCTCAATGGAAAGAACGTCTGGTTTACGATCATTGTGAGTCGTCATGGCTTGCCCCAGTTACGCTGGTCACATCTTCAACAGTTTTCAGTCGTTGCTTCAAAATAATTTTCCCAGATTCTTCGTTGATCATAGTCACGTCATATTTCCAAGGCACAGCTTTAGGATCACTGAAAGGAAACGGACTCGGTCTTCGAATAACTATAGGCTTAGGCTGATTCACTTCAGGGATATACGACCTTGGTATATCGAACACGAGGTTGGCGGAGCCTGCCCCTGATAGATTAAACACTGGTACCTTACCCTTTGATTCAGGCTGATGGAAGACAGGCTCAACCACAGCGACTACATCCTTCTTGGCTTGGCTTGTCACTTGTAAAACACCCTCATTAATTAACCTCTGAACATCATTCTGAACCAACACACAACCTTTAGTACTGGCTTCACAACTTACACATGCAACGTGGGAAGTATCTACCAAACCAGCTTCAAACAGTTTCGAGTGGAACATCTTGAGAGGAGTCTTAATCTGTTCAACATCAAGGGCATAACCTTCCTCTGAATCAGCACTAATGGCATTGGCACTCTCATGATTAGGAAAAGGGTTCTTCTTAACATTTGGTTGAGGATCCTCAAATGACAAAATCTTCTTTTCCAATAGATCCCTGACAATATTTTTGAGAGCGTAACAATTCTCCAGATCATGACCAGGCGCACCCTCATGAAATAAACAATGAGCGGCGGCGTTGTAATTGGCGGGTAGAGGATTAGGAGGCGGACCCAAAGCCCGAGTAGTGATGAAATGCTTTATGGATGCAATGCATGAAAACACACAAAGTCCTAGGTTAAAGGCTTGCATGAGGTTCAAAGGCAAATACCCTCCCCTGAAGTTAGATGGTTCATCCTGTCCTACAAAAGTAACCGGGTTCTAAGGGATCTCAATATCATTGATCGTTCACAAGGGTGGTTGTTTAGAAGGCAACTTACTTGCCAACCAAAACCCTCCAAGTTTAAGATCTCAATGAGCGTAGTATCGAGTGTCAACCAACTTTAGTCTGCACCAAAGCCGGTTACCTCACTACTTTCTAAAGGCCAAGATGAGTTAACTAGGGTTCTAAAAGTCAGTTAGTGCGTTGACAACATATGGCAGCCTCAATATTATCCTCAACTTGACTTAAGGAATATAAGCACCAACCAAGAAGTCGCACTAACCATGGCCACCAGATCAACCGTATCGATATACGTCGTACAGTTTCCTTGGTCTATTGCCATTTACCTAAGGTACACTAGATCCGGGTGTAGGACCTATCTCACAGCACAAGGAACAGTCCCACAATCAAAGCACAAATATATACATGCAAATGAATAATGTCACAGATAGTAATAAATATGAACAAGTTAGGGATAACCCTCAAAAGTTTTATCTTTTAGATTCCCCAGTGAAGTCGCCATTTTCTGTTGCGGTGGAAATAGGATCACAAACTATTAATTAGTTTGAATCGCAATTCAATTCACAACCGCTCTTTGATTTATCCGAAGGAAAAGGTCAAAAGAGGGAAAACCTATTTTGCATCGTAAACACAATGCGGGGAAAGATCTAGGGTTCGGGGGTTGGTTAAATTTAGGGAAGGTATTAGCACCCTAAACTTCTGTAGTACTCTACAGGAACCTTTTGTTCAAATGCTTACTATTTGCTTTATTCATTTGCTTAAGGTATATGTACAAAGGGATTAAAAGTGAGAAAGGAGACCTAAGGGGGTTAATTCTAAGTTTACTCGGCAAGACATCGCATCTTGTGCCTACGTATCCTTGCAGGAGTGGAATCAGAGTAATCGTAGTTCCCCTCAAAAGGGAGGTTAGAGACTTCTTGACTGTGGTCAAGGTTTCAATGGGGAATAAACGTATCTTAAGGACACGCTTACGTGGAGTCTTTGAAACTCCTATTTCTATGTTGAATTTGTTAATTGAATTAAGGTTAAATTAGTGATTCCACGGCGGGAAACCCTAAACAGAGCACGACGGCTCTTTGACCTAAAAGCTAGGGTGAAGGGCGTTTTTGTCCACGGCGGGACACCTAGGTTATTAGGGTTTGAAACGGTCTAAAAATTAGGGTTATTGACTCGGCGGTCAAATGGGTAAACCTAATTCCTTCGGAAAGATTCTAACGGTAAAACATGCAAGCAACAGAATTATTACATGGTAGAAATTAAAATGCGGAAAGTAAAGAAAGCGTCGCGACGATCACTCGCGTAAATTACAAATCCCAAAAAATGCGAAATAAAAATAAACCGCGACCATGGCCTCGCGTAAATTACATCCATGGAAATAAACAAGAATAATAATTGCGACGATGGCCTCGCATAATTACAACCCAAAGAAAATAAAATGCGAAAAGTATTGGATTAATACCCAAGGACAAAAGATGAAAATTAAACGGGAATATTAAGCATTTTTATTTTAGTATTTTTTTTAACTAGAAGATTGGAATGAAAGTGTGAAATGTTAGAAATTTAAAAATAAACAATGTTAGAAATGTTAGAAATTTATTAAGAAAAAGTTTGAGTTAAACAGTTAGAGTTTTAATAAAAAGTTAGAAATTTATGATATGAAAAAATTGAAGTGCTAGGATCTTAATTTAAAAAAAGAGTGTTAGAAATTTTAACTTAAAGAAACAATTAGAATTTTAATTACATGAAAGGTAAATTTTAATTTAAAAAGAAATGAGGTGTTGGAAGTTTTATTTTAAAAAAAAGAAGGCAGTTAATTTTAATTTTTAAAAAAAAAGAAAAAAAAAAAAGAGCGGATTTTAATTTTATATAAAAAAACTAATTTTTTAAAGAAAGAGTTAGAATTGAATTTTTAATTAGAAAATCAAGTTTTATATTTATTTGAAAAAGAGTTAAGAAATCTTAATATTAATTATAACAAAAAGAGTTTTAATTTTTAATTATAACAAAAAGAGAAGTTTTAATCTTAATTATAAAAAATAGAGAGTTTTTAATTTTAATCAAAAGGAAAATTGTAGAACTAGTTACTACCTTATAATATCATTTTAAGTTAATTAAAAAATGAGACAAACAAATCATAAATGAAAAAGAAAGAAAAATAGAAAACAACAAAAAATAATAAGAGGAGATAAATTGGGGGAGGGTTACGGTTACAAGTTTTTTGCATGGCCACGATCCCTTCTTCTTTTCCTGCAAAAAAAAAAACATCAAAAGAAAACATCCGTTAGAAATAAGAGTTGCTCACCTTTTCCCGGTTTGAAGCGGCTTTTCTACGGTGGAGTTCGTTGATGATGAACGATGATGTTTTTTTCAAAAATCTCCCCTATTCTGATAAGTCGCGAGAACGGCCGCCGTTTTTCTCTTTTGTCTCCTTCCCCTGATGACCTGCTCTTGATTTTCTGATGTTGATGAAGTTTCCTCTCATCACTTATGTTTATATAGGTAACAAATTAGGGTAATCTCTAACCTAATGCCCACCTTAAAGGCCCAACTTAAATAATTAGTCAAAACTAAATAAAACAAATTAAAACAAACTTAAAACAAACAAATTAAAACAAACTTAAAACCCTATTTTTACTAAACATAATAAAATCTTTTCTAATATTTTTTTAATTTTATGATTTTTGGATGTTTTTATGAATAATATGGAAAAAAGTGAAAAAATAATATTTCTTAAAAAATAATTTAAATTAAATACGAAAATAATAATTAAATAATTAAAAAAACTATTTTTATTATTTTTTTTTTTATGAAAAATAGAAAATTTAGAATAAACATAAAGAAAAAACAAAAAGTGAAGAAGGTAGGAATCGAACTCTCGACCTCTCACACTCACAACTCCTTACACACAGTCTCTTGCCAATTGTGCTATTTTATTTATTCGAAATAAAGTGGCACTAGAAACCATGTAAAGGTAGGACAAATTTGAGGTACTACATGCGTAACCTGTTAATAGTTAGCTGATGCAAAAATGAGATATTATGCGACATGAATTGACTAATCTAAGGGTAAAATTTGGGGTATTACAGGATGTAAGTGGAAAGCATATTGTGCAAAGTTGCCAAAGGAGGATTCTTGGCAACTGATAAAAGCATATGACATTCACAGTTGTAGTAGAGATTATAATATCAAGATGGTGAATACAAAGTGGTTAAGTAAGAGGACTCAAAATCCTTTAAAATATAATCCTAAAATGAATATTAAGGATATCAAGGAAAATTCTCAATTGAGTTGGAATGTAGTGGTAAACAAGACAAAGGCAATTAAGACAAGATGTGCATCTAGAGACATGGCAGATACTTCATTACTAGAGGAATATACTAGAATTTATGACTACTGTCATCAAATTCTAAGTAAAAATTTTAGTTTCACAGTCAAGTTAAATATCCAACATATGCAAGAAGAAGTAGTTGATAAAAGTCCTCTTTTAAATAGATTATACATATGTTATGAAACATCTAAGGAGAGTTTCAAGCTTTATACATCCATGATTGGATTTGATGTTTTTTTAAAGGGTCTTTATAGAGGACAAATATTGGCTACCCTAGGAAGAGATCCTAATGACCAAATGTTGTAAATAGTCTTTTCTATTGTTGAAGGGGAAACAAAGGATAGATGGACATAGTTTTTTTTTGAACTTTTGATTGAATATCTTTGAGGTAGTTCTTAGTGTCGTACCTACACTTTTATATTTTATCAACAAAAGGTAACTATCTTATATTTATCATGTTTTTATGATAATTTCACCTTAATATTGTGTTTACATTATATTTATGTTGTGTTGGGTCCATTACCTGCTATGAATGAGCTTATACCCGGTGTT